>JAOXNO010000001.1:89619448-89700329 GCA_028565335.1 Limnodromus scolopaceus
CCTGCCCATGGCAGGGGGGTTGGAACTCGATGATCTTTAAGGTCCCTTCCAACTCAAACGATTCTATGATTCTATATGATATCTGAGGGAAAAGGAGTCGACCGGCTAGCAAGAGCGGCACACGCTCAGTACAGGGGTAGCCCTGCTTGGCAGGGCTGGATGCTACGGGTGAGAGTTTGGGGCTGCTGGAGCTCCTTCCCACAAAGCAGTGCTGTGAAGGTACCTCTCTGTAAGCCCAGACTTTCCCTTCCAGAGCCCACCTGCTAGTTTTGCGGATAGGCCATCTGCTTTAGCGGTTTTCCCCTCCACCCTGGTGGCATTAGATGAGCTTTCCTTAAATGGAGTTTAAGTAATCAACTTTTGGTGAAAAAGGGGTTGGTTCTGCACTGGAAAAAATTACTTCGGGGAATGCATTTCACCTACAAACACCGTGTGCATATAGCCACAAAGATGCTTAATTCCTGTAACTTCCTTTCATGGTGAATTAGGATGAGAGGAGTCCAGCTGCTCAGAAAATGAAGCCAATGCTCTTTCTCCTCTCACCTCTACTAGGGAGGGGGTTCAGCAGAAGAGAGGTCTCCTTTTGAGTATCTGGATATTCTGTACTCAGCCCAAAGTTCTGGTTTACACGAGGCCAAAGCGAAAAACAACGGATTATCTTCCCTCTGCTCTCGGAGCATTTTCGGCATCTTCTCTGGGAGAGATCAGAACAGCCCCCGGGAACTCATTGTAGTCACTTCAAAGGTGGCTGTCGTCCAGGCAGCAGGCAGAGCACTGTGAGCTCGAAGCTGTGGTAACTTTAGTAAGTGTGACATTCACTGGGCAGAATGTGAGGTCCTGTTGCAATAACACATGCATATTTTTTTGCCCATACTACCGGAGGGAGAGACAGCGAGGCCATATACTTCAGCAACTATGAGCCAGCACATCGGGAAGCTCTGTAGATCTGCAGTGTCTTCATTCCTCCTCTACTTGCTGACAGGTGAGTACTAAACCACCTTCCTTAATTAGAAAAAATATAGCTTATTCCTAGAGTTTGGCTTGAGACATTCTCTTCTTTTGTTCAAAAAGCAGCCTTCTACTGAGGGCTTCCTCAGGATGCAGGAAAACTGTACCTAGTGTTGTGCGCTGCATTAAGACATACTTGTTTTTATAGATACACTCCTGTTTAGCTAATAGAAATGTTCAGAAAGGGTATGTTTGCCTGCCTTTTTCAAGAAGAAAGGCTGTGTATCATCATTGCTAGAAGCTTCATTTCTATTTTGGTTCTCTGATATATTAGCAACTGGTTATCATCACAAGGTAGTTATTCATACCCATTTACGAAAGCCAACCTTGGTCCAGGGCAAAAGGCATATAAATTAAGATGAGTAATGTGCAGCCATTGATCACTTAATCATAGAAAACTAGAAGCTGGACACAGCTTGTATAGCACTCTCATGGCACCAGCTGAGTGTGAAGTTGAGCTCTAAAGCCAACAAAACCATCTGAAAGACAGTCATTCCAGCATAAGAGGATTTTTATGTGGGTTGGAAATCAAGCCCTATTTGCCCTCAACCTCTCCTCCATCTAGTGAATGCGAACAAAGGAGAGGAGGCTCCACTAGAAAGGTCAAATTTTGCATTGACTTCCACCCACAGTTTTGGTTCCCCGATGCTGTTGGCAGCTGGCAGAAGCAGCTTGCAGGGCTGCTTGGGTTTACTCCAGGCGCCAAAGTTAGAGGCTCCAGGAGTGGAAGAGAGAGAGCGCAGGTGTATTTTATTATTTCCTTTTGTCACCCCACCTACCCTAGCCTGCCTTCTGTATTTCTCATTCACAGCCAACAACATGGCCTTACATGGGAAAGTATCAACCTGCAGATGATGTAAAGGGGAGGCTGATGGCTTAGTAGGTGCCCTATTAGTACTGGCACATATGGAGCACATTGTCACATTACAGGGAGTCCCAGAGAGCTTTCTCCCCTCATGGTTGGAAGCTGGCCCTGAACTACCCACTTCATATGACAATGACCTATTAGATCATCTAATCATTTTTCCAGGTCAAGACAAGATCATCTGTGCTGTATTTCTCTGTACTCTATCTAGCTCAAGTGCTTTCACCAAAAATCCTTCCATTCCTCTCCATAGGGGGTTGGCCCTACAACCCGCCTGACAGGGGACCTACACATCACTCTGCTAATGAGACAATTGACGTAAAAAGAGCTTTGAAGCAAAGTCAACAAGGCATTTGGCATGGTGTGCTCCCAGATGCCAATATGATAAGGGCATTGTGTATTTGAATACCAGTGAACTAGTGTGTTCCAGTTTTGCAACCTTACAAAAGAAAAAGAAAGAAAGGAAGAAAGAAAAGTAGAGGCTGTGCTACGACCTTCTCAGTGAACCCCCCAAACAGAGCTGGGATGAAACAATACAGCCTAGTCCTTTTGCGTTTTGATTTTCCTAACTAGATGCAAGTTACATGATATGTATTGAATCAAAGATGTGGGATAACACAGATTACAAGGTCAGTTATTTCATGGTAGGAGGTGCAAATAAAACTCACGATGGACAGACACAACATCAAAGCACATTGTTCCTGCTCGGTTATGGTCTCTGGGCCACTAAGTGGCTGTGTAAAAACAATACCGTTTAGATCACTAAAAGGAATAAAAATTATAATTGTATTGCAGCGGGTGCATATGGTGAGGCTGGAATAGCTATAGTGGAGAAGAAATTCTGTGGCCTTTCCTTGAAAAGAAGTTAGCAGTAGCACATACTGCTCTAGCTAAAGCAGCAGTATCCAGTGGAGATAATGGTTGATGAACCATTCTTTTAAAAGAATATTAATGATAAAACTGCTCTAATTCACTCTAACAAATAACCAAATATATCACATCAGAATATTTGATGCACAAAGATGGTAATATGTCAAGGTATCATCAGCTTTGTCAAGTATTTCAACTATACTTTGTACTTCTTCAAAGCACCTGGTCAAGATACTTTAACTTTTATGACTGCTTAATTGATACACTGTTATCTAACTGGAAAGGGAAAATCTGGACCTCCTATTCCCCCGAGTAGTTCCAGTGGGGTCATCAGTAAGATTATGTATGAACATGAGGATAATATTTCATCCAAATCTTTAATAAGGACTACTCATTTTAGGGGACTGCATCCAGAACTGCAGTAATATTTGGGTCCATAATTCTCAGGCATCTAATTCCCATGGATTGATATTCCAGTTTCAAGGCCAAAATTTTTACTTTGAGGTAAAAGCACAGAGCACTGATCAGCTATGAGGGGTTTTCACATCTTTGTTGTTGCCTAGTTTCATAACCAACTTGTATTTTCTATATTTTCTCATCCATGAGTAATCTCTCATCTGATACTTACACTGTAAGCTCTGTAGCTTATCCTTTTATAAGGCACTTAGTACAACAGGGCCCTGCTGTCTGACAGAAATTGCCAGTGCTACTCCCAAACGAGTTATAAATAATAATAACTATGAATACAACTATGATTTGGTGCACAAGCATGCCTGGAGGAGCCATTCAAGTAACTCTCAAACCAATCATCAAGGGGTTTGCTTTTCCATTGCCTTGAGACACTTGTCCCCGAGCATTCAGGCTATTGTCATTTCAAAGCTTTACCAGACCCAGACAATAGCGTTTCACACCCTTTGGATGGCAATGAAAGACTCAAGACAATGGAAAATCAAGACCTTCACCATGGGATGGTCTTCAGTCCTTGAGAGGGTACCCACTAGTATGAAGGGAGACTATTTCACTTGAAGAAAATAAAAATAACAGAAGACACTTTTCAAAAAAATTAGTTTGAACTCTTTCTTGGTGACAGCTGTTGGCTTCTTTTGAAGAGTTTGTTTTCCCCTCTTTTTGTTCCAGCGGGGGATTTGAGACAGCAAGTATTCCTCTCATCTTCTGAGCCCAGGCTTGTTTCCAAAAATGAGATCCATTTGCACTACTCTTAGCTCGAGGCTGTTTGATACTATGATTAGCAGCTGTGTGAGAGAAGGCAGATTTAAATCTGTACTATCGGCGTGTTGTCCATATTTTTCTAACGAAGAGTAGCAGGACAATGTAGTCCCTTCACAGAGAGTAGATGTCACCCAGCGGACTGTCAGGAGGCCTCTTAATTTCAAACATGATAGTATGACTGTGTATTCAGGTGCATCTTCTATGCCTCCCAGGATGTTGGTTGTCAAAATGGAGTTGGCTATTTCATATGCCAAATGTTTTCACAACAACTCCTAAGTTATCAAAACTTACACGTCAAGCAAAAGTCACAGCAACTCACAGTTGTCAAAAAAACAGTTACAGAAACTGGCCTGCCCAGGCAGAATGACTTCACTAACTTTCTACTAGGCAAACAGAAAATCAAGTGCCATCTGTGCACTTTCCCACTCTATTTGTAAAACAGACGCATAATAAACTTCAGCCAGTGCCTCTCACCACTAGTTTCCCTTGGCACAGGAACCTTCTGCATTATAAAATCTCTCATTGTCCCTCACGAGCAGAATGTTACCATGCTAGGGAAACTCACCCACGCCAGTGCTCTCGGTATCAGTACCTGCAAAATGCTTGGGTGCCATCCCCCAGGCCACTGATAGCATCTGTTGGGGGTTCAGTGTCTGGCAACGGAGATTCTTCCCACAGTTTCAAGATTTCCTATCCTGAAACTGGAAGCGCACGCCAAAACTTCTAAGAAGCTCACATTAGGTTTTGGGATGCAGGCAGCTGCATTAGGATGCACACATATTCACTGTGCTTGTCAGAAGGGAGCTGCCCGTATGCAAGTGTACATGCGTTTTTTGCTTTGCTTCACAAGCAATTGACGCAGGAACGTGAGGCCCTGAGACTTCTTCAGGTGGGAAGAAAGAGGTTAGTGTTCCAGGTGGAAATGTGGCTGAATGGACTCTCAATTTCACCCGAAGCCATTGGACAATGGCATTAATTTTCCTCTAGTATGGCAGTAGAAAGGAACTGAATATGAGGAAAGGACGTATCTGTACACATGAACATAACCTAAGCAGGATTCAGGAAAAACATCCCTATCATCTGAATAGTGACTACCCTCAAGTCTTAATTCCAGGGGCCGTTCTTTGTCCTGCTTACAGGTCAGGAGCAGCCAGAAAGTTTATCATCCTATCACCCTTAAACCTCTCCTTCTTTCTCTTTCCTGGTACAGAGGTTGGCGTTAGTAGTGGAAGTGCAAGCAAGGAGAATGCAGCTGTAACTCATATGACAGCACAACCTTTGTTGTTGACAACACCTGAGCCGTGGCACCTTTTGGTGACTCAAACACCAGCCAAGGAAAAGGCCAAAGAGGGTGAAACTGTGGTCTTAAATTGCTACTTTAACAGTCCACGACGTCCCTTCCTGACAGACCTGAAGGTGAAGTGGTACAAAGAAGATGAAAATGGGCAGATGGACCTGCTGGGAAACAACGTGACCGTCTTGCCAAATAACTCCAGGGTTTTCATGAGCGGAGACTTGTCCCAAGGGGATGCCTCCCTGGTGATCCTCAATGTGACAATCAGTGACCATGGTATTTATTTCTGTGAGGTTACGCTTCCGGATGGGAACGTGGTGACAGGAGATGGCACAAAGCTCAGGATCAGGAGGGCTCTGGGTAATATTTGATGTTATTTACTTCTTTTCTCCCTCTTTCTCCTCCAAAGCTGGCTTACACACTTGCAGAAAGAGGGAAATTGGCCTGTTTGGCCTCCAGCAGGTAGAGCCTGGTGTAATGGAGTGTAATTGCTCCATAGCATTTTTCATTCTTTTTGTAAGGCCAGCTAATTTTGATTGGCTTCCTTCTATAAACAATCACACAGGTAATATTGTAAGGAGAGGCATTTACAAACAAAAAAAGAAGGAATAATTTTATCACTAAAATCAAAGTCAGTGCCAAGAGTGAAACAGTTAGACAAGTTCTCTGGTATACTCACAGCTCTGTTTGGCATAACCCCCGTGAGTGACAGGTGCCAAGGTACCATCTCAGGGAACAGCTCCACATTCCTTTTTTTTTTTTACATTATTTCTCTCTAGCCCATTAACTTGCATATTCATTCCTTAACTCGATGATATAAGTAATCCCATGATAAACATGAGGATCACATGATGCCATTTCTGCTTAACTTCATAAACATTAAAATCAAAGTAGCATTAAAAGTGCCGTGCTATGTTTTCTTAGCCTCACAGATAGACACTAGGCATATTAAGTAAGGAGATAACTTGCTCTGCCTTTATCAGCTGGAAATGTCAAAGCAGCTTTCCTTTTTTATGTAGGCTGAACACATTTCAGTCTCGACAAATCAACACATCAGAAGGTTTATTATCTTATTATCCAATTAACAAAAAATAGCACCTTCTGTGTCAAGAGTAAATTATGCATGTGCCGTTTTCCCCTTACTCATTACCAAAGCTTCTAGCTCACTGAGATTCACTAAGCCTGTGCCCTTTTGAGCTCAGTTCTTCCCTTATGAATTTTTGCAAAACTACTCAGTTTAAACCGTAGCTCTAACAAGGCAAGAAAACCATGACTCCCCCCCCCCCAAAAAAAGGGTTTGGTCATGTGTCTGGTGAGGTCTCCTGTTGACTTGATCTCATAGTCTGAGTAGCGCAGGTTACTCTTGCAACATCTGCACCCCGGGCAGTGTAATTGCCTTTCTGCACTCCTGAGAAGATGAGATAGATCATTTCTGCTCTATGCCTGAATTAAAGGGACAAAAGAATATGAAAAATATAATTCATAAAGAAGTACTGCATGCCACAAATCCAGACTGTTCAAAAACTTATCTAAAATTAAAAGGAGAAATTAGCTGACTCTGTTAACCTGTCCATTACAGGAAGCAAATGATGTGTATTTCGAATTTGGGTAAGGAACGGTTCTACAGCACCATCATTGCCCTCACTTTCCTGATGAAATGAGCATCCCCACAAATGGGTTTAAGCTACAGGGTACCTCCCTGTATGAGGGAGGAGGGGGGTGGTTTTTTACTGATGAGCAGCTGCTTTGCTGGTGAGCTGCTGGCTGACCATCCATTCAGCCAGGTAGCAGAGAGGAGCGGCTGCTCCTGTGAATGGGTGGCCTGATGCTTGGGAATCTGTGTGTGAGTATGGTAGCAAAACTGTCCAAATTTTCAAGTGAAGCTTAAATACAACCACACAGAGATATATAATGAATGCCTGGTTGTAGTGTAATTGTAGATAAAATTGGATGGCTTTCAAACCATTCTTTTATTACCCTTCCTGGGTGAGTCACGTGGCAAAATGTCTACCGTGAGCATGAGGCAGTCACTTAAAATCTGATCAGATCAGTCTTGCGCCATAGCCCAGGCCATTCCCTCTCTCTAAAGAGACACTCCTGCTCTGACAGTCTCTCTGCTACAGGGCAGATCCTCCCATAACCCTTGCTACAGTCCATTCTACTGTGCCCACCTGACCAAAGGCTCTTCCTCAATCATCCTTCAGTCCTGACAAATTAAAAAAGCCAGCATGCCAACATGCTCTTACCTCAAAGAAAACGGGATTATCCCATCTCTGCCATGCAACAGTCCCAAGAGCAACAAATCATACAAAGGACTTCAGTGGAGCTCTGCCCGCCCTCTGCTGCTGCCTACTTTGAAGGTGGACAGGGAGACTGGTGACTTTCTCAAAACTGCCCAAGTATTTTTCCATTTCAAAATAAAATACATGTACTTGAGTCTCATTAATTCAGGCAGCAGCATCTTTTGCCATCCCATAGCATCCAGTTGTTAAGGGAGATTACTAAGGAGATGGGGGCTGTCCAGTCCCTATATCCCCAGAAAGCATAGTAGCTTCCTACCTAGGAATAAAAAAAATCAATAACTCCATAGTGAAATAAATTCTCTCCCTTGTGGAAGCCCATGATTTCATGTCAAACAAGACATCGGCATAATCAATATCACAGTAAGCAGCTTCCTCTGCAGCCACTGAAGAAAACGTGCTGGCTGCATTGCATACGTTTGCCTGGACGACATCTTACATTCATCTCTCTACCTTCCTTTCTGCCCCAGGCTTGTTTGGTATAGAGGAATCCATTGGAACCATCATTGGGGTTGTGGCGGCTGGTGTCGGAGGCGTAGTGGTTCTGATCATTGTTTTAACCCCACAGTTGAGGAGGTGCGTCCTCTGCATGAGACAAGGCTCTCGCCAAGGTAAGGAACATAAACTAAAATCTGGAATCCCTTGCTAGAAAGATGAACCCAATCACTTATTTCCAAAGATACTTTTTTTTAACTTAAGGAGAAATTAGGCATTTACTTACCTCTGGTCAGAGACAGGATCTGGTTCAGGGAACAACCAGTGTGGATGAAACTCTAGCTGGGCTGGCTCTATATTCCATCTCTTTCAGGCAGTTCTTTGTTTATGTTGGCGAGAGCTTCACCCATGGGCCTAATGAGTTACCTATAAACAAAATAATATGATCTTCTTTAATTCCCACTTTTGGCAAAGAGTTGTTCAATGAGATGTTCCTTCTTCTTTTGACGGAGTCCTGGGTCTCCTTTAGTTCTTTTAGGATTATGCTGAAGGATGGTTCTTCCTCCCATGAACTACATGCTTACATCCATATTCTTGTAATGCTCGTGTACAGAAAGCCCAAGTGTATGTTGGAGGTGTGGTTTGTCAAGCCCAGTAATATCTTTTATTAGATCAAGTTGGGAAAACTAGACATTTTCATCACACGTGAGCCAAAGAAATTACCCAAGAAGAGGATGATGTGCCTGAAAGCTCACCTGCTTTTTCCAGCTCTGTCAGCTTGTCTAATTAGAGTAGACTGACACTGAAGGCTGGATTTTGAAACAAGCTTAGTTCCCGTTTTGTGCAACCCAAGGTGTGGTCTGCCTTTCAGACCGAGCTCAGATGACTTTTTGCTTTCAGTGGGGAGCCCTGCGATTTCGCACCTCCTCTCCCGCCGCTGGAAAATCTTGCTCGGCCTCCTGGAGAAAAAAAAATACAAAAATCCCCTCCCCGAAGGGATGGAGGAAGAGCTGCTCCTGCCATTGACTGGAGCGCTGCCGCCACCTGATGGCCAGCCTGGTGGGGACAGGGACGTGGCCAGGAGCCCTGCCCCTGCTTACCGGGGAGGGTCTCCCAGCCCTTGCCGAGAAGGGCACCCGCACCCCTAGGCTGATGCTGCCCACACAGCATCATCCCTTTGCAGACCTTCTGCAGGAACAGAGTTCACAACCTCTTTACTTGCCAGAAAGCCTCGGAAGAGTTTATTGTGTTGTACTAACTCTGTGTCGCTCACACGCTTCTCCCTCCTTTCCTTCATTCTCAGCGTAGCTTGAGGTGCAGCAATACAGGAGCTGCTGGAAGATGAAAAACCTACAGGTGGGACAAATTCTGATGCCCTGTAAGCTGAAAATGGAGCTCTAGATGGAATAAAGGCTTTTGCCTCAGTACGTGTTGTCTTTGGTATTTTTATTTTTGTTAGTCTGTGTCTTTTTCCTGCAGCTTTGACAGCCAGTGTGGCATATTCAGCATCCTCCTGCAGTGAGGAGCAGAACAGCCTTTTGTAAAGGAATTTGTATTATCACCTGCCAAAGCCCTGCTTAGTTTGGGCACGTATCTCTGAACCCAGACTCCAGTGAGGTACCTTGGGTCTTTCCCTGCCGTTACCTGTCATTTTAAAGGTGATACATGAAGTTTGTCAGCTGTGTTTTGGAAGAGATGGAAGGAACCCGACGTACCCCAGCCCCCCAGCTTCCCAGCTGCTAACACCTTCCCGAGGAAATGGAATGCATTGCTTCTGGGGGGCAACTGTGGCTCCATCTCTCTGCCCCTCTCGTAAAGAGGCTCTCCTCCTGTTGGCTTGCTCCAGCCTACAGGCTTGTAACGAAGAGGCAAAGGAGGCCGACTTGAACATAGCCATCCTTGGCTGAAAGAACGGGGTTTTGGTTTACTCTTGCCAGGAGGAAACGTAGTGTTTCAATATAAGCCTCTAGTACCCTTAAAAAGAAGGAGAGATGGAAGATTTGCTTACATGACTAATGTTATCCACAGCCTCAGTTCCCTGACGTGACAATAACTGATTTCCAGGTTGTTGGTGACCGGAGGGATACGGTAATACCCGCGTAGGAGAGCGGCATGTCTGCTCTGAAGTGTGTGTGGCAGGTAAGCCATGCATTAGTTTGCAAAGTGTGGGCATGCCAACTAGTAAAAGTCAGAAACCGCTGCTGGCCTTGCAACAGCACTAGCCCAGCGTAACTCAGCGTCCCTTTGAATGCGCCCCAGAAGTGTCCCCAGTGCTGTGACACAGCAACATGAGGGCTCAGACAGCTGGCTGTATAAGCTAAGAAACACGCACGTACAGATCCCCGAGAAAGGATGGAGCCCTCCCCTGGCCCAGACTACACTTTTCCTTTCGGTGGGAAGCAGAGCTTCCCTGAGCACTAATAAGGAATAAGGAGGCATCCTCCCTCTTCGATGTCCCCTCTCCTCCTGCATATCCAGGAAAATAAAATGGATGGCTCTACTTCCAGACTGGCATACCTCGGGTCTTCGAAGGCCAGTGTATCTTTTCACAGAGATGGATTTATTTTTTTACAAACCAGTCCAGCAGAAGTCTCTACATATTTTCCAGATCATGTGCGAATGTGTGGGAGCTGAAAGTCAGGCAATGTGAAAGGACACAAAAGCCATTTGGTGACGGGTAATGTGTTCTCACTGCGCTGCAGACCAGACCCTCCATTTCTGCAAAGGCGGCAGAGCAGGACCTTCTCCTCACTTCAGCATACATTTTACTCTGTGCCTCCTCCCCATAAACCCTGGACTGATAGAAATTCTCTTACACCGTTCTTAGCTCTGGTAAAAGAGGTAAAATTTTATTCCAGCACCTTCAGATTCAAAGGGTTCAAAGAAAGGTCCTAAAAAGACTATTCTGCCCCGTCATATCTGAAATGGCAGGTGGGATGAGTCTGTCCACATAAAAAGTCTGGCCAGAGGATGAAGTGTGGGTTGTACGGAGCTGCTCCCCAACACTTGGCTGCTTCTTGATCACACAGGCACACCATTTTTTCACATTGATCTGTCAGGTTATCTGCAAAAGAAAACATGAGCAGAGGATGAGAGATTATGTATCGGACAAAGGTGAGCGACAGTTTTAAGAGGAATGGCTCCCTAATAAATCAATTCTTAGGGAATAGAGGCTGCGGGAGCAGGAAGAGAGGAGGACCAATATGCTGTGTTGCGTGTAGATCTGACCCTCCCCTGTTCTGTCTCTGTCAACAGGTCTGACCTTACCTGTGACCAAGAGCATCAGAAAGTAGCAGCTAAATGTAAATTGGCAATACTTATAAAAATCTGCCCAGCACAGAGCCCTTCCCGCTTCTAGAGCTGTGTGAACAATGGGGAGTTTAGTTCAGTGGCCAAAGCTAAAAAAGAAAATTATTTTAGCTTAGCCTGAGCTAAAAATATTCAGGTTTCCCTCAGTCAGTCAATTTGCCTCCCAACTCCTCCATGTGCAAATCCGACTGATTTCAGAAGAAAAGATGATGCTTTAAAAGGAAGAGTCTCCTGGAGGGACATTCGGAAACCTGGGTGCATAAAAAAACCCACCGGGCATCCTTTACTCATGCTCCATGAGTTGCTCTTACATCTCTCTCTGATCATGGCAGAGGAGCCAAGAAACTCTGCAACAGGGTCAGGTACCTGATTTTTGTGAGTCAGCAGCTAAAGAAGCTGATCAAAATCATACATATGGAACTATTTATAATACAATTATATGACTACATGCCTAGGTAAGAACCATAAGGTACATCAAAGCAACTAGCTCAGGTGGCTATATTGCAAATGACCAATTTTGGGTTAATGAACCCCATTCCACCTATGGATGGCTATAGTGCAGCCGTTGGGCTAATATTACTTCAAAGAACAGTGCCTTGTTAATTTGAGGCTGCTACTACGGAATATCTAACACCCACCAAACCCTGCACTAGGCAAAACTTGAAGTGTAACTTCATGCCAGTGCACATGGGCCTCGCTCCAAAATCAATTGCAATGAGTAGAGGAATCCTTCCAGATTTCACTGGACTTTGCTGGGTCAACCCTGTATCCAACAAATAAGAAGAGCCCATATTTTTTAAGCTTGTCTGAAGAATCACGTTTATCGGTAAAAAGTGTTTCAAGGGTCCTACTGATGAGGACTCAGCACTAATTCCATTTTTTTCTTAACTACCAGTCCTGCCTGATTTTGTCCTTTCTTCCTATGCCATGCCAACAACTGTCCATCTAATGTGAGTACAAGAGTCTGGCTTGGCAGTTGTTTCTGTTAGAGCAGAATGATTTTTTTGACCAGCCCCCACAACTTACAGTCTTTTCTATATTCTAGGTATTTATTGAATGGAATTTGCCTACACATGATGGCATACCTGGACTGAAAAATATGGTTTTGACATTTTTTTTCATTCTACAAACAAAACTGCCTAACAGTAGCAGGAGGAGGAGAAGCCCCAAGTAAAATGGGTTTCTATTTAATTTCCCTGTTTGTGATACAGTGCCAGGCAACAGGCATTTATTTCCTCTTGCACAGAAAGGACAGTGCAAGCAGTTCTGCTTCTGAAGTTTCTGGACCAGAAATTTCCTAGGCCCAGCAGTCATGCCTGGAAATTTAATTCTTCATCCCTTTTGTTTGAATTGGATCAGGCATCAGTCATCTATCTGGACTTCTTTAAGGCCTTTGACACGGTCTCCCACAACATCCTTCTCTCTAAATTGGAGAGAGATGGATTTGATGGGTGGACTGTTCAGTGGATGAAGAATTGGTTGGATGGTTGTATCCAGAGGGTAGTGGTTAATGGCCCAATGTCCAGATGGAGATCAGTGACAAGTGGTGTCCCTCAGGGGTCTGTATCAGGACCAGTACTGTTGAATATCTTCATCAATGACACAGTGCACCGTCAGCAAGTTTGCAGACAACACCAAGCTGACTGGTGTAACTGACGTGCCTTAGGGTCAGGATGCCCTCCAGAGGGACTTGGACACGCTCATGAAGTGGGCCTGTGTGAACTTCATGAGGTTCAACAAGGCCAAGTGCTGGGTCCTGCACCTGGATCAGGGCAACACCAATATCAATACAGGCTTTGATGGTATGAGGACAAGTTTAACTCTCACATGTTTCTTTTCAAACTTTTGAAGTGTTCTACAATGGATTTTACCATCAGGGACTTTTTGGAGACTTAGAAATAGAAGTGACAGATTCTAGGACTTAAGTCATCTGGTGTATGTCAAAACAAACTGGTGTGAGCAGCTGAGAGGCTGTGACTGTGCAATTCAAGACCTTCTTGACTGGGTACCAGCTGTAGAGCTGAGCACAGCCTACACTTGCTGTATGCCTGAGGCATTCGAGAACATTTGATTCTGCAAGCTTCAAAATTCCTACTGGAGCCCTCGGGCTTTAGGCTGGAGCCCCACATGGAGCAGAGATGGAGGCTGGCACCCTATTTAACCTGTCTTGCAGCCATGCAAAATAGCACTGTTCTTCTCTAGCAGTACGTAACAGTAAGTTAAAAAGTCAACAGTCCTGCTGGAGGAGGGCCAAAAACTGCCACAGGAAGACCACCCCTGCAGACCACTGCACAGCTGTGGGAAGAGGTCGGTGAGGAACAGGCATGCTTAATGCCAGGGAGTGGAGACCCTCCAAAGGGCCATTGCATCCCTGCCAAACAAAGATGGCTTGTGGGCTCCATGGCCCCCAGTCCCAGACTTCAGCCTGGGGAGGACTCAGGTTACCTGGAATGGGAGGTGCTGGGGCTCCAGCCTTCCTTCCAGCTCCAGCAAGCCTGGTGATCCAGGCAAGGGGTGGGCAGAGAGCTTGGAGGAGAACGGGTGTTGCCAAAAGTGGCTTTGAAACCAGCTCAGCATACAGAGAGCTACCTCTGAGGCCCATAAAGCTCTCCAGTCAGCCTAGTGCCTGCAGAGGAGGGCGCGAAACGAACGCGAGGTGAGGGACCATTTCCTTACCGCACTGCACGGTGTTCTGCTCACACGCCCACTGGTAGCGCTGTGCCTTGGGGCTGCAGCCTTCCTTCTCCGCCTTGTCATAGCAGCAGTCGTGCCTGTGGCAGCACCTGGGAGAGAACACAAGGTAGAGTTTGGGCGTCTTCCTGCATCCTGGAGTATGTTTTGCCCAGGGGTGTTTGCCCATACTCCACTCACACACCGCTCACGACAGCAATGTTTGCCCTGGCCGGTCAGTAAATCTTCTGTTGATGAACCAAGCGCCCTGGCAGCTGTGTGGAAGTTCACACAGCTCAGGAGTTCATTAATGCCATATTTGCTCCCATGGCCACTATGTTTTTTCCTCAGAGCTTTTGCCCTCAGAAAGGCAGATGGGGTCAATACATGGTAATCTCACTGAAAAGGAGCTGAAGCATTCCTATGAGGTGTGTGATTGCGGCTCACCAGCTTAGGCTTAGACCCATCCCAGACTTTGGAGTTGGGAGGTTTTTTGCCTTCCACAGCATCACCAAGCAGCTTCATCTTTTCAGTTCACCTGGACCTGCCACATACTTTTTGGCCCATCCAGTTTCTGAGGGTTCACTACGAACTCATCAGCCTCCATGGTGGAATTCATATCAGTTAACTTCAGATCCCTAAATGTAAACATCTACATCTAAACATTCCTTTTATGCATGTCTGAGGCACAATTATGCTGCCGTGATCTAACAGGTGAAAAACATTGAGTTTGAAAGTGCAATTGCTTTTCATTGACCGTAGAGGGGTCTGGGGGTGACTAGCTCAGCTGATGACATTTGTCCTACAGACTAGTCAGTGAGACAATTCCCACTGTCAATTACTTCAGAATTTATGGAAAACTTGACCCTACTTGAATTTTATTCCGGTAATTTAGAGACTCAAAATACACGAAGAAAAGATTCAGCACTTAGAGAGGTCCTCTGCCAAATAACAAAGGTTGCTTCAAAGGATGTGAGGTCAGTGGCTGGAGCCAGAGAAGAGTGACCTCCTGCATTTCCAGAAGTTGTCCCTGCAAGATCAGTGGGACTCTACAGAGAAACCACTCTACTAACTGGGAAGCATCAAGGCAGGCTGATAGTAGCGGTAAATGAAGAGCAGACAACTTTTAAAGAAGCTCTTGAGTCCTAGATGTGAATCTGTTCGAGAGGTTGATGAACTGGCCAAAAGGGAGCATGGCTGTGCTGACTGCCAATAGATTACCAAATCCAGTTGAAGACTTTGATTGTTACCTTCAAGACCTGAAGCCAGTGTACCTGAAAAGCCAATAAAAGTCTGGGATCCATCATGATGTCCCTCTGGAAAAGTGGAACAGCCCTGCAAGAAGGATAAAGATTTCTTGTGCAGGAAGCAGAGCTTCTTCGGGGACCCATCAGGAGCTGCTAGTACCTCACTGGAGAGCCCAGGAACATCACAAGCTTCCCCACCCTCTGTTGCAGGAGGATTTTGCACTTTTAGAAATTGTTTTACGGATATGAGGGCTGGTGGGCTCCATGAGGTGATAAGCCCAGGAAAAAAAACAACAATTTTTTAAGTGTAAAGAAGATGATCCACCACTGACGCAAATTCTAATAAAATCACTGGAAGCAGATCGGGTGAATCATGTGAAAGAGACAACAGAATCAGACCAGTCAGATCAAATTCATCCTTCATGTAATCCCTGTGATTACACATAGGCTGAATTTAGTCCAGTGTGCTTTCCCTACTGACTGAGCTCTCAATTTAGTAGTTAAAAGTAGCAATTTCATCCCACAGATGAGTCTGCAAACTAAATGCCTTTTTTTTTCCTCAGCTTGCAAAGATGAAACCTGTGTGATGATTACGACCAGAATACTGCATTGTGAAAACTAGAAATGTAAGTTAGCAGTAGCAGACTAGTACCTTCTTCCATGCCAGCTCTTCGAAGGACTTCAGAATCGGACTAAGCCCTATGGGATATACATATCTAGAAGCTTTCCCATGAGGAGTTACAGCAGTTGCCGTAATTGAGAAGACCTTATTCATCCCATGGAACCAGTTCTGTTGGACATGATGGCAGTAACAGACTGTGGGTCAGATCTTTGTCCGCCTGGTAACATCTCTCTCCTAGGCTTGTCCTGAAGAGGTTAGATGTGAAAGGTCAAAGGACAGAAGAATTTTCAGCCTTGTGGAAAGTGTGAAAGTCTCAGCTTTCTCCAATGTTTGAGTCCCTATGCAATAGGTCATGATATAACAGAGACGGGCTACAGCACTGAGCTACAACTGGGTCCTATGTCATCTGGAGGAGTTGCTGTAGCCCAGAGCACCCTGGCTAACATACTTGACGTACTTAACATTCATCCTCAGGGGGATGATAGATAATAGAGCAGGCCCATCATTGGCATCTCATATATGGGACACAGAGCACAAGAGGCCATGGTGGAGAGCTATGAATCAGGCTGAGCTGAGTGGGAGTGCAGAATCACAGGGTTTGTGAGGTCTGGGGAGTCAATCAGTAGTCAAATTGGTAAAGTTGGTGTCAGTGATGGAGGAGGAACAATGCCAAGGTAGACTGGCAAAGGGAGAAGTTAGGAGCCTGCATGCCAAGGGAATGAAAATGCTCTCCATGAAGAGCCAGAGGGAAGGAAGAGAAAAAGAGGTAAGAGAAGTGAGAATAGATCCTGGAGTGCCCAAAGGTGATCTGTGAATCAGGAAAGGACAAGCAAATGAGCACCAGAGAGGTGTACTAGCTAGCTGTGAGAACTCACTGCTCCTTAGCTGGCCTGGCAAAATCAGAGGAATTGTATAAATTCTGCAGGACCACAGAATTTGGGGGACAATTCTGCTTCCCCTTATCCCAGTTGCTCCTGATGATACCCATAGCTGCAGCGGGGTGACATGGGGCTTACACCAACAAGAAGCGAGAATCCTTTGGCTCATGTTTTACAAACATCTCTTTCAGATGCGCTGAAAGATCTGCCAGGGAATGAAGACTGAGGAAACCTATCGTTGTCCTTTGCCACCTTCAGATGATCCCCTCCTGTCTGGAAATACCCTTTCCTATACCTGGGTCACAGTGTGGTGTTAAGCTTTTAATTATATTTTAATAACGTAAGTGCTCTGTTAGACCAAAGTAAACAGTCAGCCAACACAATGGCAAGGCACTGGTCAACAGGTATGGAAAACAAACACAACTGTGTCATCCAGTTAGTAATCAACCTAGTCATCACATCTGGGCTAAGAGACAGCCTTAATGGCTACAGACAGCTCCGTCTGGCCCGCAAGGATCAGCTGGCCAGACCCCTGCCTTAAGTAAATGCCATTAAGGTAAGAATTTGTCACGTTGTGTGTGTTATGTTAACAGCACAGCCACCACTGTGTGTGCTTTTGTTCTGCTTTACCTCAGCAACTGAGGGGAAATCTTACCCTTCCTGGTGAGTTTGCCAGGACTTAGATGAGCCATATATGCCACCCTGCCTTTCCCTGCATTCAGGGTTTTCAGGGAGATGCTGAGCACCTTCATAGAATCATAGAATAGAATCACTTAGGTTGGAAGGGACCTTTCAGGTCATCTAGTCCAAACGTCAAGCTAACACTGACAAAAAACATCACTAAACCATATCTCTAAGCACTATGTCTACCTATCTTTTAAATACTGCCAGGGATGGTGACTCTACCACTTCCCTGAGCAGTCTGTTCCAATGCTTGATAACCCTGTCAGTGCAAAAATTTTTCCTAATATCCAATTTAAACCTCCCCTGGGGCAGCTTCAGGCCCTTTCCTCTTGTCCTATCGCCTGTTACTTGGGAGAAGAGACGAACCCCACCTCTCTACAATCTCCTTTCAGGTACTTGTAGACAGTGATAAGGTCTCCCCTCAGCCTCCTTTTCTCCAGGATAAACAATCCCAAGGTCCTGCTTGAACAAAATGGGTGCTGCAGCAATCCCAGGGAGCAGAGAGGGGAAGGAGACGCAAATCTATTGACTTTATGCAGAAGAGATGCCATTATGTCTTGAAGTGATGGGGCTGTGAGAGTGGAACAAAAGGGAAAAGGTAATTACTGACAACACCACATCAAAGTCAGCGTGTGGAATAAACCTTATAAAAGGATTACCCACTCGATGGAGTTTTTTCTTTTCCCACAAAAGAGAGGTACTTAGAATCACTCTAGCCTTGTCTAGACAGATTGACTGAATTACTCACAAGAAAATTACTCCTCTTGTAAGGGTCTCGGTTACAAACCTGGAAGTGTCAAGGGGGTGAGTAATTTCAAACAGTGTTTGTCACTCATAGCCAGTAGTTTTGCCACTCTGCTTCTTTCTTTTTTAGAATGGCAAATATGGAAAATGACGTGGTCGCTTTTGACAGGCGTGGGGCACTCAACCACACTGATTTTTGCAGTAATTCTCAGTAATGGAAATCAGAAGATTCCTCTAGCAAACAAAAAATGGAAATTTTTAGGGCTAAATCTAGTAGGGCATTGTCAATTCTTCCTTTGTTAAGAACCTAACTGAAAACCTTTCTGGTTTGGTTTTGGTTTTTTTAATTTTTTTTTTAATTTGTTTGCTTTCCTAAGCATTGCAGCTAAGGAATAATAATGAATGCACTTAAAGGATCAAGCTGCCTTTTTACAAACTATCTGGTATTTTGAGGCATTTTCAGTTGCAGAGTCCTCTTTTGCTGCCGTTAGGATAAAATCCACATCCCATGGAAATCACACGGCACCAGGAACACTGGCTGATGAACACAGGGCCATATTTTACTCTCTCTGCTTTTCAGGAGCAGTGACCACTCGCATCTCCCAGAGTCACCTAAACTTAGGGGTCACCCAATATCTCTGGAAAACAGCTTTTAGGTGACTCCACTCAGCCCTTCGGTAAAAACACTCCAAATTAGTGAAGTTCTGTTTTACTTTGAAGGCTTGGTTATGAGAGTTGGTAAAAGGCTGTCAAAAATAAGAAACACACTTACAGACACTGCTGTAGGTGGTGATAAGCAGGTCAAGCAATATTATTGAAAATTAAAAGTAGTCTCTACACCTGAAAGCTATGACACTTTGTAGGCAGTTATTATTTGTAAGTCCCATATTGACTGTTTCATAAATGAAATGTTTTATAGGTACAAACCAAGGATGTGAAGAGAGGGCTTTGGGAGGGAAAATTCTTGCTGCATTAATGAAGGTATCTGCACTAGTTTTAAGGGATGATTGCTCTTTTATGCCCACTGGCGAGCTGGTCTGCGGCATCTTTTCCTCCTTTTTTTTTTTTTCTTCCCTTTTTTTACCCTGCCCATTCAGCAAAAGTTTGGTTTTATAGTAATGCAAAACATCTCCAACAGCTGGATACCTGGAAAGCTTGGTTTCCTTCCCAGTGAGTTGCACGCTGCCTTCACCCCTTCTAAGAGCAGTGCTTGCTTATCAGTAACACCTGCTCTGCTGCCTGTAGATAAACTGACAGACTTGTGCGCTCTGTCTTTGAGGTTTAAAACCAGACAGAATTGCAAATAAGGGGCTCAGAGCACATCAGAGTCCACCATGCTCAAGATTTACATGTGTGCTAATCACCAAGTACAAGAAAGAAACCTTTGGTTGCAACACCTCCTAGACTCATTGCTTTTAGTCTTGGGAATAACAAGCACAGTATCTTCCCCACTAACAAAGACCAGGGTAAATAACACCATGCTCTGCCCTGTTGTTCTTCCCTTGATTCAGTGTGAACCAACAGGCAATGAAGGCAACAGGTTTGATTGCTCCTTGCAGTGATCTGGATTTCTTCCGGCGGATAACCAGGGGTATTCCCATGCTGCCATTTTCAGGACCTGGGTGAAATAACCCTCCAAATACCTTTTGTTCACTCCCCTTTTTTTCAGACAGGGCTTGCTCTCTGTGAATAAACATGCAGCTATTTCAGGAAATCACATCCTGGTTCCTCCTTTGCCCTCCACCTCATATAGTACAAGGTCCCAAGAGCTCCGCTCTCATCCAGAAGGTGGTTAAACCCGCATGCAAACCCCAAATGGTACATGGGTCCTCACTCACAATTGCCCAGTGCTGTTCACATATCCTAAGTTCCCCCTCCACAAGGCAGTAACAGGTCCACAGAGTCACAGGAATATGAACAGGGAAGGCTGGGGAGATCTGCACTGCTTCCAGACACATATTTGAAGTTCTTCTTACCAGTCTGTTTTATCTTTAGGCCAGCCTTGTCCTCCCAGTCCACAGTAACATCCATAGCCAATATATGCCAATGGAGACCGTCCCGTGCCGCACGATATAGCTCCTGCCAGTTCGATGATTCCTCGGGTGTGCAGTGAATGGGGTTTTCCCAAAGCACCTTCCCAAACTGCAAAGACAGAACATGGCCTCACACAGGCATTAAGCACACCTGGCGCTGATTTTCTTGAAGTCGTTAAAGGGAGATTTTTTTGCTCTTGGCTGGTTGGTCGGGTGCAGCGTTGACACTGGGGTTAGCAATGGCATTCACCTCGCAAAGGGGACTCTGCAGGGGCCTCACCTGAGGGCTGGGCTGTCCAGGGGGCAGGGGCAGAAATACACAAGCAGGATATTTCTGCAGAGGGAGCTCAGTTGAAGCAAGACTAACTAAGCTCTGTTGTGCTGGTGGGTGATTGCCCCTATATTTATTGCACCTGGGAGCAGCGTGCCTGGTTTTGCAGATGATGGAGCCCCCGAGCTGTTAAGCTTTGGAGGGCCTGTCCCGACACCCTGCAGGGCCAGCTGGGCTTCGCTGCACCCCACAGCTCCCAAACCTGGGAAAGCTTACTAGCTATGCCGTGGTCCCAGGCGACACGGGAAGCGGCAGAGGGCAAGCACACAACCAGACCTAACCGGGGCTCTACAGAAAAAAAAAAAGAGGTTTCAATGTTGTCCAAGATTTCTTATACTAGCTAAGTTTCCCCTACTATTCAGCATATTTTAACCCATTCTCCGGATGGCAAAGAGCTGACAGTACTATTAATTTGTGTATAGATATAGCTACAAGTGCCCAAGCCCTTAAGATATACTTTGTCAAGGACAGAGTGCCTACATTAGCCAAGATGTATGTATAACAATTTTCTTCTGAGTGTTTGGAAGTGCTGGCTACATTTACATCTGCTTCCGTTGTTACATTCCATTTAAATCGTAACATCAGGTCGGCTGCATTAATTTGGAAAAATAAAAAGAGGAGCCCTGTGTCAGCTGTGCAGGTGGCCACCCAAACCGGTCTGGAGTTTTTTGAGTAATGAGTCTTTCAAAGAGTGTCGTACTTTGGCAGGGGGTTGGACTAGATGATCTCCGGAGGTCCCTTCCAACCCCTACCGTTCCGTGGTTTGGTGGGATTTCGCATGGGATTTCACTTGCAACTTCCTTAGAAAGCGCAGGCTCTACCTTGCAGTAGCTGTTACAGAAACCAGGAGTACCCTGCCCCTAAAACTCAAACCACTACCATGCTCAGCTGAAAACGTTGATGCTTACAACGTTAACGATAGCAACAGGCGGGAGGATTTGTTGCTTGCCTTTACTGCGAAGGACCAAAGCGGGCTTTGCACTGCTCTACGGTGCATGGCAAAGCCACTCACCAGTAGCATCGGACCCCTCAGGTGACTGCCCGGCCCATCCGTTCGTGCCACCCAAAAAGAAAAGCCCGCCTGTGTGGGGTGGGGGGGACTTCGCAGGCAGGCTGGGAGGGAGAGGGTGGTGGCGCCTGGGATCCGGGAACCTGCCACCAAAGTTGCTTTGCCATCTGCCCCTGGCTGCTGCAGCACACTTGACCTCTTCAACATGCTATGCAAACATGGACTAATTAATCCCCTAAACCACCCGAGGACTCAATACTATTATTAAAACAGTTGCTTTCCTTTTAAAAGCTCTCCTCAAATCCCCTTCCTTGGGCCTCTCCCTGCATCTCCTGGGCTGGCTGGCCCTCCCGGCCTCATCCAAACCCCCTGCAAGGACAAGGAGGGTCTCTCCCCATGAAGGACAAGGCTTTGCTCCCTCTCTGCATCCCAAGCCCCCGGCAGGAATGAGCACTTCCCTCCACCATTTTTGCCCCAGTGATCGGTGCCTCGGACCATTCTGGAGGGGGGGGGATTTCACACAGCCTCCTTATGCTTCCCAGGGCATTCCTTGGGGATTAAATGCACATTCCTGTAAAAGTAACCGCGCTGCTCACCTAAACACTGCTTGAGTGTTCAGGTTTCGTGCTAAAAACGCATTAGGCGGGTGTTATTCGAGACTAAAGAGACAACCTATTTCCCTTGTCTAAACAGCCAGGGCTCCGGAGTCAGGAGCCGGCTCAGCTCTCAAGGCTCCCCAGGGGAAATCACAAGCAGTGAGCTGCTCTGGACTTTGGGTTAAAAATCATGCTTTTTTCAACCTGTTGCACTTTGCAGACCCTGAAAATGTTCCAACGTAGACAAAAAGTTCTTTGTAGGCATTCAGGCCTCCTGATGAGCAGCTTGCTTTTTTTTTTTTAAGCTGTATTTCGCTGACCTCTTAAGCCAGGACTGCTAGACTTGGTCCTGCTGGCCACTGGCTGAAAAGAGCTGAGGCTGGTGTAAGGTAGCTGCACCTCACCCAGAAGAAAAAAAGGCCATTCTTCTGTTGGGGATATCTCTGAGGATCAAAGAACTGTAATTACAGTGCAGGGCTGCTCATGAAAGCAGAGAGAAAGCCTCAAAGGGAATTGAGCCCAAGAGATGGTGCTTCTGGCTGTGCGCTCTGCGAGAGCTTGAAATAACGTGGGCATCCGGGAGGCCCCTCGTGTTCCTGTTTCGTTCTTTGAAAGCTGGCTGGGGTTTGGGCTGTCGGCGGGTCACTGCAGCTGAGGGGTCAGCCCCAGCAAGCACATTTCAATATTCAGGTGCACAGATAATAACTTGACCAAGAACTGAAATTGCTTTTTCTATGCTGGGCAGCCAAGCCAACGTGGCTTCTCGGAGAGCCTTGAAAAAGTCCAAGGCTCCACAGCAGCCTACATGGAGCCTCATCTCCCATTAGGAGCATGTCCTATCATTAGCTGTACTGCTAACGGGGCGTTTTAGCGGAGAACATATCTGTGGGGAGGTAAGCTGTAGTGGATCTGACAATTTACACTATTTCCTGCTTAAACAGGCAGCCTTTGCTATAGATTAAAGCAACATTTGGGGGTTTATTTTCAAACTATACTGCAGGTTTAACCTCACACCTGCCAGTTTAGTGTTGGGTTGCCTCTGTGCGTAGGGGCTTTATGTTAGCAGACATTTTAACACTTACATTTTAACATTTAGACATTAAGGGTTTTTTGGGTTTTTTTAAAATTATTTTAAAATGAGATGAATTGGAGATTGCTTACTTTTGGTATAAAAAGAGGGTATTTCTGTGGAGAAACGTAGAAGACAACAACTTCATAGCAGAAAACTATCCAAAGAGAAAACGACCCATGTTTACACAGCCCACAGCTCTGTAAACTGCCAGGGAAGCAAAGCGGGCAGGCGGCTCCCTTAACACAGCCCCTCGCTATAAAGTTGAAAAGAGCTGAAAAGCAGTGCTTTTATTTTCCTCACTTGGCCACAGCACACCAAGGTGCCTGCTGTGAAGTGGGCAGAGAAGACAGCAAGAGGAGAGGCTGCCCCTGCACGGTGGGGAAGGCTTGGGGAGGGAGAAGGCCCGAGAGGTGGTACTCACCTGCCTGAAGCAGCATCAGCAGCACCATCAGCAGCAGCAGCAGGTGGGATCCCATGGGAAGATCGTTCCCGTCCTCCTGTATGCCAGGGGTTCGGCTGCCAGGCCGGCCGGCAGCACCTCGCCAGGCTGCCAAGCGAGGCCAGGTGTGGGTGTGCTTAACAATCCTCCCGGCCCGCTGCTCCGGGGTTTATATAGACATGGCTCTGCGCCCGTCCGAAGCGAAACACCCTCTTCGGCGGGCTCCTGGCTGCACGGGGAGAAGGCAAGGGCTGGCTCTGTTTGCCGACCATCGCCTTTGGGAGGGAGGGAAGGGAAGGAGGGAGGGGCTGCTGGAAGGGCATTAGGGCTGTCGGTCCCCGGGACAGCCCCAGACACCCAAGGCACTAAGCCGGGCTCCTTCTTTAAGCTGTTTGCTCACAGACCCTGGTTAACCTCTGAGGAGCTGCGGAAAAGGGAAGCCTGCGACCGGGCTTTCTGTGGCTTGGGCTCACCGCTGTGGCGTCCCCCTGGCAAGGATTTTCTCTTTTTATAGATCACTCTTTCCAGGGTAATGTTTTTTGGTTTTGTTTTTTTTTCAATTATTTTATTTTAAGACTGATTATTTTTCACTTTTAAAAAAGAAGAGACAAAACTATAAAAATCCAACAGAAAGAATACTGTTAGGTGCAAGTATCTAATTATAAGCTGACCAGGAGAGCTAATTCTGTGCCGCTCCCGAGGGACAAATACCCTCCTGGCTGGTTGCTGCACCTGACCAAGGCTAATTAATTTCTTGGAGACTTGTCAGTATGTGAGTCCTAGCCACGGCAAATAGACCAGACGTTGGGGACAGTCCCTTTGGGCCAGCCATGCTCTGGTCACAGCGGGCAGCAGGATGGGCAAGGTGGGCCCTCCATCACACAGAGGAAGCTTGAGCAGGAGGGATGGCCACGCTTATTTTGCCTTCGGGATTGCAACAGTTTTACCCAGCCCTCCAGGGCTTTAAAACCCCTGCTTTGCTTGGTACAGCAGCCACCCGTCCACCTTGTCGGGCTCTAAGCATCTGCCCCTTCCCTGGTGTGGGCATGGCGGGCAGAGCTGGTTGCTCTGCCAGGAGAGGGAGAGGAGGGGATGAAGGCAGCTTGTCCCTTCCCCTTCTCAGCAGCACCCCTTGCCTGAGTTCCCCGTGGTAAAAGCTGTGCCTCCATTCTTAGTGGTGTGGTTTAAAATATTTTCTTGCTAAATATTTGAACTCGAATCAAAGGTCGGCAGCAAAGTCACCGACAGGGCTGCCTTCTGCTGGGACCATCCCCGCCGCAGCAGCTGGCACGCTTTGCCCAGCGAGTTTTCATGATCAAGTGTACATGGGGTGCCTTTGATAGGGGGCAAAGGAGACAGCAGAACTGGGTGAATCTCATGACAACCGTGAGCCCCAAATCCCCTGCCCCCTGCTGCGCTGGGCCGAGAGCCCAGGAGGAGCTGCGCAGCTTACACCTCCTACCTCGGAAACCCCCTTCAGTAATTATACATTCACTCAAGTAATAATGCCAAGTCCTATGTATGTGAGCGGTTGCTGGCTAATATTTAACCCTAAGAATATGTTTGCGGAAGGAGGATGCTGGAGGGCGGGTATGCTGCATTCAAGGGCCCTTCCTCAAAATGGGAAATGCAAAGCAAGCAGCAGCCTTGGAAACACCCCCTGGGGCCTGGCTGGACAAGATCATAGAATCATAGAATGGTTAGAGTTGGAAGAGACCTTCAAGATCATCAAGTTCCAACCCCCCTGCCATGGGCAGGGACACCTCCCACTAGAGCAGGTTGTCTGTTAGAGCAAGCTCCATCCCTGACAGATGCCTGGCAGGCCCCATTCTTAAGTAGGGACCAAGGGGGAATTGTGAGGAGCCTCTGCAGATGCTTTACAGGATTCCCGGGGTCCCCAAGCCTTCAGTCCCCAGGGAAGTGCCTTCAAGTGCCTGGAGTGTCTACTCTACAACTTGGATTTATCAGAGTTGTTTGGATTTGAAAAACTACACTTAATCTTGTTCTTTCAAAGCCTTCCTGAATTACAAACCTGATCAAAAAAGGCATTAGAAATTTTCAGACCACACTTTAATCCTATTCTTCCCTTTTTCACAGCCCTCTGCCCCCAAATAATAGATGAGGTTTCTGTCCTCAGTTCAGCAATAAACACACACAAAAAAAGAAACACAGGCTCCTTTGATACCCAAATGTATCTACAACGTTGGAAGAAGACTTTTGCATGGTGTTTGGGAGGAATGTCCAAATTCAAACTCAAAATGGGAAGTGGAATTAATGTATTGTTTCCTTGTGACGGTTTCACACTGGTCAAGTTTGTTATTTATCTGTGCAATTATTGATTACTGCTGCCTAAGTTAATCGGCATATTTATCAAGTAGTATTAAGCGCTAATTGCCGTCTTACTACGTTATAGCAAGTGCACTGGGATCATAAAGGCATTTTTATTACCATTTAGGGAAACAAAATTAATTCCCTGGTCCTACGCCTTCACGTGCGTTTTGCATGTTACCTGCCTGAGCTCCACTTCTTACTAGTAGCAAGAGGCAGCACACGAGGGTGTTGGGTATCGTCTCAGCAAACTGAGCGATACAGACTACTCGCTCCCCAAAACTGCATAAGGAATAAACTTACTTTGGGCCTCAGGTCACTCGCATGGGGCAATCGAGCCGTACTGTTGGAGGGCTATTTCTTCAGATGAGATCTGAGCTCTGCTGCAGAGTTCCCTTGGTTTGCAGCACCAAAGCAGCTGGTCCTCTGGGCTGATACTACCTCATGCTCCTGGCTGCATGTTATTGAAAGATACGGTTAGGGAAAAGTTTCTGGCTGAAGGGGAGAAGAATTTATGAGGGCTCCACAGTTTTTAATGATGCTTACCCCATGAGGTTCATGATGCCAGTTGTTCATGTAGAAGCCAGGCTGTCCTTCACCCCATAGAGGCTGTTCCTCCTCAAATGAAAATACCCAGCCATCTCTGTGGATGCCACCACCAACCACAAGAGCACTGAAATAGACTGCCCAGAGAGGTGGTGGAGTCTCCTTCTCTGGAGACATTCAAAACCCACCTGGACAAGTTCCTGTGCAAGGTTGGAAGGGACCTGCTTTGGCGGGGGTTTGGACTAGATGATCTCCAGAGATCCCTTCCAACCCCATATCATTCTGTGATTCTGTGAAGCTTTCCTGCAATACTATGGGCATTAGAGGTTCCCTAAAGGAACTGGCCCCCACAAAGACTAGTTTGTGGGAGGATGACTCAAGGATATAGAATGGCAGTTTTGGTAGAAGGAACGAGAAGAGAAAAACAGTTCCAAAGGGAAACAAATTCCACATTACCTGTTCAGAGGGAAAAAGACATATCTAAGACTGCCACATGATTTGTGGTGACAAAACTATTTACATAAGTAACAGCGTTATTATAATAACATATTAAGTAAACAGTCTTATTTAGTGCAGTCTTGCATGGAAAGTCTGTCCACACCTTCGTGATGATACAGCCTAGTCAAACTTTGATGAGGAAAGACATTTTTATTATTTCTAGTTTATAACTCAGCCTCAAAAGAATTTTTTTTTTTTAAGTGGCTCCCAGTTTGAGGTTGTCCAGTATGTATCTCCTTGAGCTTCACTGCTTCTGTGGCCCGGATCTCATCTTGGTGGTGGGATTTCTGAACAGTGAAGCTGGATGGCTCCAGCCTGCAGCACCCTCTCAAAGTCAGTGCCTGCTTTTGTCTCCAGTCACAGAAACACACATATTTATAACTCAGGTGATGAAGAAGTAAAGCCACCTCTCTCAGGCTTTCGCTGTGGCAGTTTTCTCCCAACATGGTCTCAGAAGGTGGTGTTTCCTGAGCTGACTGTAGGGGACCTTCCCCTCAGAAGTAATTGCCACATAAAATGTGGCCCTTCTGCACCCTTGCTTGCACCCCTCCCATGAAGGAGTGGACAGGCCTCACAGTCTACACATACAATGCTGTTGGAAGGGAGGCAGGCAGAGCTGACGTGAGTCCTGTGCTTGGAATAAAGGAATGATAGATAGCGGAAGCAGGGGCTGAAGTGAGATGCTAGGGGAGCAGTAACTTTTTCTTTATTAGTGTTGCTGGATGGGGGGCAAACATATTGTGGGCCAAATGCTAGGGAAAAGCTACACCACCCCAGCAGGCTCCTTTCTCTCCTCAGGGTGCCTCTGGCCCTCATGAGGATCTGTTACTCCTCAAGCTCTGTTCCTAACACACAAAACCCAGAGCCACATCCCTTCACATATCCCTTCCCCAAGGCATGGGGAGAGGAGGCATAACCCACGGGAGAGAGATGGGGTGCAGGTGTCCCCTTGCTGTCCTCCTGCTCTGTCATTAGGTGGAGAGAGGTTGTGAGGGAGTGCAGTCACTGTGGGGGGAGGTTGGCCCGGCTGCCTCACCTTCAATGTCAAGGCTTTTCTGACTTTAACAGTCTTATTATCCCAAGTATTAGTGACACTATCTGTTACGCTCCTCAGAAGCATCCAATTCCTTGTCTGGTCTGCCTGTAACCCCTCTTTTGCTGCAGAGCAAGCAGTCATTCTGCTGCCTGCGGGACAGGCTCCCTTAGAAACAGAGAGGCTCTCGTGTCCTCCAGAAGCTGTACGGCTTCGGTGGACATCACATCACCTAGTGCATCTGTCAGGGCAATGTGGCCATGACTCCAAAAAGTTTTGTTAAGACTGCAATGTCCCTTGGCCACAGGTAGCCAGGAGATCAGACATGCAGCACGCCCTGGCAATGCAGAGCATGCTGCCATCACCACCTGGGGGCATTGCTGTAGGTACAAAACAGGGAGAAGAGCATCTCCTTGAGCCAAGTTGAGCACCGCCTGTAGCGATGCAAAGGTATGGATGAAACCAGGCATACGTTATCAGCTGAGCACCCTTAGACAGCTGGCTCTCATTTTAGAGCCCCAATAACATTTCCCACTTAAAAGAGAGGATACATTAGCAGAATTAGAGTGCACTTAAGACAGAAATAGACTGAATAAAGGCTTCTTATTTAAATACTGACACCACCTCAGGCTGCCTAGTTTATGGGATCCACCAGGAGGCTGGGCTGCTTCATCCAATAGGAGTCCCAGGGAACACACATGGACATGAACATACACTCTGATATCCAAGACAAGTTCCTGAAATGCCACTGAATTCACTGAAAAGGAATGGCTAACATAAACGCCTGGATCCATTTAACGGGAACCCCTGTCAGAGACAAAGCTAGAAGAGCCATGGTACCAGTTCATACCAATGACACCAAGAGATATTCATCCAGACTCTGAAGCCCATTAAAATATTTGTTTTGATGTATCAGTGTTCTGAAGTATGTTGTTTAAATTCATAGGCAATCTTCAACAGAGTAAAATTACAATGTTCTTTTCTGGTTGTAAAGATAATGCAAACAGAGGTGTGTTCATAGCTCCTCCTGGGAGACAGCGGAAGGGATAGCCTGGGTGGGGAAGGCATAATACAGACCAGGAGCACATAAAATTCTTATTCCACTTTTTCAAGTACATTTCA
Source organism: Limnodromus scolopaceus (assembly GCA_028565335.1). Lineage (NCBI taxonomy): Eukaryota > Metazoa > Chordata > Aves > Charadriiformes > Scolopacidae > Limnodromus > Limnodromus scolopaceus. The sequence goes on from JAOXNO010000001.1 coordinate 89,648,612, forward strand.
ACCCTGACTATTCTAGACCACCAGCCTCAGTCAGTTCTGCCAGTATATTCTAGTGCTGCCCATCTATGCAGTCTGCTGTGCACTGAGTCATCTCCTCCAAATGCTCTCCACTTTAGCTTCTCATTTCCCCATTGTTCAGACTTCATTTTCCTTTTTTTCAATTGCTAAAAGTTTTTCTGCTTCTGCACTTGCCATCTCACACTTCTCTCCTTCCACCTTTTGTCCCAACTTAGCATTTCCACCTACAACACCATAAGTAGCTGGTACTGTCTCAAGCCTCAGGTACCAACAGAGACAGAGAAGTGTTTTTCTATTGAAGGCCTCCATTCATAACAGCACTCAGTCTGTCTGGAACATGGAGCACCTGGGAGCTCTGAATCTTCCACTTTAAAGAGGATGGGCAATCGGAGACTTCCTGAAGAAAAGGAGATCTATGTTACACTACCTCCACATTGTTATCCAGACTGCTTTATTAGGATGCATCCAGTGTACAGATTAGTGTCTTTTGTGTTTAATACCTGAGCATATAAAGTCAATAATGGGCTAAATTTTATATGGCGTTCCTACTCATACAGGAAATGTGAAATCAAGCATTCCCTGAAAGTGCTACTATGATTCATGATCTGCATTCATGATTCCTGCAGCCTTGATGAAGGCTGGCAATGATCTCAAGGTTACTGCTGTAGATTTATTAGGAGGAGTGCTGGAGAACAAGAGTTTAGCTGCTCTCTTTTCTCGACATCAACTATTGCTGCATATGGCAAGTTTTTAAGCAATCCTGGAATCCCTCCCCTGTTAGTCAGGCCAGGCTTTTGCTAACTCCCACAGAGACACACGATTAAGCTGATATTTATTAAAGTACTCTATTGGGAAACTCTTCCTTACTATTTCCCCAATCACAATCTGAATTATCAAGCCCAAGTTCAAAAACTGTACTCTGCTTACAGTTAATATTGGTTCACAGGCCCTTCAAACCCTCTGTCTTTCTATACAAACACACAACCCTGTACCAGCACTCATACTTGCCGCCACCACCTTGTTTTTGTTTCATGACTCATCGCCCCTTTGCTGCTGCGGAAACTGTTGTCTTCTAGGTTTCAGTCTTGGTATATAAAAAGGTTTGGAAAAAAAAAAAAAAAAAGGAAAGGAAAAACCATCAGGATAGTCAAAAGAGCTCCACCTTTCAGGAGGAAAAGAGGAGATGGCTCTGCAGTTTGTCCTGCTGGGAAGGCAACGCTCTGAGCTGGTCACCGCAGTCACCTAGTGGGTCTGTGTTTCTTTCTTTTCTGACCAGCCCCCAGCTGAGGGCACGCTGCGGTGCGTTACATCTCACGTTCAGGCGTCGTACTTTCAGTGGCTAACCAGCCACATCTGCAGGCCCAACGTCACCCTCGTCTCCCTCACATGACAAGGATTTATCGGATCAAAGCCTGTACCTTTGTGCCCAAGGACAGGCTAGGTGAGGACTGGATGCTCCTGTGCTCTGAACGCTGAATAGTTTAGTGCCTCGTGTGACCAACGGCCCACAAGCCATAGTGAGAAACTGCCAACACAGGAAGCTCCCAGCCCCAGAGACATCTCCTCCATTCCCAATAAAACTGCCTCTTTTATGCTGAGCAAATAATCCTGACAAGGCCTTTTGGTTATGATTTCATGTAGTCTTTTGCTTACTAGTATAGGAAGATTTCAACCTTTACCTGGCTCATCCTTCTGTTGCTTATACCAGTCCTGGACCTTACAGTAAACTTAAGACCACACGGAGGGACATAGATAGTGTAATTAAAATTGTAAGTGCTAATTTGTCATTAGTATGTTGTTGGTTGTGACGTGGTGGAACGAGCTAGCAGGCTGTGCCTGCTGAAATGCCTTATCACTTCATTGGTACCAGTCACTGCTTGGGAGTTCAGGAGTTCACCCAGTTCCCAGCACACCGAGAAACTGCCTACAATAAGAATGCTTGTATTATTAGCAGGAAAAAGATCCTCAGCGATAAAGAAGTGGACAAATTCATATAGGGTGTTTGGCCTTCTAGGCTGGGTAGCAAAGAGTAGGTCAACCCTACATAGCCCTAGTTAAAATGGCTCCGTTCAGCTTCAGTGCATTTTCCCCCAGTTAAGCCGCTCATCCATATCCATCCCACTTTGTTCCGTTGTACAGCTGAAAGTTGTGCATTTTCATTGTCTCTTTTTGCGTTTTGTCCCCATGTGTATATCTCACTGGACATCAAGTCCCTGATCTCTATCACAGGTGTGTTTGCACAGTACGCAGCATCCGACTGTGTCTGGAGGCATTCTTCTCGTTCCGAACGGCTCCGACACGCCTTGCAATGAGCTCCTGAACTCTCCAGCATAAGATTTATTGAAGGTTTCGGTAATTTCGTAACTGATGCTACATTGGGCACTCAATCCGTAGTGATATTTTGGGACACATAAGAAGGCAAAGCTTCTCTTCAGTCAGAAGGACAAGCGTGAACACTGGTAAAGTTCGTGCCACTCCTTTGCCTACTCACAGTAGCTTCTACGTGGAAATTAGCTCAGAGGTGGCTTGACTGATATCTATTCCTACTTCTATTGGACTGAGGACATAGACTTGCTTGGTTCTTAAATTCTCCTGTTGGGCAGGCAGCATACGACAATATGACAAGAGCTACAGACACACAGGGGTTTTGTGGTGACTTCTCCAGACTCGTGTTATAGATCCTGGTGATGAGCAGGTCTGCCATCTATGATGTTGCACTTATTCCTCAAACATTTTAGTTTTGCTTTGTTGGCTCCTTCTAGGAGACACATAAATAATTCAACCTGTTGTCCTCACAGTCATACTAATTTTCATGGCAGATGACATTCTAATATAACAGCTACTGTGCTGTGCGGGTCCATATATTCCTTAAATCAGGTCACCAGGGACATTCCCAACCCCTCTGTCCCATTACTAGTGTTTTTAACACGGTAAGGGAGCACTCTACCCAAATTGCTGGTGTTCATTTTTGGCACCAAATTGTAAGAATATCATGGTTTTTCCCAAAATCAGATCATATTTCTTCCATTGCATGCATCCCGCAGACAACTCTTTAGGGTATTTTGTTTAAATTGTTTGAGCCTGGCCAAGCATGCATCTTGGCCAAGTTTCCCATGGCTTTCAGAGCTGGTCACCTGCCTTTATGTACTTCAGGACAAGGATACTGTCTATTTGCTTAAATTCTTCCATTACTTCAGAAATACAGATTTTATTTATTTTTTTTCTTCAATAAGTACTCCATAAATCCCTGCTGGAGTGAATGACACAAGCAACCTACTTCTTGGAGTAACTTACCCAGAAGATGCTACTTGCTTTCTTTCCAAAAGATTAAAATTTTTTGCAGCTTTGCTACAGAGAAGCCCAAATCCCACGCATACTCTTCCGGTAGCACCTGTTTTGTTTGTAGATCGACTGAGGGCATCATTTTCCACTTGTCTGGTAAGTTTAACTGTAAATAAATACATCCATCAAACAAAGCATGTTTCTCAGTAATCTCAGTATTTCCTGATATTTTAACCTTTATACTTTTCCTTGGTATTGCAGTTTGGCTTTCCCTGGTGGAGCGACAGCGAGGCGGCTGTCTAGCAGTTTAAATCTGGCTTGGCGAGTTTGCTGTCCTCTCTTGCACAGCGCTGAGCACGGCTTCACACATTCAACCACTCCCAAATTGCGTGTTTGGTGCTTTGTTTCCTGTTTGTACAGGGAGCCATTTTTTCTGAGACTACTAATGAATAAATTTTTGGTTATCTATCTGCACTACTCTAATTCTAGATATGACCAAAAAAAAAAAAAAAAAATCTTGTTTTCTGAGTCACTGCTTACTTTCTTTAAGAAAATGTTTTTCTTTCATTTTCTTCTCTCCGTACCTTTTCTGGCTACAATTACTGTACTTGCCTAGTAAAAGTACATTTCTGAATTTGCATTTCTTAATTTCTACATGTGGGATTGGGGAGATTACGTCAAGTTTGAGTTTTTGCTCATTGCTGTAGTTCTGTACCCCTGCATTTAGTTTTCCTTTTATAGTCAGGGCTCCCTTGTGCTATTTGCTGAAGTAGCCCTGTATCATCATACAAAGCTGTAACTGGAAGCCTGATATTAACAGGCTAATGGCAGGGTGTATTGTGAAAAAGTAAGGATTGGAAATGTTCAACTGCTGACACCCTTCACCAATATTTTCAAAAGTCTTCACGGGATAAAGGCTCAGACAAGGTAATTTGTCAGCCTCAATGCACTGTGACAACGTACAAAGCAGCGTAATCCCAGAGATTAAATGTGTTGGTGCAGTGATCTCTGGGGAGACATTTCTCCTACATAGAACCATGTACTAAGATTTTCTTTGCCTCCTAAGCAAACAAAACCTCAAACCAAAACAAAGCCCTAAGCTGAAAAACCACAACAGAGTTTCAAAACAAATTCCCTATACCACTGACTCTCGGCAAGCAATAAAGCCCCAACGTTTCTCCTTATCTTTCTGTAAAACTTAGGGCAAGATTCTGAAACGAAATTAACATCTAACACTAAAATCTTAAATTTATATTTAAAGCCCTTAAATTTGTGATCTGGTCATATCAGAGTTGAACTCACACCATTTCCTTGTAACTTTTGAATGCGAGAGCTGCTGCATCAGCTTCGTACATCCACAAAGCACACTAAGCACCCACCACTGTAGCACTGAGATGCTTCAAATTTGGTTATTTCCAGTTGGATCCAGCTTTTCTCTCTGGGATTAACTGCTCATTATTTTACTTACCTCTTCATTACTCTTTCCCTTCTTGTTACATTTTGTCACTCTGAGAAGATCTGTACAGTGTTCAATAATATGAGCTGGAAAGAGTTCAAAGAACTCGTCTGAGAGAAGCTATTTGTAGGCTGGAAAGAGCCTTACTTAAAAAATAAAGACATGGAGAAAAAGAGGAGCTCAAGATTGGAGCACCTCTGATAAAACACAATGAATTCGGATACAGCAGAATCTATTAGAAAAAGAGTATCAGGAGAAACAAATTATTTCCTCTTTGAAAGATAATTAATTCTGTCTTAGAAATCAGTAACAATGAAGAGATCTTGCTCAACTAACCTCATTTTCAGAGGAAAATTGCAAAGAAGTTTTTGGGAAACCAGCTGACAAATACTTCTGCGTGAACAAGCTCAAGAACAATACTACCTCAGAACAGATATTAATATATCATTAGCATGAAGCTACCTTCTTTCCTGCAAGACCAGAAGGAATATCAGCTTTATTATTTGCAGTTCAGAATTTCTTTTCCAAACCTTGCTTTTGTCGAGTTCTCTGTCATCTTTTATTTCTGACGTGTTCCCTTGATGACTTTCATTTCAGCCTGACTCAGCGTAACAAACATCAAAAAGAAGACGTGTTGCATATCAAACATCTGCTCCCATTCTCCTATTTATGATCATTTTTTAACATCACTCCATATGAACTAATTCATCAATGCCTAAAAAAAGAGCAATTCTGAGCTACAAACAACAGGTACATATAGTCTCATTTCAACTCTACAGGAAATGCCACAAATGGGACAGAAATCTAATGTGAAGAATGAATCTCTGGGTGATTTTTCATTACATTTAAGTGACTGACTTGCTTAAAATGCTGCACCAAGTTTCAAAACAGTTATATATATATATACACATGACTGAATTTTACAGACCAGATCTGCACGGCATCACTCAAGCATCTGCAGAATTTCAAGGCTAGTCCTTTGTTTGTTCTAAAACCACGAGGAGCAAGTCCCAACGTATTTCATTCATCCCTTGCAAAATCACCCAAAGTCCCGATACGTAATACCACTCATTGATTGTATGGCACTGACATCAATGATTAAAAATAAAATAAATCCAGTGAGGAACAATTATTTACTGCATCTTTTATGCATCTCCCAAGTTGTCACATCCCAGAATAGGAAACCTACAGAAAATATTACCTTTGCCCGAAATTAATCTTCCTGAATCTTCATTATTGGCGGCTTTCTTTGTCCCACTTATTTCTCACTGCTTCAAGTAGCTCCCAGGATTTTTCCTTGGGTCTGGGAGCTTATAGTGATATCTTTGTTGAAAATCTTCCTTTCCAGTGAGAAGACAAAGGTGACTCCTGTAATTTTTAGAAACTCGTGCTGAATATATGATACAGCCCCTGAAAAATTGGGGGGGGAAACCCTGCAGTTTATTCCTATAAACGAGAATCTTTGCATTGTGCGTGGAGGCACCACAAGGGTCACTTGGTCCCTGTTTCCTTGCCCAGCTTGTTGAACACAAACAATGCCCAAATACCAAGATGTCAGCTCCCTACTGGCATCTCCTGGGGTGTAGATGACCCAGGGTAGGGAGCGTAACAGAAGGAGACAGCTGGCAGGAAGGAGGAACATGAGCTCCTTTAGCTCGGACTGTACTATGTAAATCTTTTACTGCAAATTAAGGTCTTATATCTCATTCTGTAAACACTGGATGCAGAGAATTTAAACCGTGAGCTGAGCGCCTGGTAGAGCAGAGCCAACAGCATCCAGGCCACATCAAACAGGGTGCCAGTGCTTTAAAGGCATTCAGGGCCACAGCTACATGCCCGGACAAGCGTTCCGGTGCCTAGCATTTCCAATTAGCTGGCTTTAGGCTTCCAGACACAGCCAACTGGGTGCGTACCAGGGATGTGGACAGACTTAAGGTCCCCCGAGTATGGCCCAAGGCGCCTCTAAAGCGTGTAGCTTGCTTATTTCTTGTGGTAAAAGAAACTATGAAAGAGAGAGAACGGAGAGGGGAGAACCAATGCAGGAGCTGGGAGAAGGAAGCAAGGAGACAGAGGGGAATAACAAGTCTGTCACCGGGATGATGACACTCCTGCCGGCTTACTTACTAAGGTGGCGGGAGGTAAAACGTCTGCTGCAGAACAGGTTTGGCTTCCTCTCTCCATAAAGCTACAGCTTCCTTGTGCTCCCTGTAGAGGACAGCCCTGGCTGCTACAGCCTCCTCTTCATCACCAGACTCACAAGTGAAACAACCCAGTATTGTCCCCGCTGTCCCTCACACGGTTTATATAGTTGTCTGAGCGCTGCTCCTGGGCAGGTCTGAGGTGGCTCAAACAGAACAGCGAAGATGCTCCACAACCTTCGACTCACTCAGAGACTGCTTATTTCCCCCTGCAGCCTGTGCCCTGCTCACCAGCTCCTCCAACCTCACCTCCCAGTTCAGTACTGGGAGGCAGGGGCGACTCCAGCAGCGGCACCCTGCTGCTGACACCATTCGTGACATCTTCATCATTTGTGAACGGTTAATCACTTTCCAGAATTCAAAGATCTTCAGGCCTCAAGACCGAAGCAGTTCTAAGACCGGGCAGATGCTGCGGTTTCATACCACTGCTGCTGTTGGTTTGTGTGGAAGTAAACATCAAAATGCAAATCAAACCTAGCTACTTAAATGGGTCACTTGAGTGCAAGACAAAAGGCATTTGTTTGCAAAAGGAACTACTGCCACAGCCCCGGAAAGCACTCAGAAAGCAGAGCTTATTTCTCGTGAAGGCAAACCCCGCTCCTTTCTCAACCAAAGCAATTTCATGAGGGTTGGAGAAACAATAGGAGAAAAGTCACTGGGATCACGGTATCACCCACACAAGTAGTTTGTTTAAACTGGGGAATCAGCAGTGGTGAGGGAACATGGGTCAGTGTAGGGCTCTTCTCCAGCAGGTGGAGAAGCTGTGGAACCAGCTCTCCAGCATCTGCTATGGGTGTCGCCTGTAGGCTGGAAGGCTCTGGCAGAGCCCAGGCATCACAGAAAACTAGCACCCACTCCACACCACCACTCCAGCACATTGCTGGGCTCAGCCAGCCATCACTCCAAACACACATCAGTTTGGCAATTAACCGGTGGATTCAATCAGCGATTAAACCAACATCAGTGCAAACACATCGGATGGGCGGCTTTGACACTCTCTACATGTTTTTTATCACAGGCAAATCCTCTGATAATGAGGGAGGTTTCTCGGTGAATTTATGTAGAAACCATTTAACGTAAAAAGGTATTGCCCTGATCACTTAGCCAACAGTGTCAGCTACCAGACTCTGCAGAGAGAGCTCCCAAAGAATTAAATCAGCTAAAGGTACAAGCTGGACTTGACCTCAGAGGAAGGAAAAAGCACATCAATCGGTGCAGCACTGGCTTGGTAGCTTAGCCCAAGAGTACACTCATGGCACATCACGCTTGGACACCCGTGGGAAAGGCTCTAATCACACTCACCTGACACAGTGCAAAGGACACCCAATACTAACCCTTAGAGCTTACACAAGTCTCCACCACTGAGCTTATGGGTGTGGAAACATGATGGGGCACTGGCAAAGAGCTGGACTCCCTCCACCAGGAAGGGTCTGCCTTGGTTCCTCCAGGCAGACAGCTAATGGAGGATGGGTCTTCCACAGAGAGACTGCATTTGCTGCTTCTTCACAGGGCTCTTCTGTCTTTCTAATAGAGGTGTTGTAGTGTAACCCTTTTATCTTGAGGATGATAAAGGGTGAAGTCACAACGGGGAATGGTCCTCCATCAAGTTACTGTGTGGCAAAATACACTCATGTACTTTCAGCTGTGGAAGCTGAATGGAAAAAGGACTGATGGCAAAGGCCCAGACACATGGTAGGTCATAACATGGGACACAAGGAGTCCTTCCGAACAAAGTGCTCTGGAAACACTCCCCCATTAATTACTTTTTGAAAGGCTTATGTTAAGCATGTTTGGATCAATCTTATTTTTAATATGTACTCCAAATTTTTAAAAATATCCATGTTTGACACTGAGAACTAGCCCAGATGTAATGTAAAAGTTACATATGTAAGGGTTTCCTCTTCTCATACAGTGATACAAAATACACCAGGAGATCATCATCTTCGCAAACTTCAAGCTAAAAAGGAAAATATTCTAAAACCATTTAATGTAGGGAACACTTTAAAAGATGCGGATGAAAGACTTGAGAAAGCTGGGGAAAAAAAAAAGGCGGCTATTAAAAAACCCACACTTTTTTGGACTAATTAACAATTAATTTTTCTAAAACAAAAGGTTCTAGTTTTCTTGAAAATTTTTAATCTTCACTAGGAAAACCTAAAGCTATAGAGATGCTTAAATCCTCTGCAAAAATCAAGAATCATCTCCTTCACCCTTGTCTATACACAGAAAGCACAGAGACATCTGACACGCATTGCTCTAACCTGATCAATAAATAAAACACTGTCCCTATGGTTATTTTTAAAAGTAGTAATTTTAGAAAGGAAGAGGAGAGTGAGGAGTGCAATACATTATTGTTGTCAGATTTTTTTCAGTGATCATCGGTTTGTATAAAGGTTTGGCATGTATCAGTAGGCAGAGAGGTGCTTGTTAAGTGTAATTTTGCGTATGGCTGTTATTGCCATACCCAGATACCTATACAGTCTTCCAGTTACAGAGCATCCATTCCTCAACTGTCACGTATCTGAACTGTAACTTGAACAAAGGCTTCACTTTACACCCTACAGTTTTGAAAGTTGTAGCTTAAAAATATAGGGCAAGAATAATATTCCGCAGCAATAAAAGAGTTGGTAGTAAACATGCAAACCTTTGATCTTTTCCTATTAGAAACCAGGTTATAAAGGAGCTCTATAGCACAAAACTCTAGCTATTCCTGAGAAAATAGTAAAAATAGAAAAAAAAGCAGCTTTAAGATGTTATCCTCTCTCTGTTGACATACACAATCTACTCAAGCAGGAAATACACACAGATAGAGGTGGACAATCAGCCCGAGATACAATGATGATGTTTCTGGTTTTCTATTTGAATCGCAGGTGTTAGCTGAGCACACACAACGCTGTTGAGCAGGAAAGAGGTTTTCAGAACTCATTGCCTTGAATCACAGAACTACGACAGCACTGCAAGAGACAGACTGTGAGCTGGTACCTAACTTGGTGCCAACCATAAGTGACGAAGAACAGAGGAAAAAAAAAACCAAACCCACACCTAAAAACAACCCAAACACTTCTCTCAAAAAACACTTCAGAGCATTTTAGATGAGGGGAGAGGAGACATTCATTATCAACGCAGCAAAAAGACTCAAGACTTTTCACACAAGGAAAGGGCCACCTGGCCAGCACACAATCCAGAAGGAAAACTAGATCACCACACACAGTTTCTGGCATGACAACAGATCAGAAGGGCCTTGGGTCACTCCAAGACTACGCCATCACTTGTACCCACAACATATTATGCCTTTCATAAGCGGCAAACTGTCCCCTTTACACATCAAAGCAATTTTTTGGTGTTTGCTCTATACTGCTTTTTTATTGAAGTAAGGAAATGGGATTAACTATTCTTCAGTTTTCAGTGCTCTCTCCTCTCACACCAGTGGGAGCTGTCTTCACAGCCACAGCAACAAATGCCCTCTTTGCAGCTTCATTGACCATCCCCTTCTCAAAGCTATTTGGAGCGAGGGGGGAGAAGACAGGGAAAATGTCACTTGGAGGAAAAAATGAGAAGAGGCTGCTACCCAGACTGAACACTTTACTGCTCTGCGCAGCTTTCTGCTAGCCCTGCTTTCCTAGTGGTTTCACTAGGATGGCAGGGAAACAAGCCCAAGCCTGTGAAGAAGGAACATCGTTACAGGGGCATGCTTGAAGGACAAATGCAGCTTGCCCACCTCAGATTTGGGGGACAGAACCCTTAAGGGCTTCTCGTAAGCACGAGAGCAGTGTTCACCTACTTGCTTCACAGCTGCTGCTGTGACGGTGCCACAAGTGGGCAGGAGGGCAGTAGTGGTGGAGGAGCAGTGGCTGGCCTTTGCCATGCTGGTTACATGGTACCACATGGGGACTTCATGCTGCAGTCCTGGGAGCTTGCTCCCATGCCGTGTCAAGAGTCCTTGGTTCTCACACTCAGTCTGACAGGATTCCTCCTCTTCCTCCTCTTTTGTTTCTCCTTTTCCTTTGGCATGTCCTCCCTTCCCTTTCACCGGCCCATACAGCAGCATTGTGTATACAGCATGTGTGCCATTTCCCCTGTGCACACAGACATACAAGGACATTCCTTTTTTCATCTCAGTGTGTATCCACCTCATCCCTGTCTCCAACACTGAACCACTATCAGTAAACATCTCCCATGGTCAGACCACAAAATACCAAGGAACACAAATCTGCCTTTAACCTCACCACTTTTTCCCAGAGCTGAAGCATTCTTCACTTTTTTGTGCAAGGGTGTCTGCATTTGCATATGTGTACATGACCACAAACATACATATGGGCCTCAAGCTTCTTTTGAATGCAACCAACATCTGAATGTGGCATGAGGACCTTCCAGTGTGAAGGGCATGCACCACACACTCTGGGGTCAAGATCTGTCTCATGATCTCTTAGCGTGCTTAATCATCTTCTACAGAACCACTCCATCCTCAGTGTCCACTCTGTTTTTCTGTCCTTCTCCAACACCACTTAGCGGACCCAAGCTTGCAGTCCAAGAACTCTTCCTGCTCCCTTGACACCTTGAGTAAAGCACAGTTACAAAGCAAAATAGCTACATGCAGATGTCACCCCAGACAACGGAGAGGGCTAGCCCTCTTCCTGGATGAAGCCTCCGCTTCTCATTGAAATCCATTCTTAAGAAGCAATCTTTACAACAAGAGCAAGGGTAAAAAAAACCCCTAAAACCCTGAAAGATGACCCTCATTTTAGGCAAATGCTCCAAATCAAGGGTCAATTAAAGCTTGTTTTCTTCATTTCAGGGCAAAGAAAGCCAGCAGCATTTATCTGAGACAGACGAAAGCAGGCAATCTTGGTTTTGCTGGTACTTAAAATGATCAAGAAAGGACTGATAGCACCTCTAACATTCCATTTTCTCTCCATAACAATAATTCTTTTGGAAGCAGGAATGCTAACATATAAAAAGTGAGATTTGCATTTCAGAAAAATAGGTGCTGATACAAGAGGAGAGACCAAACGCAGAGGATTCCCATTGCTCAGATTAAAATCACGTGACTATTCTGCCAGCTCCTGAAAAAAAGAAAAACACACCCAAACCGTAGTAGATAAAACAATCAGCAGTGTTTCCTCTCAAAGTGCAGAACAGCACCTTCCAGTTCTTTTGACCTGAGCTAAGGCTGGTATACCCTAATATTTCTCACACATCAGCAACCAGACAAGCTTAGCAGCTAGGCCTTATCTACCCAAGTCAGAGATAACTAATGACTACGAAAAAGCACCATATCACTATGTATCAGCAGCATAGATTTTCATTTATTCTCAGATACTGCACAAAAGTACCACAATCTCACAGGGTTAGAACTGGCCCAGATATTGTAGAGAGGGAAAGAAAGCTGTCTTAGGAGGAAGGTGAAAAATTATTCAACAGCAAAAGAAAGAGGATTATCTTGAACTACTGGTGCTTTTTCAGTCATCCTAGTTTTCATAATTATCCTTTTTTTCATTTTGTAAAGACTCCAATGATGATAATAAAAGAAGAAGTAGGTTGATCCCTATCACACACATGATAAAAAAAATGAAGAAACCATACTAGCAGATAACCCTCATCTTCAGGGGGCTGCTTACTGACCCAGCAAGGACAGCCTGGGTAGAAGTATCTACTGAAAAAAAAACCAAAAGCACAAAAAATAAAAAAACATATGTGAGATAAAAATGCATATTTCTGTGTCATTCTCATCAACTGTATCTCACACAATCCTTGCCATCACAGACTTTCTCATTTTGTCGGGATTTATTTCTTCTAAGACATATTTCTCCTGTTTAGCATGGAGTAAGGAAACAAGGGGAGTTAAGGCCTTAGAATTAAATAATTTAGTCTTGGAACATTGTTTTCTAGATAATACATATCACTCGGTCCGGCCAGAGCTGCAGTGATTTAGAAGAAATATGTGCAGCAGCTGTGAACTAATTAGAAATTATGGGGTGTTGCACCCACCCAATGATGAGCAGAAAAGAATTTAAAGTTAGCAGGAGTCTGAGAATTTAATTAAAAAAAAATAAATCTAACCAAACATCTTTGTTTCTGATGACATTCCCTGAAAACAGAGAACCATCTAGATAGTGGCTTTTCCTTCCCCAAGTAAAATTCACTTCAGACCATACCCTCACTGTCCCATCAGATTCATGCAACACTGAAAATTTCAGAACTTTTTTTTTTTATTATTTAATTTAAACAATAGGTTTGGGGCAAGACAGGAAAAGAGCAGCACCTTTTAAAAAAACCCTGTTGTGTGTTATGTAGGATAAATAGGTGAGCTTTAAAAAAAGTTAAGTTTATATATGTACATATACACACATACACGAAACCAAATTAAAACCAAAAAACTTGTGAAGGGTCATTTTCAACACCAGAGAGAGGAAAGCCTTATTTCACGGCAAGCAAAAGCACCACAAGTTAAGATTAGAGTGCACAATCACATATAGTGCAGATACCAAACTAGCCTGGGTCCTGGGAGCAGTGTAGCTAGAGCAGCACAGAGCTCCACGTGGGCCAACTTACCCCACTTCTCAAGCAAACATGAGCATAGTCTACTTCGGGATGGTGTGCTGTGCAGGCACTCCCACAGCCGGCTGCTCCATCTGCACCCGTTTTGCCAGAGGCCACAAAAAGTAGCTAACTAGTGAGAGTAAGAGACCCAAACCAAAGCTACAGGACTGATTTAGCTACCGTATTTCCATAACAGAGGTTTCCGAGTCCCCCCAAGGTCTCTTGGGTGCTCTCCGTATGTTCTGCCTGCTTGTGCCACACAGCAGACAGCTCCCAATTATTTATTATTTGTGCACTGCATTTCCCATCCTTGCTTACCTGCATCTTCTCTTTTCCTATCTCTCTTCCAAACCTACAACACTACTATTTCCTCCAGGCTGACAGGGTAATAAAATTAGGAAGGGGCATGTACACCTAATTAAGGGGATATTCAACAACCAAATGAAGCTTAAAAAATAATAATAATTCTTAAAAAAACCAAACTAATTTAAAACATGTTCAAGTTCTGCAGACTTCTGGCAGAGTTTGGTCATTTAGCCCAGAGGTCTTTGTCTTCAGGGCCTGCAGGCTAAACTGTCTCAACTGGCAAGAAGCACACAGTACAAGGTAAAATCCTGACTAAAAGAAAAAAGTAGTAAGGGTTGAGGGGAGAACAGGCTATTAACATGGAAACCCTATACTTCGGTAGCAGCACTTATGCTACACGGTACGCTTTCAAGAGAGTGAACTCCTTTCTATTGGTGCGAGCCGCCCAGATGAAAAGAGCAGCTGCCATGAACTGCAAAGGTGCCGAGACGCAGGCTAGGCAGAAGGACCAGCCGAATTCACCCCTCACATCATCAGGCAGGGGCAGCTTCTTATGGAGCAGCTCAATCCCAGCTACGTAGCAGCCAACCAGGCCCAATGTGCAAAGCCCTGGGGAAGGAAACAGAGAAGAGCAATGAGCTCACTGTTGAAGTGTTCCCGTGGCTGCCGTGAGCTTCTGGAGGAGGGAGGGTAAGTTGGCGGACGGCAGGAGACCTACCTGCTAGGAAATGGAGGACTCCGGTGGCAATGGCAGGGTAAAGGCTGCGACAGGCACAAGCACAGAGCCCAATCAGAGCCCCAAAGCACATGAGGCCAAGGCTGACAAAGGGCAGGAGAAACTGCAATCGCCAGAGATCTGCACGTGAAAAACACACAAAACAGTTTGTTGAAAATGTACTAAACTGCCACCATCTTATATTCCCTTCTACCCACACTGCTGCTGCTTGAAACACCCCACATTCACAGCTAAAAAGGACCAAAGGCTCCACTAAAGTAGGAAGAACTTTGTTTGTCAACTCCCAAATTCCTGTACTGCATTCATGGGCAAAACTTTTGCTAAAACACGTAAGTTCTCCTTTTAAACTTTAAACTACTGCCTCTGCTACTGTGAAGACCAACAGGAAAAAAAAAAAAAAGCCGAGCAAGACACAAACACTTTCCTGACCAGTGACTGTACTTGAGAAACGTCTTTTTTTCATCCTACTTGTCTGCCCGATAGAAGCAAAAGACACTTACAAGTTCGATTCAAATCCGTGCCACTATTGTGATTTCCAGGCTCTATGTACTTTTCCATAAACTGATCAGAGAGGGAAAAACTGATGCAGTTTGTAGTCATACCAGTTTCTGGAGGAAAAAGAAAAAAATACCAATAGGTGTTTACCTTCCATTCCCTCCCTTCCATTCCTCTTTTGCTCAACCATTTAAGCTGGGAAGCTCCTCAGAGAAAAAATTTCAGAGAAAAAAACATTTTAGAGAAAAAAATTACCTCTCAAAACAGATCTGTTGGATGCCTTATCATAATGTAGTTACTACAATGAGGGCCAACATTCAAACATGTAGAATCTTCAAAAGTTTACCTGGGTTATCCACAGAGAACTGGGTCATGCTTGAAACACTGGGAAAGAAATGTGGCATGTGATGCTCAACTATATTGTTACATATTCTTGTACTCACAAGTCACTTAACTGAGCTGTGATTAACTCCATGTGCAGAATGCGGTATTGTGCTAAACACTTCATTCAAAAACGGGATAGAAAGGACTATTTAAAGAACAAAAAATATTTGCTTCTTCATACTAAATTTCTCCTCTTTTATGTCTCAGCTGATTTTGCTTTGAGAATACTATTGAGCAGTGCTTGTTTAAGTGTCTTCCAAAATAAGTATTTTCATTAGAGAAAAAAAAATATTTAATGTGATCCTTTATTCTCCAGAAAAAGTGATTAAACTACATTTTTTTTAAAGAAAGTTCAAAATGAAGGGCTTCACAAACACAATGTGTGTCTGAAACCTACTTTGAAGCAATTAAAATAATTGCTCACCACACTTTTGTAGCCCCCAACCATTGTGAAAAAGAATGCAAGTATTTCATTCCATATCCAGCTCTATGGTACAAGGAATCCAAAATGTCCCACTGTTGTATCAGTGCATTTGTGACACATGAGCAAAATGAACAACTAGCTAGAAGAAGCAAGTGCTTCCTTGATAAAGCAGTATCTTTATTCCATTGCTGGAACCCAGGACCTCCCCTAAAAAGACAGTGACTGGCAGAGCAGCTATAACTGCATGCCCAGGCAGACAGCAGATGCAAAAGAAAATTAAGTTATACCAGTCTAAATTTAGATCAAGTATCATATGTCAAATCTAGAGTCTGTAGCACTGACAGCCACAGACCATTTTGCCTTTCGCTTTTTAAAAAACGTAGACTGTTTTTATTAAAAAACCAAGCACATAAGCTAGAAATAAGCCTTCTGGAGAAAGGAAGTGGCATGAATATGTTGTGAGGAAGTTAGCATATACCACCCCAGGCAAGCGAGGGAAGTGATAATTGCTCTGGAGATACCTGGTGGGCTGTACCAGTGAGAGTTTTTGGGTACAGTGATACACCTCCGCCACAATCCAACCGTGCCGTTACACCGGAAGAGCGCATCTGTGTAGGTCTTCTCATCTGCCTCTTCGCTGACAAATTCCTCCAAGACAGTTCTACTGGCTTCACTAACGTTCTCAGCTGGGGACAGGGTGTGGTATTCGTACCAAAAGTCAGTGCCAATGGAAGCTGCCATATAGATGGTGGAGATGAGGCTGAGAACACAAGCAATTACTAGCGCTGTAGCAAAACGGTTATCCATCATTGCGCCCTTGCTGCTGTAAGGAAAGAGAAGGCCAAGTGAGTAACTCATCTGACAGTAAATACAAAGTTATCCTAGCAGTGTCAAACTCATGATATTATTCCTCTTACGCGGTGTCCCCTCAGGATATGCATGTCTTCCTCTCCTAACATGCTGGAATCAAAGGAACGACTGAGCAAGTCCACAGTACTAGTCAGCATCCGCTGGATTTGTGAGTTCAAGGCATGGATATCGCCCTTCTCCCAGCCACGCTGCACTAGCTGCTCTCTCTGAGACAGCGACTGACAGAGCAACAACAACTCTGTCCCCAGAGCAGATGGCACAGCTCACTGCCATGTGTGATCCTGACCGTAGGGAACCACAGAGAATCCATCCACAGCACCCAGGCAGAAGACTTATCTTTCCTTAAGAGATTACCAAGGGTAGAAGTTATTTTTAGCCTGCCATCCCATAAGGCTTTCACAGCTTGTGTTTACAGCAAAGATACGAACCACAAGCATGCCAAAAAATCTCTTCCAGACTGTTCGCAATGGGTAACCATGCCAAGATGCCAGAACGCCTGTAGGGAAGCAGAGAAATGTATCTATGCGCTAGAGACAGAACACGAAGGAAGCACTGAAAGACAAATTTGGAAATGATGATAAATGTTGCAATAGTGCCACACAATACGTACAATGGTGTTTCTGAAGAACTAAAATAATGCAGGGTGGGTGCTCTGTTCCATGGGAACAAGATGACAAGAGCTTCCAAAACTGAAAGGCCTTTATGCACTTGAGGGCATGAGGGGCTTGCTCTAGCTCCCTGTATTAGGGGTCACCTATGCCTCCTTTCATGTTCAAAAACTGTATAAATTCAGGGTCAAAGGAGGCATGAAAAAATACAGACACCACACATGCTTATACTTATGACAATATCGTGACTTTAATACATGGAATGTTTTGCAGATAGTGCAATACGTCAGAGGAAACTCAAATGCCTGTTGTGCTCATGCATTTTCTATGCTTCATTAAATTTATGGATTATGATGAAACAGGCTTGAGGCACTTCCCAAAAAAAAAAAAAAAAAAAAATCACTTGAAGTTAACTCAGCAGAGTTAGTCTGGTTACCCCAGCTACTATCTAATCAGCTCTTGTCTATTGCTTGTTCCGCCTCCCTTCTCCCACAGACTTTCATCAAAATATTTTGGTCTAGCTTCTATGCAACTGAATGAACCGCAACTGGAAACAGCAAATGCCTTAAAACACAATATTCACAAGGAAAAAGATGAGCACTCAAGTCAGACATGCCAATAAGAAATTCTGGACTATGGAACAAGGTGCAAATTAAAGCAGGGAGTTTCAAAGGTACTGGTATTTGCTGCTAACAATGTCACTCTTATTTCTCTTCCCTTGCATCTGCTCCTGTATTTGGTTGAAACTGGCTCATAGTATTGGGGAAAAGAGACAAAGTGTACCCATATCATCAGCTATGCTTGATTTCCATATTCAAGGAGGGATATTACAGAGAGTGTGCCTCATTTGATTGCACCCTTAGCAACGAGTAAGAATAGAACTGATTTTTGGTGAACTGACAAGCAGCACCCATTCAAAATACTGCAAAGTCTGCATACCACAACTGTACTTAAATAATAATCCACAAGCTGTGAACTTTTATAAACTAGGACAAACATTGAGGGGGAGAAAACATTGTATCTGACCTTATTTACCTAGAAAAATTAGAATCAAGTCCAGACTTGAAAGCAAATACTCTGCACTGTTTAACTCTTGGTTATGTACTTAAACTTTCCTTCAATACTCCTAGCCTCTAGCTCAAGGTACACAGGACACTGGATGAGCATAATAGGGAGAGAGCAAGTTGCTGTGTAGGGCTGACCTCACTATTCACCCCCACTGAGTTCACTGAGGGATCCCCTTCGTCTCACAAACTTCTCACAAAGCAAACAGGGCAAGTGGCATCTCCAGGGCCAAAGTTGTGTTGCCCAGCTCCTGCTCAGCTGAGCTCAGAGCTGAGCAGATCCTCTGGGAACTAACTCACTCTCAGGGCAAGCAGCAGAACAGGCTGGTGAGGAGGCTGGTCCGGATTTTCCACCCTATTGCAGTCACATTCACTGTTGCAAGTCTGTAAGAACCCTCTGCAACAGACTTCTCTCTTAAAAAATGAGCTCCCTCTGGAAGGAGGAATCGCAAGAACCCACAAGCTCCATTCTCAGAGTAGTATCCGGCAAAAAAGAACGTAAGCAGGACATTATTTTCAGTTTGCTGCCATTGCTTGTTAATATAAATGCTTACAATAACAAAATCCTATCAACTTTTTACCTAACATATAGGAAGGAGACAACTGGCTCAAAATACCTTACTTTCAAGTACAACATCACTGCTGCCAGGTGCAGAACACTGGAAGTATCAGAACACAACCACACACTTCTACCCAGCTTTCTGTGCATCGGCCTACAGTGGAGTTGGCAAAGTTGATGCCAGCTGGCAACCAAGGGCAGTTCACAAGCAAAATGAAGGATTAAAAACCAAACAGTAAATTCTAAGACTGTCACTACTGACTTGGTAAAAGGGTCATGGCTATCTACATTCAATTCTTGCAATGCACAGCTCCATGGATAGGTAGAAACCAGCTGAGGTGTCTACAGTCCCAAGTGGCCTTGTGTGGCCTTTGTCCCAGAAAGAACACACGTGAATTTTCAGTATGGACAAGACAGTACCAGGGCAAGAGCACACCCTCAATTCCTTATAATAAAGGTCCCCTCAATGCTTTGGCCTAATTCTTCAATGGCTTAGAGAAGAGATGAAGAACTCTACAGCACTTTAAGCAAATTTCGCAACAGAAGTTCTTCCTGCCAGTGTTGTTGACTACTTTGCCCATTCACTGTGTATATCCAATGCATATTGATTTACAGTAGGCACAGCCCTGCTTAAAAGAGGTGTTCTTCGCTGTGTTAAAGAGAGAACCATCCTTCAATCCCCAGGCAGAGCTCAACGGCAGTAGTGAGCACAGTAAGAAATAGTTACCAGAGAAGACCATGAAGAAAGACACTGCATGTTTATGAGATTATGCCACACTTTGCAAAAAGTTCTATGCAGAACAATATGTAGGAGGTGCCTTAGAATAAACTTACTTACCAAAAAATGACATCAATTATAAAGACATAAAGATTGATAATAAATGGAAGTACCTGGCCTTTATGGGCTGTCAGCAACAGCCATCATTGTTTTTACACAAAAGGTTTGTTCATATGACACTGCCAGCACATTTTATTCTAACACTAGAAGCTATTTCAAACAAGTTATGGCTGAAGCTAAGCTGTGCAATGAATATAAGACAATACAAGACAGCAGTAAACAGGCACTCAAGCAGAAGTGCTTCACAGGGTATTGTACGCATTTTTGAAAGAAGTGAGACATGTAAAAACCTCAAAGCACCAGCTCATAAAAGAAAAGGCAAAGGCCAAACTAGCAGTAACATTCAAAGAAATACCTAGATGCACGCACTCCACAGAAGGGAAAAAAAAAACAGGGCAAGTCAGTAGAGTTGAAAAAGAAAAAACACAGAGCAGCACAAAAGCAAGGATTCTGGCAAAAAATCAACTGTAAGACTGGAGAATGGAGAACCATTTTAAGAAGTTACTGTACCATGACAGAGGGGAATACAAAAAACATGCATATTTTTATCCTGTTACAGCAATCACTCCCTTCAGCCAATGGCAGGCCACCACAATTAAGAAACTCCTTTTGCCTGACATCACAAAAGAGTAAGGCTGCATTTGCTGGCATTTTCTCAGAAAACATGTTTGCAATCTGACTGCTCTCTGGGAAAGCAGAATAGGCAGAAGGACTAAAAGAAGGTGTAAATGTGCAGAGAGGGCTGACAACGCTACCAAACAGGATCCTCCTGTTAATACTCAGGGAAATGGAAGGTTAGGAAAGAATGCTACCAAATATTTTTTTACCTTCAGAGGTTCTCAGAGTCCCCCAGGACACACAGCTCCAATGCTTCCAGGTCACTTCAGAGACACCGTTGCTGTTTGTGTCTTGTGGCAAGCGGAGAGCATGAAGTACAAACTTCCTATCTGCCCTAACTCTTCCATTCATTCAGTTTCTTCACCACCACCAGTTCCCAAAAAGTGATCTGGAAGTAGAAAGCAAGCCAAATAGTTTGCGATCATCATTTCAATTTGAAATTATTTAACAGACACCTCTCTAAGAAAAAAAAAAAAGGGGAGGGGAAAGGGGGGATGACTGTAGGACCCCTCAGGCCAGCAGCACCATGCCCCACCAAGATCAATCCCGCACAGGGGCAGACATGCCCCACCAGGCTGAGTGATCGTACGAACGGCTCTCACCCCGTGCAAACGCCGAGCCCCACAGCCCGAGGGTTACCCGGGCGGGCCGCCCTCCGGTACCGGCACCGGCACCTCCCGCAGTCGCCCGAGCCCTGCCGACACGCTTCACCCTCCGCTGCCATGGACCGAGGCGGGGGCCACCAGGCCGGCCGGATCATCTCCACAGAGCGCGACCGCCCGCTCCGGCCTCTCAGGCGACAGCCCTGCGAGGGGTAGCAACCGCCCGGCAGCGAACCCCAGGAGAGCGCCTCAGCCCCCCGCCCCCTCCAACGGTTACAACGGCCGCGGCCTTGCCCGACCCGGCGCCTCACCCACCGCCCATCGCCGCCTCGCACCCCCGGCCCGGTCCGGCCCCGCCGCGCCGCTTCCGCCCCACCGTGCCCAGAGAGGGGCAGCGCCCCGCCCCGCCGCACGGGGCGCCCTGGGGGATGTAGTTCTCCCTCCTTCTACCGGAACCGCAACGAGGTGCCCGGCCCGGTGGCTCCACGGGAGCTGTAGTTCTCCCCGGCAGCGCCGCCGCCATGCCGGCTGGGAGTTGTGGTCTAACCGCCGTCTCCGCGGCCGGCCCTCAGCTTTCGACGCCTACGGCCACCCACCCCGCCTCCCTCCCCTCAGCCACCGGTTGGTGCCTGGCACACCGCCGACACCTGCAGACCCCAATGCCGGGCCCACACCACTGACACAGGCCCGGCTCGGCTGGGAGAGCGGCCCAGCCCCGCACCACTATATCTCCGCCCTACACCTCCCACCGCCCTCGCCCGCTGATTCATAGAATGGTTTGGGTTGGCAGGGACCTTAAAGATCATCGAGTTCCAACCCCCCTGCCATGGGCCCCTATAAAGTTAATCAGAGATACCCTGCTTTCTTCCAGGCCATCGATAAAGATGGTAAATATTTTAGAGTCTAGCATAAATCACAGTTAGACTCCAAAATATGTCCTTGCAGACAGTTACATTATGAGGTGTTGGTGAGATGGTTCCATGATCTGGAAAAGTGGGGTGTCTAGGCATAGGATTCTTAATTAAAGATAACTTCTAATTATTAAGATTCTTATATCACTGCTTTCACCTTTGCCATCCTAGCTTCTTACCTCGCTGCAAAAACACTTCCCTCCGAGGAACCACAAACACCTCCCACCAGGCCTGGTTGCTCAAAGCCCCATCCAACCTGCAAGACACAGGCACTTGGGAATCTGGAGTCACGGTCCCAACGTCCCCAACCTGCTGTTAACAGCCATGAGTTTTTACAGAAGCAAAAAAAACCCCCACCTTTACAAACTCTCATTTCTGCAATTTCTATTATTTGGTCTCCCCCTGCAGCCATAAAACTCACCTTTCTTTTTCACTTGATTACTTGCAAAATTGGTGATACGATATCCTGGCTGACTGACTTGGGAAAACCAAGTAAGGAAAAAAGAAAAGATTTAGTAAAAATTTCCAAAATTGGCAACACTGGCTCCACACCCCAAGCTGGACTTTTCCCTCCATCCTGGGTACGCATACCCATGCAAGTTACAAGATGGCTCTGAAATGTGGTTAACAACGCCCCTGCTGAGAGACCACCACACCCAGTTTTGATTTTACCAACCCCCAAACTTGCAAACAAATACTCAGAAAAAAACAGAATCACATCTGAGGTTTTCATGTCTTTGAGGACGTCTGGAGAATAATTCCAACCAACTCCTCTCCCAGAGCAGCCAGGAAGCGTTTTTGCAGCGAGGTAAGAAGCTAGGATGGCAAAGGTGAAAGCAGTGATATAAGAATCTTAATAATTAGAAGTTATCTTTAATTAAGAATCCTATGCCTAGACATCCCACCTTTCCAGATCACGGAACCGTCTCACCAACACCTCATAATGTAATTGTCTGCAAGGACATATTTTGGAGTCTAACTGTGATTTATGCTAGACTCTAAAATATTTACCGTCTTTATCGATGGCCTGGAAGAAAGCAGGGTATCTCTGATAAACTGTACAGATGACAAGAGGTCTGAGGGAAGGGTAAATAATGACATGGAAAGGGCACTGGTACAGGGTGACCTGATCATTTGGTAGCTGGGGCAAGCAAACATGAATTTCAATAAGGTCATTGATGAGCTCATTCATTTAAGAGCAAAGAGTGGAGGCTACAGCTACCTGACATAAAACTTTATCCTGGGAAGCACAAAATTCAAAGGACCAAACGGGTCACAGTGGATTACCAATTGCCAAGATGGTGGTGTGGCCAAAATCCACAATTTTTCTGCAACCTCAGATGTATAAACAGAGAAATCACAGGGAGGAAAGAAGTTGTATCACATTTAGAGTTGCTGCTGGCTGCTGAAATAGCATCTCTAGTTTTGATATGTTGATAAAGTAGAGGAGAGGAACCTGAAAAGTGACACAAAAATCCCTAAGCAATTAGAAAACCTCTCTCAGTGAAATATATCATGGAAGGTCAGTCAATTTAATGTATTGAAGAGAGTGCTAAGGAGGTACCAGACCATAAGATACATATAATGGCAATAGGGAACAAAAAAAATTGGTAATCGTTTCTTTCAGAATACCTGACAAAACTATCAGAAGTTGAAGCTAGAAAAAAAAAACCACACAACAAAAACCTTCTGTATTCCAAGCCATGGGATAAGCAGAATTGCAACCGTTTACTGTAAATCATAGCGAACTATCTAACACTGGCAAGTCTCTCGGTTTTTCCACTAAAAGATCTAATCTCTTAAAAATGAGAATCAATTCTGCAAAATTTTGTAGCCATTGCTACTTCTATTATTGAATTAGACTATGGTGGCCTCTTCTTCATAATCTGCCCTGATCAATATGATGTGTGCAGCTGCTTGAAAACAGCCAGAGGGAAGAGATGACGAGATGTGTTTTCATTTTATTTATTTAATTTCAAATACAGTCTACAGATTTCACCTGGGTTGCTTGGTGGTTTTTTTTCTGGAAAAATACCCCTCTATATAATGAATAACCCAGTAAAAACATTATCGATGAACGCAGTAATTCATTGCTAATACCTATCTTTTTTTGTTTTTTCTTCTTTTCACACCTCCTCAGCACACCTCAGCATAGCCACTCCTGGATCAAGTTTAGCTACAGAACAGGATCATTTGGGAAGATTTTCAAAGCAAAAGTTTGCTTTGCTGTGCAGAAACTGGGGCAGTTTGCACACGAAAGCATGAAGGGAGTAACACTGATGGCTATAGCTTAAATGCTGTTCCTGCTATTTTGCAAAACTGAAGTTTCTTCGATAGCAGACCTGGATCACGCACACTCGTTAGTACCTCTAACAAAAGTTCTCAGGCACTGAGGGAGAGTTTAACATCAGAGTGCTGCAAACAAAACAAGCAAACAAACAAAACTCTAGCATGTTGCAAAAAACTTGTGTCATACTAAATTTGTGTGATTTTAGCTCTCACAGTCTAAGGAAGTAAGCAAAAATTTGCAGGAGGTGGCACTACCTATATTAAATGAAGTTGATACAGGATGAGAAACAAAAAACCTTTTTCATCTGTCACATTCGCTTGAGAAGTATTGATTCAGACCTGAAAAAGGTGTCTGCCCATTCCTTCCAGTACTGCTAGCAAATTTACTACAAGGTATTGCCTCTCCCAACAAATGTTCTCTTTGTAATAACAAAAAGGGCAGTTTTAGTTTTTTGGTTTTAGGCACCATCTAGAAGCCTTTCACATAGCCAGAAATAGCAGAAAATCCCATGGATTCCCCTCAGACCTCTTTATACAGCCTTCTTGGTTTTATTTCTGCCTTCTGTATTTTTCTATCTGTGGCACAGAGGATGGCAGGCTAAGAAAACTCTACCATAATCATAATTTTCACAGAGAGAAGACCTTCTAGATGTGCTTCTTCCAAAACACTTTCTTCCCACACCCCACTTTGGAGACTACTGCTCTCAGTATGAAACTATTTCAGTCTGTCTCGATGCATTGTTTCAGATTTTACCTGAATCAGTTCTACCCTCTCCTCTTTGTTCAGGGGTGAAACTTCTGTTAGTCAGCATTCATCTGGTTACCTCTGAGCCTGTCTTCACCTAGGTTATAGTATAGTAAGGCAGTTTCAGCCAATTTGGTAGTCGTTAGGGGGTGTTGGTTGTTTTTTTAATTAGGTCTGCAAATCTCTATTCCTTACAGAAGTTTTTGAAGCACAATCATTCAGAAACTACTACACTTTCTTTTACAGCCAAATGAACCGCTGTTCCTTCTCAGCATTTATCATCATTAATAATTTACAGATATGCAGCTTATTTTATCTAGACGCCTGTGCTTATATAAAAGCACATGTACAAGCTGGAATAAAACCACATTTAAACTATCAGTAAAATAGAGAATGGAAAAAAAACATTGAAAAAACAAACCCTACACCGTGCTACCAGAAGTGCTTCAATTGCAGAAATGTGCAATGGGAGTATGCGTGTGTGTAACAAACTAAATCAATAACCCTGCACACTTCCTCTGCAGATTGTTCTGCTGCACATTTCTTTTACTGATTTTGCCATAAAATTAGAAGGCTACAATAATACATGCATCACAAACATTACAGAACTGTGAACAAAAGACACGAAATCTTTTCCCCTGCTACTGTTGGAAAGACTTCAGTATTTCCTATGAGGAAGATTTAAGGAATGTACAGACAGTAACACAACGAAGTTCACAAGTGCATTTTAGAAAGGCAGGACCATCAGAGAAATATGCTTTTTAAAGCAGAACTGGCCAAATTCACGGCCATGACATTCGTGACCATGTGGTTACAAAAGCTTTAGGTTCACGCTCAGGTTCAAAACTACACAGAACCCTGCAGCTGCATATTTTCAGACTGCCTCAGCAGAGCTCTGTCAAGGGCTGGGCAAGATGGGTACCCCAAATGAAGAACATACACCCAAGCCAAGCCAGTAGCAGTGCCTTCAGCAGAAAATTTTGTTCGGAAAAAGGGTTTACATATGTCTGGCAAGGTCCGGGAGGAGGAAAGTGCTGGGAAAATCTAGGAGGAGGGGTAAGAAGAGAGCAGAGGCTGTCCTCCTGGTGACAAAACATCTCACTACGTCTCTTGGATCTTAGCACTCCAGCTTTCATAGAATCATAGAATTGTCTAGGTTGGAAGGGACGTTTTAGATCATCTAGTCCAACCATCAACGTAACTCTGACAAAAACAAAAACCCACATCTTTAAACCATGTCACTAAGCTCTATGTCAACCCATCTTTTGAATACCTCCAGGGAGGTACTTCTTTTTGGAGTATCTATGCAGAAGTGTTATACGGGGAATTTCCATTTGCTGAGTATTTTTGAGAGCTTGGCTCTACTTTAGGGAAATGAGCTCTGGAAAGAGTCAGACCCTACATGAAGCCCTAACTGAATCAATACCACATAAAAAAACCCCAAGGCTGACAGACAAACAACAAATACGCCTGCTGCTGCTTCACTCGGTTAATTACAGATCTTTTCATTATTCGTGACAATGCTTCATTTCAAAGACAGTAGTCTTTGAAAATCTTCTGTCCAGATAAGGAAGTGTCACATCTGTAACACGGCAACAAACAGCAACATCCACAAATCTGTATTCAAGAAATACCGAGCATATTCAAGAGAACAGAGTTGATTCCTGCTGGAAAAGGTTTATTATCTAATTTTTTATTTTAGTAGGTAAGGCTATTAAACTGCAGGTAGACAACAAAGTGAGGAACTGCAAACATAACACATGGACATATGCTTATTTTTATGGTTCCATTAAGCTTTTTAAAAAGTTACACACTTTTTTGACTGCTCAGGGATGGGGAGAGGGAAAGAGTGAATTTCGAGAACAAGTATGTAGTGGTGTGAGATGGAGGGAGAGAAGTTTGTGCCTGCTTTCTAAAGCTTACAACTGCACGTAAGCTGTCAGGATCTAAGTGCAGAGTAAAATAACATGTAGGTCCATCTTTGCAAGAGAGGCAGAACTTTTATATTGCAGATTGTAGAGTTCAGCTGATCTTCTACTCTAGTAGTGACAGAAAGAGAATGCCTCCACTTCCCAGTGCTTCTTGGAAGAAAAAAACTGAAAGACATTCCTTGAAGCACAAATAAGCAAAGATGACACCAAACTCACCTTTGCACTGAATCCATCAAAAATCATTTCTGTAAACTGTAACATACTTGGGCATTTTTACACAACTTTTAGCTGAAAAGTAGGTATATCTTTGTAATCTTCAGAAGCTGAGAAGATGATTTTAGCCTATGCTTCCTTACAGTCTCATGCTTACATGGCATACAGATCAGTAATCTAAGCCAGAGTGGTTTTAAACACCTTGATCTTTTTCCAGAGTTTGGGATGGCTGACTTACACACAATGAGATAATGAAATCCTTACATGTTCCATGAAAGATAGTCAGCTAGAGTCCACTTAGTGCCCCACTGATAGGAAGGCAGTCGTATATAACTAGCTCCTTATTAGGTATCAGTGTATCTACGTAAGAGCGAGTGCCCACCTAAGTATCCCTTGATCCAGCAGCCTGTCGTTTAATAGCTGCTGGCTGCTTTTCCAGGCTCCTGGAAGTCTACCAGGTACCTGCCACACAGGAGCACATAACCCGAGCACTGGCAGAGTGAATCTGAGGGCATCCAGACTGCACTGGATGGGACAAATTCGGTGTCTATGTGATTTGGCGTTGCTCTTTGCCTGTGGAGATATACATGGATGCAATCTATCTGGCCAGGGCTCAAGCATGCTCTGGTAAGCAATTTGCTCAAAGCTTTGAGACTTCTGAAGACACGCCTGGTCTGTGAACATACAGGTGGAAGGGAGAGGAAAGAGAAGATGAAATTAACTGCAGAAGAGAGGAAGGATGATGAAGACCAGTAGTAGAAGTTTCAAATTAGCAAGCACTGCACAAAGCTGTAATAAAATCGGTAACTTAAAAAGTGAGAATTTTCATTAGATTTACGTAAGGCTGAAAAGGCCACCCATAAAGTAAAGTCACAGCTGGGGTGATACTGATATTGCGAATGAGAGGTGAGGAAAATCATATCTTTAAGAGAAGCTCTTCAAGACAGGCAAGCACTGTACATAACAATGGCTCAGGAGCCATGTGGGCTGTGCAGTCAGAAGGAGAAGGAACAAATCACTGCACTGGAGACCAAGACTGTGGCCGATAAGGAAGCCTGTGCGGGGATGGGAACATCAAGTTTCAAATTCAGAAGAATATACCACACACTGTAGAACCGTCCTCTAAGTTCCTAATACGTTCATAAGGCTGGGTGTGGGGAGCCCAGGGACAGGGGAACTGGGCTGCAGGGCAGGGAGGGGGGCACTGGCAGAGCAGTGGAGAGCCTGGGACTGATACAGAACAACTAACTACAGGGCAGAATGGAGACTGTAGTTTGAAATGTTTTTCCCTAAATATGTTCATATGAGACAATTACTCTCAACAGAAAACAAAAATGATAAACGGACAAAGAAAGTAAAAACCTCCAAGCCTCAGAAAAGTTGAACTTGCCCTGAAAAGCAATTTATACAAAATGTTTTGAGTAAAGCTAAAGAATTCACCGTTCTCTGACTTCTTCTGAGCTAGTACAATCTTGAACCTCTGCTAACTAGCAATATCCTGTCTCAAAGAAAAAAGGTTCATAATCTTGACAACTACCTCCCCTCCCCCCAAAATAAAAGCAAAACCCAAACTTGGTTCACTTATACAGGCAAATGCAAAATGAAGATAAAATCAGTGGAACTAAACCTGATTTTAAAACAAGAAGCAAATGTTTATTCTGAAGAAAGGGTTTTGACTAATCAGAGACTTGTCGCCTGCCCGTTGCCTATGTGATTGGCTAAAAGTATACAGATTACCCCCTCAAAACCACTTTTCTCCTCCTCCCTCCGCCTCCTCCTCCCCCCTCCCTCGCTAACATGTTTTTAAAGAAGACCTTGAGGGAAGGGTTAGGGGGAGCTCAGAGCCTTCCTCAGAGCAGGGATGAGGACAGCTTGGCCAGAAATGGAACTTGCCCAGCTTTCGCCCGTGACTACAGTCACTTTCAACTATGACTACTACTACGATGACAACTGCCAGTATCAGCATCTGCAACATATGTCTACTTTCCTCCCTATCCTGTACGCTGCTGTGTTCCTGGTGGGCATCGTCGGCAACTCTATCCTGATAGTAGCCTTGGTCTTCAAGCGACGGGTCCAGAGGCTGATCGACATCTTCATCATCAACCTCGCTGCTTCTGACTTCATTTTCCTCATCACGCTGCCACTCTGGGTGGACAAGGAGGCTTCAGACGGGAGCTGGAGGGTAGGATCTTTCCTCTGT
Source organism: Limnodromus scolopaceus (assembly GCA_028565335.1). Lineage (NCBI taxonomy): Eukaryota > Metazoa > Chordata > Aves > Charadriiformes > Scolopacidae > Limnodromus > Limnodromus scolopaceus. The sequence goes on from JAOXNO010000001.1 coordinate 89,677,899, forward strand.
AAAGCTAGTTCCTATGTCATCTCAGTCAACATGTACTGCAGCATCCTCCTCCTCACTTGTATGAGTGCTGACCGGTACCTTGCTATCATGCATCCCTCTATCGCTAGACGGGTCAGAACAAGATCCTATTCCAGTGGACTCTGCATCTGTGTCTGGTTATTGTCCTGCTGCTTAGGGATACCAACTCTTTTGTCCAGAGAACTGAAGAAGCAATATGGGAAGACTTACTGCACAGACAAAGCTGTGACAGAAGACAAACAGGTGGTGTCACTGATGCTTTTAGTCCTGGCCTTCTTCTTCCCACTGTTGAGTATCTTAACCTTTTACTGTTCCATCACCAAGAGGCTCTGTGTGCATTATCAGAGAGCTGGGAAACATGATAAGAAACTGAGAAAATCCATCAAGATTGTCTTCATTGTAGTGGCAGCTTTTGTTATCTCCTGGGTTCCCTTCAATCTTTTCAAGCTTATGGCCATCCTTTTGGGACTCCTGAAGCAGTCTGACTGTTTCCCCGACATGGTTGCACAGCTGGGCATGAAGGTGAGCAGCCCTTTTGCTTTTGCCAATAGCTGTGCCAACCCCTTCATTTACTATTGCTTTGACAACTACATCCGCAGAGCCATGCTCCGGTGCCTGTGCCCATGGGTGAAAATCACCAGCAGCGGCAGCAGCTCTGATACTCTGGACACTCGCCTGAGCCACTCCTTATCCAATTTTGTTGCGGGAGAGTACGCTGCCAGGAAGAGGAAGCGCTCTGTGTCCCTCTGACTGTCCCCCTTCCTCCCAGTCCGGGCTGTGGAGGAAGAAACTTCTCTCTCCAAAGATGGCAGAAAAAGAATAAAGCAAGAGAAGCTGGAAAAAAAAAACACCAAGCGACAGAGACAGAGGTGCAAGTGTAATGCAGACAGCACTTCAGGTGGGAGGAATGCTGCTTCCTTTTAAATGCAGATAAATGGAATAGGAAACCTTAACAACAGAATTACGCTGTGTCACTGCATGGTGATCTGATAAATCTGATACCATTGTACCGAGAAATATCCACAAAGCTTACACTGGAACCCCAGTACCACTGCTACAAACTACAGAAAAGAATCACATGATTCAGTCAAAGCTGCTTCGAGGCAAACTTTGAACTTAAATGTATATAGGCTTTTATTCTGTGCAGAGCAAGAAAAACAACACAACAGAAAGGTTTCTTCTCTTTGGTTCCTAGCTTACCCACAAACATGTCCCAACGAACTCAAACCAACCTGAGCAATTCTGGTTTTCTGGAGGTTTTCTGAATTTAGAAATCCACTGTTTTTATGAATTTGTGTCTTACTGGTTCTCAGAACTTGACTCTTGTGCGTTTTTCTTTAAGTCTTAGCTTCAGTCTCAGTCATATTATGGCATTAAATCTTAGTTTTAATCACAACAATTAAATTAAGTTTCTAGCTCCTGTGATTTCAGAAGAAAGATAACTTGAAGGCAGAGAAACCAGAGGACAGGCAAAAGACGCCCTGCACTTAACCTTCTTCTTAAAGAAAAAACAAAAACAAAAACAACAAAAACTCTTGTGCTTTTTAAGACTTTTGAGGACCTGACACAATTTCTGACTGCTTGGGTTGTCGTATAATGGTACGATATTGTGTGCCATTTGAAGTCCAGGTCTGCTTTGTTTGCCTGCAACCAGTTTATGTAAAGACATACACAGTAAGGCTACTTTCTCCCACTGGAGACAGTCAAACGCACATTTACCTGAAAAGCAAAACTAGCCAGAGCTTCACAAACACCTGAGTGATTCTCCGTGAGAAGCATGGAGCATCACAGAGAATGCTTACAAACCTTGCGTGCAGGGATGCTTGCAGAAAACAAATTCAAAAAGACCAGTGTTTTAATTAATTTACAAAGTTGAGCTCTGTAAATAAAACAGCTCTATAAAGCTGGCTCATTCCTATCCAACAATCTCTGGGAAATGCAAAGGTCTTGCATTTAATACGTTGTGGGGAAGATATCACTTGCCCAACTGGTGACAAGTTTGACAGCAAATGAGTGGGGAAACAGAAAGTTCTGTATTTTTAACAGCTGTAGTACCTCCTAGATTTACAAGCTGAACAAGTGTGGAGCAAATAGTTAAGCATCTCATCAGAAAATTGCTAATGGACTTTTATAAAGCTGACTACATCTATTTTATTAAATCTTTTATATCCTTCTAAATGCCAATGATTGATAGAAATGTTTGCTTAAGACAAAGAAACCAGGGTACAATGTTTTAATGTGCACAGTTAAAATAAGAATTAAACTTCTGAAAGCACTGGATACCTTGGCTGTGTTGCATTATCTCATATTCTGTTGTCTCTCTTGTTAAATGTTAAGCTTAATATAATACTGCCTGTCATAAATATAATAAATATCATAAAGCATCCAGAATGTCTCATGTGACTAAGTCAAAAGACTGTTAGAAACTTTTCTTTTATATTTCCTGATTTTTAAAGATTTTTATCTCTCTTCTCTTTTGCATTTAGCCTTTGAAGCTTTTGAACTAGCTTTCACAAAACCCACAAAGGTGTTGACTAGAGGCAGAAGTCATCACTAAGTGATAAGATGGAAACAAATCTTGAATTATGTAAAGTATTTTTAATGGTACTTACAGCTCTGTAAGATAAAGCAATTTCAACTCTGCCAATGAAAGAGTCTGCAAATATACTTCTTTGGGTCTGCATTTTAAGAATTAAAACAAGCTGGTAACTTTCATGCAATTTGCTGTACAGCAAACCCCATAGGATTTTATCGGGCAGCAGTGTTTAAGAGTTTGGTTCTGTGTTCCTGTTTCCCACCTTTGCCAGGAAAGGAATAAACTGGCACACAAATCCATACTGTAACCGACCACAGGGACTCAGAGACTCTCTTAAAAAAGATTTGCAGCAATAGTCCCTGGGTCACTTTGATCACCAGAGAAGAGAGAGACTTTTACATTTCATTGAAGCTAAGAACTGTTTTCTAGGCAATTAGATGCAGGAGATTATTCCAAGCATAGCAATAAGGCATTTTACAAATCTATGGAAAATTACCTTTATTCTAATTAGGGAGTGGTCTAACAGAAAAGAGTTACTGTCTCCTATTTAAGAAGAGGATACAGTGAGTTTTAGAGTGAACGGTTACACCCATGCAGACCTGCTAAAAGGCTTCAATGGGAAGACAGCTATAGCAGCTAAAATAATTAATGAGAAACACAGAAAAATGGGCAAAGCTTGAAGACCCAACTACTGTCTGGATGGCAAAGTAAAGAATGTGTAAACTGAACAAGAGAAGAGGTATCCCTCTGATGTAAGTGCAGCACAATTTCATTCACTATAGCTTTTTGCATCTCTGTATTTCCTAAACATCTGGATTGGGGTGACTATTTTGGGTGTTACAAATAAAGCCCGGTATTTGCATTTTTTATTGAACCTTGCGGTCATGCTGTTCAATGGAGGCAGAGAAACAAAACCACACCTCATCCAAGGGCAGTGCAAACCTAGAAACCAAGGCATGGACATCTTGCCCAACTCCTGAGTAGTTCCCTACTGTACCCATGGGCTAATGGAGCAAGCCCTCGTTTGGGCAGGTGGAGAGCTGGCACTGCAGGGTAGGTGGGGGCAGAAGCGTGTTTCAGCAATTGCTGGTGACACTGCGTGCTCTCTGGCACACAGTAAGACAGCAGGATATGTGTCTGGGCTACCAGGTGGGCATCAGAGGCACACACTAGCTTTTTGCTCTCCCCTCCCTTCACTGCACGCATATTTTTTTTCTCCCCTATCACCTCTTCTAAAAAGTTTTGTTTTTCTTCCTCCGTGTGACAGACTTTTCTCCCCACATCTAACAGCCAAACTCCTTTTTCAGGCTTACAAATGCATGAAGAGCATCAACTGCATTTTCAGACCTTCTAGTGTTGGAAAATCAGAACAGTGTCAGCTCGAATTTTAATCTTACTTGCAGTGACCCTCAAAAACTAGTCTCAATAGTCTCTTCTCAATTTCTTACCCTCCTTCAACCTTTACTAGTATGTAACATGAGACTTTTTTTTTTAATTACAAACAGAAGTCTTAAGACTTATATTTCAACTAACCTATGATTTTTATTACTGAAAAAAAATCACACCTTGTTTTCAAGAGGGTTTTCTTAGTCAGACTTACTTATTTCCTCAATCCCCACCCAAAGAAGAACAGTATTCTTTGGAATATGATTGATCTACAAGATCTTAAATAATTGTGTGTTAGGGCTGCCAGTGTCTTTTTTTTTTTTTTTAAATACTTAAAAATACCAGATCAAATTGGAACAATGACCAAGGAAATCTACCAAGATCTCCTTCCATTGCCTAAAGCTTTAGTACTGGAAAAAACCAAATAAACTTGCTAGGTATTGCCAGGCTTGAAGAGAGCCACATATAAATGCCACAGCGAATGCTCCACATAAATGAAAAAACAAAATACAAATGAGGTAACAAATTCAACAAAGCAAAACTCTCTAGATTCTTTTAGGCTTTCATCCAAAAGACCTAACTCTACGAAGGTTAGGTTAAGCACCTACGAAGGTGCTTATTTTACTCTTGTAAACTGCAGATCTATTTAACATTTTCATAACGGTGTAAAAATTATTTTCAATTATTTCTTTCAAAGAAAAGGCAACATGTACTTGAGCAAACTTACATCTGGAATTTTGACTATTCCATGTTAATATTAATTATTCATTTGTTAGCACTAATACAGATTAGGATTACAGAAAATCACACAAAAATTATTGTGCTTTTAAGTATTTAACCTGCTAGACTTGAGCAACATAACAGTTATGACATAACTTCATTTTATCCATGTTAAAACAACTTAATGACTCTATGTGAAATGGAAATCATGCAAGTCTGACATGACACCTGCCAAAGATCTTGGTAAGTAATTTGGACTGTTTTTTCTTAATTATTCTAAAATAAATCCAGTATGATTGCAGCTAAGAAATATGGTTTGTTTTTTAGCAATCTAACTTCTCCTTTCATTGTCATGAAAAGATAGCAAAGCATTACTAGAAGATCTGTCAGCAGATCTGGATGGAAACATTCGTCTGCCCATCCCACAAACCTTTTCATGATTTCAGAGATGCTTTTGTACTGCCTGGGAACGAAATCAAGAACTTGAGGTTTTTCATGAAAACAACTACACCACCAGCAGCACCCCCAACAATCTAGAGGTTGGCGCGCTTTCCTGAGATGTGCACAAAGTTGAAGTGCCTCTGTTTCTTGATATCAATCAGGACCTGGTTAGGTGCAGTTCTTGGTCTCCATTTTGGCTTCAATGAATCAGCGTTTTTCAGAAATAAAGTATTTAATCTCAACACAAAGAAAAATTGTACCCAGATCAGAGACTTACTTAAATGGGCAAAGAATTTTTGCAACCTTCATTTCAGCGCCAGATGACAACTCCATCGCTGCTAAACGGTACTTCAAGTTGCAGAGGACTGAGGAGAAAGTCACACAGAGAATAGCTTTCAGGTCCAAAATGAGCAGGGTCAAATTACTGTCCTCAAAAGAGTAAGACAAGTGATGTAGTCACCGCACTGGACTGATCCTCCACAAGTAGTGCAGTAAAGGCTGGCTCTTGGAAGCCAAAAGGAACACTTCCACTGACTAAGGTTTCATCTGCAGCTTCTTGTCCTGGCTCTGTCAGACATGGATGAAAAGCCCCTCACAGAGCATCTGGGCCTCAGGTTTCGAATAGGCTGAATTACAGTAAAAACATTTCCTGACTTTGCAAAGGTGTTGCAACTTGTTGACTGCTACACAGGAACAATAAGCCTGTTGACAAATGAAGGTTTTTTTTCAGGTGCTTGCAAGGCATACATTACGAAGATATGTCAACTTATGGGTGGGGACACTTACGTGCACTTTTAGCAATTATGCACTACTGGAATACTAATTCTTTATCCCTGTATGATCACATATATTTATGAGGTCAGCAGGGACTTGTGTGTAGATCTGCAAGCTGTGAGCACAAATCATAACATGTCCCAAAATTTCTAACTGAAAAGCAGCTCCAGTTCTTCTCTTGTTTAAAAGGCTGTAGCCAGTTCAGGAGCACATTTCATGGGAAATGAAGAACAGGAAGCACTGACCACAAATGGCCTAAAGACAATCCTGCAATGGGAAATCCATCCACTCAGGCAATTTACCAAATATGTCAGTGTTCTGCATGTCATCAGAGAAAGGGAAATCAGTTCATGAATAGGAACAAAGAAAGAGTTACTTAAATTCATAACTGATGGAAACAGGCACTGGAGATGCAATAAATGGACTCAGAAGTAACTACGATGCTACCGAATTTCATGCACAGAGGTGCCTGGATAGCCCTAGAAAACCAGAAAAAGCCCATATTATCTTATATAACATTTTAATATTCTACCACAAAGCTTGCAATTAGTGCACTCTAGGTTTCAATAACAACTCAAGCACCTGCTTAGTTTGCAGATGCGGGTGTTCAGTATTCTGCTGGAGTCTTGCTGCAAGCGACAGGAGGTTTTGGAGTACTCCACTCTCAGTAAAAGCCAGAGGAAGTTTGCCCCAAGCAGCTAAGACCAGTGCTCCTAAAAAAGTCAAAGAATGCAAGACATGGGAGATGAGAAAGCAAGTGGATTGTAAACCAGCAGCCTCCAAGAAGAAAGGCAGCCTTACACATGTGACTCGTTAAAAAAACCCTGCCAAAGGCCAAGCTGCTTGGGTTGATATTTATTTTCAAATACAAATTGAATTGTAGGTTTTTATTTTCCCAGTTCACCTCTCCTGTGTTTTTGTAACAGATTGCAGGAGCTTTGGAAATAGAGGCCACACGTTGTGGTTTGACAGCACGCAACATTATCAATATCAATCATCTAAACAATGCATTGTGACCAAAATACATATTTTCAAACTTCAAAACAGTTTCCTTCTTAGTAAGAGAGTGTATTCTTAGTCAGAAGCTCCCACTAAGTCTAGTTTGTGAACATACTTCCTCTACTGTTTACTTTTCACATTTTCTAGAGCACACAGGATTTTACAAGAGGCACCTCAACCACAGATCTCAGAAGAGATCAATGCTCCTCTTGAAATTTGGACTGCATTTTTGCTGCTTTGGGGACTAGACTAAGGCACAGGGGAGGTAAAGTAAGAATCTGTGTTCAAATAAAATGCTTCCCACAAAATGATTACAAAATTCAGAGGCTTTCATTTGTAAATGTCTAGCTTCAGATCCCTTTGCAAAGCACTGATTTCCAGAAAGGGCTGAATATTCACTTTCTAAACAGAAGGTCCTTCAAAAATAAAGGAATTAGATAATACCAGGAGATAATTGGCTGCATCCAAAAATCACTAGTGAATTCTGGAAAAAAAACCTCTGTCTTTTACTGTTCAATGGATATCCCAGAATCTGATGCCCTCTTTCTTTCTAAACCAATTAAAACTAGTTAGTATGAATATAAAAGAACAGCTGTTCCCCAAAGGATGCCCTTTCTTTTACCCTCAGTCTGAGGTGAAGAAAACCAGACTGTATGAAACTGTGTGGCACTCTGCTCAGGGAATGAAACTTGGTCAGTGGTTTTTAAATCAATCCAAATTTTCAGTCTAGCTTTAAAACTGGTACTCAAAACAACCAGAGGCAGACTTAAAATGCAAAGAGCAGTTTTTCCACCGAGGAACACCATGTATAAATAAATACACAGCAAACATTGGCCCTATATAGTACCATGCACCTGACTTGACCACTCACTTGACTTCCCTCTATGCACTGCCTAAACACCTGCATGACCACACCACCCATTTCCCCTATTACCCGCTCCTCACCCTGCCTCCTCCGGGAACCACAGAAACATCAGCCCACGCCTCACACACAGCAAAACATTCAAACCATTACAAAAAGATTAACACACACACACACAAAAAAAAAAAAAAAAAAAGAGCACTGCTTATTTGGTTTTGCATAGCTTTGAACCTGTGAGAGTTACCCGCCATGACTGCAATCACACCACCTAAGGAAACGTTGCAGGTAAGAGTAGAAGCTTGATAGCTTTCAAGAAACACATATGTGTATATAAACTTCCACTCTCCTCATAACCAACCAGGACATTATGGAGGGAGGTGGGCTAAGAAGCAAAGAAAGGGCAGACAAATGCACTGAGAAGTGCAAAGGCATGCCCAAGATCTCACAGCAGCTCAGAGGTAGATAAGTTGCTGGATATTCCAATTTCTAGTCAAAGAACATGGTACTTCAGACGACTTAGGAACACTCAAGTAATTGAAAAGCCTTTGTGGGCATTTTGTCAGGAGAGAAAAAAAGGCTTAGGGAAAAATCAAGAGAATAGAGGTGAGGAGAGCCCTGCAGAGCACCCTTTTCTTTTTTTTTTTTTTTTGACGAGTAGAACAAACAGTATATGGCAGATATGAAATATGCTAAAACAAGGCACCCATGAAAAACTAAGCTGGCACTTGAGAGAACATTTCAGAGCAGAGCTGCTGCACAGAAAAAGAACTAGATCGAGCTAGAGAAAAGGAGAGAATAAACCTTGAACAACCCTTACAATTCAATAGCTTCTAGGGGTAACGTTTTGGCAGCAGGAATCAATGGTGCTGTTGCACGCTTATATTTGCATAGCCACTTTAGAGGCTGCAACCATCCTGAGGCTATTAAAAATGTCTGAAATCCCTGCTGATTCATGAAAGACATAACCCTCCTACTATTCTAATTTTTAAGAACTTGTGCAACTAGACCAATGATGCCTAGAGGCCCCTACCTCTACTGTCACCCAAATAAATACCAGTTAATGACAGTAGGGAAACTGATGTTTCTGTTGCAATCAACTGGAGTTTTATATGATTAACTTCACGAGAGTTGGGGTTTGGCTGAATGAGAAGACCGAAAGCCTAACCCACACACCACTTGCCCAGTAGTGAAGCCAGCTGGACTAGCATGGCCTCTTTCAGAGTTCATGCTAATGATTCATCCCCAAAAGATCTGAAGACCCACAAAACTCCTATAATTATATGGCCTCACTCATCCATATAGAGAGGAGCCATCTAAACAGATGCTCCCAGCTGTGCTGATGGACTGGGTTTCCTGATACTATTGGCTGCACCTTCCTTAAATTGCCTTTAAGCACCTTGGTTAAAGTACAGGGCAAGATCATACCAATTTAGGTACTTGTGTTCTCTGCTAAGGCGAGCATGCTCTTCTCATCTGGTTTTAAGAAGGTGAGCCAGCACTGTCAGGGAGTGATGCCAGGGACAGGACCTCCCCCAGGCAAGCACTGTAGATCCTTCTGCGGTTGTGCCTGCGTTAGGCTTCATTTGTGCCACAGCAGGAACTGGGAACTGCAACACTGCAAGCTGTGAACGTGCTCACCTAAATGCAGTGATCATAGGCAAGGGCAGCAAAGACGCAGCGATGGCAAAGAATATCAGTATGGATGAACAAGCCTTATGGGACTGGGACTGTACATTTGGGTTGCACGCTGAGACTGTAGTAGGTGCTGGCATTTCTTCATCTATACCAAACCTGCAAGCTAGTCAAATGAAAGTAGCTCAGGTATCCTAACCCATGTGGCTGCCATAGCTCTGGCTGCACTGTATGCCTGTGCGTTGCACAGCAAACCACGAGTGGTTTGTGTGTTTGAAGCCTGAGCCCCCTCTCCATTCAATAACAGGCAAAGCTAGAACCCTCCTGCAGTGCCCTGCAGCTGGACAGAAGCATCACTGAGGAATGTCCCCAAAAGATCAGGTAAACCAGGCCTGCCACTCTTGGGCTTCGGGTTCAGGATGGGACAAGGTTTCTGCATGGAAAGGGACCCAGCTGGGTGGGTGCTGGAGGGAACAAGCCCCAAGGAGGCAAGCTTCCCACCCCACTGGCCATCCTTCCCCAGCAGCACCTCCACTCCTCCACACCCTCCCTCCCACAGCACTCAGCCACCAGCCGAGCTCTCCAGACCTCTGACAGAGGCAAAACAGGCAGCAGGGCTGCAGCTAACGCACTGTTCTATGACTGGATGCCCCCCTAGACAATGCCCACTTCAGCCATACTTGAAATTCAGAGGTGGAGAGTGAGTTTAAGTGGCTAAAAAAAATTATATATACATATAAATATATTTTTAAAAATCTGTATTTGCCTTAAGACCAGATAGGAAAGCACGTACCTTAAATCAAGTCTTGTGAAAAGGTCCAGAGGAAGTGAAAAAGGAAGATTACAATAAAAACAGGATTTCCAAAACGCTGCACATAGTGAACAAGGACCAAAGTATACATTTTTAGTCTTATAATTAAACTAAAACAAAAAACAATTGTCAGTTCATCTTACGCTGAATTCAGACTTTGCATGGAAGTATCAATATTTTTATCAGACAAAAAAACAAACCAAGGGCTCTTGCCACACAATGGGCATGATTCAATCAGTGTGAAACACACATCAAGTGAAGGAGATCAACTGTAATGTAAAAACACAAGGCTGAAGTGTCTGCTAACAGCTGGAGAATACTATGGGTTTTTTGACATAGTGCCTCGTTCACAGAAAGGACAAATAGTGACATGCAGCCTTCTTCCTTTTTATTTTAAGAAAGCAAACTTGTATTTTGACTCATGCTTTAACACAAGTGGCATTACCAGTGCAGCACAGCTGGAGGAGACCTCAGGCAATCATCTTGTTCACCAAGAACAAACACCTATAGATTACCCTTGATATTTATCTGTCAAAAAACATAAGGGTAGGCCTTAATTTACCCTCAGAATTCATAAAATTCACTGAAAATCATGAGATGCCATGCAAATTTCTTCAGAGGATCCTTTCAATTGCTTTTGGACTCACAGTCTACTTTTTAACCACATGCTTTATTTGCAAACAGGAGGGGAAACAAACCTTCATTTAAAAAGCAAGCTGGTAGGCTTTGAGGACATAACCAGCTCTCGGCATCACCAATACAGAGAACTCAGAACAGTTCACTCAGAGAACAGATACCAGTTCAGATGCTTCAAAAACAGAATTTTGATTTACTCAGTTATATAAGTCAGGTCTGCGATTTACTCAGTCAAGGGAGTAAATCACAAACTCTGGTACCTGTGGGAGCAAGTGCTTGTGGATTACTGAAGTAATTCAGTAATTTGCGCACCCACGCTCCATATTTTGATCTTATGTGTTATGACATAACATGAGTTAGCAATGTCTGCTATACCTGGCCAGCCCTCTATGGTGGCTGGCTGCCAATGAGTTGCCCAAAAGACTTGTAACAGTGCCCTGTATTCTTGTATTTTGCCTTTTGCCACAGGCATTTTTCTCCAGGTTGACAGATGACAATTGCCTGCAGCACATTTTTAACACTGCACATGAGCTGGCAAAAATTACTGACTTACATTGAGACAATTCAATACAGAAATATTTACTTTCCTCCCTCCTTCAGCCTCCACAATAATACACGACAGAGAAAAAAGTGCTTATAATTGAAGTGGAAAATTTTAAACCTGGCCACTAATAAGAAGTCCTTAGAAGGACAGAGTTTATATGGACAAAGGACGTGTTTACAAATACAGAAGTTAATCAGATCAATGAGTATTTTGGATGAAGCGTTGCTTCTCAATAAATCGTAAAATATTTTATGTCATGTATGTGTGTATTGATTTTACATAGTAGATCTTTATTTTTCTTAGGTATCAAAGTACTATTAGGGAAAATGGGTAACTCCAAATAAAATTAGCATTCTCTCCCTTCAGCGATATCTACCAGAGTTATTTTTACAAAATATGACTTTTATTGAATCAGCCTTATTATTACAATACTAAAAGTGCTTTTAGTATTTAAATCCTTTTAAATCTAAAAACCACTGCAAGATTTTACTTGCCAAAAAAGACTTAATGAATTACTTAAATTGCTAAAATAATGTATAGGTATGTAACTCCCAACAATTTTTGACACCCAAAAAGGAGAAATATGAAACTTCCCACTTTCACATCACACAAAGCAGCTCAGAAGCATGGGGAACCTAAAATGCTCAATTAGCCAACGGCTACAGTGTCAGTTTAACTGACAAAAGACAGCATTAAACTATGGATAGGACAGCCTGTAACTATTAACAAGGTTTGATTCATGGTGTTTTGGTTTTTTTTTTTTAAAAAAAGAACTTTGTGTTTTACTGACCACAACTGAAAACAGATTACTCCTGCAGATCACGCAGCTGTGCCGGCTGTTTTACAGTTCTGCGCTCTTCAAGTGGCAAAGCCGACCTGAGCACGCCATTTTGAAGACATCTCTGCGGGGAAGGTTACCTGGGAGGGTCTGTACTCCACTCCAAAGAGGGTGATCCTCCAGAACATTAACCCTGCAGAAAGGGAAGGGACAGGGGAGTCTTTGGAGAGAAGAGAAAATGGTACAATTAAGGAGAAAAAAAAAAAGATCTTGAATAGGTTGTTCTAAGCAGGGAACTTAATACATTTGTTTTGAAACACTGAGTTACACATTCTCTCTTGCACCTGCAGCTTTCATCTTTTAAGTGGACTCTGTGAATAAAGCGGCCTCAAACCCAGTATCTGAACCTGTTTAATGGGGACACTACTGTAAACCTGGAGATAGGAATCTGTGAAAAGACCTCTGCTCTTCACTGACATATATCACAGCTGTACTTGTAAATATTTATTCTACTGTTAAGATCTTCAGTAATCAGTGCAACTCGGGGTTGATAGCAACTTCTCTTCTAAACCATTTCCAGATGGGTGGCAGTGAGCAGGCTAGTGTGTCTCCCACACGACACGGATGGTACCTGATGCTGTGGCACACATTCGAACGCCGCCGCGTTTATGTCACTGGGAAACTTAGTAACGCAGTTTTATCACAGCTACTGTCAAGACAGTTAGCGTGCACTTGTGCTGCAATTTTCTAGGTTTCTGAGTAGCAAAACCAGCCATGTTTCTTAAAGTATTTTTTGAGAAGGGACTTAAGTGCCGTATCACCCCCAAATCTAAGCGTAAAGAGGAATTCTGTGATACAGGTTTATCACATCCTCCCTAGCCACCCCCCAAAAAATTAAAAAAGTCAGAGTCTGCAAAGCATGGCGTAGTCATTAATACACTTGAGGGACAGGAACTCCCACCTCACTGGTAAGCATGCAAGTAAGCAGGCAAAAGTATGCGAAAAACCGTCTTTCTACACATTGTGGAAACAACATTTGGACCCTCCCCGCCCAGCACCATCCCAGCCATAGCCTCACAACCCCACCATGACCCACACTGAAACACCCTTCCCCTTCCACGGGTGGGCCCTCGCCGGCTGGCCGGCAGCCATTTACCCATCCCAGCCGCACCCAAACCTTGGTCCGCTGCCATTAAATCCGCTTCTCCCTCGCCCCATGCCCCCCTCTGCTCGACTCCCACTGGGGCTGCGGACCCCCTTTGGGCCTTCCCAGGCGGGGAGACCCCACCGCCCCGGCCCAGCCCCGCGGCGGCTGCCCGAGCTCCCCGATGCGGGCCTAACCGGGGAGGGGGTGGTGGTGGGCTTGGGGCAACGCAGCTTCCCAAAAACTTAACACTCCCCCCTCCTCCCCCCCCCCAAATCCTGAGGTAAATTCGTGAGAGAGTGTGTGTGTCAGGGCGGGGGAGGAGGCGCCGAGGCGGCAGCACACGCCTTCCCGGCTCCCCGCCGCCCGAGCCTACCTGCGCGCCCGGGCCGCTGCCGGCCGTGCCGCCGCCTCGGCCCCGAGAGGAGCGGGAGTGCGGCGGTGGCGGCCGGGAGCGGGGTCGGGAGCCAGGCGGGGGAGTGTTGGAGGAGGGAAGGCGGGGGAAGGCCGGCGGCATTGCGTGCGAAGCGAGTGGCGGGGAGGGTGCCGCTCTGAGTCAGTGCTGGCCGCTGCGGCGGGCTGTGAGCGAAAGGGAGAAAGACGATGACTGATCTCTGCCGCCCGCCGCCGGCCGCCTGGCACGCAAGGCTCGCTGTCACCCCGCCCGCGCCTCCCCGGGACGGCTCTGCCCTCCGCACCGTCCGCCTTTGGTGCCCCCCTCGGCCCCCGAGCCTCACAACAGGCACCGCCTGAGGTGCTTGGCCTGCCCCCGCCGGGCACCGCTGCGGGCGGTGGCCGGTAGCCCCGTCCCTCCGCGCTGCTGGAAGGCGGCAGCCGCCTTCCGCGGCGCCGGCCCGGGACACCTGGAGCCACCTCTGTTCTGTGGCTGCCAGTTGTCGTTATTGACATCACAGACATGCACTCCATTTGTGTTTACTTTTAAATGAAATCTGTTAAAAGGTACTTTTTTTTTTTTCCCCTAAAAAGGCTGTGGAAAGAGCAGAACGATCTGAAAAAAGGCCGTGTCAGCTCCGCGCCTCAGCAGCTGGTCCGCCATCTTTGCCTGCTCCCTCATGGCAGCGGCTGCACCTCTCTTGTCCCCACACCTCTCCATCCCCGTGCGCTGCCATCACCACAGGACAAAAAAAAAATATGTATAGTATCTTTAGATGGAAGTGTGTGTGTGTGCGTGGAGAGAGATCACTGTGTGGGTTTTCCAAGTGTGACTAACCATCCGTATATTTCAGGTATCTTACATAGCTTCTTCCAGCCTTCATCATTGCTCCTTGGAAGGGGAAAACCAGCTTGAGTTCAGGTTTCTGCTGCTTGAAGGGCTTGGCCTGTTTGTTGCCATCGGCAAGGACATCTGCCGTTGCTGACATTAGCATTAATTCATGTTTTTTCCAGGTGTTAAAGGTAAGAGATAAGGGGAACTAGGAAGTGTGAAAGCCGAACAGTTCTGTGCCGTCAGCCCTCCGAGCCAGTGAAAATGGTATCAAGTATTCACCATAATAAATACTTTTCGAGAAAGAGTGTTTTTGCAGAAATTGGGAACACATGAGGTGTTATTCATCCACCTCAGAAACAACAGAAAACTGTCATTTTTTATGATTTCATTTCAATGGACTCAGTTGAACCGGTTACACCACAGGCTTTCCCAAAGCTGCTAAGTGAATGATGATTACTCACAAAGAAAGTTTCTGTGACATGAATCTCACTGAAATGAACACTTGACTTATGAAGCCTCTCCAAGAATCCGGAAGCACTCAGTGAACTTTCACAGACATCACTTGGGAAGTGATTTCCATCCCTATTTTACAAAGAAATTACAGATTAAGATAATTCCTACTGAAAAGTGGGAGTAGGTGTGAAATATTTTGACTTTGGGAGTAAAACGTGTGGCCCTCTCATTACCTGTCCCATGAATTTATTTGCCCCAGGATCCCTTTTGGGATAAAATGCTTTTCAATTTTTTGGGTTTTTTTGGTGTTTTTTTTGTTTTTGTTTTGTTTGTTTGTTTGTTTTCTTTTTACCTGATTCCAGCCTGAATTCTCAGCTGCTAGTTTCTACCTTTAAAGAACTTATCACAGGGTGATGCCGGTAACATCAGACTCAGAAGTGGCAGTGGTAGGTTGTCTACTTTGCTCTTCATATGTTGCCCTGCAGTGTAGATTGTACAGCAGATTAACCATCCAGGAGGTTTTCTGTTTATTTCTTTTAAAGCATACGAATGCATAGATAACTCCATGATCAGGAGATTCAGTACAAATACATACAGAGATCTATGAGCTGATTCAGTTTTGCCTCTATACTAAAATCAGTCAGCTATCAAACAGCTAATTGGCATGTGGCTTGTGATTTTCTGGAGGTTACATTGCAGAACTAAAGGGTTCCAATTAAGGGCATTTAACAAAATATCAAAACTTTGTTACGTTTTAGCATAGAATTCATACCAGGTACTCCTCTGCTCCAGCTGGTGCAATACAGATATGCCGCTGGGTGACATGGATGAAGTCACACAACAGGCTCGGAATGCAACATGACCCCCTATGCTTTCCAGAATTTTTCCTACCCTTTTTGGCAGTGCATACAAATAGATTGAAAAGGCTGAAGACAACAGTTTCCAGGATACCAAACTCTTAGGGGCGCATTTAGGCTCTTTCATATGACTCACGACTTTCTTTCAGAAAGAAATACTTTCGAAGTGCGAAAAGAACAACTCTATCCTGAGAAAACTCAGAATGCTGAATTCTTCCCTGGGGTGAGAGGGGATTTAAGATGAAGGGCTTTTCCTATAAGTGTTCTATTTAGGAAAAAAGAAAGGCTGAGCAGACACAAGTGAAACAAGCAGGTAGGAAATCATGTCTGTAGCAGAGGAGCTGAAGTTTCTGGCCTTTTCATGTGGTAAATGCTCTTATCAGTCTAAACTGCACTTTTCTAAACCTTCTTCTAAATACTGGTGCATTTACATAATACATATGCATGTGCACATTCATGTGTGACCAGGGAAGCACAGTCTAAGCAAAGCAGGCAGCAATAAAGAAATCTGCAAAAGAGCTCTGCAGAAGTGGTGAAGCAACTGGAGGTGGCAAAATTTGCTGCTCTGCATGGAAGGACTGATTTCATTCCAATTGCGCGTGGTACCAAGCAGCTGCTGAGACATAGAAAATGCAAAATGAGATTTTTTTTGTTCCAGAAAAAATGGTTAGGTGCAAGTTTATATTGATAGCTGATTCAACTGATAATTACAAAACCAAACCAAACCAAAAGTGCAAAATAACCAACCCCAAAACATTGGGGACTCATTTTGACTGTATTATCGGTAGCCTACCAGTTTGCTCCGATGGGACAACAGCTACAACATGTCCAGGTTTGTGCTGAAGCAAATTCTTCTCACTAGCAAAGGTCTTGGGAGATGAAATTCAGACTGGGGCAGTTATTTGAGTTAATTTCTGTAGTCAAACCCAGCAGGGAGGAAGAGATACATTGAGGAAATGTATTGAGGAAATACATTCAGCTTTTAGAGGAATTGTTGCTGATTCTTTTTCTTCCTTCAGTCTCTTAGAATCATAGAATCATGGAATCATCTAGGTTGGAAGGGACCTTTAAGATCACCTAGTCCAACCATCCAACCATCAACCTAACTCTGATAAAAGAAAAAACAAAACAAAACAAAACAGAAACCCAAAAGAAAACCATACAAAAGAACCCCCCATGTTACTAAACTACGTCTCTAAGCACTATGTCAGCCTGTCTTCTGAAAACCTCCAGGGATGGAGCGTCAGCCACTTCCCTGGGCAGCCCATTCCAATGCTTAATAACCCTTTCAGTGTAAAAATTTTTCCTAATATCCATATCTTCAATTGCTTCTCCCTGTCATCCCCCCATCTCTCCCTTTGCTCTCTTGCACACTTGCATGGGAAGGGCCAAAGACCGCCATCTCACCATTCCTCCTTGGGCTTCGCTTTTCTGCTTCCCCCACTCAGTGGTTGGTTACCTGATAATCTAGAAATAGTGTCAGGGAGCAGCAAAAGCTGGGATGTTCCAAGAGGGAGGACAAGCCAGGAGCCAGGAGAGGCCACAGCACAGGTAGTGACACTTCCAGCTAGGGCACAGTCCCACTGTACCAAAGCAGTGGTGAGGTGGTAACTGCAACAGCATCCTTCAGCCGTACTAGGGAACCCACTCAGGACAGCAGAGTGCAGAGCTGGAGGCAAGGCTACAGCATAGGTCTTAGGTCCATCCAGGAAGCACATCCAAGGGTGTAATGAGGCTACCAACAATGAGGCCCAGTGTCCATGCTAGAAAACCCACCAGTAAGCCAGGAGAGCAGGGAGCAGCCACGAGTCTGGGTGCCCAGAGCCTGAGCTTAGATGTGGCTCCTGGGTCCATAGGCAGGGTGCATGGATGAGGGTCCCAGGTGAGAGCCATTACTGGTGATCTCAAGTCCTGACAGATAGTTAAGGGTAACGCTGAAGCAGAACAAAGTGTTAGGTTTAAAACCCCAAGGTTGGGGATAGTACTTAAAAGACAGTAGCGTTGCTTTGTGGTTATTAGGCAAATCTCCTTTTGCCAGTTGTAGCAATGCTCTCCTAAGCAGTAGCTCTGCCCATGTGCATGTCACTCCTCGATGTCAGACAAGCAGGGTTTTGTTTTAGCCTCTGCCGCAGTCTCCCATTGTGATTTCAGACAAATTGCCCACTTGTAGAAACAAGTGCTTAATGAAAAAACTTGCTTAATGATAAAATAGATGGATTTCTTTATCCACTGTGGACATCTGAGATGAGGCCATTGCACAGGGCTGACAAGGACCTGCCAGGTCTTCATAGACAGTCCTGGGCATAGCTGCCGCTCTCATAAACTGATCAACCTCCACCTTGAAGACGGTGAGAATTTTTCCCCTCATTTCTCCTTTGGAAAGGCTATTCAGTCACCTCAGTAGTTGGATGAAATGTACTTTCAAAGTCCTGCTCAGATTGAGGGACAGTTCAGTTTACTGGCACTTGTTTTCCCAAATAATCTGAAACGTTCAGACACTTGATACAGGTGCACCTGCTTGCTTCTTACCCAACCAAGGAACACAATCAGGAGGACTCAACATTTCATGGTCTTTCTTGATGTAAAGTTACAGTTGCCATGTTGTGGCTACCCTAAAAGACGCTCAGGTAGTTGTATCGTCCATCTGCCCCTGTGCCTCCCCCTCCTCTCCCCAGATGAGAAGAACCTGAGCTTAGTTAAATGTGCCTGAATAGTCAGGGGTTTTTGGCATTGGCTGCAACAACTGCTTGTAAATAACAGCTACATTTTCAACAGAATGGAATGCTGATGTGGATGTGATTTTGTAGCAGTCAATACAAACAGGAAACTTAAGGAAGTGTAACAACGAACATTTTTTTATTTGAGGGTCAAAGACCAAGCCATTCAGGAGGAATTAATTTTCAGGATTTGGCTACAGAAGAGCTCTACAATCTCATTGCCTTCCCCATGCCCAGCAGCGTTTGGTTATTTTGGGGGGAGACTTCAGCAGATGCCTTCCATCCTTTGGCCTTTGAAGCTGGGTTCCCTGTACAGGCATTAAGAGGAGCATCGATTCTGTCTTATTGACTGATCTTGGTCAGTAGTAGGGGCAGGGGGAAAGAGGACACTGCAGGGTGCTACCAACTCCCATCAGGAAACTCTGACTTGTGTTCATCCAGCTAGTAGCCTAGAACTCTTGTGTACCACAGGTTCTTTATTTTTTCCATCAGCTGTTCAGCCAGTATACTGAGTTTAGTTGTTTCTCTGATGAGGAAGTTCCTGTGGGAGATGACAGTGTATGTGGTAAGATACACAAATATGTGAGGGCAATCTCTGCTGTCGTTATCACACTGCCAGTCACTGGGAGTGCAAAGCTCCTAAGCAGTCCTAGAAGGGCTTTCCTCAGAAGACAGGAATAGGCAGTACATGTTTGCCATGAGTTGCATGAAACTGTATCTCTTCGATCATCATGCTTTTCCTTTTGGGAGGAAACCCTTTCCCCTTCTTTGAGGAATATATATTTACAGCTAGAGCCAATTTTGTGATTTGCGTTGAGTGACAGCAGTGTTTCCTGGCACCTTCGGTACTCAGCCCCTCACAGACAGCCCCACAGCACCTTTTCAGAGGGGCTGGTCCTTCACCAGCCAGTTGCCCCCTCCCTCACTACCCATGTATAAAGAGCAGTACCTGCTATCCCCATGAGCATCGTTGTGTTCAATGTGCACCCCTGGGAAGATCTTGTACTTTAATATGAAACGTATTGTCCCATCCCATCTTTCCACCACCCCACTCCCATTGTAGTCACATGAGGCTTTGGTTGCTGATTCATTTCCAATTGGGTCTCCCCGTATAGATACATGATTAATCTGTTCTTTCTCCCACTCCCCGCTCTCCCTTTCCACCCATGGCTATTGCAGCGCCAGTGCAGGAGATCTTTCCATACCTGGTCACAACAACTGCTGGAGTCTGGGCAGCATCCGCCAAGAACTGGCCAACTTTAGGGGACATCTTGTTCACAGTTTCATAGATGTAAGCTGCAATTGCATCGGGGATGACCAACCAGTCGCGACGGTCTCTCTCAAAGATGGACTTTGAGTGCACTTCTGAAAAAGAGGAGGCAAAACCCCATGAGGCTTCTCCAGTCACTTGTGTCTCTGATATCGTCCCTCAGGTGCAGGGGGAAGTGACTTGAAATTCTAAGATTCAAAGCCTCCCCCCAAATTCACTCTGGTGCAGCATCCAGCAGCACCTCATCACTCATTTTTGGGCACCTAGGTCATAGGGCTTACATGGCAGAGTATTTGCATCAGGTACGGACAATTTTCATGCCAGGCCCCTACTGATTTGTTTCATGCTGCTGAGCAGTATATATTCATGGTCTTCAGTAACTGTGTTACTGGCTTCAGTCTTACTTTATAGTTAGGTCAGACTTCTCCAAGGCAAGTGAGAACCTGTAGAGCTGGGCCTTGTCTCAGGCAGACAGCAAAGTTTTTCAGACTTACCGGGGACAGTGGTGCTAAGGAGCAGAATCAGAGCTATCACCAACGCCCTGGATTGCACCATGGTTTGCAGTACCAGTTCTGCTCTCTACACCAAGAGACCTGCTGGAATCAGCATACAATGTTTTCTTTGCTTTCAGAGAAATAAAAAATGTCAGTTAAACACTGGATTTTTGCCATAAACCTAACCAGTAAATGAAGAAGAGAACAGGAAAGATCACAGTGCGTTTCCTCTGAAGAAGTGAGGAAAAGACAGTATAAAAAGGAAAGTGTCCCTTTATTTGTATAATACCAAATATCCACAATGAATGATAGCTTTCCGAGCTCCAAGAAATATGTGACAGTTAAAGCTACTTCTTTTATACGAGAGCTAAAATTACTTGTTTCAGCACATGAGCAAACCACTAAAACTGTCAGAGGTCAGAATTGGTTTCCTCCATACATAAATACAACAGAAAAATTCATAATGCGGGATTTTTTTGTTTCACTTTCTTTGGTAAATTGCCTCTAAAGAACATGATGCTAGTGAGTGCATCACAGACAATGATCATCTTAGTGACCCACTCATCTGGGTGTTTCGTCTTGCTCTAGTTGAGGAAAGAGCCAACTACTCAGCTAGGTTCTTGTGTCTTTTCCACACTGGGATTAACGAAGCAGATAGTAGCCCAGGCAGAACAGGTTCTCAAAAGGGAGTAAACGCAAACTTTAGCCTCATCCAGCCTCATTTATTTTGTCTATTGAAAAAGTCAGAATTGGAGGAATTCTTGAAAATTTGGTACTTGGCACATTGAAAAAGATGGCATTACATTTAAACAAGCTTTTCAAGAACACTGCACTTAAAAAGGTGTTTAGAAGTTAAAATTGATTTATGCCCTGAATAAATCAGGGCTGCATCACTCAGAGCAACATGAAGAAAACATTAGGAACTGCAATGGGAAAACAGGCTCTAAGTCTATTACATGTGACTGCTTTGCTAAATCCTGTGCCAGAGAGCTACAAGTCAGTGCTCCTTCCAACCTAACACCAACAAAACCCATCACTAAACCATATCGCTAAGCAAAATTTCTATCCATTTTTGTTTCCTTCTGTGCACAGATTACCTCCAAAAGCTACCACTCCATCTTTACTAGACATTTGCTGACCAGCAATAGTGGCTCCGTTGCTACCTTTCCTTGATTTTTCATCCTAGACCCAGTTTTTCCCTCTGCAGACAAAAGGTATAAATTTGCTTCCCAAGAGCATAAATAGAGGATCTTACCCACTTTAGAGCCAGGAGTCCCCGTGGTGAAGGCAGCTGGGAAAAGGTTACCTATCTTCCAGCACTGAAAGTCTGCAATCCCTGCTATGGGCTTGACCCTCTTGTAAGTGTCTTATGATCCACCATTCCTCAGCCTCGATCAAGGTCACCTCAAGCACTCCCACCCTCCTCCGTTTCAGCAATATTCCTGGCTATGGAGCATGAGAAGGGCTCACACATTTTGGCTTGCCATAAGAAATGGGGCAAAATAGAATACCACCTCCACTCACTTCTCTGTGTCCTAGATACACCAGCTGCAAAGTCCATACCACCCAGAAGAGAAAGTTCAGCTCTTACCTGTCCTGCTTTCTCTCTCTTTCTCAGGCTGAAGCTGAGGTAGATGCTCATCTGAGACACCGGCATTTATGCAGAGCTAATATAGTGATAGCAAGGGGTCAAAGGTCCCACTTTGTTTCTCCATTTGCTCTTTTGCAAGCAGATCCAGCTCAGTGGGACAGGCAAGAAGCTGTTGAGGACTCTGGACCTGTTATTGAGGTTTGGTAATGGAGGGTCAGTCTGACCTGAGAGACGTGGAAGGCAGCTCCTGGGTCACTGAGTCCCCTACAGGCAATCATGTCATAGAGACCCCTTTCATAAGTTGACCAAATTCCACATTAACAGTAGCTAGAGCTGGGCTGAATTTTGCTCCCACTGTTCCTGTGGGAAGGCTTGTGCCGTAACCTCACTGCTCGGACAGTTGGAATTTATCTTTGTCGGTGACATGGACAGTGGGATAGAGTGCACCCTCAGCAAGTTTGCTGATGACACCAAGCTCGGTGGCGCAGTTGACACGCTGGAGGGAAGGGATGCCATCCAGAGGGACCTGGACAGGCTGGA
>JAOXNO010000001.1:89700429-89722089 GCA_028565335.1 Limnodromus scolopaceus
CAACCTGCTCTAGTGGGAGGTGTCCCTGCCCATGGCAGGGGGGGTTGGAACTCGATGATCTTTAAGGTCCCTTCCAATTCTAACAATTCTATGATTCTATGATTTATGGCTACCACACTCACTTGTATTTTACCCTCCATTTCCAACAAATGCATTAACCACATGGTGCACAGGGGTAAGCGTTCACCTCTCTCACGTTTCTTCTTTCCCCATGTCCAAGCCTTTTTGCTCAGGCTGACAAGATGGGCATACATCTGAGCCAGCTGTCAAAACTTGCCCAGAAGCAGCATCCAGCTCTAAGGACACCAGCACAGGAAAGACATAGACCTGTTGGTCCATGGAGGGCCATGGACCAGAGGAGGGCCATGAAAATGATCTGAGGGCTGGAGCACCTCTCTTATGGAGACAGGCTGAGAGCTGGAGTTCAGCCTGGAGAAGAGATGGCTCCAAGGAGACCTTATTGCAGCCTTTTGGTACTTAAAGGTGGCTTATAAAGAAAGACAGGAAAAGAATCTTTTTACCAAGGCCTGTAGTGACAGGACAAGGGGAAATGTTTTTAAACTGTAAGAAGGTAGATTTAGATTGGATATAAGAAAGAAACTCTTTATGAGGGTGGTGAGACACAAGAACAGGTTGCCCAGAGGAGTTGTGGACACCCTGTCATTGGAAGTGTTCAAGGTCAGGTTGGGCGGAATTCTAAGCAACCTGATCTAGTTGAAGATGTCTCTGCTCATTGCAGGGGCAGGGTAGGCAAGACGATCTTTAAAGGTCCCTTCCAACCCAAACCACTCTATGAAACCTTCTCCCCAGGTTTCCTGGGGACCTCGTCCCAGTCAGAAAGTGGCTGCATTGCTGCTGTAGGGCCTGTTTTCCCATAGCTCAAGTTCCAAGTGCCCACTGGGCCTTCAGTCAGGCCAACCATCTGTATGTGGCACGTGCAACCACTGAGCAATAGGGGGAAGAGACAGAAAGGCTGCAACACTGACCTACAAAGGGCATTAGGGGAGGACATGAGTCATAAATTAAGCCTACTGTGTGAGACCCAACAGACCTCTGTTCTTACATCAGCCGCTTATTTATTAGGTGACTGTCACACGTGGAAAGCGTGAAAAGCTCAGCCAGTATCTTCATTTATGAATGAAACAAAAATTTCTAGACTTTTCTTCTCACAGAGCTCAAAGTACTTTAGAATCAAACAGAAGCATTCTCATTTTATAGACATGGAAGCCAAGTCACCAATTGCTGCATTAAAGAGGGCTGCCAATGGTTTCCCAGACATTTTTCCACTCTCTTGATGACTATTTATTCAAATTATGTTATTTCTTAAATAAAGAAAAACATTTTCCAAAATAAAATTAACAAGAAAAAAACCACATACAAGCAAACCATTTTTCATTTTTGTCCAAAAAATAACAATAGAAAATCCTTACTAATGTATAACAAGACTAATTCCAGAAGAATGAACTGAGAATTTTCAGTTCCACTTCGGGTGCAAACACTAAAAAGCAATGTATCGTCTAGGAAGAACACACAAGAGCAACTGGTTGAAAGTTCTCATATTTTAATTATACATTTGACAGTCATTAAAGAGAATCTACACATTTACCATCTGCTTTTACAACTGGAATAATATTCAGAAGACCAGCACAAGGCACATTAGAGGTATTAAACTTAGTAGAAATAGCAAACAGCAGTCATTACTTGTGGGGGGTTAATTTAATAAAACCTCAAGCATCATCTTTTTCCTATGTCAAGTCGACAAATGGAAGGCTCTAACCATATTAAGTGGGTGTTTTAAACTGATGGGCTGCTTGAGGTAGTAACACAGAGGGCACTTAACTACCCCATGTAGTAACACGTACTGCTGAAGAGCTTTGCATTGTGGTTGTTATCACAAAAGGTAACTTCCCCCCCTGCCAAAGTTAACCTAACTTTAGCTTGTGCTATCATGAATACAATCCCAGAGATAGCAACTGGGCATTTCAGCACTTTCTACTGCCAAACAGGCACTTGCCAAGACCAGATCAATGATTGCACAAGAATCAGCCCTTGCCCTCCATTCCTGGAAGGCCATTCCAGAATGGCAGGGCGCTCTACAAATAAGCAAGAAAGCCAGATATTGCAAGTCCTTTCTTAATCAAAGAAAAGTTGCATGATTTTTTTTATCTCTCCTATGAATCTCTGGTCTGAGATGGAAAGCAGCTGACAGGAGCAGCACAGGCATCCTTATCTGCCCCTTGTGGCATGGTTACTTACTCATGACATTATTATTTTAAATTAGGGTAACTCCGGTGGCTATCAAGGCACTTTATGTGAGACAGAAAATTCATTCTTGGGGGTAAGGGATCTTCCCTCAGCTGCATGGCAGGAAGAACAAAAGTCTAGAATAGGAGCAACTCTCAAATGTGAAACATATGCAACTTTTTTTTGTCATAAATGAGCTGACGTATGAACATCAGCTCTTTGGAATAGCTGAAAAATTAAGCATGAATACATTACAACCTAGAAAGGACAAGGCTAGGCTACTTCCTACTGTTATTTCTTTCAGTGTGCAGTGTTTGAGCTGCTCAATTGCCTCTCTCTTTTGAAATGTCAAAGACCCTGTAATCTTATTGGAAAAAAAAGAGTCCACATAGTATTGTGCAGTGCTGTCACAACGGCTTTCATTCATGGCCAATTAAAAACAGAAATAAGCATTCAAAGCAGAGCCTATTTCCTTCCCACTTTTCTGTCTGCTTGCAGTGGTAAAGCATGCAGATATAGATTTCCTTTGTTGTCATTATTTCGTAGCCCACCAACCGGTGTTTTATGAACTGCAGCGGTCTGTGGACCAGTAAACCTGGTACCATTTCTGCCTCCCTGCTGGATAACCTAATCTACTTCTGTCACAATTTAAGAAGCTACAGAATTAAGACTGAGATACAATCAATTTTCCCTGAAGAATTTTGTTTAATGTTTCTATATGAACAAAGTGACTGAAGAGGAGCTCAAGTATGATAAAGATAAAACTCTTCAGACTTCACACAGCACTAATTGTGCAAATTCACACAATCTACAATTAGTTACCCTAGCTCAATTATGGGGACTAGAGGAACAAATAAAAATGAAGGGTTTTTTCCACAGGATTTAGATAAAAAAAAGCACAACCTTTGCAGTTAGTGTGCTCATACTACAGCAGCAAGCTTCAACAGCTGCTACTGTTAAACAAGGCCATCTAGGTTTTCTTGTTGTGTGCATTGTGTGAAGGGGTTCTTCCTCATGGGCAAACTTGCTGGACATGTGTTGGCTTATAGACACTTGAATGTGAAGGAAAATAAACTCTTTCCCATGCTACTGTTTTGGGATCTCAAGTGATGTCTCAATAGCCTCTGCTCTTGATGGAGAAAGGGGCAGCCCTTCCCTGAAACCTGAAGATCTGGGCTGGGTTGAGATGACAGGAAGAAGAAGTTGTCCTGCGTGATTTATGGACCTATTGAAAGCACAAGGAGAGAGGCAAATTCCAAGCCACTAATTCAGCTTCCATGGGGAGAATCTGCAGAGCCCTGGGTACCTGCTACTACTTGCCAGGGGACAATGCTAAAGTCAAACCAGGGTGCTAGTTTTGGAAGAAGGAGCCCCCTATTATTTTCCATCATTGCAGTCACCATAAATTTCTCTTAACTAAAAACATACTAGTCTATCATAGATAAGAGGGGATGCACAAAATCCTCAGCATGTCGTTAAATAAGAATAAAAATGATTCCCAGCCACTGAGAACCAGATTCAAGAGTGATACTGGCTATGCAAGTTCTGCGAACGTACTTAATTCCCTATATTTCAGATGTAACTCATGGGTCAGTTCACATCTTCATAGTCTGGGTCTAATGCAGACAAGGATTATGCTTAATACAGCCTTCCTTTCTTGAATTCAAATTTTGGAGTTGGTTTTTTAGCTCTGCTAGCTTCGTTTTGTGCCAGCCACCAACTGGTGGTGAACAGCCCCTCTGTCTTCAAAAAGTAGGCCTCTAGTTCTGAAACAAAGTCAACCAGAGAAGCTAGTGGGTCCTCCTGCTTCATCTCCATACACAGGAATTAAAAATAAGTACTGTCAGCCAAGAAACTGTAGGAAAATGAGCGCTCTCTTGTAGTAGTCTTTGGTTGACCAGCAACTGCATTGGATATCCAGCTAGGAGTATTTGCTCCAAGTGTGATGCTTCCCATCATTGTCCAAAGAAAATTAAAAAAGGAAGTGGGCAAAGTGAAAGTCTCTTCAAGTCAGTCTTCAAAGGGAAAGCATAAGTACATCAGTAATTGGGACATTAAAGATCAAACAGTAGCAAGTGTCCCATGCGGCACTGGTTGAGTAATAAGCTAGGCAGTACAGTCATTGATACTGGCCAATCTCTAGTGCCTCTGGGTTACAAAATACTTCACATGGTCCTCCAAAATCTCCTTTGAGTTTCTTGAATCCAAGAAGTGCCTTTGGCAAGCCAGTTTTCTGTGGAAGAAGCCAGCACCCAGAGAACTCTCCTTTTCCAGCACATGGTAAATGAAAACAGTGTATGAGTCACATCAAGGAGAAATGGCAAGTTGTTCTCCTTTACAAGTGGTCTCAGTGCACACAGAAATTCTATGTTCTAGTTACAAGGTAAGAGATGAGGAAACCCTGCAGTCTAGCTACAGATCAGATGCACCACATATGTAGGAGTGGTATAAACGTCAGGGTAAAGATCAAGGACAATAGTAAAAATGGCAACTGTGTGACTTATTCTCAACCCTTTTTCCCACCCCATGTATATAACACATGGCACAGAGAGAAAAGGGAGAAATAAAATCTACGGAAAAGAGTACATGGCTTAAGAAAGATATATCCACAAAAGTCATGCTTCCTAGAGTTGAAAGAAATTCTGGTCCATGGTGTGAGGGACAGTAGTGATGCCTTATACGGTCTCTGTAAGGATGGTCAAACCTTGGTAAATTTAGCCCTTTACGTTTACAACTAAATTCAAGTCTGGGTCAAAGGCTAGAACAAGTATCTTTTAAGGCACTAAGGTCTAAGCTTAAAGTCGGGCAGTTTGTTTCTCATATACCAGTATATAAACTGGTAGATAAGCTGGCAATTTACAGACATGCTAGTGAGCTCTTACTAAGGCAGTCAAACACCCTTCCAACATTGTGATCCTTCTCTTTGGGAGAGAGGGTTACTGGGAACAAAAGGAAGCAACTGCCCAACTATGCTGAGCGGCCAAGAAGAAGCAGCAATTACACATTGTGAAGCACAACAGAAGGCCTAAGAAAGAAGATGCTGTGCCAAACTCCCAGGGGACTGGAACAGATGACCTACAGAGGCCTCCTCCAATCTAGATTATTCTATTGTCCTGTGAGTTTACAGCTCTGTGATCATCAGAGCCATTCTCCAGTAACTGGTGTGCAAAGGATCAGCATTCTACGGACTGGGGTCCTTGCAGTGCCAGGGCAACTAACAAAGACAACTGGTATCTCTCTTTAAAGACTGGGAATACACCATTTACTAAAAAAAAAAATAATCTGCTGTTTCCAACAGAATGTCTTCAATGGACCACAAGAATAAAAAGGAGTTATGTATTGCTTTCATGGCCACTTGACATAGATTCTTCAGAGTTACAAGTCTTAGGGGAAGCAGCTTCATCTGTTTTTTTGCTGGTTGTCGGTTCAATCAAAAGCAGCCATCCCAACGTACATAGTAGAAAAGCTAATAGGAGTCCAGTGGGAATCTTAGTTCTTTCAGTACTGGCATTAAATGACTATGCTTCTTCCACTGTGGGAACTTCCTCTGTCCTGCAAGAGAAAATAAAAGATTCAGGAACAAGAAATATGATTTCCATTCATCCTGTCTTTCTACCTGCTCTGAGCACCATAACAAAACCATTCATACATATACACATCCCACCTGAGACTAGAACTGTACTTCATTCCAAAACTCGGAAGGGAAAATGGTAATGTGCAAAATACAGCCCTTTGAGAAGACTCCCAATTGGTAAAATACTGCATATATGTAGTAAGGGACACTTTTTTGTTATTTTTAAAAAACTTCATTTTTTAAGGGGGAATACACTGTCTAACCTGGAGATTAGCAATTGGATATAAAGGTTAGGTCATACTTAGGTTGCTACCTGAAATCTAGTCCCAGTGTAAATTGATAAGATGAGCTGTGAACAATAGCTGTTCACTGCCCATATAATGCATGTTCAATTCTCAGGAGCCCTAAAAAGAAAGACATCCTCTTCCACCTGGAGGATCACACATTTCTCACCACTATAGCCACCCATGATCTTAAATCCTCTCTCACGTAGCTTTAGGCGTCTGGATTACCTGGATGCTTTCCCATATGAAACATCTTAAAAATATCACCAAGACACTATAAAATTAAATGTTGGAGATCAATAATAGGGGAATCATGCACGTTAAAAGAAATCAGAAGTAAACCAACAGCAGAGAGGGTTGCAGGGGGATACTCAGTACTGCTACTTAACTCTGGAAGTGGTTTCTCCCCAGGCAGTGCCAGAAGAGCAGCTATTCTAACACTAACACATACATAAGAGCCCCAAATGCCTCTAGGTGGGGACAGGAGTGACAGGGTATAACATGTCACCTGGTGTGGGATGTGATTGGGGACCTACTTTATTTGATTGCTTACTTTACCCCTGAACACACCATAGCCATGCAACACCTGTCTGAAGGCAGGGAACTCAGCAGACTCTTAATGACAAAGATGCAAAGGGCACCCCGTACTCCTTGCCCATCGTTTGAAAGACAACAGGCTGCAGAAAGTAACAAACATTCACTCTCACTCCACAAAACCCACCTCTTCCCTTAGTTGGGAAAACAAAAAGGCAGCTGACTCACCGAGCGTGGCCCTGCGTTGCCTTTGTGCTTCTTCTCCTGACCTGGGATGACTTCTAATGAGCGATAACTGGGGGGTTTATCTTCTGGCCAGTCCCGAGACCGGTGTCGCCGCCTGCGGTTTGCTGCTGGGAGACGGACTTGCTCTTCTGAGGAACTCCATGACCCCCGACGAGAAGGGGGAGAGTAGCTGTGCCGCCGCTGACCTGAGTTATTGCTCCTCCTGGTGTGGTGCTGGTACTCTGGCCTCCCTGTGGGCTCCGGTCTCCAGCCACGATGGTGGCTGGAGTGCTCCTTGGCCTCCTCTGGATAGAAACTGCAGCTGCTGCTGCTGCTCTTGCCTCTTTCAGCCTGACGTGGGGGTGACACATCTCGCCTGTAGTGCTGGGGCCTGCCATTGTAGCCACCTGTCCTCTGCCTCTGAGGATGGTCCTCTCGCCGCCTGTCCCAGGGCTCCCGACTGTAGCTGGAATGAGAATCCTCATTGGAAGGCAAGGGCAACCTCCGGTTTTCCCTCCTGTCCTCTGCTGCAGAGTCCCAGGGTCTGGGGGTGTGGGCAGCTCTCTGTGGCCGTGAGGAGTTGCTGCTCCCATGGATGGAGGAGACATGATCAGGGAGAGGAGGTGGCATGATCTCAGAGCCCAGGGAGGACAGCAAGCTGGGCTGCACAGCCTGCTGCTGGTGGGAGGGTGGCCGGAGCTGTGACATGTTAAGGTTTTGGATTTCAGACTCCAGATAGTCCAAAACACCCTTGTTAGGGAAAAGCTGAGCTTGTGGCTGCACCAGTGGAAGACTGTTCTGCAGAGACACATCTAAGGATAAAAGCACAGGAGAATGAAGGAAGTTAAGGGAAAACAATACAGGGCCCTTCTGCATAATGATCCTGGCTGAGTCACTTTTGAGGTTCTCCTCTCCTGTCCCTCCTCACTGCAAGAGCTGCAGTCTCAAGCACTACAACCAGCACATCCAGACCACACAAGGTAAGGTGGAAAGGGCAGTAACTAGTAAGTTGCAGCATGACCTGTGCTGTTTTGGGCAGCACAAAGGTAAGAAATCAAAGTCATCCAGCACACCTGGAAATATAGCTTATATGTTTAGAGAGAGAAGCATTTTTTTTTCCTACAACACTGATACCAAATTGTATTTAAAAAAAAAAAAAAAATCAGAGAAAGTTCATAATGTTTCCTCTCATATCTCATTGAAGTGGAAGAAATATGAACGAATACTGCAAAAGAAAAAAAAAAATTTTATATATATGTACACATACACACACATATGTATGTATACATATGAGTAGCAAATGGTGAAGTTACTTCACTAGAAGATGGTCCAGCTCTGGAACAGTTATGCAAAGAAGTCATGGAATCTCCATCCTTGCAGGTTTCCAAGACTCAGCCGGTCAAAGCCACAGCTAATGTGACTGAGGTTGGCAACAGACCTGCTTTGAGCAAGAGGTAGGACTAGATAACCTTAGGAGGTCCCTTCTATCCAAGCACAGGAGATTCAAGGACTGTGAAAACACAGGCTAAGAAACTGCCTGAGGAGCTTACTTGCCCATTTTCTGCCAACATGCACATGGATTTCCTTGAGAAGATTCAGTGTATTCTGTCTTAAATCATGGTGGCTGTCACCTGATCTTCCTAAGGAAAACTGGTGCCCTGGCTAGCAAAAATCGTAACTGTAGAATTAACTAGTGGACTAAAAAGGTATATACTCAAATATCTCAAATCTAGCATTTATGATGTTTGCAAACTATTTCTTCAACTAACAGTTAAGACTCATCAGACACAGAGTAAATCTGTGACTTCTATATAGTGCTGAAAAGCTAATTTCAGATGACAAATATCTTACGTTTATTTGAGAAGTCATTATTCTGAATTCTCCTATTTTCCTTGGGCAATTAAATAATATTACTGGTCGTAAGTTATTTTATTATTTCTCTAGGCCTTCAGAGACTCCATTTT
Organism: Limnodromus scolopaceus; assembly: GCA_028565335.1. Lineage (NCBI taxonomy): Eukaryota > Metazoa > Chordata > Aves > Charadriiformes > Scolopacidae > Limnodromus > Limnodromus scolopaceus. The sequence continues at coordinate 89,709,255 of JAOXNO010000001.1, forward strand.
CCCTCCTCCATTAAAGTTACAAATAAACACCACTAATACAAGCAATTTGGGGGCAGAACAACTGGACAATTCTTCCTGGTTCACTAAAGAGTCCTTCATTTTTTGCTGCATGCAGGGTAGATCTATTGCACAGAGGCAGTTTGCCCTTAATCATTTGAAGACTAGGCATTTGATAAGAACTCAAACAAATTGCACCTCACTTGTCATGTCAGTTTTGGCTATAAGGAGTTGACCGTGACCAGCACAGCAGAACAAAGAGACAGCACCCTCCTCTACCACATGAAGTGAGATAAGCTGGGTATATTTACCCTGCAGTCACTGGGGTGTAGCATAGATATACCTTAGTTAGTATTAAACTACTTCACCCAGCACTGAGCCTAGCAAGACACTTAAGATGGGTAGGCTGTATTTATCCACCCAGACAGGTCTGTAGTACACTGCAGATGTAACATTTCTCTCTTTGGTAGTAGCGAGGCTAAAGCCTCACTGGTGGAACCTCCCTAAGAAGCTACCTGTTTCTCATCCTGTTTCCCTCTGAAATGATGCCCACAGTCTCACCTTGTTGCAGTAGAGGGTTCAGCTGGTAAGAGGAAAGTTGCGAGTTCCTGTCAGCACCTCCGTAGAACATGTTGGGTGACATCCAAGGTGCAAGTGCCTGAGCCTGCTTCATGAACTGATGCCGTTTCAGTACTGTAAAAGAAGAAGGAAGCTTACAGCAGCTATTCAGAGAGAGCACAGCTTGCAGACCATGTACCATTTTGCTTGATAGACTGTAGCCTTTGGATGTGGTCAGATACAGGAAATTCACAGAATGAAAAGCTCTCTCCACCCTATGACAAAGGTAAAATACAGCACAGGAAATTCTAATACGAAGATGTACAGCTTCAAAAAGATATCAAAAAGAGAAGAAAAGGGTTACTGCTTGATATTCGGGGTACAGTTCCAGCAACTGTGAGCAAATGGCACTATGATTAAGTACACAGCACATAACCATATGCAAGTGTTCTACCTGCCCTGTCATTACAAGTACACTTGCGGAAAGATGGGAAATAATGCTTCAGACAGCAAGACATACCACACTGTTTTCTCCCTCTTAAAACTCTTTCAGTTCATCATTGGTCCTTTCCCTCTTTAGCTTTGATCTACAGCTAAATGAGACCTTTTTTGCTACCTTCTTGTAGGCTCTGTCCAGATCATATTTTCCACACCATACTCCATCATTTCCTCTCAGTTCCACAAATACGGCACTCAGAGGTGCCACTGTCCAGCTTCTTCCATTCTAGTCTTTCAACCACTCTTGTTGTCTCTCTCTGTAATTTACCTCAGCATGACTGCTAAAATTAAATCCCTTAGGACAGTGTGGTCAAAATGATGAACAAACTAAATTTCCTATTCTCAACAACAATGTCCAGTGTGCCAAAAGAGCAAACTCAGTGGAAATTTTGCTCCCTCACTGTTTTCCCACTCACTGTTTTCTCACAACTGCTAACTGCAGACCACTATTCACAGGGTCAGGCTCCAATCCCCCTTCATTTTTTTCAGCACTTCCATCTCATCTCCTCTACTCAGACAAACTCACCATCCCTGTCTTCAAAACCATTGCTCATTGCTGCTTCTTTTTGAAGAATACCTAAAAACGTCTTACAGAAACTTACTCCTCCTACCACAGACAATCAAAACTTAAGTTTACAAGCAAGTAAATTCTGGAAGCCAGACTTTACAGAGCCTGACTTTGCATGGTTTGTCTGTCACTACAGGGTGAAGCTTTTCTGCAACAGGGCCTTTGCAAAATTTATCTTATGTGGCTTCTCTAGAGTTTCAGAAGTGGCAGGCTTTTACTGCAGCCTCTTCTCTGGTGAGGAACGAACAGAACATTCCTGGCTATACAGTTCAGAAGACAGATGGGAACATAATTGCCTTTGAGACTTTTACTCAAATAAATCTGGCTGAAGTTGGCTGATGAAATGAAAAGCTATTGGAGGGAAGGAGACGGGATAGACAGAAAGGTTGACTACATAAGCTTCACTTCTTTAAGAAACCAGCCTACAGCTAAGCTCCAATTAATTCTGTCCCCTGGGTTCATCTGCAGCAGGCAGCATTTAGACTGAAAGCTCTTTGGGACTGAGCTCTCCATTTCAGGTGGCACTCTAGTTATTAAGCATGTTCTCCTTTAGTGGTTTCACTGAATTTATACGGAGTACCACTTGCAGCAAAACAGGGACTGACCATGCCTCTCAACACATCCTTCGCTTTCCCCACAGTTCACGCAGCTCCACTTCATTCTCCACTCCAAACTCCCTCCCTCTCCCCAACCTGGCTCTGACCAGAGTGAACTAAAAAGCTAGAAACATCAGCGGTTTTAATCCTAATACTCTGATTTTTCTTCAAAGCTGTGTGGCCTGAGGTAGAAGCTTTCAAGCATTTTATGCCAAACTTGCTTTGTTATTTTTTTCTTCCCAAGGGATTTTCCTCCAGTTTACATTTCAAACTTCCTCAAACAAGGAAAAGAGAAAGAGGAAAATGAAAAAGGATAAAAAGAAGGGAAAGGCTTTATCTCTTCCTCTTCCATTCCATTCCTCCAGTTATCACCTTGACAATGTCCTAGAACCTGCTGAGTGCATGTCCCAGTGTTTTGCCTAAGGAGTGAAAGGCCCAGTAGCTGTGGGCATACCTATTTAGGGTTCTCCTCCATTGGGTATGAGGGCAGTCACTAGGACCAAAGTCGTCCTGTCCCTGTAATTCTCTGATCTCTCCCTACAGCTGAACAAATGCAGAATTACCCATAGACTTCGTTCACTACCTTCATCTTCTCTTCCTTCCCCAGATACTTTGCCTTCCAGTTTGAAACTGATATATAGTCTGGTTCCCCCACCTGCAAAATGGAAGTAAAGTTACTTCCGTTTTTAAAGTGAGCATATTTATCTGAGGAAGGTCAGATTACCCTAATTCCATAACTCATTCCTGCTATAAAATGTTGGCAGAATGTCATGTTGTTCCCTCCACTCACTGAGAAAGGTTGTTCTTCACCTTTGACAGACCTTACAGATGCTGGGAAAATTATCCAATTATAAAAAAAAATAAAATATTTTCCAATCTAGTCAGACCCAGCTGCAAGTATATCCTATTTTGCACCAATTCATTAGTGGAAGAAGTCCACAGTAGAAAAGGAACGAATAAGAACAGAAGGAGGTCATACGTCTGTTTACACTGGTGGGCTTTTCTCAGAGGTTTCCATGGGGAATGTAATTGGCTTGCTCCTGGGGCACGTTTAATATTTCTCTACACCAATTCTGAATAACTCAAACAATGCACTTCTTTTATTACTAGGTTCAAAATCATGTTAGTTAATGACATGACTTAAAACACCCAGAATTACCTTGCCTCAATGGCATCTGTAACTGTTCAGCAGATCTAGGCTACCCTCTAGTGGCCAATAAATGGGAGGAAATCACCCGTACTCGGCTTGCACTGTAATTCATAAAGACTTAGTTGAGGATTTCTGCCTTCTCTTCATCTGTGTAGAACTGTTATTCCTCGGGACAGTTTTTTAAGATACCCCCTGTATCTATCTTCTTGGGGTTTTTAAGGCCTCCAGTTCATTGCAAGAAAGCAAGTCAGAGGCAGGATGAAGTGAAGAGAACGCTGTGCTAGAGGAAGGGTGGCAAGGATCCTTTGCAAAGGGGATAAAGAGGACAGACAGCTGGGTTGGAAATTACATCCACAGAGTCCAGCAGCCAGTCAAGGAGGCTGGACTTGTCTGTACCTTCTGTTATGAGCAGGGAGAGGTTTTGATAACCCTGCAAGTATCCCTCCTACCTATCCTCAACAGGAGGCAGGAAAGACTAAAGCAGCCGTCCGGAGTGTGTGTGCTATCATCGCCTACAGCACAGAAAAACAAACAAGAACTCACATATATTCTGAATCCCCTTTTTGACAAGAACTAGGAAGCCCGGAGGTGTGAGTCTTTCATCTCCATCACCTCTCTCCCTTCATGGAAACTAATTTTTCTGCCAAGTTTCCATAGCCTCCTCAATACCATGCGTTTTACTTGACAGCTTGTAAAGATCCCACAAAGTGTTTTGGTTTGTTTTGCTTTTAGCAAATGAGAAGGATACTGTGTTTGCTCTTTGCAAGGGCTAAGCAAATTAAGCTTAAATCTAAAACTCTCACAGCTTACTAACACCCAAGGTATACCAAATAGCTCTTTTTCAGGTACAGGGAAACCAGAAACACATCTCTTTGTTTATAAATCCTCTCCTTGTAGCGTCTGAGTAAGAATCTGACGATTTCAGTGTTATATATATATATAAATGTATTTGTTGCCTTTTGTTCCTCTCAGATCGTGTAAACTGCAAGGGGCCTATTTCACCTTGTGTCGCTACTAAGTTTCAGTCACAGGAACACAGAGGTTATATGAGTTTAGTAGCCAAAAATCAAACGCTGGCCTTATTAGGAGAACAGAGTCTGGCTGCATTATCTTTATTACTGCTAAACACTATGCACAACAAAGTTTCTCTTGACCCTCAAAACCTCAGAATGCATTTGCAGGGTTGACAGACCATCTTTCTCCTTTCTCCTCCCTTCCTTCCCCAAAATAAAACAAACACACTTTTTCTTGAAGAAGGAGCAGCCCTGAAAATAACATGAAGATAGAAAATTCCAATTTTTACATCATTACTTCTCAGAGTACCTCAGTAGCACCAAGGCATCTGCTTGCCTTCCTCACATGCACAGGCATATGAACCACAAAACAGGAAAGAAAAGTCCCGAGCTACTCATACAAGGGAAGCGATCTTGCCCTGGATGAGAGACATTGGTAGCAAGGTGTGAGTGGGGAGGAACTTCTTAAAGTAGGACACAGAGGAGCAAGATGGGCTACATGTATCCTAGCTCCTCCCCTCTAAACTCAAATAAACCAGTCATGAAAGTCACATTGGCCAAAAAAATGTCGTAGTCTATATGGATGCTGAACTGGAGGGAGAAAGTGGAGCTCATCAAGCTCCGAGACAAGCTTCTGTCTTGACAGAAGCCATGAATGGATGCACATTTACTTGAACCTCACCTTCCTCATTACAGCAGCACCGGGTTGGGCAGCAGACACATGGGATGTGGCAGCAGCAATACTGCGGGCAGCACTGGCACCAGCATATTCCAATCAGCAGAAGGAGAAGGAGGCCACCGAGAATGATGAGGAGTACTGTGAGCCAGTCTATGGGAAACACAGAGACAGAAAGAGAATCCTGATGTACCTGGGCATAGTAAGTTACTGAGCACCTCTCCACCGCTGGAGACATTTTGGGGTGGGGAGAAATAGAACAGGAGGAGATATCTGCCACCCAGGGAACTTACGGAGAACAATCAGCTTAACTTCTTTGTCAGCATCACCTGAGGTATCTCCTGGTGCTTCCACAGTGCAGTAGTACACACCATGGTCCCACCACATGACCTCACTGATGACAAGGTCTGCCCCTGAGGGAAAGAGTCAGCAGGTTATTTGGGACTGACAGACACTACTTTCAGGCCCCACTCTAAGAGGGCCCTTTGCCTGCAGGCGACATTTACTACTGCATCTACTCTCTTCCCAAGCATGGCCATCATCTTCAAACAATTCCACTTGAATCCATTGAGAACTCCTGTAAAATAGCATCAACTGCCAGTCCCTTTTTAGTTTGTGTTGCTGGAAGGCAACACTTAGTAGAAGCAGGACTAGTTCTGTGTGGAGTGAAATAACCAGCATGCTGCTGGGTGATGAGTGTTAACAGATACCCACAGCTGCCAGCCCTACTAGTTTTGGAACACAGATTACTGTCCCCGTTAGGCCAACCATCCCAATAACTCTTCTGGCAGCAACAACAGCTATTGCTTCAGAGCCATCAGGGAGCGTATAAGGGACATGGACAACTTGAAGTACTTCTTCAAAGAAAGAACTGTTTCCTAGTCTCTGGAGTCTTCAGCTTACTTTTGCATTCTTCAGGAAAATGCTCAGGCATCCTCAGCTCATCGTGTCTCCAATACCCTCAGGTCAGGTGGAGACAGGGCCATTCACAACTCATATTTCATTGCTGCCTCACAGAATATGTATGCTACAGATTACATTAGCTGTGTTTATGCTTCTCTTCACTTGGCAGGCCCAGATTTCAGACAGTTACCAAGTTCACTCCCTGCCTGGGAGGTCAAGTCACTTACGGTTCTGAATGGTGATCTTTCGTTGCTGGTAGTCGATACCCAGCACAGGCTCCTTCTGCCCATACTTCTGGATGACAATGCGTACCTTTCGCTGGCTGTCATTGCAGTCATCAGATGGGTCCTGGCCAAGAGCTAGAGCAGCCTGGTATGCTACACACACACATCAAATAAGATTCCAAAAGTTATTTCAAAGGACCAATTTCTATCCCCTTGTGAACAGCAGAGAAACTCTTGAATGCATGTGCACGTTTGCTTTGGTTTAGTAATACAAAGCATGACTTCAAACCAGCAAGAACAAGTTGCTTTGGAGTACTCAAAAGCAAACAGAGGTAGAGCCACAGGAATGGCAGAGATTTTGAGAATGCAGGGGCTGCAGAGGAGATGCCTCCTGCACTGACAACTAAGAAGCTAATGGTGGTAGGCTGGAGGGCAGCTCCCAGTATGAAGATAAACTGGAAAGAAAAGAAGTCGCAAAACTCCCAGGAGTACTGGAACTAAAACAAAAGTGTGTTTATTTACCAAACAAAATCTCCAGGCATACATGAACCACTGTAGGGATTTCCCTCCTGCATCACATTGGATGTTGTGGAGCTCATAAAGACAGAAAAGAATCCATGACTTGATTCCAGCTAAGGATTACACGTAGAGAGACCCAGCAGAATTAATGGAGGGCTAGAGGCAATTTCTGTCCAATACTCTTATGACAGACTCACAATATAAACAATTTTCTACACATTTGAGAGCTGACATTTGGGGAGACAACTGATACAGACAGTCAGCACTGTCTGTAAACGGCTTCCAATGAAGAGAGCAGAGCACAAAACTTGTTAAAGATTCCTCCATTGCTGTATCTACAATGGATCATGAAGAGCAGATCTAACTAAGCAAACACTGTGATCTTCATGTTCTCTGTCCCTGTTGGGGGCTATCAGCCTGAGCCCGCGCTCAAACCACCCACATTATGCTGGGATCAGCAGAACCAGGGACCCACCTATTGTGGACTAGGCTGTGGAGCACTTGGTAACATGCCATCCTAACCCATCCAGACTGCATAAAGGAGTTTGGGCACCGAGTCACCAAACAAGTCCAGGCTCCCCATTCTGAACTCAGTCTTAAGTGTGCAGTTAAGCTAAGGTTGGCTAGCTTAAATATGTTGCAGAGAGAGGAGAAGGAGTTGGAAGGGACCTACAGCGATCATCTAGTCCAACTGCCTGATCACTTCAGGACTGACCAAATGTAAAAGCGCGTTATTTAAGGGCATTGTCCAAATACCCCTTAAACACGGACAGGCTTGGGGCATTGACCACCTCTCTAGGAAGCCTGTTTCAGTGTTTTACCCTCCTCTTGGTAAAGAAATGCTTCCTAATATCCCATCTAAACCTCCCCTGGCGCAGCCTTAAACCATTCCCATGTGTCCTATCACTGGATAGCAGGGAGATCAGCTTCTCTCTTTCTACTGCTCCTCCTCAGGAAGCTGTAGAGACTAATGAGGTCACCCTTCAGCATCCTTTTCTCCAAAATAGACAAGCCCAAAGTCCTCAGCTGCTCCTCATAGGACATTTCTTCCAGACCTGTCATCAGCTTCCGTATGCATTCAAAGACCTTCACACCCTTCTTAAATTGTGGGGCCCAGGACAGCACACAGTATTGAAGGTGAGGCTGCAACAATGCTAAATACAGTGGGATCTCTTTTGACTGGCTGGTTATATCATGTTTGATGCAGCCCAGGAGGCAGTTTGTATACCATCTTAAGAACTATCTTAAACACTTCTGAATTAAGGCTGGACACACCTGAAAGTCTGCACATGAAATGCTGCCACCAGTACTACGTGTTATTAGTTAAAATCCTTTCTGCCCTCCAGAACGGACGTGTTTCATGGAATCACAGAATGATACGGGGCTGGAAGGGACCTCTGGAGATCATCTAGTCCAACCCCCCTGCCAAAGCAGGTCCACCTAGAACAGGTTACACAGGAACTTGTCCAGGCAGGTTTTGAATGCCTCCAGAGATGGAGACTCCACCACCTCTCTGGGCAGCCTGTTCCAGTGTTCTGCTACCCTCAAAGTAAAGATGTTCCTCCTCATGTTTAGATCGAGCTTCTTATATTCAAGTTTATGCCCATTACCTCTTGTCCTTTCATTGGGCACCACTGAAAAAGACTATCCTCTAAACATGATTCTGAAATCAGTAACACCTGGTCACAGGTATCTAGCTTCAACCAAAAAGTCCCCCATGGAATCATAAAGTCCACTTGTTGCAGGCCCCTTGCTTTCAAATATGCTGAAGCATAAGGTGGGGCTGCCAAGATAGACAGGTGTCTGACATCACTGAGCCTCTCTGCCTTCTGAGTTGATAACAAGGAGGACAAATGAGCTGTTTTAGCTTGGATTGCTACAAGAGCATATCATAAAGCCTAAACATTGCAAAGGAAATCATAGACATGACCTATTTTTTCTGCAGTGCAGAGTGCACTGGATTTTTTCTGGAGTGTTCTGGAGAATTCACTCCATTTTTTCTGGAGTGCAGAGAAATACCACCACCTGGCCTACCTCGTGGGCAGGAAGAGATCAAAAGCCTGTATTCCCCAGTAAGTCTACCTTCCCCATCCTTCCCATCTGAAGAAAGATTCCTTGGAGGACAAGCCTGACACTTACAGACTGAGTAGTAGTCAAAGATGGGGTCCTTGCAGAAAGATTTGAAGCGCCAGGTCACCACCACGTCTTGCAGCTGTGCTGAGGTGCTGTAGTCACACCTGAGGATGACACTGGCAAATAAGGTGGTATAACGTTCAACATCCTGCACTGTCACCAGCAGGGAGAGGCAACCTGCAAATGAGAACACAGAAGGCAGTCAGCTGGCAGAAACAGACACTGCATCACAACTTTCACTCTGCACCAGACCAACAACCGAAGTACATCTTCCTCAGCCTCATCCAGGACCTGCACCTATGGACCTCACCAGGACCTTCACCCTCTGGTGAAGCCGGCCAGTTACAAATCCTGGTTAGAACGCAAGCCTCACTCTCCCCTGAGAGTAGGCAGCTTCAGCCAGCTGCACTGGCCTGCCTTATGGAACTGATTTTTTTCTCCAAAGCAAGTATTAGTATCCATTACGTAGCACATCACTTGGTGCTCTCCTTCTGCATGGGGAAACCTGTCCCTCCAAGCTGGAGGAGATAGTTCGTTTGGACCAGAAGCACACAGGATGGGATTGCCTTGCCTTGCCTTGCCATCCTTAGCAGAAAAGTTCTGCAGCGCCATTGTATAAGCACCAAATGAATTTTATTGAGGTCTCGCTAAGATAGTCATCAGAATGTTACCTAGTGGTGACCAGGATTAAGACAATACAACTTCTGGGCTGCAGCATCATAGTTAAACTTGATCTGTTTATTGCTGCTTCAGAGCGGCACGTATCGATTACTCTTTTTTTCCTTTTTAATGAAGCTATTGTTATGTATGTTTAGAACTCATCTGTAACAACCTCAACAGCATTTTCTATCCGAGAAGGTGCACCCACTGAGCAAGGTTTTACAGTTTCTCATACGCTATGCTTTATTTTAGCCACGGTCCAGAGACTTCTCTATCTTATTTAAACTTCGATAATATAGTAAGTTGTGCTTGTCATTAACAATAGCAAAGTTATCACCAGTTGCCTTCGATAAGGCAATACAAATAGTGTGGAGCAAGTGTGGGATGCCCTGTCTGGAATATACCCCAGAGAACAGGGCAGGAGTTGCAGTGCTATGCTAGTTGCTTCTTAGCAGGGCAGCACAACAGCAGGAAAGGGGGGAAGGTTGGAAGCTACCAACTGAAAGGGCCACCATGAACCAGCACTCGATTTTTATCGTATATTCAAAGACTTTCCTTCTACAACATGTTTTCACAATGACAGGAAGGGAACAAGGGACTATGTAGTAACATCTGGATCATAACTGCAAGCATCATTCTTTCAGTGTCCTCTTAGGCTGCACCTTCACAGTATGTTCCAGGCAAATATGAGCTCACCCATTTCCACCTGGTGGAAAATATGCTGTAGAGGTGCAATGCTGCCTCAACAAGTAATTCTGCAGTAGGGTATTGTCAGTGCAGTAGTTGCCCAGTTTCTGGTTTGAAACAGACTCCTGCTCGGCCAACTCAAAGCACAGGCAGCAAACTCACTTGCACTAAAAATACCACAAAAACACAGAGAGGAACAGGGTAAACTCTGAATCCAAGGCTTTTCTGAAAAGTAAAATATACACACATGCACTTAAAAACAGGAACACCAGCAGCTGTGCAAACCTCTAGCAAAACCAAGGATCTCTTGGATCTTGTTTTGACAATGCTGTAGCAAAGCAAGGTCCAGACTGGTGACAGGTAGTTACAGTTGCTCTTATTTAAGAGCATTGTACTTCAACACATCTTGTTTCAGCTTTCATTGTGAAATAGCTGAACTACAGGTTCTTACTGCAGGAAATCACAAGAAACCAACCCAAAATCCAATCTCCCAAGATTGGCAAAACCTTGATCTCATTGCCAATCAAATGAATTCAGATCTGTCAAGGCTCATGGAAACAGAACAGACTTTCCATGGGTTTCCTACAGCAGCATCTCTCTGGCAAGAATAAAATACTCAAAATCACTACGTGCTTTCAGTTACAGAAACCAAAGCTCTTTATGAAAGGGAACCTTTTTCATTACCTCTGTTCTGCAAAAGAATCAACAGTTGAGAGATAAGTTCCTTATTTTCTAAGGAGGTTAAACAACTACTGTTCCCACCGGAGGACAGTCGAAAGTTTCTGCATGTCTGATGTTTCATACTAACCTCCTACAAGAAAACTGAAATTAAGGCTGGTTCCTAAATTTGGACTGCATTACTCCACTGCATGCTGCTATCCTTCTTATCCTGCTTGGAAAGAACAAATCTGGACACAGGCCTACAGCTTTGCATCGAAGACACTAACCTTCAGAGCCAGTGAAGCCAAGTTTTAGCTAGAACATCATGCAGGAACATGGCTGTCAATCAAGACAATCACCAAGCATACCTCCTTTTTTTTTTTTTTCCTTCTTTTACTGGTTCCCTGTGGAAAACTGAACTTTGGTATTTAAAGCTAAATCATCAGCAAAGACCCAGGCATCCAAGAAGCAAAATCATAGAGTCATGGAATGATCACTGTATTTCCTTACATTCCCCAGAATGTCTGGGGCTGCTGAGCTACCAGGCGTGGGCCCTTGCGAGGGAACCCCTCTGTGGCCCTACCCTGTGCTTAGGTCCAAACCAAGCTGGCCGCACACGACCGAAACTGGAGCCTGCCAGGAAGCAGGCGGCCACTTCCTCCTAGGAGAGCAGTTAGCCGCACCTTTAGGGTAACGAAACTCCTCTCCGCATGGCTTTCCTGCCGATCTCTGGGAGCGGGGAGGGTCACCAAGGCGGGGAACAACGCTCGCCCAGCCCGGGGCTCTTCTTCCCCTCGCCGCAGGGCCGCCGCCGCTCCCTCCCGCCGCACCACGCTAACCCAGGGCGAAACCCGACGGCGCCTCCCGGCCCCTCGGCGCCCTGTGCCACACCGGTGTGGCCCCGGGAGGGACGGGGCCGGGACCCCACCGCCACCCCCGCGGAGCAGCCTTACTCACCGGCCGGCAGGCAGGCCAGCAGCAGCGCCCACCGGCAGCACCCCCACGGGGCCATGGCGCTGCCTCCTCCTCCTCCGCCTGCCCGGGGACGTCCGCGCCGGGCCACCCCGCCGCGCCCACAGGCCCTCCCCTTCCCGTGGCACCTGTCCCAGGGCCGGGCTGGCTGTCCCCTCCCTCCGCGGCCCCTCGCCGCCCGCCCGGCGGCAGGTACGCCCTCCCTCCTCCACTGCACAGCCGAAAGACAAAATGCCAGCAGCCGGCTTCAGAAACTGCTTAATAATAATAATAATAATAATAATAATAATAATAATAATAATAAAAATATATATAGAAAAAAGGGCACAGAGGCGTATGCGAGGGTACGGGCACAGATAAGTGGTTTCGCCCGAGCTCTTGCCGTCTGAGGAAACACGCCGTAACCGGCCGGCGCCCGGGAGCGCTCGCGTCGTCTTGTGGGCAGAAAGTTTAAGGAATTAATTTCGTTTTCCCGCTGAGTTCTGACAAGATGGCAACGGTGGCTAAAAGAACCATATAATCGTCTAGGTCGGAAGGGACCTTTAAGATCATCGAGTCCAACCATCAACCCAACACTGACAACACCATCACTAAACCACGTCCCTGACCACCACGTCTACCCGTCTTTCAAATATCTCCAAGGGATGGCGATTCCGCCACTTCCCTGGGCAGCCTGCTCCAACGCTTGATAACCCTTTTGGTGAAGAATTTTTTCCTGGTATCCACCCTAAACCTCCCCTGGCGCAACTTGAGACCGTTTGCTCTTGTCCTATCGCTTGTTACTTGGGAGACCGACCCCCACCTCTCTATAACCCCCTGTCAGGCAGTTGTAGAGAGCGATAAGGTCTCCCCTCAGCCTCCTTTTTCTCCAGGATAAACAACCCCAGCTCCCTCAGCCGCTTTAACGCAAAAAACCCCAATCAACAACCCACAACAAACACCCACCAGCTCCTCCAAATTATGGTGGAGTCGGCGCTGCGGTGTGGCCCCCTCAGCCCCGGCCGTTACAACAGGTAACGGC
>JAOXNO010000001.1:89722128-89782219 GCA_028565335.1 Limnodromus scolopaceus
TCCTCGTCTACCTGCGCATCTACCTGATCGCCACGCGCCGCTCCCGCCCCGCTACAGCGCCTCGCGCGCCGCCTGCCCGGTTGCCTGGAAACCGGTAACGCCGCCATGGAGGCGGCCCCAGGTACGGGGGGTGGTGGGGATGGTCGGGTCAGGGCCCACTCCGAGCCCGCACCGCACCGCTTCGCCCCTCCGAGGGGGGTGAGGGGTGGGTGGGCCGCAGGCCCCCGTCTGTCCCCGCGTCCCACGGATCTGCCCCTCGGTAGCCACTGCGCTCCTCATGCACCCACCGTTGCCGGGGCGTCCCCTCACAGCCCCCCGCTGAGTCCCCTCTGTGGCACCCCCCGCCATGGCCCCTCGCAGGCTCCCTTCCCTCCTCTCCCCGAGGTGCTGCGGGTGTCCCCTGCACGCCCCTTTGCTGTCCCCCCCAAAATAGCTGGTCATGGGACGCTTCTGCTGGGCCGTGGCCTTTTCCTGGTGCCCAGGTGGAAGGTGGCCTTGGAAGGGTGTCAGGCAGAGGCAGAGCTGGGCTTGCATCTCTGTGCAAGGCTGGTGCCATCACCTCTGTGTGCCAAAGTGTGTGTGGGACCTGTCATCCTACATAGAGGCTTTTGGAAAAGAAAAGCCTTTGTTCTCATGCAGATACTTAGCTATAGAAAAGTGAAACACGAATGAATGTTGTGGAGCTGAGATAGACCACCCCATACTTCATTTGAAATGTTGCTCTTGTTGATTTTGCTTTACCATATGTGAGGCAGTTAATTTTATTACCTGTTGCATTTGTGGCACTGTCCCCATGTTCATTTTTATGGTTTTCCTGTATGCTGTAAGTTAATAAGTAACTGTGACGACATCACCTGATCATGTTTCTGCTTAATAAAAACCTGGTAACCTTTATTCACAAGGCAGACTTTAAGAGACTTGAAACTCTTGCTTGCATGAGACAGAGGTAGGACATCTGGATCATACAGAGGACTACTTTAGTTGTAAGGCTGGAAATTAGGTTTTATTTCTCCTAATTTTATAGGAAAATACTTTGAATGTGTGCAACATGGCAATAGTGAGGTTCTAAGCAGGGCTGCCCTGTCCACTTTTCTCTCTTCGATTGTAGGGGAGGAAAGAGACAATGGGCTTATGATAAAGGCAATGTGTCTAGATCCTGCTACGTAGCTTAATCCTTGCTGTCTCAGTCTCCAACTAGTAAATAATTTATATACTTAACCTTAACTGCTGTGAGAATTGATATGTTCTGTTACTGTCCTTGCTCTCAAGTCTTCTAGCTGTTGTAAGAGAGACAGCAATATTCTCTAGTACAAGAAATTTCTTCGTTGGGATTTTGGGTCAATTGCCTAAAACTGACTTTTATTACTGATTTTGTAGTAATGCTGACTGATAATGATACATAGACAGTACTGGATAGCTATTCCTGATTTACACTTGGATGTTTTTCTTTGTGTATAGAAGCACTAAAGGAATTTAAATTTTTCTGAATGAAAATAAGTTTTGCAAAACTCCACTGCTTGCACATGTTGCGCTCATCAGCAGCCCAGTAAATCACTGGCATACTCTAATGTGGTCTGAAGGCTAAAATGAATGCTTAGAGAGTTGTTTAATTGCATGCTGGTTTTCATAAAGAAATGGAAGACTCAGAAAAAAAACTGTTGAGGGGACTGTATCCGAAGATGAGTTAAACAAGCAGGAGTTGGCAGATGGGAAGAAATCTGATGCGTCCAAAGCAGAGGTAGACTTGAAGAAGTTGCCTTGGCCTGAAACAGATGATTAGTCTGTAATTCCTCAGGGCAGTCACGCCTCATGATAGCCAAACATTGCAATCGTTACATCAGGCCAGTGTTATACCCAGGCCAGAAAGAAAGCCGAATGTACTGTATAAGGCTCATAGTATGGTGGATTGGAAGCAATGAAGCAAAATGAAGTCCTGGGACAAACTGAGTTCCTTCACGCGGAATAAAGACAAGTAAAGGAATAACACACAAGACAACCTCTCCTGTAGGAAAGAACAAATGACTTTTTTTTTTTTTCCCAAATTCCCAAAGAATTGCATGTTTTGGAATGAAGCAAAAAATGAAGCCCTGCAGAAGTAGCACAGTGTAGAGATGAGTTTTTAATCTCTTGTTTATTACTGGTACTAATAGCATGCCAGTTATCTTCTGCAGTAATAGTTCCCTATTTCTACATATCCTGAATTAGTGGACAAAACTGATTATCACTCTTCTGTAGATACAGAACCTGAGGTGAGGTAGGTGATGTCTTTTAAGCACAGTCACACAATTAATGGTGGGGCAGAGAGCTTAAAATTATAACTATTAGATATGTTCAGTTTCTAAAGGAAGACCATAGGTCATGTTTTGATCATTATTTAATTTGATGCATTTTATGCAGTTGAAGTGTCAGTCATGGGGTTTATGAAGGCAAGGACTGCATTTATGAAGCTTACACACTTAAACACCTATATTTTCTGGAAAGAGGAAAAATGTAGGATGACAAAATATAAAGGAAGTGGTGTCATCTCAGTGAATTTGTGTTATCAAATAAACACCCATTTGATTTAATTATCTTGTATTTTGAATAAATTAGTCAATTATCTGAGACAATAAATCTCTTAACGTCCAAATTTACTGAGAATTTTTGAGAAGCATCTGTATATAAGGATTTTGCGTGGCAGCGAAATTGCCAAGAAACATCTTAGTTCTGGAATAACTGAAAGAATGTACCCGAATGAACACATTTCTCCATTCTGAGATGAGCTGTGGCTTTTAGGACCATAGCTAAGAGAAAGGCAATTTGAAAGAAAATGAAGCTTAGCTGAAATTCACAGCTTATAGCACTGGGCACTGAAACAAAGACAATCTGAATTCACTCCTGAGTGAGTTCTTAGAAAGCGAAGTGGTGGAACTGATGTGGATCTGGTACAGTGTTTCAGGTCAGTATCTTGAATTATTAAGACAAGGGGGAAAAAGTAATACTGTTCTGGCCAGGCATAGTGTATAATTACAGTTGGCAAAAATGTCTGTTTGCCAACTTGGGCTTTTTTCCCCACTTCACACCTGTTCTATTTGGCACTATCTCAGTTTTCATTATCAAAAGCCTTAATTCTAGCTTATTTAGGAAAACTGTCTCAAAAAAAATACAGGAAAAGAAAATCAGCGTTCAGAGAGAAGCATACCTTTGTCACAGTGAACTTACACAAAAGTTTTCTGGATCAATCAGCCCTTGAAACTCAGAATCTGCAATCAAAGTAGATGCACGCCCCCTTTGAGCCTCCTCAGAGTCTTTAATTTCAAAATTTGTTTTGGCACAGTGCTTGAACACCATCACAATAATATGCACAGTGAACATTACAATAGCTTGCTTTAACTAGAACCCAGATATCAACGCAGGCAGAAATGTTCATACACTTTTTCAGCCTAAAGCATTTTTCCAGATAGGAATTAATTTATAATGAAAACTGTGATAGTCTTAATTTTTAGAAGATAAATGATTGCTAATTAGTTACAATAATTTGAAATTTTATAGCACTTTTCTCTATGGATATCAAAACACTTCGCTAAGATGGGTAAGTATTATTATCTCATTTTTCACAAGAGATAACTGAGACAGCCAGAGGTGAAATGGCTGATACAAATTGTACACGTCATTACCGGGTTTGGAATTAGAATTCAGGTCTCTGAACACTCCACTATATATTTATGCAACTAGTCTGTAACTATTTCTTCAACTTAGTGATATCAGTTCTGTTACCCCATTAAAACTCATGAATTTCATTTAAATATATTGAGATATATTGCAACTGTTTTCTTTTGATTTGTTTTCTGAATGTGAAAATTTCTGCATGTCTATTTTCAAGGTTTTCTCAGCAGTCTTGAGGGGTAAAAACTAATTTTAATTCTTAAATGAAATTATTCAGGAAGATCAGTTTCTGGTAGAGACTTGGAACCTTTGGATGAAGATTTAGTAGGCCAAGTTGACTATATAATGACAAGTCTATAATATTTCTTTGCCCTCAGTGTCCTTCTGGTGGATGGCATTATGTTTGGACACTTTGCCTTTCCTGAAATACCTGAAAAGTCTGAAATGCCTCAAAAAAATCTTTTCCCAAATTGATTCTGAACCAAAGCTAGAAATAGGAAATGCATTTTTAGGACCTTTTTATTGGTATCAAAGTTGGGTTTACATGTAAAAAGAGATTTGTTTGCATCCTGCCTATATTTGTTATTCTGAATATTTAGGTTTCTTTACATTTAACTTGTGAATTTTCTGATTCCTGATAGTATTTTATAGCTGTAATATTTGTACAAAGTTGCTCCAGTGTTCATTTTAAGGTGTTTTATTTGGTAATAGAGACCGTGTTTGAAATCAAAAGGCAGAACAAATTTAGAATAAGAACAATGTTTCTGCTTTTTTTGCTTCTTTCAGAGACATTTGTATAAATAAGCAATGTGTTTTGGTTTTATATGAAAAAAAAATTGGATCTTTCCCACTCCAGAGGACAATGGTAACTAGTGAAATTGTAGCACTCTGATAATCTGAGAATTTTGAGAGGAGATGAAAATGATATAACCAAGCAGAAGGTGCACAGGCAGATCGCAGTGGTGTCCATGAGCATTTCCCACCATTATATAGTGATTTCAATATTGAACTTATAGTAGCTTCTGGCTTCTCCCACCACTCACCCCCTTCCTTACAAGTATGCGTTCATCTTCAGTTTATCTTGGTGTTGCCAAATTTCATTTAGATTCTGCTTAAAGATGACAACTTCCAGTGAAGTTCTGGGCTGTCCACTCGGTCTGCAGTTACCACTGCCCCTCAGCCCATAAAGAAAATTTTTGCTGCTTAGACCTATATCTGTAGCTAGTGCTGCAATCAATTAATCAACTCCACCAGTCTCTTTCAGTCAGAGATCTGTATTTCTCTTTCTAACACCATTTTAATCTTGAAATGCCTCTTCAGTGTTTATTTCAGGTGTTCTGCACGTCATCTAATACACTAGATCTAGGCAGCATGAACAACAAAATCCACTAGTGAGTCTCCTGTGGAACTTTGGAAGGATTTTTGACGCTTATATTGCTGCATTACTTGTGGCATTTGTTTGATCTTCCTATTATACCTTTTTCCTGTTATAGGATGTATGTGTTTCCTTCCCCTAAGTTTTAAACTATGGTTTTTTTTGAAAGCAAACTTCCTCCTAGACTCCTGGACTAGCAGGAAGTCCATGGTTGGGCAGAAGGGATTCTTTCTTACTACTATGAAACTATGTATTTATTTAACATGACAGGTATGAGCAAATTAGTGAAAGGAATTCATACCCAAGAGAGTAATTCCAATTGTTGTTTGCAGAAGAAAGCAAAACTAGTCTTCCAAAGGAATCATCAACTGCAGAGGAACAGGAGGAAGAAGTAGAGCAAGTGGAATCAGACACTGAGAACATTGGTGAGTACTGCTTTCCGCTGAGGAGATGTTGGTACCTTAAAGATCCCACTACTTTCTATTTTTCATTTTTTCACTGTTATTGTTTCGAACAGCATCTCAGACCAGTGCCGTAAAGTTACAGTTACTGAGTTTCTCTCCTCCCTTTCAGTTGGCTTACCATGTGTACTAAATTTTGCACTTTCCCATGGCTGGTCTCTGACCCCTTTGGTTGTTTTTCATAGAACACCTAGGAGAGAAAAAAATCAAGACAAGCTTACAAAATAGGTAATGGGGATTTGAGTTATCAAATTGAAAAGTACTTTTAACAAGTGCTTATGACTAGTTGGAAGTCGACAATATTCTGTGCTGCAGTTCAGCAACGAACTACACTGGGTCCCACATTAGCAGTATGCCTTTTTGAGGACAGTGATGTCTTATGGTGGTCTGTTGTGTTTTTACTAATTGTTTTGTATAATGATGTGCATTCAAGAGCTACTGGAAAGAGACACTTTAAACTTTATTTGGTTTCTAAAGCTGAGACCTAAACAACAAGCAAAGCTGAACTGAACTACTTTGTTAGGTCTAGAGTTTTAAAATCAATTTTTATAAAATGTTCTCAAATTTTTTCCTTAAATTCTTCAGGTTTGAATATTCACAGTAGAGTTTTTAGAAGCCTGAGGGAGTGCTTGTTACAGGCTGTTCCAGGTCTGCCTGTTTTGAGCTGTGGAGTGCTTATTACTCTGTTGAAGGAGGCAAGGAATGTGTGTATCCTTCCCTTGCAAATATCAGCAAGGATCCTAAAATTTATGGTCAATATAAATTTCCTTTATGTTCCCACTTCTAAGATGCAGAAGGTTCTTTGGAAGAGGAAGATAATAGTGAAGTACTCTTGGAGGCACAAAAAAAGCCTGAGAAGGTAGAAAAGAAAATCTCGGAAACGTTCTTCTATAACTATGAAGATATATATTCACAACCATTTGTCACTGAAGACTCTGGGATACCAATTAACCTTCTTACTCTTAAGTATCCTTTCTGGTGAGGGCTGTGCAAATTTAAAGCTAAGGATATTTAATATATGTTTTTAAAATTTTACTTGTCTGATTTGGAGTAGCCTGTGTGGTATTAGCGGGATACTTTTGGTTGAGACACAGATAAGAATCCTGACCAGTTATGGTTTCAGGTGAATTTAATTTTAAATGTTGTCTTGACCTTATAAACATTTCTTATTTGACATAATTTTTGCTGTTATAAATACTCTTGTAGAACTAGATCACGGCCAAGTTAATGTGACCAGGCAGAAGACTAGCCTAAGAATATCCCCTACAAAGCTCTCCCTTTCTGTGTAGCCACACTGGTGTTCCCCAAGAAGCAGAGGGGAGGGCAGGAGAAGAGCAGCTATGTACCTCATATTTCCTCACAGATCTGCTGAGGGAGATTTGTAACCTGGTGCCAGAAGATCTAAACTGTCAGAATGAAGGAAGTGATGCCCATCAAATAAGAGATACAGTAAGGCCTTTGCTAGTCAGGTAGGATATGATATGTGACTTTAACAAGTGCTGGTGGTTTTCTCTGAGACACAGTGAAGTTGCTGTTGAAGACTGGATTTTTCCTTCTCTACATCTGCCTGTAAACATTTAAGAGATGAGCTTGAGCACTTCCTTGGTTTGATCTCATTTCTGTAAAACAGTTCCTAGTAATCTGAGGCACATCTCTTACACTTTGTTTGAAAAGAGAGCACTGATAGAATATGAATTCCTTGCAGTCCCAAAGGATCCAGCAGAGGCAAGAGGTGTAGCCCTGTAGTGGAGATGAAAGGATGGACTATGAACTTTAGAAGGTCTTCACTTGTGCCTTCCCCTCAGTTATAGAGGCTTGATATATTTTACCTTCACTGTATACCAAACAAAACTATCTCCTGCCATCAGGCTTTTAGTCACCAGATTCAGTATTCCCATTTCAGTTCTGGTTTAAGTGTTTCTATCCACTTAGTAAACTTTTCTAGAAAGCCAGTGTCAAATCTTTTCCTTATTGAACTGTGCTCAGACATTCTTTTGGATATGACTGCACCAGAAGTGTAAACCTGCTGCCGATGGATAGCAAAACATTGATTTATATAGCAGGCAACCAAGTGGTGCTCCTGGACCTGAAAACTAAATCTCAAAGTTATATCCGGAGCAGCGGTGGTGGTGGAATTGGGTTTATCACGGTATGGCTTTTGTTTCATGTTTAAGGATATTAGTCACTTTCTAGAAGTGAAATGTTCACTTGGTTGCCTGATGGAAGATTTCTACAGCTACACATGCATATATATAAGAAAGTATGGTATTGATTAGGGGTATGTGTGGACTATGCAGCGTGGGCTACTCAGTCCATCAACATAATTGGTAGAGGACAAATACCTGCATACCTAAGTCCTAGGCTGAAGTATCTGGTTTCACTCTAGTAACTCTCAAATACTCTCTCTGGATTTGGAGCCCTGTGAAGGGCTCTGCCACCTCTCAATTGTATTTCCCCTGAGCAATGCTTTCAGAATACCAGCCTCAGACTGTTCTGCCCCATTGAAAGCAGCCTTTTCTGGGGAGTCATGGTACATCTTTATATCTTCAGAACAACGCCATTCAGGATGGCTTTTCTGCAGCTGCCTGCTGAAGTAGATGGCTGCTTACACAAATCCTGCTCATGGAAAGATTGGCTATTGAGTTGAGTGAGGTAGGAACAGTAAAAGAATGCATGATAAAGCAAATTATTTCACACTTTGTCATGGTTCTGCATTATACGTGCAATGTAGCATTTTGTGTGCATAATGGTTTTACCATTTTGTGTGCGTAGTAGCTTCATGCTAATATTAAGCAATAGATTGGCAGTTGTTCAGAATAAACGCACAGAAAAATGCAACCTAGCATGGCAATATCTTTTGACTAATGAGTGAGTAAATACAATAACTCAATAACTAATAGAATAGAGACAAATGTGTCATTACAGCATGCAGTGGGACTTTTGCTTTTCCCAGGCACACCCTACTAAGCAGTACTTTGCAGTAGGAGAAAAAGGAAAGAAGCCAAACCTCATAATCTACGATTATCCTTCACTGAGGCCCTACAGAATACTACAAGGTAATGTAAAAAGTTTTATTTTCATTTTACACAAGTGGGCCAGTGTTTGTAGATCCCAGCAGATGGAGTAGTGGATCACTTTAGAAGTTTAGAAGGAAATACAACCTTTGCTTTTTCAAAGCAAAATAGAAAACTCTGATTTCAAGCTTTTTCATTATTGCACGGGAGGAAACTTTTATTTAGTAGAAATAGACAACTGAGAGCTATTACCTAGCGGAAAAAATAACTGCAGTGAAAGTTGAGCTCCTTCTAAGTAGATTTTCCTATTGTTTCTTCTTCTTTTCTCTGTATATGTATTGGGGTTTGTATGTTTCTTCAGGTGGAACAGAGGAAGCTTATGTTTTTGGTGATTTCAATGATGCTGGCACTTTGCTGGCCAGTATTGGGAGCAGCCCTGACTACATGCTGACTATCTGGGACTGGAAACAAGAAAAGATTATGTTGAGGTCAAAAGCTTTTTCACAGGATGTCTACAAGGTCACATTTTCTGCTGATAACGAAGAGCAATTAACTACATCTGGAGTGGGACACATCAGGTAGGTTTACAGATTAGGATTAATACATATCACCTCTAAAGTCATAATATGGAGAAGACGACTAACAGGAATGTGTCGTTAGCAAACATGGACAAATGAGAAATGCTATTTACCTGGACGTTACAATTACAAAAATGAGAAAGTTCAAGTCAGGCAGCCAAATCATTTAACCACTTTGCTGTGCAAAAATATGATGCTTGATGTTGAATGTCAGTACCACTGGCTCCATTCTTGTAATTTCAACAAGCATCAGGGAGAGTTAATAAAAAATATTAATATATGCATGTCTTCTAGCTGGTAACATAGCATGTATGCCTCCTCGCCTTCTGGGCTTTCTACCTTTGATTTCTTGAACTCATCTGCTGTTTGGGCATCCATTAAAACTGGTTGCCAAGTCATGGATCAGAAATCCTGATACCACCAAAAACCTGCAAGGAAGCCTTACAAAAGATACACTTCCATAGACTCCCTTCTCTGGTAAGGGATTCTCTGGATCCTTTTGTAATAAAGAATAACCCACAACTTTAGGCTCTTTGGGACAGGGATTAGCTTTTTATTCTGTATTTATCCAGTATTCAATGTTAAGATAGCAGAGACTTAAGATATGACTTGGATGCTATTGTAATTGAAACGATACCTTTAAAATTATAACACATCTGAAGTTTCTCTAGATTTTAACAGAGGAATCAGATCAAAATCTGAGATTTGCTCTATAGTTTGGTTGCAGAGTGGGTCCGAAATAGCAAATGTTTATTTAGATCTAGAACAAATGTGGTTTAGAATATATTAATTATGGAAATCTGACAAACCAAAATCCCTTATATACTTTCTTTTGAGCTAAAATAATATTAATAAACTCTAGCATAGCTTTCATAATATGATAAACATGACCTTTCACCCAAACGTGGTGTCAAATTCCAATTTCCAACACCTGTCTTAAATGTAATGTCTCCTGAACACACAGTGAACCATTCCTAATTGTAGTAAATGTTAATTTTTCTGTAATGTAGTAATTTAAAGTTATGTTTCATACTACTAAAAATATAATTATAGAATAGAAATAGCTGTGAAGATCTAGGATAAAACCTTTGGCTCAGTGAGATTTTATAGGCAAGCTCAAGTCCATGGGGGTACTTGGATGAAATTCAGTGAAGAACTTAGTCCCTTGTATTTACAAAGTTGAGTATAATACAATGGAGACAGCAAGAGTAAAATAGGTATCCCTAAGTACATGTGTTGGTTGTAGCTGGAAAGATGAAGCTATGCATTTTACACTTACTAATTTAAAACAGTAGTTTAATCCTCATTCTGCCCATTCCAAATACCTCTCCTAGCTTTTTCATAGGGGTAGCATAGGGAAATGTTTGTGCAGTTACAAAGCTTTATCTCATTTTAAAAAGAAAAACCTAAGGTCTCCTGTGAAAAAGAATAATAAATGAACAGCCCTTACCTCAGAGGCATCCCTGGTAAGATTATTACAATGTCTGAGAGGGTCTGAAGAGTGTATTTAGGAAATCTTTTGTCAGAGCATGCTGTTTTTTCTGTACTCAGGTTCTGGAAGATGGCTCTCACGTTCACTGGTCTCAAGTTACAAGGAGCTTTGGGCAGGTTTGGAAAAACAGCAGTGACCGATATTATAGGTTACGTGGAGTTGCCTGATGGGAAGGTAAGTAAGAAAAACTTTAATTGATTTTATGTTCCCTCTCAGGTTTTGATATAAAGTCTACCGAGTAAGTTGGAGAGTTACTATTTGCTTCAAAGTGATTTGAATTAGTCCCTCAATGCACTGCTCTGATAAGCTAATATTGACTTTAATTTTCCAAAAACCTGGCTTGCTTTTTAATAATTGAAAAGTATGGTTAGTATTGTAATTCCCAGACAAAAGATCTCTGTTGGCTTAGAGTGGAGGCTTCTCTTATGGGGTAGTGAAAGCCTTAGTGTAAAGAAATACAAAGGCTGTTAGCCCTAATCTTTAACCATTTCAGTGCATGTAAATTATGTCACATTTTAAAACATTGAATCTTCTCGCCCTCTACACCTTCTCTTGCAAATATCTGTACATTGCTATCGATTTAATGCTTTAATGGAAGGAAACCACAAACATTAACCAGTTTTTGCCAATATTTCTGCATGGTTAAGTGCAGGTGTTTATGTGCTTATCTTCATTTGCATTGAAGGTTATCTCGGGGACTGAGTGGGGCAACTTGCTGCTTTGGGAAGGCGGCCTCATTAAAGTAGAGCTCTGTAGAGCTGGACACAAGCCCTGTCACAGTGGCCCTGTCAGCCAGTTAATTCTGGATGAAGGAGAACTTGTCACTGTTGGAAAAGATGGCTTCATTCGGGTGAGTTTTAATTCTGTTCTGCCTTTAGGTGTGCAAATTTGTGGTCAGGAGGTACATCTTACATGTTTTCGTTACCAGGGCTTGTTTATGGAGGCAATTTTGAAGTGCAGTTTCTTTCTGAGAATGAATTTTGAGAACAAACAGAATAAGAGCACACCTCCACAGTGTATATGTTTTAATTGGATAGTGTTCATGCAACATTCTATTTAATAGTAGTAAATAAATCACCTTTTACGCTGGTAAATCAGAATAATTTTTGGTGATTCTCTAACAGCTTTGTTCTTGCTTGCATTCTAACTTCTTTTCATGTGTAGTTGTGGTTAATCTTTATAATTTTCAGGTCTATTAATACATTTGGTGTTCTTTCAAAGGATAAACAACAGCCATATTTGAAATTAATTCTCTGAGTATTTGAAAGCTCAGGTTATTAATGTTAAAATGGCATGGAAATTTACTAGCATCTCAGAGATACATATACTGAAATAGAGGAACAATAATAAAAAAAAAAGCATCCTGAAGTTAACAGATAATTCTATAAATTAAGGTCAAAAATTTTTCCTTATCTATACCACCAGTTTCTGATCTCACCCGTCGGTTATCAAGGATTTTGCAATCTTTTTTGCCTCCTCTTTAAGGGAAGACATGATGTGTCATCTGCTGAAGTGTGAAAGACCCAGATAGTCAATGGGAAGCTGACTGTTATAGACAGCAGAGGGTTTCAAACACTCTTGAGGTTTTTTTGTTGTTGTGGTTTATAAATTGATATTATCCCCTTAGGAAAGTTCACTTGGTTATAAGAGTGCCAACTGATGTCTTGTCCTTATCCCAAAGAACAGAACACAGATGTGTTAGATTTCCCATTCTTTCTTCTGCACTGCATGAGCAATGCTGAGAGCAGGCAGGTATCATTTAAAACTCTCTATAGTTCTGAGGCTGCCATGTATAGCTCTGCATACAAATTCAGCCAGGGCTGAATTTAAACTACTGTTGCATCAGAATTGGACAGAGGACTTTGACATTTAATTTCAATTGCACCCAAATATATCAGATAGTAGTTGCTGATTGTCACTGTTCTAGGTTATATTCAAAGCAGCAAGGCAGATATGACAGGTTTCATACCCTACCTGTAGAATCTACGCTCCCCTGGTTTCTTATAATTTTGAATTTCCATATTAATTGTGTATGAAAACATAACCTGACCTTGTAAAACCCTATTTTTTTTAATGCTTCTAATGCCATGAAGATGTGGAACTTTGAGGCAATAGATGCTGCTGACTCTGTGGATGACACAGGGTTACTGGAAGTGGAGCCTATGAATGAACTTCATGTTGGCAGAAATGTCAGTCTGAGTTTCATGGCAAAAATTCATGACTCTGGACAACCCGTTTGGTACGCTCAGGTAAGGTACACGCAAGTACATAACACCTCTGTGGACAAACACAGAATAAGGGAGGTGATGTTAAGTAACAGCAGGAATCCATTACAAGTCAGTACCTTTCTTTCACATATATATAGAGTTGCATGTATAAAATCATCTTCTTTCAAACACTGGAATAGGCTTCCTAGAAAGGTAGTTTATGTCCCATGCCTGTCAGTGTTTAAAAGTTGTTTGGACAATGGCTTAATAACACGTTTTAACTTTTGGTCAGCTCTGAAGTGGTCAGGCAGTTGGACTAGATCGTCGTTGTAGGTCCCTTTCTGCTGAACTGAACTATGATATTCTACTCTATACTATGCTACTCTGTTCTATATTTTTAGTGTATAGTGACATGTTGGACTCTGGTTTTCAGAGGCAGAACTGCATAAGAATAGGAGAATGTCAAAAGGTATTATCCAGATTCTGTTATCCTGGACTGATGGATAGGACTGATAGGACCAACATCACCATATTTAATTGTTTCAGTTTCACAATAATCATTAAGGAATTTTTAAGAAGTTACTGTGGGCAGTTTTATTTCCAAATTGAGTTTGAAAATATTCAAGTTACATGTTTTGTTTTTCTTCTTCAGGATACCAGTGGAGCAATCTGGAAGCTGGATTTGACTTTTTCTAATATGGTAAGTTTGTTTTCTTTTTCCTTCCTCTGGTTTCCTCAGTTTGTTTGCAATAACTTTCTTTAACTATATTGCATGTGTCTGGAATGGAGTTTGTGTTTTATGAAGCTGCATGGTTGAAAATTTTAGCATGGAAACTTGTTTTTATTTTTTCTTAAAAAAAATATTTTCATAATGTTATTGATTATAATGATTGTGCAAGGTTATAAAAAGTAATTTGATTTTTGATTCCTGACGTTTTGGCTGCCAAATTCAGGTTACCTTAAAGGAGTTTTATTCTCAGAAACTGGTAATGAAAGTTGCATGTATGTAGAAAATGAATTCAAGGAGTATTGATATATCCTATCTAGATAGGTGTTTGAAAGAATCCTTACTGTTGTCTCTAAATGACATAAAGAATTAGGAAGAACAAGGAGAAAATGAAATATACTTCGCATGTTTTATCCTACTGGTTACTAGTGTTACTGCTGGAGATGTTTTTGCTGGAGAAATAGATGACACAGTTAAAATGGGGGCATCTAATTTTTGGTCCCAAACATATTAATGTAAATGGGAACAAACCTTTTGAGTGGAATAAAGGTCTGTGGCAACAGATAAAATTATATTCCAAAAATTTAATGGTAAATAAAAGATGTGCAAAGCGTACTATAAAACATAAAAAAGGTATAGCAAAACCTAGAATTCTTTGGGTGATGAAATGATTTCTCAGGCAGCATAAGCTCTAAGTTTGAGAGCATTTTCTTTAACTTCAGAGCAACAGCTTTTTGTTAAAAATACTAATTGCAAGCCTGAAACCACTTAATGAAAGGTATTCTCCTTTATTTTCACATAGAAAATGATAGAATTTTAAATTAACATTATGTTCCTACACTAATTTTGCTCATGATCTTCTTATGAACATTTAAATGAGTAAAGAAAGGGAATTGCATATAGATACCTCATGCATGCCAAATTTTGTTCACACAAACAGCAACTGTCTAGATTTTTCAGGTTTGCTGTAGGTACGACTGGTAATACCATATAAGTGCAGCTCCAGAATGTAGCAGAATTTCTGTTCTTCTGTTTTGCACTGCAGACCCATGATCCAGAGTGTCTCTGTACCTTTCACTCTGGAAGGATCGAGGCTGTGAGTGTCTCTCCCATTACATACCTTATGGCCACCACTGCTCTTGACCGTAAGTACGCTATTCCTTTCCTCTCATACCCCTGTAATTGTTTTTGAAAAGAAATGGTGCTTGGTTTGGAATTACTCTGTTTTGAACAGAAGTTGTGTATTTTATCCTGAAAAGTCACTTTGCAGACAATTGTTATTCCTGGGAACAGTTCTTTAATAGTTAAAACAAATCATTAATGTTTCGAAATAATGTATTAAGCCTGCTTCATCTTAAAAGCCTGGGATTTTAACAAGAGAAGTTTTTAACGGGAAACTTTGTAAATTCTATTTGTTCTGGAGGCTGAATGAATAGTTCTTTAACAAGGCTGAAAAGATGAGACATTTGGTTTGAATACCAGCGTTTATATTCAAAGCCCTGGATCGATAAGTGTTGGGATTTTTGTTCTGTAAAGAATTACATACATATCTGGCATTGTGTAAGTCATTGTGAATATTAATATTTGTGGCTTTCTCAGAAAATGCAATAGCTATCATGCTCTCAACAACAGCTAACATGTAATTACAGGCATATTTATTTAACTTCTAGAAATATTGCAATTTAGGCTTCTCACGGTTAGCTTTATTGCGCTTTGAAAGAAGAACCACTGGCTAGAACATTAACAATGTCATTTACACTCCTCAGAAAATGCTACAAGGTCTTTAACTCAATTTTTGTGAGCAGTATCTTGTCATTTGTCTGTGTTATACAATGTACATGCTCTTCTAGCCTGAAGACAAACTCCTACCAGCTGAGCAAATGACAGTTAGGATACATGCCAACTGGAATGGAATTTTATGCAGACCAATGTGAGTGTCCATGGATCTGTTAATTTCACCTCTGTTGAAATTGGCTTTTCTTTGGACAATCTCCCATTTTCATCCATTTAGATATTTTCCTCCCTAGGCAGTCCCAAGTAGTAGTATATCATCTTTTCCTGTGTTGTCAGTACAGATTTTCCTTACAGCATGCCTCAGTTCTGTGATTACTTTAAAATTACATATGGTGGTCTGCATGGGGCTTCTTGTTACAGCCCTCTGCCCTGACGACTGTTGGGAGTGTGTAAGTTAAAGAGTGAAGAAAGCTTATGTTTTGTTCATGAGCACCATGCTAGCTGTGGTACTCTGAAACCACCAGTCATGTCTTTCTGGGCAGGCATTTGATACTCTAAGAGAAAAATTAATAACATTCTATCCAGCATTTTATTCAAACAAATAGACATTTCTCCACAAATCTTAAAATTTAAATGACATTGCAAGAAATTAATTCTTACTGTCTCCTTTCCACACAGGGTCAGTGCGTATCTTTGATTTCATCAGCAACAGCGAACTGAGCGAAATTAAGTTTAAACAAGGAGGAACAGCACTGATGTGGGCACCTCATGTTGTGAGTTTTTACCAGTGTGTTAAAATAATTCAAAAGGGGCCTATAGGCCTCTCAGCATCAAGAAAATTGCACACCATACAAGACTTTAAAGAAGTCACTGTTAGGCCATGGTGGAACTTACTGTAGTAGTATGTATATATAAGTTCATGGAGTAGTATGTTTGTATATAGTATGTCTACAGTTTGACTTTACTGGGGATTATCAAGTATCCTACTTTGTATCTTCCTGAGATTTTAAAATCAGATCTCAGTATGCAGTCCCAGGAAGAAGCCTTAGTTTATAGACTAACAGCTTCTATTTAACCCACGCAGAGTAATTATCAATTAACATGAGTTAGTTAACACGTTTTGAAATGACAGCCCAGACAATCCACAAACATTTGGAGATAAATTATAAAAAAACTGTTGCCAGAACTGATCACTTGTGGAGTGTGGAGTCTATCACTTTTAGACATATTTGCTAATTTTAATTAAAATAGTGTCTAGTTACATTCTTGAGGAAACATAGCGAGCCTGGTGGGTTAATTATAAGCAAATTTATGGAGAAAAGTGCTATACTTGAATTTCCAAGGCAAGGGAAACACTATAATTCTGCTCGTGCAGACTTTTAGGGATGCTATTAGGTAATGACCTAAATATTCAAGAGGTAAGCTGACCACCACAATAAATTGTTCAGCATTACAAAACTGACTCAGTTCAGTTTTTAAAAAGTTGGTACTAAACACAAACTGAAAAATCAAAGGTACTTAGTTTATCTAGCTGCATTTAAAATCCCATTAGATACTTACACATAGCTTAAGGTGCTCAAATGTATTTGAAAATTTGTGCTGTTAATCTAAGAAAATTTCATCCAATGTACTTTGAAGCATCTGTATGCCACAAAATCCTCCAGCAACATCAGGTTAGATACATGAACAGTGATGTGGATTTAAAAGTACCTAAATGGCTGGGACCCAGGGTATAGTGATCAGGAGGACAAAGTCCAGTTAGAGGAAAATCTCTAGCAGTGTACCCTAGGGGTAGGTGTTGGTGCAGGCTGGAGAATTGGGCTGAGGAGAATCTCATGAAATTCAACAAGGGAAAATGCAAAGTCCTGTGTCTAAGTAGGAATAACCACAGGTACCAGTACTGCCTGGGTGCTCACCAGCTGGAAAGCAGCTCTGCAGAGAAGTATGTTGGGATCCTGGGGGATACCAAGGCTGACCACAATCGAGCAATGCACCCAAAGACGTCCAGCAGCACCCTGGGCTGCATTAGGAAGGATGTTACCAGTTGGTTTAGGGAGGTGATCATTCCTCTTTACTCAGGACTGGGGAGGTCACATCTTGATTGCTGGCTCCCTGGTAGAGGAATGATATGGAATTAATGGAGTCAAATGCAGAGCCATGAATTTGAGGTCCATGAGTGATGCCTTTTGGTCATTTACTGAGCAATGCTATTGTACATCTGATTATTACAGAGGGGCTTTTGAAGGTAAGGCATCATGGGCTGATCTCCCCAGATAACAGGAAGACAGTTACCCCCAGCTCCCTTCTGAACAATAAACATTTTCATACCTAAGATCACACTTTTGCCAATTTCTTATAGGTCTTATCTATTCACTCTCATGTCTTCACACAGCAATTGTCCTTCTGGTCTCATTTCTGGTGTACATTAATATTCATCTGTGCCATGTCTGGACCTGGCTCACCTTGTAAATCACTTCAAGACACTACCGTGTATAGCTAATATCAGCTAAATCTGCAAGTCCAGCTAGATCCAGTTAAAACACAGGCCTCTTTCTGTTAACTCTTCTCTCTCACAATTCAAGCCTGTCTACATTGTTAGCAATTGGCCTACCTACAGGGCCTATGGTAAAGACTCCATAGCTTCCTCTTTCCATCTCAAGTAGCTGTCCCTGTTGACAACTGTACTTTACACAGTCAGCCAGACCCAAGTCGGTTCCCTCACCTCTTCAAAAATCATACTCATATTCAAGGCCTAATATTATATTCAGGGTAATATAATAATTCCTTTTTTGAGTTCCAACTCTTTTCCTTAAGAAAAAGGGACTGGTATTTGTATATCAATATGAATTACCTCTTCCTCAGAAGTTACAACCACATCCTTGTTAACATTTCCAGTCTTAATGGCGTGTTATCAGTAAAAAACCCAACCTATCCAAACCAGAAAATAAACCCCAGTTCTCCCACTCCCTTTATGGGAGATAATAAACAACATTTCCCATGCATGAAACATTCTTTGTGCTTTAGCAACACTTCATGTAAGATGAGTTACAAGTTAACACCAGAGCATGTGCCATACAGATTCTTATTCTAAGCTCTCAGATGTACACTGTGATTTTTCCTTCGTTCTTCTGCTCAAAGGTAAATCCAAAAGGAGGTCTAATTGCTGTGGGATTTGAAGATGGTGTTGTCCGCATAATTGAGGTTTATGATCCCAAAGGACTGCCCGTCCTTGCAGGACAGAATAATACACAGAATGCAGAGATAAATATGAAACAAGCTTTCAAACCTCATGCTGCTGCAGTTACAGCCTTGGCATATGAATGGAATGGAGATGTGCTTGCCACAGGGGTATGTATCACTTCTTTTGGTTATTTTTGTTAAGGCACAAATGTAGAGATTATTTAAAGAGATAAGGTAAAGTTTGTGTACTGACACCACAGTTATACTTCTGTTACTGCTCTTGATTGCTTCTTGTAGTTCTCTGCAGTGCTGGGGGAAGAGAAGGATCTGTTTTGCACTCATATTTGTTTTCTGAAGGAAAGCAACCGTGCAATTAATGCAATTCATTTTGTGAATTACTGGACTGTTTAGTGTGAATACTGCAATCCCTTTTGAAGATGGATTTGGTTCATTTTGGGATTAGTTTAGTAGTATATTGGAATTAGTAAAAGCGAGTCCGTTCATACAACACCTTGGCAGCACTCCAGCTGCTAGCCAGCTCTGCTTGGCGTTACAATAGAATTGACCAGTCGGTTTGTCAGCGTGCCTGCTAGTCTCTGAGATGATTTCCACTCAATGTGGTCTTTCTTTTTAAAAGCTAGCCTTTATCCATTTGCAGTTACATGTTCCTTGAGCTGAATCACCGTGCATTCCACTTAATGCAGGATTTAAGCTGCCATGTGTCATGTTGCGTACCAGTTCTGGATTTCCTTGTTATCCAGGGAAATCAGCCTGTGCTGTCTTATCTGAAATATAAGGCCTGAGCCTGAACTTTAAAGGAGCTTCTGAGGCAATGGGTAGAAAGGACATGGGAAATGCCAGGTGAGGCCCATCAGGGCAATTCAGGGCTATTGGTGCACTCAGGGCCCTGGAGCAAGGTGAGCAGGATTTTTATTTCCTCCTTGTAATCATCACGGAAATTCAATTCTAAGTTCCAAGTCACTGGTAAGTCCCTCTGTTGAGCCACAAAATATTTGAAGTATGTATTTATGTCATAAAGTACTTACAGTCTTTTGAATTTTTGGTCAGCTTTGATTCAGTCATCATTTTGGGGCTTTTTTTCTCAGAGCAAAGACAAAACTGTTTTCTTTTTTGCTGTTGAAGATGAATACAAGCCAATTGGATTCATCTGTGTCCCTGGGCCTGTGCAGGCATTACAGTGGTCTCCACCTTCTCATGTGAGTAATACCTGTGCCTTAGCTTTGGAAGGTTTCAGTCTCCTGATAAAGAGTTATTTGAGCATTATTGCCTGTGCCTCTTGACCATATTAAAACAGGCTTTTTCAAAGCTTTTGGACCACAATAAGAAGCTTTTGAGTGCTTCTTGGAATTCACACTCTGCGTTTGAAGTCTGTCAGTGACATATTCAAACAGATTCTTGATAATATTTAAAAAGTTTTATAAGGTTAGAATAACATCTGAAATTTTGATTGCTCCAGTATTCTTATTTAGAAGGGAGATCATTATATTTAAATGCTGACAAAGTGGCTAACAAGGTATGTTACTGGTGCACAGTGGCAAAGTGTAGCTATTATTGCTTGTTCATGGGAACTGATAAAAACTGCATTGGCAAAAGAAGTCTTGCTGGTATGAACTCTATCTTACCAAAGAAATGACAGATCTTGATCAGACAATTGAATTATGAGTCCCTTCCTTGAGGACAAGGTACTCCTACTTACTAAAAAAGCATCCATCCTGTCTTTGATATGTTAGGTTCCTTCTGAGTAATTTGTCTACTGATATTGGGTCTCCACTGCTAGATATGAACGCTTACTAAACATAGTACAAGCATCTGGTGGTACACTACTTTCTTTCTCTTCAAAAAAGCCTGCCTTGGTGATTAAACACTATACATTTAATGAATGCATTTGTAAGGCTGAGATTTTATAGACATAAGAACCATATCATTTCTAGTTAAGGTTTCCATAGCAACTCTAATATGCCCCCTTTGTATATTTCTAGTGATGGGTCAGATAAAATAATCCTCTCTCTGTTCTCCAGATCGCTTAAAAAATTGAATCTAAACACAGGCTTGCCTTTTAAAATCTCGAAACACTAAATAATTATTACCGTTACCTTGCCTATTCTTCCTAACTTTTCATTTTAAAGAACCTGGCAGGTACCAGCAAAGAACAATCAAACTCAAAGCTAAATAGCCTTTGGCAAGATCCCAAGCCCAGTCTTGAAGATATAAGGGATTTATTAGTATAGAAATGTATGAACTTTCAAGCAATTATCAAAACAAAACCTCACTTCCCAACTTTTGGGTCAGATCCATCCTTTAACTTAACCAAACTCCCAAAATATCATCATGCTGCTTCCAAGCTAGGCAGTGTC
Source organism: Limnodromus scolopaceus (assembly GCA_028565335.1). Taxonomy (NCBI): domain Eukaryota; kingdom Metazoa; phylum Chordata; class Aves; order Charadriiformes; family Scolopacidae; genus Limnodromus; species Limnodromus scolopaceus. The sequence goes on from JAOXNO010000001.1 coordinate 89,742,917, forward strand.
AGAATGATAGCCATTTTGTATATGGCAAGGACTTCTTCAATTCCTTAGCTTTGCTTAGGATACAGAGTATAAAAGAAGCTCACTGATTTCTGATGTCCATTTAAATAAGAGCACAGTTAGAGTTAATGCCTCCTCGCTGGAATTTGGCTTCGTGCCTATGCATCTTCTGACTAACTTTTTCTCATTTTTCTCAATTCCATTTATACATCTGCCCTATACTTGTATTTTGTGTGTTTTTGTACAGGTGAAGAGCACACTGCTCATCCTTTGTGAGAATGGCTTTGCTCTCCAGGTTCCTGCCCCTGTCCCTGAGGAACACGATACAGTGTCCACCTATCAAATAAAAAACCTACCAACGCAGTACTTCCATTTTTATAGTATTAAATCCCGAATCAAGGTAAAAAACTTTCCTGTGGAGGAATTACATGTTCTTCATGTGCCAGAGGACAAAACTACCCAAAAAGGGTTCTATTCTTTGTATTCAATCATAGGGATTTTGCTATGCTTCTTGAAGAGGAAGTCCAGGTAGAGCCCATTTTCAACATTTGAAATTACAAGTTGTTGTTTGCTTATTCGAATAGAACATACATCACACTGAAAGCATGATGTGCATTTTGATTAGAATCAAAAGATAGCATTAGTGAAAGGGGAATGGTTTGGTAATTTTCAGAAAAAGTATGTTTCTTGTGATTGATGTTAGCCCTGTAGGAAATCCCTTTGAACAGTCATAAAACAGTCATGTGGTCACTTTGAGGCAAACACGAAACATCTTTTTTTTTTTTTTTCAGCAGTTATATATTTCTGTTTTTTTTAAATGTAAAAACTTTAAAGGTGTGGGTTTTATTTCTGGATGAGAACTAAACTCCAGTACCTAAAGGGGGCCTACAGGAAAGGTGGGGAGGGACTCTTTATCAGGGAGTGTAGCGATAGGATGAGGGGTAATGGCTTCAAACTGAAAGAGGGGAGATTTAGATTAAGTATTAGGAAGAAATTATTTACTCTGACGGTGGTGAGACACTGGAACAGGTTGCGCAGAGAAGTTGTGGATGCCCCATCCATGGAAGTGTTCAAGATCAGGCTGGATGGGGCTTTGAGCAACTTGCTCTAGTGGGAAGTGTCCCTGCCCATGGCAGAGGAGTTGGAACTTGATGATCTTTAAGGTGCATTCTAACCTAAAGCATTCTATGATTCTATAACTAGCATTTGAGAAGATATGCGGGGCCAAAGGAAAAGAGTTATGCCAGCTCTCAGCTGTAGTTAATTTTGTGAAATTAAAAAGCAAGCTGATGACCCCTTAGGAGCAGAGCTTCAGTGAGCAGGTGCTCAGTCACATGTTAAATCCATTACAATCCAGCAGCGTCCCTGATTCTATTCTTAACCCTGTGACTTCTCTCTGTTTTCTATGAACTGCTTCTGTCTTCTGAGTGGTGCATTACTGAACTTCAAGCAAAGCCTCATATCTTGTTAAAACTAGGAGGAAGTCAGCTTTCAGGAGAAAGATTTCTTGGTGGTTTTCTCACAGGAAGAACTACAAGAATGATCATAAAGCTAGCATATATACACGAGCAAAGACTGAAAGAATTTGTGTGGAGTTTTGGAGGTTTTGTTTGGGTTTTTTTGTTTTTGTTTTGGATTTGGTGTTTGGTTTTGTTTTTTTAAGTTAGAAGAATATTGTTGGGAGACACTATAAATCTTTAAAAATAAAAAAGTTTTCTACAGAGAGAAAGAATATTAATTGCTCTATCTTTCCTCTAGGAATAGATCAATATTTAATAAGTTACAACAAGGATGGTTTAGATAAGATGTAATGAAAGATTTCTAACAGAAAAGTGGTGAAGCACTGAAATAGTTTGCATACGCTGTACAGTCCCCATAGCAGTCTTTTAAAGGGTAGGTCAGGCAAACATCAGCTGATAATATTTAAGGTTTAGCTGATTTTTCTTTCAGGCAAAAGAATGCTGTTCTGTGATACTTTCAGACCTTTCTCTATGATTTGCTATGTAATATCTTCTTGGAGATGTTTTAGAGAATATTTGATATTTGTTTATGCTAAAGTAGGCTTGAATGGAAAGGGGGTTTTAAAGGTTTTATAAATCTGTAGATGTCTTCCCTTAATTGTTCAGAAGAAGTAAAATCCATTACTGCTTCACTTTTTAATTTACATCAGTGATACATTAGAATTTGGGAATCTGAGTTCAGCTTTCCAGTGCTTTTCTTTCTTCTGGGCAGGCAGAGGACAGGGCTTAGGCATTCTGCAGAAGCAGTACGTGCTAATAGGTGTTAATTTTGGGAAGAATGTCTCTGAGGAAATGCAGAAGTCTGCTTCTCATGCAGAATAGTTTCTGCTTCAAAGGGCAATGAGTTAAAGTATTTTGGAGGAGGGAAATGGGGGTATTTCCATTAGAGACTCCCATGAAGTCTGGTTGATCTCTGCTTAGTTGAAGGAAAAGACATTTCTCTAGATATTCTATATATATAATGCCAGGACCATCTTGGATTTAATTTATAAGACTCCTTCAGACAGTAAAGTATGGAGTGCCCTTGTTGCATGTCTCCATGTTTCCTCTGCTTGTTGTAATAGCTGGAAGAGGAGATTGCACTGAGAGAGAAAAAAAAACAAGAGAAGGAGAAAGCAAGGCTTGAATGGATAAAGCAGCAACAGGAGATGGGAAGGGAGATAGAAGAAGAACCTGAAGAAGAGCCCCAAGAAGAGCCGTTGCCACCTCTCTATATACCAGAGGAGCCCAGTCCCATCCTCTGTGGGTTTTATTCGTCACCAGGAAAATTTTGGCTTTCCTTGGTAAATCAATTTTTATTTCACGTTGACAGGATTGCAAAATGTGGCAACCTTCCCTTCACATCTGGGTGCCTTAGAAAACTGATCATTTGAAACCTGCTATCTCTAGGACATGGAATCCCCTTCATACTCGATAGTTTCATTGGTGGTTGTGAAGTAAATCAGTAGTGTTACTCCAGCTCAGATTGTTTAGTGAATTTCCAGTAGGTATTCTTCTTGGTGATGCCTGAATGAGCACAAGCAGAAGGTAGAATCTTTAACATACTGGTAATTCCAATAATCACTTGTTATTCCAGTGATCATGATAGCTTTTTCTCTGTGGGTAAGTAGGACCACTAGATAATTGGGAGTAACATTTTCTAACCTACGGTAGACCCTTAAGAAAGGAAGAATTATTCTAAAAATTACATTTACCTGGTCAGCTGCTTCAGTGTTCTTTTGTTACCATTTCTTTGTTGTCCTTCTCCTCTTCAGGGTGGGTATGACTCAGGGTTCCTCTATCACTGTGAATTCTCCTCAAATGATCACCAAGAAGACCCTGAAAACAGGCAAGATGAACCCTTTGAAGTGATTCCTATTGAGGGTACTGACAACAATCCCATCCACCGAATATCTTTCTGGTAAAGCATTGTAGTGTAACAGTTGGCTTCATGATAAAGCTTGATGAAATTGAACTTGGAAAAGAAGAGGGTATACTGCTTTGTCCTTTTTTTTAAATCATGGGTCAAGTGTAGTATGCAGGAACTATCTCTGGTTTTCCTGGCACTGAATTTCACTTAAAATTCCTAATGGACACAGTTGGTCACTCTGTCTGACAGAATAATTTTAAAAGCCCTTCAAAGATGAAAATGTCTGATTTCTAATTAAGTTCTGATTAGCACTCAAAACATCCTAGATTGTAGATCTCCAGGAGACCCATAAAAAGCCTCTGGAAATTGTGATCATCAGAACAGCAGTTCTTTTTGGTAGTTAGCAAAGAGAGGACATGGTTAGCCCTTGATGAGAACATATAGGGATCAGTCCATTCCTCTTGTGCAGAGAATACAGGCTTCTCGGGACATTCTGTGAACTGTACAAATGAAAAGGGTAAACTATTTTCAGACTCCCAATATTAGGTCCACTGTAAGGCTAGACACGATCTGAATCTAAGGAAGCAGGCTTAGTTCAGGCTTTAATCTACAGCTGGCTGCATTCACCACTATCCGTAATTGAGAGCAGGGAGGGACAGCTGTTTTTCTGGTTCTCAACTTGGTGTCTGTTACCGTGCTCAACTCGGGGATGAGACCAGTTTCACAATACCCAGCAAGTGCTGGAACATTCCCAAACAGCCAGTTAGCTGGAAAAAAGTTTATAGTAGTATTATAAATACTTGAAATGGTCCAAATACTTTGCACCCAGTTTACAAAGTTGAGAAGGCTACATTTATTCAGGTAGATTAGGTCTTTTAAAGAAGTATCACATTTTGAGCTATGGCCTTACTCGTTACAAGTTGCCTGTTATTACTGTTTCTTGTTGCTTATTTGACAGTACCAGCAGACAACTGATGTTCTGTGGGATGCAGAATGGTGCACTGCGTGTTTATCCTCTCGAAGATAAAGACCTCACAGTGAATACTCTGAAGGGATACTGGTCCTTCAATGTACATGACAATGACTATGGCCAAATCCAGGGGATCTGTACTAGTCATGATGATAGGTTTCTCATTACCTGTGGTGGAGATGGAAACATTTTTAGTTTCAGCATCTTGTCTCCAGAGGATGTTCACAAAGAGCTAAAAGCCAAAATTCCTTCTCCTAGGGTAAGTTGCTACCCTCTATCACTGAATTAGGCCTATTTACAATAAAACTACTGCAGGTGGGAAAAATCCAGTTCAATTACTTGGAATCATAGATCTTTCATAGCAAAAGCTGAGGTTTTCCAAACAATTTGGAACAAGAGTTCTTGCAAAACATTCCCTAATAAACAGGCACTATGACTGCATTGTTCCATCGTAACGTTTTGTGTTTTTCTCCAAATAAGCATAGTATGTGTTGTTCATATGTAAAATTCTACTGTTTTTTTCCCACTCAAAGGTGTAATCATGCATATTCCTAGAATGAAAGAACCACAAGGATTTGTCATACTTAATCCCTGTCTTGAATTTAGTTCCAGTAAAGTATGATTCTGCTCTGGATGGGGATTCTAGGAATAATATTGGAGACTACTGAATGTATTGTTTCTCAGTGCATCTAGTACCATTCGTATACAAGAAGCTGGACTTTTTAAATTTGCAAAATAGCACAGCATGAAGCTGATCCTGTTGCTCTTTCGCTTTTGGACAACATTAGCAGTAATAATTTTACAGGTGTCCTGTAATCATTGTACACCTTGTCACCTTTACCATGTTTGAACAGATGACACTGGAACTCAATAACAGTTCTACTGATAATACACATGAAGAGAGAGGTGTCAACTCCCCCACTAAAAATATTCAGACTTAATTGAATCATTCAAAATTGCACACATTTTTAAAAAAACTTGAGTGCTTGAATTAAACAAATATAACTTGAAAGAAGCAGCGAGACCTGTGAAGTAAAGAAATGCTATCACACACATTGAATTTTGCAGTAGGTATATATTCAGTATGGTTTAAAAATCTTGAAAGTGTCAGTATAAAAATATTTAAAAGTTGAATTTGTTTTAATATTAGTTGGTAACTATGTTTTGAAAGATGCTTGACAGAAAGGAGTTGTGATTTTTTGGTCATTTAGTTAAATTGTTCACAACTAGTTGGAATTCTAAGAATAGGCTCAAAATCATTTTCTTAAACTAATGAATGATTGGAACCTGTGATATCAGAGCCTTGCTAGCTCCAGTATTACAAGTAGTGAAAAATATAGAATTATAAAGCATATATATAGTTTTATCATTTTGAGTATGTTAAGTAGGTCTATATAAATATCTTTATGGTCAATTTCTATTGTACATATTAGCAACATTGCTTAATGACTATCCTAATAGAGTTTTTTCCTTATCTTCATTAAGTATCTATTCTAATTTTAAGTCATGTGCGAGATTTAAAAAATTCCATCTTCATTAAATGTAATGGGATTCTTAGAGAATCAAATACAAATCCTCTGAAACTAATTGAGTTAAATTACAGATCAATTTAGTATGGCTGTATTGACTGTAGGATGATAGGCTCCCCTCTTTTTTTAGAGCATGACTGCCTAGGGAAATGAAGCTTGTGTGACTGCAGTGTCCATCCATCTGTCATTCTTCACAGCTAATAATTGTGAACCCATTATGCAGTCAGCAGAAGCAAACCAGATGAATTACACATGTAACTTGGAATTAGCCCAGGATATGTTGTCTCTTGTCAATGTGGCAGTGAGGGGAGACAAGAGAATTGGGTTTGGGGGATAGAGAACCAAAGATACTATGGGACAGAGTGAAGTTTGGACAAGCAATGATGTAATGGTTGATGTTGATTGGGAGGATATAGGATTTGTGTTCTCTACCCCTAAGAACTATGCTTCATTTGCTTCGTTAGTTCTTTTACACCTAAACCAAATAAATTGCTTTTTGTTCTTGAAACATTAAAACCTGGTATTTAAGGCCCATATAGCAATATTGATCATGAAGGGTTCTTTGGGTTTTGTGAGAGGGAGCTCTGTCCTAATGTTTGTAAAAAGATTTATTGTCTGTTAAAACTCTTATTGCTTGTTTAAAGGCAAGACAACATTTTTATTCCAGAGTGGTTTTGAGAAGGAGAAGGCTGCTGAAGACATTGAGGATCCCAATGCTGACAAGTAAGAGATGCTTAGATAATGATAAACAAGATTTTCAGGTGTTGGTAGCTCTTTCTTCAGACCACGTATTTATTTTTGCCTCCTAAGAAGAGGGAGACGTTAGCCACCCTGAATTTGGATAATTTCCTTGTTACACACAAAGTTTTTTCAGCCTTTCCCTCTATTTCGTCTACTTTTCTGTGGTAGTAATTTAAATATGGTACTCTGAGGCTTACTTAACTTCAGACTACAGAGACACAAGGTCAAGGTCAAAGCCCCATGATGTTAGGGCTTTACAAATGTACAGGAAGATGATTCCTTTCTAGGTTGCCTTCAGAGCCATTGAGTTCATTGCGAGTTTAAGCCTGTTAAGGAAATCTAAAAAGTTACATAAACTGTAATCTTTCCTCTCTTCCATTGAGATAACACCATTTCCTTTTTCATGTGTTCTCAGCATTGAGGAAGTCAAACAGAAAAAGGAGTATGAACGGAAAATGAAGGAAGCTGAAGGGAAAAAAAAAAAGAAAAGAGAAGAGTTAATTGCACTGAGGCATGAGTTTCTTTTTCTTCTTCGAAAGAATCAGGAATTGCCCAAGCACATGCAGCTGCACAGAGAGGTACATCTGTTTTTTATAAGGGTTATTTACCTTTAGGGGCATCTTCTTGTAAAATGTTGCTATGTGATGTATTGGGCCAACCCTTTGGATTAAGGTAGTTCTACGAATATATAATTTGATGGGACTTCTGAGTCACAGCTAATGCTTTGTGCCATTTAAGAAGCATGTGAGAAAAATGTGGTTCTCTGTGGAGATCTGAACAGCTCCTGAAGTAAAGGACTGTGTTGATATTCTTGGAATTCTAGCACAGGGGCAAAAATATTTATTACAAAAACCTAGCAGCCAGGATAATGTGATGCTGGGTGTTTTTTTCTTTCTGCAGCAGTATGAGATGGACCATAGGATCTTTGAGGAGTTGGAGAGGCAGACAGCACAGAGAATCCAGTTAGTGCAAAAAGAGTTGGCTTGGGAGCATGAGAAACACTTGATTGGACTGCAGAAACTACGAAATCAGTAAGTAACATGTTTCTTCTGCTTTTCCCTCTGACCTTGCATGTGGCTTACCACTTATGACGTTGTACCTGCCACAAGGAAAAAGAATGTTGGGGTTTTTTTTCTCATATAATCAATATTTCTTCTGTTCTGTTATGATTCTGTTCTTATTTTACTTGGAACACACATGTGAGTATATATTGATATTTGGGTGTACTTACTTCTTTTGAATCTTTGGTAAAAATTCAAATATGCAAATCAAGGAAGTAGCTTCATTCTGATTCACTTCTATATGAAGAAAACTGGGGGTTTTTTTGAGACTGTTTGCCTGGGTTTTTGTCAGTAAGTTCAGTAAGATTCAAGAACTCTTACTGGAACTTTGAAGAACGACCTATGAAATGAACTCCTGTTTTTCAGGCATGTTGTATGTCTGTCAGATATTTTAGTGTCATTGCTAACACAACGTTCCCTATACAGTTTAAAGTTATGAAATGAACTTTCTCAAGAACACGAGTTTAAGCATGAGGTGCATTTTGGGTTGATTTTCTTAAATCTAAGTATATAGCAAAAGATGAATTCCTAAAAATAAATACAGGATAGAAATAATACATAATAAAAAAACATCTTTCCTGGTGCGTGACTGGGAAAGGTTTCAATCAGTCCTTAATGGAAGATGAAAGATATTGTCATGAAGAACCAGGTGTAAGTTTCAATATTGAGAGGGGTGTTAGTAAGTTTACTTTTGAGCATCTCCATTTCTAGATTATATAAAAGTCAATAGATAGTGTCAGATGTCATCACTCTCTTACTTGCTGACTTGTGAATTTGCATGTATTAATCGTATGTGCAATAAGTAAATTACATTATTCATGTCCTTTTGATCAAGGAAAATGGTGCGTTGCACCTGCTGACATCAGACAGTTTTGTCTAATTTGACTTTTCAGGTTTCGGGACTCGCTGGAATTTGAAACTGTTGTTGCTCATGCTATTCAAAGCAACCATCAGATTTCCACCTACAGACTTCTAGCAATGTCTGAGAAATACTACCAAGAATGTCCATCGTGGAGGAAGACAGTACTTAAAGGGGAATGGAAAGAAGCAGAAAAAAAGATCATCAGAGAGACAAAGCGTATGCATAAGGCTAATGATGACCATTTAAATCAGTAATATGGTTTCAGTAATATGGTCTTTCATCTCTGTTTGTTTTCCTGAGTCCAGGCTAAAGAAATTATAATTTCTTTAGGTACAAGTAAAGAAATATAACTGTGGTATGTTTTTTTTTTTTTTTTTAAGTACCTACATACATAGTAACACACATACATAGTTTTCCACGTTTAGGTCAATCTCAGCAATTGTCTGTCAATCCTGTGGGTAGAATGTGACTGAGTTAAATCAAAGAACATGAATACATTCAGAATATGCACTGCAGGGGAACTATACTGATTGACACTGGTTCTACAGGAGCTGTCCCAGGCAGTTTCCAATAGTTGGGACTGCACTGGGCTGCATGGTGTTTATGTCTTCACATGGTTATTTTTAGGTTCAGATGATAGAATTTTCGAGGAGGAGGCTGCAGAGCTGAAGATGCCAGAGGTCCAAAAGCCAACCACACGGTATATAGAAAGCAAACGCGAACAAATCAGAAGAATTGTTGAGAAATCTGACAAGGTGAAAGCTAAGATCATGAAGAGGAAGGCAGAGTGGGATGAATTGTGAGTCTTGGACCCTGTGCTCTTTTAGCTCTGCTTCTTGTCTGAGGTCAAGTAATGCTATTTAGCTGTCATATGGCACTATAATGTCTCTGCCTAGGTTTTTATATTCCTAAGGTCTGTAACTAAAACAGATGAGTTTTTATGTATCTCTGAGTCTCAAGAGAGCATTAAAATCTTGCAGTTCATTTCTGTTCTTCTAAAATACTAAAAAAGTCAAATTCAGCAACGTAGCTGCATCTTCAGATAGGAAGTAAAAAGGTGTCTAAATGGATCATGACTGAGGGCCATCTAGACCATTATAGGATTAATTCTCACTTAACCCTAACAGCACCACACAGAGCCAATCCTGTAACAGCTGGATTAGGTCAGTTATGCTAGCATCATGGCTGTTATGTATTTGTGATATGCCTTCATGTTTCATGCTGGTCTTTATCTTGAGAGGCAAGAAAGAGGGACATTTTTGAATGCTCATGGAAGTACAGAAGTTCTTCATTAGGAGATGAATGACAGGGAATGGGATCAATAGGGAGTCAGAATACAAGGCCTTTTAAGGTTATTAAGTGTTTAACGGTATAAACTAGGATCAGGTATTCAGATATGTGCTGTGGGCTTGTGGAGTGTTGACACACGGCTCCCTGAGGATGAGAGCAGCATGTACTTGCTAAACCCAGAACTCAGTCCAAGTGTAGAGGTTTAACCTGTCACATGGCAGGGCTATGTTATAAGAGGGTTTTATTGGAAAAAAAAAATAAAAATCTGAGGGTTTTGTTCAAATGTGCAAGGATATTCTTCTCAAAGTAGTTGTTGGTTTCTGAAAGAGGTGTGTGATTCTTGATCCCTAGCTCACATCCCAAGCCTTGCTGCAGAAATCAGAAGGTATGAAATGACCCTATTTCTTCATCTGTATCTTTTCTGTCTTAAAGTACAGCTTTGTTTTGTACCTACCAGATACGAAAACAAACCTAGTGATGACTATGAGGATCCCAAGGATGCTGAGGACATCAGAGAAGCACAGGAAAATATGGGATGTTACGAGCTGAAGACTGCCACTAATTACAGAGTCCCTGAACACAAGCGTATTAACGCTGCAAAGAAGGTGATGCAACTTACATCCCTGGAAGTGTTGGTACGTAACATGATTTATTGATGTGTGTATTTCCCCCTTTTCAGGGGAGAGAGGGTAGTGTATTAGTCATTCAAGAAATTTTTTGAAAGGAAATAAAAGTGGATGTGGATATGGATCAAAGAGGTCTCGGAGGACAGATTGTCTTGAGTCAGGTTTAGTTTCAAATCAGCCTTTCTCTTGTGAACTGTTAGTGCTTCACCAAACTCAAACCTGAATAGATCCAAGATAACTCTCAGCTGCCTCTTTTTAAATGAGAAATTACCTTCTCCAGTACTTCAGCAGGAACATCTGTCTTTGAATTCTTCAAAAAGTCGTATCACCTAGTAACTGGTATCCTTAAAACACTAAGCTAAATAACCCCTGCCATCAAATACCTCTACAAAAACAGGGATGTGAGCAAGGGCAGGTTTCTTGTGTAGCCTCCCAATATTTGCACTTTGGCAATCACTCCTTCTGGATACTAAGCATTGGATTCTTCCTGAGAAACCAGATTTTTTGGAGCTGCCTTTCTGTGACAGGACTCCTGCAGCTACCACACATCTTTTAACCACAAAGACACAAGAAGCTCAAATGTTGTGCAGTATCTTTGTTGCTTTCCTTGTGACCTCTTCCCTCCCCATCCTTCTTCTCATAGGAACTGTTTTTAATTTTATTTGGCTGGAGTGCAAAAGAGTGACATTTATTTAGCTAAAAGAACAATGAAGAAATATATCTATTAAGGTTGGAACTGTCTAGTTTCTTTTTGATAGGAAGCCTTATTTCTTCCTCCTGACAGAGGAGCCTCTTTTCTGTATGGTTTATCTTTTTCTGGTGAAGTGTAATTTATACTCTCAGTGGCCTGAATCTTCCCCAGTCTTATCCTCATGAACCGGTTGCCTAATCTCAGGCCCTTCTTGGCTGGGTCGCTTTGATAGCAAGGCCTAAGCGTTACAGAAGCAATGCTACAGTCTCACGGAACTTGTTGGATCATTTTAATTTCATGCTTGTGCTCCAGTACTTCACTGTAGTGCTGATGTTACCAGATACCCAGTGTTTAACCTAACTGAGCAGGACAAGCCAATACAAACAAAGGAAATAGTTTTTGTTGTGTATTCCAGGTTTATGCAGATGAATGCCAGTTACTTCAGGTGGATGGTGTATAGGGTTTTTTCTTTTATAAAGATCAGGGAAGTTTCTGCCAAATACGTTAATATTAGGTCACATTTTATTATTATTTCATGTGAAAAGAGTAAATTTATACAGTGTCTCCTTATGACTGAAGTTGGAAGACACTTCTGATGATAATCTAGTCCAAACCCTCTGTTCAAGGAGGGCCATCTAGACCAGGTTGCCCAGGACCATGTCCAGGTGCCTTTGTAATATCTCTAAGGATGGAGACCCCACAACCTCACTGGACAATCTGTGCCACTGCCCAGTCACCCTCACAGTAAAAAAGTGTTTCCTGATGTTCAGAGGGAACCTCCCGTGTTTCAATTTGTGTCCATCTCCTCTTGCCAGCCACTGGGCACCACTGAAAAGAGCCTGGCTCCATCCTCTCTGCGCTCTCCCTTCATGTATTTATGTACATTGTTGAGATCCCTGCCTGAGCCTTCTCTTCTCCAGGCTGAACAGTCCCAGCTCTCAGCCTGTCCGTACAGGAGAGATGCTTCAGTCCCCTAGTTGTCTTAGTGGCCCCAACTGGATTGTCTCCAGTAGCACCATTTCTCTCTTGTACTGTCCCAGAACTGGACACAAGCACTGTAGATGTAACCTCACCGCTGCTGAGGAGGGATCCACCACTCTTGACCTGTGACAACACTCCCTAATGAAGCCCAGGATAATGTTAGCCATCTTTGCCACAAGGGCACATTGCTGGTTCATGGTCCATTTGGTGTCCACCAAGACCCCCAGGTTTCTTTTCTGCAAAATTTCTCTCCAGCTGGGCAGCTCCAAGCATGTCCTGGTGCATGGAGTTGTTCCTCCCCAGATGCAGGACTTTGCATTTGCACTTGTTGAACTTCATGAAGTTGCTGTCAGCCCATCTCTCCAGTCTGCCCCTCTGGATGGCAGTGCAATCCTCTGGTGTATCAGCCTCTCCTCCCAGTTTGATGTTATCAGCAGACTTGCTGAGGATACACTTTGTCCCATCATCCAGATAATTAATGATGTTGAACAGAATTATCGTTACTGAATTCTGAATATTGAATTATTACTGACGTCTGCCTACAGGTCAAGCAAGATGCAAACAAGTTGTTACAAATAGGTTTTGCTGCACTTGGCTGTTTAATTCCCATCTCTGACATCTGATATGTGTCACTTTTCAGATCAGTGGATCTTCATCTTGAGTTGGAGAAAGACTATTCAGCTGTTGCCAAAGTTTCTGAATTGACTTTGGGACTCTGGATAGCTGGAAGGCCTGGAGAGAATTTCTTTTGGAAATCTAGTGGCTTGTATGAAATCCAAAAGCTTGTTACTTTCTTACTTTTAATATTGCTATCTACTATGCTTCAAAAATTTAGAACTTTGTTCCACTTCTAATCACCTGCAGTAGCTGTGATTTCAGCTTCACCATCATGTATAAAACACAAGAATCTCATCTGCCTTCCAGAACCTATGTTTATGGACAACTGCTTCAGTATCTTTGAGGTTATGCGAGATAACAGCTTTGTTTCAATGACTATGTCAAAGAGGTCTAGATTTCTGTACAGCTGTGCATTTGGTCGTGTGTACGGTAAATGCCCTCTCGGGTCTGTTTCTTTTGTCTTGGGGATGGAAGCTTGCTTTACAAAATACTAAAAGAAATCTAATTTTCTTTTTGTTAGTGTGTTATTCGTACTATATGCCTGAAAAGAGGGCCATATATCAAAGCTGAGATACTCTCTGTATTTAATGAGAGACAGCCCAAATAACTAATTATCTAAAACCCATAGCTTATTTTCACAGCCTCTGTCTGCTTTCTGCACTGCTTCAACATCTCAAGTCAAGAAACTCACAATCAAAGTCAGAAACTGAGAGAATGGGGAAACCTCGTTTCCCATCTTATACCTTTGCTATTTTCTGTGGAGAGGAAGAGAGGTGGTTTCAAAGATTTTAAAACCACAGAGAGAAAGACAGCTGTTTAAAAATGCTCATGTGTGGAGTTGGTAAAGAAAAGAAAATTAGTGTGGAAGGAAGGAAAGTCAGTATGACAAGCCTGTTAACCGTTACTTGTGTTGGGGAAGACAACATACTATATAAGTGTTCCTGGTGAATACTACTAAAATTGTTTTTCCTTTGCAGATCCATAAGAAGAAAGTGAATATGAACAAAGAGATCATGTCTTTGCGGGATCTCAAGGTTTCTATTATTGATGAAATCAAGTGTTTAGTGCAAGAATTGAAATCCATACAGGCAGCCTTGGATTTATCAGAACGCCTCCCTCTTCCCCTGATTCCTCAGTTACACCCAGATGAGGTTCCTGAAAAAAAATTTGAGTATGACAGTGACATCCTCCTGAAGTTCAAAGAGGAGCAGGAGGCCAAGGCAAAGCTCCAGAAAAAACTGGAAGGGTCTCCCTCTTCTGATGCACTTAGGCATGGGTTTCTTCGAGCTCCTTCCATTAAGGAGATTGACCCCGTGGCACAGGTTGCAGGTGCACAAGCAATGGAAACAGCATCATCTGTGGTCACAGAGCAGCGAAAGGTTTTGAGGATTGACAAGGCAGAGCCAACAGAAATGGGACTGGAAATTTTAAAGAGGGAGAAGATAAAAAATCTATACTTGCAGGAGACCTTGGTTAAAAAGGTAGGAAATCAAAAGTTATTTTTGTGAGATTGAAGAACCCCACTACATCAGAAATAAAACCAAATCCTCTTCTGCCTCAGGATTGCAGCTACTCTTGCCTTCCTGAAGTTCAGGAAAATGCTATCTGGTGCAAGTTTACAGCGTAAACCAGTATTAATCCCTAACTGTGACTGTGTACTAACTATTAGTGCTTGAAAAACGAATCTTAGATTTCTTATTGATTGTTCTGTGAAACTATGAGCTTAGAGGCCAAAAAATGCAAGTAAAATGTTAGAAGAGGGGAAAAAAGGAGTATCACTACAACTTTGTAGCTTCATTATGTTCTTAGCTCTTAAATGACTGTAGTCCTGACCCTTTGGTCTCAAAAAGTGATTTATAGAATTAAAAAAGGTACAAAAGAGAGTAACCACAATGCTTAGTCATGGAAAAGCTTCTTTAAAAGGCACATCTAAATGGATAAAGTGTCTTTGGCCTGGAAAAGGGGCAGCTGAAAGGGCTGTAGCAGAGGTGATAAAATTATGACTAGCATAGAAAAAGAGAGTGTGAATCATCTCTTAAAAGAAGGAGAGATATCAAATTACATGGTCATGTAGAAAGCTTGAAATATGCAAATGGAAATAGTTTTCCTATCCAACAATAACTAAGCTTTGGAACTCAGTGTTAGGATGTGGGGGAAGCTACGATGTGATAAAGTCTGGAAGAAAAATCCCCTCAAAGCTGTTGAACACAAATATGCTGCTTCAAGCTCAGGATGTCCCTAAGTCAGTTTAGGAGAGTACAGAGACGAGCCTGCCAGAGATGTTCACTTGTTTGCTCCATTTCTTACTGTCTTTTCTCTAAGTTCTGCTATTGGCCATTGACTGTTTGGTCTACTTCAATACAGACAGCTTTGTGTTCATGTGTGTGAAGATTTTGAGGAATATCCAAATGCTGCTGTGACATTACATATATATAAGTTAATGTTGGCAGCTGCTAATACTCATTTAACTGTAAATGTCTAAGGAGACAGCCAGCAGGTATTCTGAAAGAAGTCTGTCAAGACAGAAGATGTATTTATTGCTACATCTGGGATTGTTACATGAACTACTTCAGGCTACTGTAAAACATTCACTGAAGAGAATGTTTTTGCCTCAGTTTTCACTGGCAACCTCTCTTCCCTCTTGAGTGGATGGACCACAAGACGGGGACTTTGGGAGTAAAGTCACTCCCACTGTAAGAGAAGACCAGGTTTGCGATCACCTGAAGAACCTTAACATACAGAAGTCAATGGGACCTGATGAGATGCGTCCCAGAGTCCTGAAGGAATTAGCTAATGTAGTTGCCCAGCCATTCTCCATGATATTTGAAAAGTCATGGCAGTCAGCTGAAGTTGGGCCAGAAGGCCAACTGTATCCTGGGCTGTATCAAAAGAAATGTGGCTAGCAGGTTAACAATTGCAGGAAGGCAATTGTGTCCCTCTACTCCACTATTGTGAGACCCTACCTGGAGTACTGAATCCAGCCCTGGGGCCACCAACATAAGAAGGATGTGGACATGTTGGAGCGGGTCCAGAGGAGGGCCACGAAGATGACCAGAGGGCTGGAGCACCTCTCCTATGAAGACAGGCTGTGAGGGTTGGGGTTGTTCAGCCTGGAGAAGAGAAGGGTCTGGGGAGACCTTATAGTTGCCTTTCAATACTTACAGGGTGCTTATAAGAAAGACGGGGACAGACTTTTTAGCAGGGCCTGTTGCAACAGGACAAGGGGTAATGGCTTTAAACTAAGAGAGGGAAGATTTAGACTCGATATAAGGAAGAAATTTTTCACTATGAGTGTGGTAAGGCACTGGAACAGGTTGCCCAGAGAGGCGGTAGATGCCCCATTGCTGGAAACATTCAAAGTCAGGGGCTCTCAACAACCTGATCTAGTTGAAGTTGTCCCTGCTCATTGCAGGGGGTTTGGACTAGATGACCTTTAAGGTCCCTTCCAACTCTAACTATTCTATGATCCTCTAAGAGTAGAATACTTCTGGGATGGACTAGGATGCAGTGAAAAACTCCTTTGAAGCTCTGGTGATTCTTTTACTACTGTGCTGAGAACGAAGACACATTTGGGGTTTTACTTTGTCTTTCTAAGCACTTCAGTGATCCATAGTAAATAGTATGGGTGAGTTGTTGATTTGGTAGAGAGAGCTTTTCCCTTCTGCTCCTTTCTCTAGCTTTACATGTTTAGCTCCACTCCTGATACTTTCCCTGGTTCTCATTTGACTCTCTCGTATGCTCCAGATCAATGCACTGGTGATCAACTTTGATGCTGAACTTCGCTTTCTGCGGCACAAGAAACTGAAGCTGGATATGCAGATGAAAAGTGCTGACCTGCGCCACATCACATGGTATGAAGAGCTGCTTATCCTGAAGAACCTTGAGAAACATGAGAACCTTCTCCAGGAGCGTATTAACAACCTCATCAGTGAGCAGGAGGACATGCAAGTAAGGGGGCCATGTGCCTGGATTTAACAGTACCACTAATGCATGGCTTGAAACAAAAGCAAGTAATAAAGTAAATGGTGGCATCTTTATGCTTCATTTTAGCACTGATCCAATATCTAATGCTAAATTTTGAAAAACAAGAAACTCTTGATGATCAACCTAGGATGGTTGCTTTTAATTTCCATAAGTTAATCTTTTCATAATCCTAAGAGTTGTATTTTAATAGATACTTCAAGATGTAGAATAAGTGACAAATAATATACTTAAATTTACAAACATACGTCTAGGTTTTGCTTGATTGAAGCATGGGTTTAAAGAGAGAAAGACAAGTTTTGCATTTCCAGATCTTCACAGATACATCCTGTATATGCACACATGGCTTGTACCTTTTAACTGAAGTAGGTTTTTTGTTTGTTTAGTCAAAATTGAACAGCTACCTTGCACAGATGGAGGACAGAAAGTGTGAGATTGTAAAGCTTCAGGAATGTGAGAAAGCTCTTTATGCCAACTTCCAAGCATCCCTTGGAGAAGGCAATGAGTTTGCCCATTTTCTGACCAAGGTTCTGAAGAAGAAAATCAAGTGCACAGAAAAAAAAGAAGTTGAAAGAGAAGCAGGTTGGAGATTTTGTTCTTTTTGCCTTATAGATTTGTTTCACATACTTCTGTGCAGACAATTAATTGTCTTTCAATTTAGGTGGAGCCCTGGGTACATGCAATGCTGAATTCAGATCAAAAAAACATAGAACAGACCTACCCAGATTTATTTATATACCAACCCATGTTCTGTGGCAGCCATCTTGAATGTTAACAATGATGTAATTCAGTCTCTAACATGACTACATTTGGTCTAATGACAGATCCTGCAATTTACTTCTTGTAAGTCAATACTGAGCACTGATGATTGGTATAAAGAAGAGGCAAAGCTTTAAATAGGTACTTCCTATGCTGTACCAATGGGAGATATGGATAAGTGATTAATTAGTCTGCCACATTCATGACATTCTCCTTTAATGTGTCCATTGACTAATGAGAGATCATAGACCTAATCTGTAATTATCTATTAGTCTAAATATATTATGAAAGGATTTAATTTATCGTAGTGACTTGGTTTTAAACTGTTAGGGCTAGGCAGCCTTACTGAGATGAAATACTTGAAATCAAAAGCCAAGTCAGAGAGAGAGCACAAGTGGGACATGATTAGCAAAAAGCACAGACAACAGCGATGCTTTTGTGACAGCTTCGTGCATCCATATTTTGCTTGGTTGATTAATCTCTGTAGTAGAATGGTAAACCCACAAAGTTTAAACTCCTAGCACATGTAAAGAGTGGGAAGCCCCCAGAATGTGCCAGTGTTATTTTTGGCACTACTAGGTGATCTCTCTCTCTCAGTTTTTTTTCTTTTTTTCTTTTTTCCTTTCTGTGAAATTATCAGAATGATAGGTAGAAGGTGCCTGGATTCACATATTACCAGGATGATCTTTCATGGATTATTTGGATTGTGTTCACCAGCACATTGGCATAATGCAGAACTAGCAGGTCTGGGAGTGTTCGGCAAGCCAGCAGTACTGTCCTTCTCTTCCAGGTGAAGAAGATGAGAATGAAGAGGAGAATGATGAAGAGTCCAGCTTGAGGATTGATGAAGAAAATTATGGATCTGAAGATGAAGTCTTTGATGACACTGTTTGCCCAAACGGTACCTAAGCCATCTTTTCCTTGGGTTGACTACTTGTTTAGCTTTAGGGGCAATATTGTGTGTTTAAAAAGAAAACACAGAAATTTTCATTATTCATTTCATATTAATGCCATTAAGGGCCAGATGTGTGTACCCCTCCCAAGTGCAGCATTTTTCCCCAGGAAATCTCAGTGAAAATAATGAAACCACTGGTAGTATAGGGTACCCTAATTAAAAAGTTTGGAAAAACAAAACTTAGCTAAGCACTAAGAATTAATTATTTTGTGTAAAGACCCATTCACTATTTCACAACTGTTTTCTGGAAAGAAAAGGCTCCTCTCAGGAGTGGAGCTGAAGTGAGGCTGTAGCTGCTCTCTGGAAACCTGCTGGTTGGCCTAGCTGGATCCCTGTTCAGGAAGTTCTGCTGGGACCCTATCGTGCTGTTAAATTAAGCTCTTTGTTACCACCTCGTGGATTGATGCAGCAATTGCATGTTGCTGGGCTGCTCTCTTAAGGGTAGCTGTGAAGTTAATGCTTTACTTTGCAAAATCATCTTCATTCATTCAACAAAGGCAAGCAACCCACCCCCCCCAGCCCCCTTTTCTTTTGTATGTTTTTTAACTAGTTTAGGGTGTTGGTTTTTTTTAAAAAAAATAATATCTTTGAGTGATATGTCAATGACCATGTAACAATGCTGCTTTATTTTCAGTTAGAACTTACCAACAAATTACCTTGTATTTTTAAAATTAGATTTTAACATCATTTCTACAAATTGAATTTTTGATTAGCTCCTCATTCATCTCCTTTTTCAATGGAATGGGAAGAAATGAAGATTTTTACTTTTTATTAAAAAAGTCCAAATTACTAATTTCATAGGGAATTACATGTTGCATTACCCTCTTCATATTTGTCTTTTTATGTGTCATTTGCTTTGCCTTTATTGGGCTCTTTTTTATTATGCCATCTGATTTGAGCATAATTATGCACTTGATTAGTATAACTGAAATCACTGCGCTAGATAGAAATTCAGAGATCTTCCTTACCATGAAACAAATGAAACAGGTCCTATGAGCCACAGCTTTGTTTAAAAACAGAGCTATAGATGACCCTTACAGCAAATTCATCATTTACAGTGAAGGGTGCTATGGATAAACAACTACAAGTTCACATAATTGAAGATAATACTGTAACATGTATTAATTACTGGGACTGCATTGGTTACAAAAGCAAACTTTTGAGCACTTGGCATCGATGCATTTAGTCTGGAAACAAATTGTCTTGACTGAATGTAAAGAAAATGATCCATCCAAGACCTTCACCCCCTCATGGAGGAACGTGGCCTATGTGGTTTATGTTTGAGAAAGCTGTAGGGAACCAAGAACATGGACTTATTACGGGGAACTCTGGGCAGTGTGCACTGTAGGAGAAGCTACTAGCTCAAGCCTGCAACTATAGTATAGTCATGATGAAACTAAGCTATATTTTGACTCTTTACTTCTCAGACTGCAGTGAGGCGCTGTTCCAAAACACCATCCAGCTCCGGCAGAAGCGGTTAGACATTGAGAAAGCTTTAATAGAGGAGAAGAAAGTTGCTGCTGACCTCAAAAAGAAATATAATGCCTTGGTCAAAAAGGTATTGAAGTGTTTTTCTTCTCAGCAAGTATTGTCTGGCTCCATTACAGTGAAAATGTGCTAGTGATTTTGACTAAGATTTAAAAACAAAATCTGAAGCCTTTGAGAGGCCTCAGTTTGGGTAGAGATATGTGGTAGCACAGAGACAGGAGGCAGCTCAACGTGAGTCACCTGTCCTCCTGAAAAGGGTAAATCAAGGTGGTCCAACCTCAGCTGATACTATGAGGCTGGATCCAGGTTTGGGGTCCAGTTCCTTCCCAGCTGTCTAACCATCCTGCAGCAGCAGAAATGGGATTCTCTGGTTCATTTGAAACACCTGGTATTGCCTGGCCTATCCTCTGTGCATGAGTTTGGGGATGCAGAGATTAAAGAATACTGACTAACACAAATGCAGGTTAAAAAAAATGCATAAAAATGCTATTCTTTGATCTATTTCTTTTGCTTTTTGTTATTTTATTTTGCTCTTTGTCATAGTAATCACTGAAAAAACTCTCTTGGTGCAAGTTTTCCTTTTAGATTTTTTGAGCTCCTGCGTTCCTCAAGACATTTGATTTATATTACTTCAAAAATATCTTAGTTTGAAGGGTTATCCAGGATAGAGAGAGGATTCTGCCAAAATAACATTACGCAAGTCTTGCTTTTATTGTGTCTCAGAAATGTTCCACCAAATATGCTTAACTTACAGCACTTTTTGTTTAGTTTTTAAAGGCTTTCCTAAGTGCCAACTGCCACATATTCACCCTGGGGTCTGACATTTGAGTCTGAATTGTTTCTTTCTCATGAAGAATCAATAAGCATTTCCAGGCAAAACACAATAAAAAGCATCTTGCAGGCTTGGTAGATCTAGAAGCATTTTAGATGCTAAACAAAGCAACTGTCTCTTGATACAGGGCTTGTCTACGAAGGAGACGTTTATGAGTGTACATGTGCACAGAGGTATTCAGGGTAGAATCTTGCTTGAATATGTAGGTGACCCTCGTGTTTGCCTGTGAAACTCATCTATCATAGTATGTTAAAAAAAAAGCGTAATGTTTTCTATACTTCTTTCCCTTTGGATCAGGAACTCTAACATAGAACCTTGCTGCCTTATGTATTTGAGTAGTACTGGGTTTTTGTTTGTCCACAATTTGTCTTTCTGCAGGCAAAAGTAGTGGAAATCAGTCTGAACAACACAGAGAAGGAACTGGAGACCTTTCAGTGGGAAAAGCAGCAGAGACTAAATGAGCTATACGTAGCTGTGCCTTTGAAACTCCATCAGGTAATTCAAGATGTTGTACATCTGCAGGTGCAGAATGGCCTACGTGCAGCTAAATAATGGTCTTACTGTTCTTTGGGGCCCTTAGTTCATGATTCACCATAGTCTCCTGGGAGTGAAGTGCCATTAATTGAACTTCGTGCTGCTATTTCCTCTAGATTTTTTTTTTTTTTCCTTCCCCTGTACTGACAGAAAAGAGTTAAGGACAGGCAGGTCAGTCTATTGCTGAAATGTGCTTAGTCTTCAAGTGTTTTATACGTATGGCATGGGATTTTCCTTCAGGCCCATACCTACTGATATTCTTCTGGAAAAAAAGAGTCCAAAAAACCAAACCAAAAAAGCCCTCAAACTATTGAAACTAATGGGAGTTTTGCCTGATGCCATAATGCAGTGCATTCATCTACACAGCTGTTAGCATAGGGATGATAAGTAGAAAATGAAGAGGAAAATTCAAGACAATACTGTTATTTCCTCTGGGCTGAATTTTGTCCTCAGAGAGAGAAGATAGGCCTTTGCCTGTTCCGCCTTATGTACCTGAGACAAGGTCAGCTCTCCCCATTTGTTCTATCTCCCTTCATTAAGAGGTTGGTAAGAAAGATAGAAGAGTCTAAGACCTGACTATGCAATTCCACAGCTCCCAGATCATTCAAAAGTACAGTTGACAGGGAGTCCCTTACTCCCATTTTGTCCCAGGTGTCATAGAAGGGTAGACAACTTCGTATGTAGGCAGTAATCACAGCTATAAGTAATCTTTAAGCTTTGCTGAGTGGTAGTGATTCCCTGGCCTAAAACACTTACTATTATCTCACTCATTAGCTCTCTAATGCTCACACATTTGTTATCCAGAGAACTCACCAGCGTCCTCAACAAGTAAAGCCAGCCTTGCTTATGGCTGTTTCTCATAGGTGGAGTACTTGGTTAATGGGGAGATGCCCAGTGACTTCTCCCAGGCTTTGGTATTTACCAACCAGACCTTGGAGTATCTGCAGAGGAGAATTGTGGACCTACATAATGAAAAGATAATGCAAAGAGAGATCTATAAGGTGGCCCAGGAGCAACATAAGCAGCTTGTTCAGGACAAAAAGGAGATGGAGCTAGAGATTCGACGTAAGTAACAGAGACTCTGAACAACACAGCATACTAATGCTCATTCTGTCCCCCACTCTGGCAGCGGATAACTCTCCAGATGTCTGTTTTAACATCTGAGTGTAACAGCTGGTTACTGCAGAAAATAAAACAGAAAGAACAGATCAAGTGGACTGTTTTGATGAAGTACTGCTAGTTCTCCAGCACAGCAGAATCGTTAATTAGGCTGTGTGAAATAATTTGGGAACTTAGCATTAAGGAGAGTTGACTGAGATGAGACACTGTAAGTCAGAACACACAATTGCTATTTCTGGCTATCAAGAGGAACTGCTAGGAAAAAAGTACTTTCCCCAAAGCTACATAAGCTTTTTTGCTTATCAACTTCATCCTCTGTGTAACATAAGAAGAATGAAACAAGCCCTGTTCGAAATGTTTATTTTCCCAAGATGTGTCTAGCACCACCAAACCTGTGGAGGCCCTTTGTAGCCTTTGGTGGGGGAGCGCCTTACTAGTCCTGGCTTAGAGTGTGGCTTAGTGACCACACGGACAGGGTCACGGACAAATACAAACAACAATACTCGGTTATGAGATCTGTGTAGTTTTGTGTGAATTATTTATTACAGAGCAAATACCAAAGAGCTCAGAGAAAAAGCTGGGGGTAAGGCAGAAATTCTTATTAACCAACAAAAGCCAGTGCTGCCATTTGTGCCATGCCTCTTCTGTTAGGACTGGAAGAGAAGTGCAACCATCTGATGATGAAGAAGTTTGGCCGGCTGGTTGATTTTGAAGCAGTTCAAGCACACTCAGTTAACATACACATGGAAGAGTTAAAAGTGCAAATAATGCAGAAAGAATATGAGCACTCCCTGGAGCTCAAAGAGTGGGAGGTAAGCAGCAGGAAAAGGAGGAAGACTTCTATGTTACGATGATCTGTAAGGCTTCATTTCCCTGGGGCTGAATAGTTATACTAAAATCTTCTGTGAACATGTTAAATATTTGTTTCTTTTCACTTGTTATTAATAGACCTTAATGTCCAACTCCCATTTTGCGTCACCATTCCTACCTGTGTTCCAGTTGCTAATACACATCCTATTTTCTCATGAAGGTAGTTAATGATCTTTTTGTTTTACTTTCCTCAAATGCTTCCTTCTGCTTCAGTCCCCATGTGAAGTTCTTCCAGAGTGCTTTCCTTTGGTTTTCAGCTGGCATTTGGTACCTGCTGCCTCCTCCCACCGCCTTTGGTGACAAACTAGTTGAGTAGAGGGCAGCCCTGGCTCATGCCTGGGGTGCTACTCTGTGTAGTCTGAAGAGTTCATGTCTATCTGGTGGGGGGGGCTACGGTTCAGCTACTGTGATGCAAGCAGGCAACATTCTTACGCTGACCTTACAGAAGGGCACATGCTGGAGTACTGTGTTCCTAATGGCTTTCTCTTTCCCACACTTTTGCCTAACTGCTTTACCTACTTAGGCATTTGCAATACTAGGAAAAAAAAAAAAAAAAGAAAAAAAAAAAGAAAAAAGACGACAACGACAGCAGATTGCACTAAAGGTAGTGTGGGATCAGGTGGTGTATGCAGGGTCAGTCTGTTACCTCTCTTGTGTGACACTGCTTCTTCCCCACTTGATGCTTTTTGTCCTCTCTCATCCCAGCTCAACCTTTTATATCTTTCCAGGAAAGAATCTTAGACCTGCGGCAGCAGCTAATGAAGCTGACGAAGGAAAACACCAGCAAGCTGCAGCAGCTGAACAAATTTTGCCTTGAAAAGCAGCAACTTGAAACTAAGCTGGCTTCACTGAAGAATGATCTGGTAAGTCTTTTAGCTGCTGTACTACATGCAGGTTTGGGACTGTTCAGGCATGAATAAGGCATCATCTGGCACTCACCAGCTTTTTGGTCTTGCACCCTGCTCTCCAGTCAGCAGTTCAGGCTAATATTGCCTAGTGGCACGGGCTGAATGGCTGCTCCAGGCCTTGTAGAAAGGAAGATAAATGAGCTGATCCAGAAGTAGGTCATACCTTAGCTTCTAATTTCTTACTTAGCTGCTTCCTAATATTGAAACAAACTCAGCTTAATTGTAATTAAAAAACACCTTCCAGCAAGTCAAAATTACTCCTTTGTTACCTGGAAACAGCCAAATGAATTGAAGTATCTTCTTTGCCCTGTATTAGGGAATAAGGCAGCTACCTGTGACAGTCACGAATCACATGGGGCTGGAAGGGACCTCTGGAGATCATCTAGTCCAACCCTCCTGCCAAAGCAGTCTGAGTCTAAGTTCTTGGTTCGTCACTCTGACTTCCAAGTAGTTCTGACTGAGAAGTGGAGAAGTCATGAGGCTGTCCTGCCTCTTAGAAAGCTTCACTTTCCCACTTGAAATAAATTTCCACCGTTCATTCTCCCATGTTTTACAGGAACTATCTTTTTTTTTTCTCTCCTTGCAGGGAGCAGAATTTCAGGCCACCCGAACTACAGCCATCAAAGAGAAGGCCAGGCTGGAGTCACGGTTCAAGCAGATGGCTCATGACACAGCCCTCCTAAGAGAAGAAATCAGTCTTCTAAGCAGAAAAGATGGGTGCTTAGGAGAAGAACTCGCTCTTCTTAGAAGAAAAGATGAGTGCCTCTTTCTACAACCTTCATCGCCACAGGACTCTGAAACATCAACTGAATCATTCCCTGTTCTTACGCCAAAAGTGGTAACTAACAGTCCAAGCCTCCCTTAAAAATGGACATGGTTAACTGTGGCAGTAGTTGTACCTGGCAGTGTGAAATTAATTGCTTTGGCTATACAGGGGTTTAGTTGTAAAGGGTTGTATTTGTTTTCCCTATCAAAATATGACTGTAGTGACAGATACGGAATTTAAAAGTGCAACTACAACTAGTAAATGCTGTTATCAGCCCATTGCAGAGATTTGTGCTGGACAGATGCCCTGCGTGTGTGTGTGCACATATGCGTGTGTCTGTTCTTCAAACGAGTGGCTGTTGAAGTCTGTGTCACATGGGCAAATATACCTTCGGCACCTGTGGTCTCAAAAATTGTGAAAGAGGTCTGCCTTAAGGGTGTGTTTTGTTATTTACTGAACATCCTAGCAGCTGTGGCACTTCACTCTAACTAGCTCAGTAGGCAAAGGAAAGTGCCCTTTGTTTGGAGAAAGCAAAGGGACCTTTGTCCTCAGGGCCTGCAGTGCTCAGACGGGTATGGAGCCAATCGGGTATTTTCCCGCTTGCCTCTGCTCTGTGGCAATGGAAAACTGTAGTTTTCCAGCGCAGGACACGGTATTTACCTGGCAGGAGGAAGGTATAGCAAATACAAAGTCAGCCTGTAATTCCGCTGGCTTGCACTGGCTTCAACAGAGTGAGAACCCAGGCCCTGTGTGTTTTCAGGTTTTATCCTTTTTTGCCTCTCGCATTTAGTATAGTAGCAGGGCACGGTCATATACAGCACTTACCCTGTCCTACTGTGGTAACTTCCTTCATCCCCGAAGTGCAGCGGTTGTGTTGCACTGTTCTTCCAGTGCAAAAAGGGTACACAGGGAGGTCTGGGGTTTGCTGTTAATTTTTAATTAAATAGATTGAACAACCTGCAGCTGTTCTTGCTCTTCTGCCCCACTCCCTGCCTTTTGCCACTGGTCTTTGCTCCTCTGTCTGATGTATGCTCAGCCAGGATCCAACCAGACCCCAGCCAGGCATAAGAACTGCCCCTGCTGGCCTCAGCACAATGGAATGTGCAGCCTGCCTTTTCAGTGGGTCCCTCTGAAGGTGCTGAGCATCCCCTGTTGCCTTAAGGGAAAAAACCCCACCCTTATCCAAAGGCCTGGATACTGAAAAACCACAGGATGCGGTTGGGGGAAAAGGAAACAAAATTTGCAGAGATTTGGGTGTCCATCTGCCTCTCCCTCCCATCACCAAACTCATGCAGCTGTCCTTAGAGATAAATGCAAATTTCCTCTAGCTGTGCTCCTCACTAGATGTTTTATGTCACTTAACTAGCACAGGTAGTGGCTGTCCCTCTTCTGAGCTCAGCATAATGAAGATTCATGTCGGTGGCTATTTGGAAAACTGTAAGTGCAGGAAAACGTCACCGATCCCCAAGTGTCCTGCTTGCTGTCTGTCTGAAAGTAAAAAAAGAGTAGGTTCATTCTGTGGGAGGATTTAGTATACTGCCAGCCACAGAAAAGACTAAAGCCTTTATTTTAGATGTTAAAGCGTGGGTTTGTCTTTACAGATATGCAGCTGCAGATGGCGTGTATGTGAAGGGTTGTTTAAGTTGGTTAGGCAGAGTGCATAACTCCAGTCCATTCACAGGAGTGTGTTCTCGGGACAAACCTTCCCAGGGGGGAGAGGAAAAGACTTTTTTGACAGCGTTATCTTTCGTGAAGCCCTCGTTGCAAGAGGGTGCTAGATCTTGACGGTGGCAGCTCTGTTTGAACCCATGTCCTGCGGCATCTCTTGTGCTGCTCTTTCAATCTTGTGCTCTGATGAACAGCCCCGTGCCACGGATAGTTGCTGCCTTGTTTCTTGGGCCCTCCTGTGACCTTGCTGAGGATGCCTTCTGTCTCCATAGCATTATAAAAGGCACATATACATCTATATACAAGTGCATAAATATATAAATAGGGGTGTTATACAAAAATAAATACCCATTCTCTTTTTCTCTTTAGAATAAGTCTTTCGCAAAAGGCAGCTTGGTCCCTAGCTGGTAGGAGAATGAGTCTCTAAGGGCCTCAGTGGTGGCGGGCTGCCGTTCAAATGTCTTGGTAGGTCGTGACCCAAAGATGTGATCACTGGGTTCTGGGGATGGAGATCTCCTCTGGACTGGCAGCAATCTAGTCTTTCTACCTCTTCAACTGGCACTAGGCCTAGGCAGCAAGGGCTTCCTGAAAGGGAAAGGAGCAAGAAACAATTACAATGCATACAGAACTGAGAGATAGTGTGGTAGCTTTCAAGTCTACAGTCTACTTTATGAGGATAGGTACTCTAATCAAACAGGAAGGTTTGCATTCTGAAAGTCCTGGCTGCATGGGAGTTTGATTCTACTACACCTGCACACAACAAGTTTGATTCCTGCTACAGGAGTGGATCCATGGATCACGTCCTAGGGAGATGGATTCACATAATTTTTCAGGGACCTTGTTTTACTGGTGGTCTGGAAAATGCAAAATTAAGAAGGACTTAAAAAAGGACAGTGTCTCTGCAACTGGAGGTGGGTATGTGCCCTTCTGGCAGCACATAGCCCAAGCTTTTAGATAAATGAAAAACGTGTCCTTTAAAACTGACTGAGGCAATTTACAGCCACCAACTGACTAGTGTGGCCTTTCCATGCTGTTCTATGCAGTGTTAAAACTGTCCTTGCACCGCAGAAGCAAGCATGAACAAAGCCATCAGAAAGGCTCTCCATCAAGATCAGCCTAAAATTATGCAATGAAGCAAGCACAGAGTTTTCCAGTCCACTGACCTTGGTGGAACAGGGGATCCCGTCGAACATCCAGGCTGGGGCCTCCCACTTTGCTGCCCATCACTGGATGATGGAGGCCAACAAAGTGCTCTTGAAGGTGAGGACAGTCATCTTGTGGCTGAAGAAGCTGGTGAGTGGAGTCATCAGGGAGACTGTAGAGGAAAGAGCTGTCCTCTGTTCTTGAGTTGGGCAATCTGGGGAGGCAGAGAAAGAGGTTTAGCACTATTCCCAGATCTTTCCTCCTTGAAAGATATGACCTATGTAACATCCCAGCCAGCTGCATCAATACAACGACACAGAGCACTCCTAAATGAGGGGAAGGGCAGAAACTGGGCTGTACTTGTGGGATGGGAATGAGGTGATGTGACCTGGTATCCACGACTCAGAAATCTAGTGGATGCCACAGGAGCTGGGAGAAGTTCCCCTTGAGGAACGTGGGAATAATGACTTGACATCTGAACAGTGAGACACAAAGGACCTGCAACTGGACCCTGGCCAGGTTCTGGGGCAGCTGTTTGTCAGCATTCAGTCATAGATGTTAGTGTTTCTCATCCTTACTTTTCAGTCTCCCACTTAGGAGCAGGGGGAGGAAAAGGCAGCAAGGAGAAGTAGGTCTTGGCAATCTCTACAATTAAATTATGCCTCCCTCAAACCATCAGATGCATGACCTGTACGAAGATGGCTTAGATGGCCTCCTTGTACCAAGAAGGCCTAGAGCTGGAGCATGGATTTTTTTCCCCAAGTAAACTGGAACAGACGGGACCATGCTGAGGGCAAGCTTTTGTGAGCGTGTAGTCTTGTGGCCCCCACTGGATCGTTCCACCCTCCCCCTCCATAAGCCAGGGCTAACCTGGAGGGCTGGTAGTCTTGCTGGGCATTCCCGTTCTGCAGCACTCTCGCCTGCAGCAAGGCATTGGTCTCCTCGTGTGACTGGAAGGAGAGAGAAGGATTCTTAGCAGAGTAACACCACAAAGCAGCATTAAGAGGCGGGTGTTGATCTGGGAGCCAGAGCCACAGGCCAGACTGGTGAAGCTCTTATGACAGAAGGCAGAGAAAGACTAAACTTTTACAATGAAGGACAGAGTAGAACCGATCACTGAAAAGCTCACTTCATGCTTACTGCTGAATTATTGGGGGTGATATCCAATTTACAGTCTCAGCTGTGGCACTGCCTTGGCCTGTGTTACCGTTTACACAGAGTGCTTAACAGTGTTAGTCTCTGTGAGCTTGCCTCAGGAGAAAAAGGAACCTTTCCCATAAGAGCAGCCTTTGCTCACTGCCTCCTCCATACTCAGAGCCACTACCCCAAGAAACCAGCTCTTCACCAGTGTTTTGGAGACCTTCTTGTTCCTCCCATGTTTCAGACTCCACTCAAAGGGGAAATCCCTTTTAAGAAGGAGCCAGTCTTGCCACTTCTACATGCTGCAAAGGGTGCCAGCCATGTCTGGAGAAGCCCTCTCACTTCAACCACAGCCTCCAGCTCATGCCAAACTAACTTTTAACTGCAGGTGTGGACATACCTGTGGCACTTCATCTGGACTGTAATCGTGAGGCTTGGTGGTTGCGTAGCCCACTCCTGCAGAGGGGCAGATGCCATTCAGATGTGCCCCGTTAGCGTAGGGCTGCCCGTTAACATAGGGATGTCCATTGGCACGAGGAGCAGAGATGCCCCTCAGAGGCACCATGGTGTACTGGCAGGATGATACCAGCAGCCCAGCTCCTGGGAAGCCCATGTCAATGGTTTGCTCTGCAGGTGGAAGAAAAAGGAAGTCTGAGGCCAAAGGCAGAGGCAAAGCTGAGCTTCTTGAAGTGCGCTGCCAGCGGGAATAGTGTGAGACTGTCCTATCAGGCAGCTATTTCAGCACCAAATGGACCCTTGCAAACAAATGGTGGAAAGGGACCCTACATGAAGGTGAAACGATTGCCCCTTTCCCCTTGTCTAGTCTAGGAAGTCTAGTCATAGACTTCCTTCTCAACAAGGTAAGCAGGACAAGGTACAAACTGTGACCTTTGTCTTTATGGGATTCCACAGGACATTTGGGACTTGTCCTCTGCCCACCCATCTCCCTGCCCCTGCTTCCCAGAATGTGCCACCCTCACATTTTGGGTGTTTGACCCGAGTGTGCCCAGGGTCAGGTCTAACCCACAGGCTAATCCACATCTTGTAAATCAGCCCTCAAGAAAGAACACTTACTCTGCTTAGACCAGGCTCTCCACAGGCAAAAAGGGATGAAAGCCACGATGAGGAGTACAATAGAGCCCAGCACAACGCCTACAATCAAGTATGGCAAGTCGCTGGAACGGGCCACCATGGCTCCTGTCCCCAGGCCGCTGTGGCCACCACTGAGTGGGGGATGCTGTTGGGGGGGCACTGTGGAGGGTGGAAGACGACCTGGCAGACCAAGAGACTTCCGAGCTGTGAAGGGAAGAGACAGAGAGACAGCATTAGATACAGACATGGCAGACGGAATAGCAGCCCTCTCCAGGGATGTCTAAGCTGCTGTGGAGTGGACTGATTTCTATTGTGGCTTTAAAGAAGTGCTCCTGGATGACCGAGGAGTTCCTAGGCTGATGCATATTGCAGTACAGAGAAGTCCTCTGTGCTTGGCTTACAGATCTGCCAGGCTCTTGGGCTGCTAAAGCAAAAGGAGGAAAAGAGCTTCTCCAAAACACACACTTGGGCTTAATGCTGTTTTTATTGTGACAATGCAACTGCCTGGAAGAACATGGGACCTGCTTATAACCAAACCCAGGGGTTCAGCGCAGCAAGGGAAAGTTAGCCCTTCTGGTTCCCGTCACCATCTATGTGATGCTTAGGAAAACAAAAGGTAACTGCTACTCTGAGGGAAACGGTCACGGACCCTGCATGAGGGCTCTGTGAGCACTGGTGTGGGTATATACACGTACTGATCAACAGCATCAACAAACCTATGCCACCTCAAACCTATGCGCTGCCTCCATCTCCTTGCCTGAGCTTGGATGACGCACCATCAGGCAGGGATGGCACCTGCCTTGCTGTGCCCTGACTGACAGCTGCAGGCAGGGGTGGCAGCAGCCAGAGGAGCCCTGTGAAGCTGGTTACCTTTGGTTTCACAGATCATCACATTGCTGAACTCGCTTTCTCCACCCTCATTGAAGCACTGCATCTTAATGTCATACGAGGTCTCTGGCTGCAGGTGGCTGATGGAGTGCCAGTAGCGGTCTCCTGAGCAGGGAACACACACATGGTACCATTAGCTTCCTTGGGCAACATGAGCTGGCCCAGCTCTGCAGCAGTGCTAAGTAAAGCAGGCTGGGACAGCAGCAGCAGCCTTTTGTGCTACTTCTGGCTGCATGCTCTTCCAGAAGGAACCAGCAGCTGGGGCCGGTCTCTTGCTATCTCCTACCTTCCACTACATCCTTCTTGTAGTCGCTGTCATTGTCACTGTCAGTGGGGCGGTAGTAGATGTAAAAACCATGGATGGGAGTGTTGTTGTTGCTGGCTGGGATATACTGCAGAAAATGGGAGAAAGAGCAGAAATTAGCAGAGATGTCTGTGCTTCATATAGTACTAGGCGAGGAGCAGTGGGGACAAATGGGATGGGACAGGAGGAAGACCAAGCACGTTTGCACAATAAGGGCTTCCTTCCTCAGTGCTATTTGATATTCTCACACCTTGCTTTTCTCAGGTAACAGACGAAGCATGAGCCTGGTACTGTCACCCCAAGCATCCAGTACTCTGTTCCCTCTCAGCAGCCACAGACAATGCTTCAGAGAAAAAAGTCCTCAGCAACAGTGACTCAGCTGGGCAAGGACAGGCGCACCTTCACCTTAACTCCAGTAGGCTCATGGCTTCCAGACAAACTGCATCTTGCCACGAACCAGTGACCACAGGAATCTTGGGTTTCTGAAGACAGCTCTGTTCCTCCCCCCACCCAGGACAGTACTGTCCTAGCTCCATGTGTTCTTGCTATCTTTCACCCACTATTTTATCAGCTACTGTTTGTGTTTGAATGAGTAGCAGTGTCCATCCTTCCCCAAAGCAATTTTTGGCTAGAAGCAGCTCGGAGAGAATGGCAGTATGTCACTCTGAATAAGCACTAAGCTGTTGGAAACACTTGGATCTGGGCGTGTGATCCAAAAGACCCTGCCCATTTCTAAATAAGTCCTTTGGGGTGGACAGTGTGAATGATTATCAGCACTTACGACTGCTACCCAGCAAGCGAGAGTGAAGGACGTATCTGCTGGAAACTACTGGGACAGAGAGAGGTGCTAATAGATTCCGGGAATTTGGCCAGGAGAGCAAGAGCAAGCCGCCACCCTGCGTGGTGTTGAACTGTGCTTGTTGACCAAAAAGGTCAAGACCCTGAAGTTATCTGCTGAAGCTGCCTCCTGTGTACAATGTTGGATTCAGATGGAAAGGGTTTCCTAGGCTCTCTGGCTTCCCCCGCTTCTATGTGCACCAAACCCAATCCTCCTTTGCCAGAGGGAGCTATTGGATCTCAGATCCATTTGTGATGGTGACAGGCACTGGTGTGGTAACCTGGAAGATGTGCAAGCCAGGCAAATGTCACCCACACACCTGATTCCTGCACACTGAGACATCTTCACCCCTACAAACCTTACCATCCACTTCAGCATGATGGTGGTCTCATTGATGGCATCTGTGAAGGTGATGTATGGCCCTGCCACAGGGCGCTCATAGACTCGGTTGCTGTACCCAGACACCACGTATGGCCGAGATGCCGCGCTGGGCTCACTCTCTCCCAGGATGTTCAGTGCCCGGACACGGAATTTATAGGATGTGCCTAGGGGAAAAATGGGAAACAAAAAAGTTGCAGAGATTGGAGTCTTCCAAGACTTCTACTGTCAGCACAGGCCTGACTGTGGAGAGGGGCTAGATCTTCTCCAGAAGGCAGAGAGCCTATAAAGAGGTTTTGATCAAAGTACACACACTGAACAGCCAGATTGCAGCCATGTGCTAGATGGAGCCTGCTTTTATTTGCCTTTCTTAATTCCTGTCTGGATGGTCTAGAGGTCAGGTAGCAGTACTGAAAGGTGTGCGGGTGGACTCAGAGATGCATGAAAGGACGTCCTGACCCAAAAGCAGGTAAAGGAAGGCATTATTCCTCTTCTACATGGAAATCAAGTACATAGACATCAGTTAAAAGCTCAAAGCCAAAATATTTTTTACCCAAACATTGTTTTACTGGCCTTTAAATTGGGGTAGATATGCTGCCCTTTTAAGCCGTCCAGCTCAAGTGCAATGGGAATTGTGTGCCCATCTGTCTTGCCTGGGGCTAAGGGAAGTTCTGTCCTGCCTAGTAAATGGCAAAACCAAATGCCTTTAGTAACTATATCCTGTAATAGAGAAAAGCATGCGAAAGCCTCCCTGAGGGAGGTCAAATCCATGCTGGTCTTTGCAGCTGGAGAAATTGGATCTGCAGCTTTTCCCAATGCACCTAAGGCAGGAGCTGGGGAGTCTTCGTTTTGCTTGCTCAGACCAGGGCTAAGCATGACGTGACAGATGGCTAACCATCCTATAGGGACTGCACAGCTTTCCTGCAGACCTCTAGGAAGCAGGGAGGAGAACACCTGCCTACCTTTCTCCAGGCCTGGGATTTCCACAGAGAGGCGAGAGGGAGGAATGTCACTGGTGGCCAGGACCCAGTCTCCCAACTTCTTCAATTTCTTATATTCCACACGGAAAGACTGGATGGGGAACCCGCCATTCCCACGGGGGATCCAGGTCACGTACACAGATGTCTCTGATGCCATGGAGATGGTTGGACGGTCCGGTGCCTCTGGAGCTGTAAGGGACACAGAAGGACATCAGGACATGAACTACATTCCTCTCGCCCTGCCTGGAGGATCCCGTAGCTCAGATGTATGCGGGTGAAGGACTGCATTGCACCCACCCACATGCTCTTTCCGTCCTGAATGCTCTCTTCTTTCTGGCTCTCCATTCAAATCCTCACTGCTTTCAGTTTGTGCCGTGTAAACAGCTTTTACTCCTGCTTGCATCTTGCTCCTTTTCTACTCCCAACTCAAGCAGGATGAGACAAGGTTTGAGGAGTGTGCACCCACCACGGGAGGGAAAGCAGTGAGCGGGGGGCGGTACTGACGCTGGGGACAGACGAGTGCAGGAGATGAAAACAGGACAGAATGAGAAGAACCAGCTGAGGAGGAAATAGGGAAAAGCTCTGAACTGTAGAAATGTAATTTGATAGGAAAACAATCAGAAAATGGGAGAGAAAGAGATCAACTGAGCTGTGGAGATGAAAGAAAAAGCAACACGAGTGAGTGTGGGGGACTGAAGGAGAGGACTCCACAGAAACGATAAGGGTTGAAGGAGAGCGTTTCACAGAAAGGATAACGGCACTGGTGAGTAATAGTAATAGCAGATACAAGGTGGGAAACAATGAATTGGATTAACCAGGCAGGAACTGATGTTTCTCCAGTGCAGCAAAATACCCCTATAGAGCACCCTGCGCCCCTAGAATGGGCACTAACTGCCCCTTGTCACGGCTTGGCTGAGCCAGGAGGATGCCAGGACCCGGAGGAACTTGGTTGCCCTTTCTCCCTACATTCCCCCAGCACCCACTGGTGCATGGCAGCACTGCACATTTGCAGACTCCACAGCAGAGCTTTCTGAACCCTCCATGTGAAACTCAGCAAGAAATAGTTTCTGACAAGTCCTTGCATTAATAGTGGGGACAGGCAGTGAGAGCAGCCTGATTCTCCTAAGACTGTCAAGTGCAGTGGCAGTGGTGTCAGAGGACTTCTCCTCGTCAGGACCTAGAGACCACCCACCCAACTTTGGACAGTCTTGCTTCACCTAGTGGAGAATTCAACTCCAGCATGGCCTGGCCACTGCAACCCACAAGAGATCCAGCACCCCTTGCCCTCCCTCCCTGCCCAGTTCAGGAAGGGCCTTACGGGACAGACGGCTGTTGTCAGACTGGTTACTGCTCTGAGTGCTCGTGCCTGGGTCGTCCCTCTGGATTTGCTGCTCTTTGCTGGCAACAATCTCTGGTTTTGGCCGCCGGCCTGTGCAGAAGAGAGAGGTGGCGTTAGTGACACAAAGACATGGATCAGAGTTAATTTTTGCTGTGATGAGCAAAGAAAATATTCCCAGCCACGATGCTGGGGTAAGTACTCTCTGGAGTCAAACAGCCCCAGGGGTTCAAAGCACTCAACCTGCAGGCAGGAACTAAGGCTAAAGGGACACGTTTGTTAAACTGTTAATACGTCCCCCTCATATTTAATTTTCTAAATTTAATTAGTTTTCTTGAAACGTTGCTAGATTTCTGCCTGAGAAGGCAGTAATTATCACAAGATGGGAGGCCTGAGGGGAGATGTGAGCAAGCCCACCACCATGGGGAAGGTTACTACAAAGGGAGTGTCATTCCCCGCACCTGCTGGAGATAAGAAAAGCAGCCAGGGGACAGAGGGACTTAGTGGAAACATTTGGAACATCCTTTTGGTGGCAAAAACAGCTCTGCTGCAACAAGCAGACTGTGTGGAAGACTTGGAGTTTCCTTTAGTGCAGGACCAGCTTTCAAGGACAGATTAAACAAACACCTGTTGGGAACAAGCCCCAGAGGCTGATCCTGTCTTCAGGCAGAGGACGGATTAAATGACCTCTTGACATCCCTGCCAGACCTATTTTCTACAGTTCTGCAGGTGTTCAGCTGAGAAATCAAGGGAGGAAGGGACTTACTCTGACCCAGGCAGAGAGGAAGATCTGATTTACCCCATCCCATTTCAGTCCCACCCTCCACCTTCCGTTCTGACAGAGTCACTCTCTAAGCTGAGGGCAGGGGGGTTTCCAGAGCAGAAATGGCCCCTCTGTCCTAAAGCTGGTCCTTGCACCTCAGAGCTGGGGTGGGATGTCTCAGAGGGGCCCTCCCCTGACTCAGAGCAAAACACCCAGGGAAAGGTTTGACCTTTACCAGTCCGGAAGGTCACCATGGCCGTCTGTCCCTCGCCGGCACAGTTGTGAGCAGCCATCTCCACCTCGTAGAGGCTCCCAGGGTCCAGCCTGGTAAGTGTCAGGCGGTGCTGCGAGGCTGGGACATCCCTCACCGCCCAGCTGTCCGAGGCATTGGTGACCTGCTGAGAGACCAACACGGGCGTTGCAGAGCTGGGGGCAGGCTGGGCTTCTTGCCTGCACCGAGCTCAGAAACTTCCATGACAGGTTGTGTATCAACCAGGGCTACCTTCCCCGCCTGGAGGCCAGTTCCCTGCCTGCAAAGGTGTGAGATGTTTCCAACCTGATTTTGCAAAGCTGAAGGATTCAGGAATAAGCAGGACGAGTCCCCAAGCACCAGGGGGTTTTCTTGACTCCAGAGGTTCACTCAGTTCTGCCCGCCGGTCCCCTCTGATACCACTGCCCCTCAACATGCACAAAGCTCTGGCACAGGCGTGACCACCATTAGCCAGAGGCTCAAGCCGTTTTAGGAGCCAAATCTTTCCTGCAGCCCAGCTGCTGAGCTGCTCATTTAGATGCTCCATGGGATGAAGTACCCAGACATGACTTTGGTCATCTGGACCTAAATCATTTGACTAACAGCTTTTTACCCAATTTTATCCAGCCTCACCACTGGCACTTTCTGGCTGAAACGAGGAACCATAACGTTTGAGCACAGGTTTCTGCAGGGAAGAGGCCGTGTATGGCCGTGGCCCCCAGAAAGGCTTGGAAACACAGTTCGTTTTTCGGTCGTGTCCTGATGTGCCATGTGGAGGGGGAGGGAAGGTGTGACCTTCCTCCCTCTCCCCAGCTGCAAGGATAATATTTTTGCAGGCAAACAGGCAGGACTCTGAAGTGACCCAGTGCCGCAAGGAGCATTAGCAATGCAGGCAACGCAACAAAACGGAAATGCCAAGACTCTGCCGTATCATTCATCTTCTCCAAGCGTTTGACACTGACTGATTAATGCCTGCCTCGTTTTATTTTTATTCCCAAGCCCGCCGAGTTGTGAGGCCAGGGAGGGGAGCCCTAAAGACTGCTAATATCCAGGAAAGAAAAAGAGAAATTCTGAAGAAACAAAGATAACGCCTGCGTGGCATCTGACTGCTTGCAGGCTGCTGAGATTTTAGGGGCAGCATAAGAGCAGGGGAAAAAAAGAGACATCTTCAGATATTTTCCAGAGAAGCAGACCCTTGCCCAGTACAAATGTAAGCCTCCTGTCAGTCGGTTTTACTTTCCTTATAGCCATCTTTCACACAAAGAGCCTTTTCTTTTGTTGCTGAATTGATTCCTTCCCTCTCCGCACACATGCTTTTCCAGTCAGAGATGTCAAAACCAGATCATTATATAACTTGATCCTGAGGATCTCTGATAGAAAGAGATTCTTTCTAACCAAGTTTAAGGGTTATTGGGACTAATTCCTTCCCACACAATCCTTAAGCATCCCAAGAAAGAGTCTCCAGCTGAGAATTTGGACTACACTGAAAACATATTACTGCAAACTGCACTGACCCATGGTGACCCCCACTGCCCTACAGCCCCTTCCAGGTGAAGCGCTGAAAAACAAATAAAATCTGGACAAACTCCAGTCTGCAAGTTAAGATTGCATGCAGAATTGGTAGTTACATGATACACCATCAGGGAACAAATCTCTTGCTGGCAGACAACCAGAGCCAACAGTCTGGTGAGGCCTTTGGCATCTTTTGTTTTTATTTAAGCTTGCCCTATTGTGTTCTTGTGTTGGCATCTTCTGCCTTTGTTTAAGGGGCTCTTTAAAGAGATGGTTAGCTGAAACCCTCCGCTGAAGTTTTTAGAAAGAAATCAAGGATGCGTAGGGATGGTAACAGCCTCCTATTATACCACATTTTCACAAAATCAAGCAATTCCAGGAAAATAGAGATATATATTTTCACATATAATTGAAAACGGTGCCTTGCACTGGCTGGGAATCCAAAACATGCCAGATCTGGAACGCAGTCAAACCCCAAAGCCTGTCTCTCTACCGCAACTCCCTGCCTCCTCAAAGGAAATACAAACAGCAAACAGATAAATTCAAGCTCCCTTCTTCCCCATTTATCTGCAGCAAAATGGGAAGAGATGCTCTGCATCTCAAAAGCAGAATTTTTACCTCGATATCGCTTTGCTATTTAGAGAAACCACTGAGCTACAGAGTGCTGCTGAGCAGGGCAGGTATGTGCAGGAGAGAGAGGCTGCTGCTCTGTGTCTGGCAGCCCAAGCCTTTCAAGGCAGAGGTGTCCCTGTGGCTTGTGCCAAGATAAAAGCATTACAGGGCCACTAAACATTCTGCCCTCAGGACTTCCCGCTCGTGTAAGCGCACAACTGGGAAGTGGAAGCTCTTCAGACTAACGCATGTGTGCACATACGCCATCGGCTCCTCTCTCAGCCTGTACTCATCACACCTCAACAGGCTGAGGCTGTGGTGAGGAGGTCCCACCAAACAGCAACACCAGTGAGCAATGGGTGCCTTTGCCCCAATGCACCCGCTCACGAGGTGTGAAAATGTGCAGTGAGGCCAGCAGCCCGCCTGTGGAACGGCGCGGAGGGAAGATGGGAGCAGGGCGGAACAGCGATACCTTGCGATGCTTCACCACGTAATAGAGGATGGGGGCTCTGCTGTCAGGCCGGGGTCTCCACACCAGATCGTAGCTGTCTGTCTTGGATGTCCGGGGAGAACTGAGGATGATGGGGGCCTCGGCTGGAGACACCAGCTCCCTGTTGGCTGCACACTGCAGAGATGCTGCCAGCGGGGTAGTCCCAGGCTTTGGCAGTCCAGCTTTATCCAGGGGCAGCTTTAAGGCACTGTCCCTGGAAGGTGGTGTTGGAGGCTGAGCTGAGCCCAGATGGGCATCTCGCCCAGGGTTGAGTGTAGCTCCTGAAAGACAAGGCGTCGAGGAAGAGTAAGTGCCTGTCCCAGTCTGCAATGAAGGCCCCTCGAACCTCTCAGAAGACCAGCGCTATACCCCCACCACACCACAGGTACCTCAGAGGTACCAGATCCCACGTGGTGCTGGCTGCTGTGCCACTCAAAAAGGTGTTGGCAACAATCTCTCTGTCTCCTGCTTGTAAACCTATCATGCTTTACTGGGGCCTCTCTGAGAACGGGGCCACACGGGGCCTCCTCCATCTCTGAAGCCCCTCTTACCCTGGATAAGTTCAACAGGGTCCGAGGTGGTACCTCGCTTACCCCAGGTGAATCCACCCACATCAGTGTTTATGCTCTTGCTCCATGCAAACTCAGAGGCAGAGCTGCGTAAGCCATGGGGTGAGGCACTACACCAGACGCCCTGTGCCTCTCAGGTAGAGATAGCTCAAGTAGGCACACATGGCGCAGCACTTAGAAGCAAAACCACTACCATCTGTTCCTACAAAGAGATACGGAAGTCCCAGTCAAAAAAGCACGCTAAGTATAGGGTAAAAGGGAGGGAAAAGCAAGGCAGCTCAACTACAAGTTTCTTCTCCTGCTCCCCCTGCTCTTTTCACAGAATCACATGGGGTTGGAAGGGACCTCTGGAGATCATCTAGTCCAACCCCCCTGCCAGAGCAGGTCTACCTA
>JAOXNO010000001.1:89789263-89801617 GCA_028565335.1 Limnodromus scolopaceus
CCCCTCCCCTGCCCCGCTCCCCCACGTCGCCCCGGGCCCATCGCACAGCCCTCGTGCCACAGCTCCGCCGGCTCAAGCAACACCACCTGTGTTTTCCTTCTCTCCCCTCCTCACGCCACCTCTGCCCCTGGGGCCAGAGCCCCCCGTGCCTGCTCAGCAAATGCTTTTCCAACACGCAGCCACCCCCTTCTCTCCTTCCTTCCCTCCCTCCCGCCGTCGCCTCCAGGGAGCCCTCAGAGGAGAGGCCCAGGCGGAGGAAAATGAATGGGGCTGTCTTCAGAAAGCAGCTGCAAATTCCTGGGGGATGCCCGGCCGGACCCGGTGCAGGGTCACTGCCCACAAGCACCGCACACTGAGGCCCGGCTTCCCCCACGTGCTGCCCCACAGCCAAGGTGATGGAGGGCCACGGGGGCAATGAGCCTCCCTTTGTCCCACAGCATCCCGGGGACGCAGGGGCCCCGTGCTTCTCTCGTCCTTGGTCATGGGGGATACAGGTGGAGTCCCTTTGCCGTACCCCTCATCTATTTTTTTGTTTTGTTTTTAAATGTCACATCTATCCGGGTCAGGTTTGCTGCTCTGCTCACCGCACTGATGTTCCACACACGCAGACGTCGTGTGAGTCGCATGGCTTTCGCCACCTCCGCCTGCTGCCTTGGCTCCAGCCCCACGCTTCAGCCGCCCCATGAGCTCCACCAAGGGCTCTCGACCCTCCAAGCCTTTTACTGTTGCAGGACCAGAACACAGCACTGAGTTTGTGTCCCTGGTGGATTTAGCTGGCCCCACCAGAGCCCACTGCAACCATACCTTTTTCATATAGCTCCTCCACCCAGGAGAGGGGCTTGAGTAGGGCTTCTGGCATGATGGCAAATTTGCCACCTGCAAGCGGGCAGAGAAAATACCTTTCTCTTCCTTGCAAACTCTCAGCCATATGAAAGCTTAGGGTCTGGCTTGGAAAACCAGCAATACCACTGCCATTCAAGCTGTCCTGGCCTCCAGCCCACAGCTGCTGGGCCATGTGGGGCTGATCTCGTGCAGCACGCCAGGCCAGCAGGTATCTGCACGCTATTTTGGACTAGATGATCTTAAAAGGTCCCTTCCAAACTAGGTGATTCTGTGATCTACCTGCACCGATGTGCCACAGGCTGCCAAGGTCGAGTGTGGGATCATGGGACACCAGGTCGCCTCCAAGTGGACTCAAAAGTACCCAAGTAATGCCTGAAGTCCTGCTCCTTTTGTTGCTTTACAAAATCTTCCCCTTTCTGCAAATCCCTCCTCCCTCCACCCCTCGGCTATACAGTAGCTATTTTATCTCGGCCGGAGGAATTAAACGCTAGTTTCAACCAGCCCCCTGAGCCAGGGAGAGCAGAGATGGACTCGTCGCCGCTGTGCCATAGACGGGGAGAGGGAGGTATCGGTCCCCAGGCTGTGCTGTGGCTGCCAGCACGGCAGCAATGGGTATCTGCTGCTGCCTGCTGACTGCCAGCAAAGCACAAGGAGGCCCTGAGGGACCAGGCGTGCACAGCCTGGGGCGTCTGAGGGTGTTTTCTCCAAAGGAGGCAGAGTGGAAATAGGCTGAAAGTTGGCCAGATGTTACCTACACCCCTCGAAACCTACCAAGTCACTTTTTCCAATGACTCCAGGTCCCCTTCCAAAATAAAATTAAACCTTGAAAATATTTCCACCACCACCCCCCGCCACTGCTTTCATTCACGTTGTAGTTTCACTCTTCCCCTCGCCCTCCAAAAGAATTTTTGGATGGGGCTAAGACTTTCAGAGGGCTTTCTTTCAGCCCAGCAGGTGATCTGGAAGAGATGTATCAACTGCAATGTCAACCTGCCAGGGGCTTCCCTCTCCACCCCCAGGACCTTGGTCCCCACTGAACCAGCTCAGAGCAAGGCCCTGTAGAGGAGATCTGGAGCAGGAGTGAGAGCTCATGGCACATCTTCTACCACAGCTTTCAAACTCAGTCCCACCACAAATCGGTGCTCCCTGTTATTTCAGGCCACTGCAATGCCAGTGTTGCAAGAAGCAGCCTCCAGCTCAAGAACATGAAACTGGTCATTTGAACCCTTCCAGAAGGTCTCCCTCTTACACCTTCAGCCCCATGTCTTTCCTGGGCTGTCCTCTCTCTCCCTCTTCATTGTCTGCTAAGTCTTCCCCACCTGGGGGCATCTCTATTTCCTGAGGCTGTCCAGGTGTGTGAGCCATGGCCTCTGCCATCCCCAGTTTCCCCAGAGGACAGGGGACCCATGCAGTGCACCACAGGAGCATGATAGATATGATAGATTTAGTAGTTTGTTCAACCAGTCTCTAACTCCAGTTTTATGAGCACCACTGAATGGTGCTCCTGACCTCCCCTTGGCAGTAGTGCCTTTGCCACAGCAGGGAGTACAGCAAGGGGCAAGTCCCTCTCTTTTGCACCCCCACGCCACAATCCAGTAGCTGAAGGTGATTCACCTCCTAGAGAGGACTGAGGAACCACTCAGTTGTGGCTTAAATTTCTCCTGAGGGACATGGTGGGACGTTCCGGTGCTCTGAGTCCTGTCTCCTGTCCACCACTGATTCTAGACCAAAGCAGACAGACAGGTCAAACAGCCATGCTTTGTCCCAGGAGACAGAGCTGGCGGTGGTGGGTTGGGGTGAGGAGAAGAAATAAAAGGGGATCAACCTAAGAGGGAACCAATCAGGCTGAGGAGCCATGCACACCCCGCTTTCCTAAATGCAAACCATGCCCTTGGTAATCCCATCCACCTCTCCCCTCCTCTCCTTCCCTCTATCAGGCCACCAGCGCACACAGCCCCCTTTCTGCTCTGGAATGTGTTCTCCGAAACTTAATCTCGGCACAGGGCTCAGGCCAAATCCCCCAACAGATTCGGCCCCGTGACAATCCCCTCCCATCCCGTTTCAGAGCTCAGCAACTCTCCCCTCGCTTTCCCTCACCTCCTCCTCCCACCCAGCCTGGCCTAAACATTTCACCCCTGATTAATGTATCAGTGACAAGCCAATAGCTCTTGGCTTTAAAGCAAAGCCAGCCCCCGCTTTACACAAACATCTTCACTTCTTCATTTTCTTAAGACTTAGCCCCAAACTCCCCCTTGCTGGGAAGACGAAGCCCTTTCCGTGCCTGGGGGCTGTCACTGCCAAGGGATGACGGTCTCCTCTGCACGCACTTGCTCCACCAAAAAATGCACGGGTCTCTGAGAAGATCAGACTCTCCATCACCTAAACAAGGGTGGTCCTCATAGAGCCCCCCCCATCTCCAAGCAGGCGTGGGCTGCTCCTTCTCAGATGCATCCACTTTCTTGCAGCACTTGTGCTTGCACAGTGTGCACAGTGCTTGCAGCACTTTCTCACATTTGAGCATAACATCTGGCCAAAACCAGGCGCCTGCAAGAGAAGTTCCCTTCTCTAAGACACCCCGTCACATGTACACACATCTCCTTGGTCTGTTGCCAATGCCAGAGGGCAGCATTGAGGAGCGCGTAAGCTCAGGGACAGGAGCAATGCCCCTCACACAGGGATGTGGCTCAGAAACAAAGTGGCTCTCTGCTGCCATGACACTGCAACCTCATAGAAAGAGGACAAAACCCTGGAAAGGGGGAGCACGCCCACCTAGGATCAACGGCAGTGGTAATGCAGCCTCCTGCCCCATAAAAACAAAGACCTCTTTACAAGTGCTTTTAGATACGCTGCTTTACCTGTACCCACCTCCTGCTGACTTCTGCGCCTGCCTTACCAGATGAGGACAGCGCAGACTCTGCCTTCAACATCGCCATGCAACCATTCTCCCAATACTCCCGCCCTCCCTCACCTTGCATTTTGGCAAGGGATCCTCCCGATGTCACACAGAGGGCTACCAGCCACTTAATGCAGGTGGCTCAGGTGTGCCTCCTTACCACAACCAGACCAGCCTTTCCTTACTGTGAGCGCAGGGGCTGGAACTTTGGTTATGATGAACCCAGGGGCAACACAAAAAAGCGCAGGTTCCATCAGAGCACAAGCAGGGCAAGGGACTCGGCTTCCTGCAGGTCAGGAAGGCAGAAAAACTTAGCATATACTGACCCAGCACTGGCAACAGCCCCACAGCAGCCCAGGCAGCGGTTCGGCCATCAGCACCAGCTGGTAGTTTTTGGTAACCTCAATTAAGAAGTCAGCAACCAGATGGGGCAATGTGACAGCCAGGGAACCGACCGGGCACACAAACCCCAATGTTCAGGTATTTCCTGCTTTTTGTGGTCTTGCAAAATCTGTCACTGCAGGACAGGTATGCAGCCTGCCATGCAGGAGGACTGCTTAGGTCAACGCTAGGCCACAACATGACAGCCAGTCCATGATCAAAAATGCTACAAAACGGCCTAAGCCAAAGGAGCCATCCCTTGACAACGGCATGAGTAAGTGAAGGCATGGGTGAACCTCTCATTGCCCAAGCAACGCAGGAGATGGCAGAGGACTAAAGTTACTCACTAGCTAACGTGACCACTGCAGGGACACTGGCAATGACTCCTTCGGGCACACGAGCAATGCACTGGTATCGCCCCACGGTGCGGTTGTTGAGAGCTGTGATGACAAGTTTCCCTCGCTCGATGTGGATACCCAGCACCTCGTCAGATCCAGCCAGCTCCTTCCCGTTCAGTCTCCAGGTGAGGTTCACTCTGGGGGGGTCCACCACACACCCCAGGCTGACTGGGCCCCCAAGCTTTTGGACGGTGGAGGCAGGTTGCACTGTGACCTGCAGAGATTCACCTACATAGAAGGGAAAAATGGGAATAAGAAAACTCTGTGAGACTCAGCAAAAGAAAGGCAGAGGAAAAAGCTGCAGCGCTGGTACGTTTTGCATTCCCTGTTGCTTCTGCTTGTGCTGCACCTTCCCCTTAGCTCCCCACACACCCACCCTAGTGCTCCGAGATGCACACCAGCCCCATTCCTTC
The DNA here is from genome assembly GCA_028565335.1 of Limnodromus scolopaceus. Lineage (NCBI taxonomy): Eukaryota > Metazoa > Chordata > Aves > Charadriiformes > Scolopacidae > Limnodromus > Limnodromus scolopaceus. The sequence continues at coordinate 89,794,192 of JAOXNO010000001.1, forward strand.
TTGGCGCCACTAGACAAAGATGTCCAACTCCAACTGTATACCCTTCTCCTCTGGAGGAGCGTTTGAACCCAGACCTCTGGTAAAGGCTATTGAGGAAGCAGCGGAGAGAGAAAAACACTTTGCACTTGAAGTAGGGCTACGCTAACCAGCCTCAAGGCAAAACATAAACAAAATGGAACAAAGAGATAAAACCAGAAACTTACTCAGTTTGGCAAAACAGGCAGTGGCTGCGAGGATGAGGCAAGGGATAGGGGACATGGGTCTCTTCTTTCCATGTGTCATTGCCATCCCATGCGGTGTGTCCTGGGGCACAGGCGCCCAGGGACGGGTCCCATAAGCTGCCTCAGGGGATGCAGTGGAGGTGTGGCAGCGGGTTCCTGCGGGTGACAAGAGACATGATGGATGAAACCCTCAGACTTCCCTCTGCTTTCCAGCCCCCCCTGGTTTCTCTACCAACACCCCTACAACTCCCAGGAATTCACCAAGCCAGTGAATGCCTGAGCAGGCTACCGACAGTCATGCAAGGACTTCTCCAGTCTCTCCCCAAGCACGGTCGTGAGTCTCCCAAGACTCTCTCCTCAGCCCTCGGTACAGATCTACATGTGTGCACATAGGCACATAGTATCATAGAATGGTTAGAGTTGGAAAGGACCTTAAAGATCTGCCGTGGGCAGGGACATCTTCCACTAGACCAGGTTGCTCATACTCACTGTCCTTCCCACGTGAGGTTAGGCACAGTGAATGACTGTACTGTGCCGCAATGCACACCAGGCAATTTTAAGGAGCAAAACACAAACATTTCCAACAAACTGTCACTGGAGATACTCACTAAGTGTTGCTGCCACTTCTTGGCTGAATCTGGAATATATTCCAGCCTGAATGCAAAAGTAAATGAGCAGTACAAGTCCTGAGCTACATGAAAATAGACATGATCCTGCGGTTTCACAGTCTTTTCCTGAGACACTGGCCATGTTGCTACTGGGCACACCTGTATTTCAATCCAGATGGGACTCCTTAGGAGATGTGAAAGTTCTCCAGGGCATTTCTGCAAGGAATTATTCTGAAGTGGATGGGGAGCTTTTTCAGGAGAAAAGAAATGCCCAGTTCTAAATTTGTTAAAATTCAGTGCAGTGAACTGAGGGTGGATTACACTAATTGGACGTAACACACCTTTACTTTAAATTAAGAGACCCAATCTGGGGAAAGATTTCAGATTAACCATTCTGCCTGAAACACACAGCTTATTTTGAGTTGAACTACCCTTGTCTGGACAAACCACCAGGTTCACATTTGAAAGCATCAACAATCTCCAAAAAACTTGAAGCCAAAGGCCACTCGTCACAACCCAGATTGCTGTGAAGAGCTGCGCGCTGCAGCAGCTGTTTCAGAGAGACTGTCATGAATGAACGCTAAAGCAAACAAGCCAGGTCAGGCAGATTAAAGATCTAAGTGGCTGCACCAAAGAGACACCCTTAGATGTTAGACTGAATTCAGCTTCAACCAAGGGCACAGGGCTGAAGTTAAGAAGAGACTTCCCTCTATGGGTATCATAATGCAGCTACAGGATTTTGAGCTCCCTTCAGCTGCAGCACTAAGAGGATGACCCACGAGTCTTAAAGGTGTTTCAGAATTGCTCCTGTGGCACGTCCACATCAGCAGGGGAGAAGCCCAAGACCAAACCAATAGCCAGCCCAAACAGCAGTTATTTTGCCTGCTCCCCCTGCAGATATACAATTAACCATAACCACCATCCTCAAGAACACCTGGCCTCTGCAGAGCAGTATTTCCCACTTCCACCATGATCGAGCCATCACCTGTTTGAGCGTGCCCTTTCCAAACCCAACTCAGTCAGAAAGAGGGGACAAGTCCCTCCAAGCATAACTTCCAAAATTAAACTTCCTAACTCCTGAAGTACGGACTGCCACAGACTCCCCGTGAGATGCTCAGTAAGTCGCTCAAGGCAAGACCGATTACCGCTAGCAAGGAACCACAGCATGTGGGCAACTCTCACCAAGCTACTCTCAGATGACTTTGCTTGGCATCTGGTGACAGCAAAGGTGCAAGAGCACAGCGCAGGGTCAACGTCCATGGCTGGCTATGCTGGGGTCCACATCATGACAGCATGACTCTCTGCAAATTGGGCTATCGCTCTGACAGCCTCACAAGCTGTCCCCATCCTGCACACCCCCTTCCCTCCCTCCCTGAAGCATTGACTGGGGGAGAAGTCATGGAGGAGACACTTGTATAAAATTGAGAGTAGACAGGAAAAAGAAGCTCGTGATTTCAAAAGGAAGCAAGGCCAAGTGACCAGCAGGCTCAAGGCAGGACAGCTCTTTCCCAGGAGTTACCTAGCCATGGTTAGTGTGGCCATAAGCCCAAGATAACAAGCCCTGCTGATAGGCAGGATAAATTAGGTCAAGCTCGGCTTCTGGGTGGCCAGGAGCATGGACAGAGCTTGGCCACCAAGACGTGAGGCTAGGCATACCCTGAAGGCACCCAGAAAGATCAGGTAGACTCACATTCTAGCTACCGCAGCCCACAGCCTCATTACATGGGGAAATCCCCTGTGGGTTAACCTCAATTGCCAAAGTGACAAGACAGCAACATCCCTCTCCCATGCATTTCATCCTTCCTGGTATCACACTCCTCCCCCAAAGAGGGAACAATCGCAACAATTTGAAGTTTCCCCCATCAACCAGCACATACAGTTGTACAAGATCCTTTTGCCATCAGCTTGGAGAGCATCTGAGATACTCAATTTCATTTCTCCATGTAAGACAGCCAAAGTACCCTTCATTATGCTGCAGTCATCTAGGGTAAACCACCACTGACCATGGCCATAAAAGTGCCTGTGGTCTGTCCACACCAGAACATGCACTGTTGACACCACTGATGTGCCACTAACTACGCTCATCTGGAAAAGACTTTGAGTTAGTTTAGGCTAAAAACCTGGGTTTTGTTTGTACCTTGCACCATCAGGGTTGCTGGGGACAGAAAGCCTTCCACCAACATTTTGGGAAGGTGGGAAGAACATTTGGGAAGAAACATTTTGGGGTAGGACTTAACGTCTTGTTCCTCAGTGCTGGAAGCCTACAGAACAAAGCTGACTCATTCCCCCTATCTGGATGGGTTTGGCAGCAGGACGGAAAAATGCTGGATGGAAAAGAGTTGCTCCTTGGAGCCCATGCTGGGGGAGGGGGTAGGCAAAGATGTTCCCAACCAGACCTCCCTGCAGCTCTGCGCCGTGCGGAGCCTCTGGCCAGAAGGGCAAAGCCAAAGGCGCAGAAATGTGTAATGGACCCTTCGTGAGCTAGGACCACCCAGGCACATCGATACAACGACTGAACTGGCTGCCACCAGGTCTGTAAAAAGATGAAGGGCAATAGGTGGGGAGAAAAAAGAGGAGATCAAAAAATTTGGCCGCAGCACTGGGCAGATTGAACAGTATTGAGCAGAGATTGAGGAGAGAAGGTGTGTTGCAACAAGTGTATGGTACCTCCCCAAACCTCCAGGCAGAATATGAGCTCTTAATAGGGACATGTGGCCATTTCTTTCACAGCTGAGTGAAGTACAAAAAGTAAATGGCCAGCATAAAAATAATGAGGAAAATGAATGAAAACATCAATTCCAAAAGAACTATTAGGATCCAGGGCCAGATTTCGAAATTCTCAGCTTCCACAATTGAAGCCAGATTTTCAAAAGCATTCAGTTCTTGACATGCTGAGCTCTCCTGAATAGGCAACCAACTTATTTCGATGCTTAAATGGGAGCTGACCTCTTTTGAAAATGCTGCCCTTAAGCAGCCTGCAGTAGTGCAAAGCAAGGAACTTTATTAATCAGGCAGCTTTCTATCTGCCTGGCGTTCCCTGCAAGCGCTGCCAGAGAGGGCTGCAGCGGGAGAGGAGGCAGAGGTGGGGAGCGGAGGAAGCCCCAGGTGCTCTGGGTGCCTTCCCAGAGGCGGTGGTCCTGGGCAAGGGGCTGTGCTGGGAGCCACAGGGCTGCTGCATGGCCGTGTCCTGCTCTGCTGCCCCCTCTCCCCAAGGCAGGTACACCAGGAGATACCCCTGACACTTCTGCAGCTACCAACACCAACAGCTTCAACAGCTCCTGCTTAATTGCTATTTGGGAAAAGAAAGAGTTAAAGTCATTTAAAGAGCTTCAAGGGGGGGAAGGGAAAACAAACAAACAAAAAATTTTGTTTATTTATTTTTTAATTCTTTCCTGCCAGGTTAAAATAACAATTTCCTGTCAGTGGAGCGAAAGGCTGTAAGTCCCTCTCAGCCAGCCCAGTAAATCAAAGGAGGGGCCATTAGGAGAGCAAAATTAACGAGAGCTTGATCAGATATCGGGGAGTGTAGGGGGTGTAAAATCTGTTGGCTCAGCTTCCCGCCACACACCTAAGCCCACCGAGGCCCCCGTGCCGCGCAGCCCCAGCTGTGCCACGGCGACGGAGGGCACTGCAAAGGGAGCCCAGCAAGAAAGAAAAGCCAGAGGTGAAGATATGAAAAGAGAAGAAAGGCGCGCGTGTGTGCAGGGCAGGGGGGGGGCGTGGGGTGCGTGTGATAAAGCTGGAAAGGAAAAAGGGATCTGAATTAAGAGCAGGCAGCGGGAGAGGTGTTTGCTGATTAGAAACTGAAGGTTTTACTGAGGAAATGCTGCCCACAGGCCCAAGCCCCCTCCTGCTTAACAAGGGCCGGCCAAGCAGCCCCTGTTACTGCCGTGCTGTCTGTGATTTACAAGGCTCCCAAATAGGAACCAGCCTCCGCCCCGGCTCTGGGGCAGCATCCCCGCACCACACACCCCAGCTCCGCGGGCAGGCTGGGGGGGAATGCAGAGGCAGAGTGGGTCAGGTCGGATGCACCCACGCTGTTACCCAGTGGCAAGACCCTACATCAAGCGTGCCAGAGCACACGAGGGTGGTTTGGGGTCGTGGCAGGCAGCCGGACCCCCAGCTCCGCTTTGTGCCGAGGAGGAGCAACGGGAAGGGGAAGGGGTTGCTTTGCACTAAGGCAAAGGCTGCAGCAACCCAGGTCCAGCCACCAGCTGGGGACACCCTGGGTGACTCTGGAGAATTCACTGCAGCTGGTCTCCATTTCCAACGGGTCAAGTAGGGACAATGATACTCCCAGTTCTCCGTTTTATACATTGAGACTTAAGCTCTTCAGAAAAAGCAATGTCTTACACAGCACAGCGTGCCAATTTTACTTGTAATCATTAGTTTTTAATACAAGACAGTATTTTCCTGTTGTTCCATAGAGCTTAAAGCACTGGAAAAGAAAATGTAAGAGAGAAGAGAACCACAGTACCCCTCTGCTTTACAAATGAGGGAACCTAAGGGCTAGAAAAGGAAGCCAACCTGGCCCAAGGTTATACAATAAAGCAGTGGCAGGCCTGGAAATCTAAAACCTCTCTGACTGGGACCTTCATCCCATCAGGAAAGTTGTTCTTGGGTCCCAAATCTTTGACGTCCTATCTGAAAAAACACCACTCAACTGTATAATCCTCTGGCTGAAAAAAAAAACAACCCAAAGCACCAAACCCTGTCAAGTTGACACACCTGAGCAGATCAGTTGTAAAGTCCCCACTTGATTCCTGGGCACAGATGGCAATCTGGGCACCCTTGCAGCAGACTGCTTCTCAAAAACATCCCAGAGGGCAAAATTACCCTCTATCAACGCCCATCCCCACTCCAAGTATTAATTTCATACTGTTAAGTTTTATTCTCTCACTCTAAAAGGATTTGGAAAAGGAGAGGTTTGCTGCAGGAGAGATGCTCCCTCTGCCATGAAACAGTGAGGGCGTCAGACAGGGATGGGGATGCAGGTGCCGTACGGAGAGGCAGGATCCCAAATAGGAAGCGGGTGGTGGCAGGAGGAGGCAGAGGGAGGCAGCATCCGACGTGACACTGCCGCGTTTAAAGTCAAGGAGGTAGCACAGTGTACACGCAAACAGGGATAAAAGCTTGCCTGCTTCCCTCTATAGCACTGAAAGCTCCTGACTTCAGAGTGCATTAGCTCTGTTAACATAGCCCTTGATTAACTGTGTGAGGAGTTCCCCCCCCCCCCCTTTTCCCTTTTTTAAAGTGATTAGGCACAAAAGACTCTCGTACTGGCTACTTGTGAGCTCAGCAAGTCCATCAAGAAGCCACAACAGAGAAAGCCTGGGATAAATTCATGCTTATAGTTGGGACAAGGAAAATAATCCAGAGCAGAACCTGGCATGGCACCACCACCATGCAGACAAGTAAGTTCGTCCGAAAACTACAAACTGCGCTTAGGCACTGGGTGACCCTAAAACAGAACCACAGATTTTTTCCAAGCAAGTCCTGAGCAATCCGGTGGCAACAGACACTTCTCTAAAAAAATAAACTGAACTCGCAGGTAAAACAGCTCTTCTTCCTTTAACAAAACTGCTCACGCAAACCCAACCAGCAACAAACACACAAAAAAACCACTTCACTGGATCTTTGGAACTTGTTTTTTCCATCTTCCTTGAGACAAAGCTACTGCCCTGGGCAGCTCCTTTCCACAGCTGCCCGCAGTATCACCGGGGAGGAGACTGGCTTCGAATTAGCCACAGGATGCAAAGCCTTCCCATCGCTTGTCTGACTTCTCCTCGCACCCCTAAAGACCCAGCTGCCCGTGTTTTCTGGCGCCTCTCCATCCCACGGTTCCTCCGAAATGAGTGCCGCTTTCCAGCGGGCATTGATCAGCCTGACTTTGCCAAGCGCCAGCCACCCCTTCACATTGACGTTTCTCATCAGCCAGCGAGCACGAGGCCGCTGGAAGAAGGACATGCCACCCTCGTGCCGGCCACGAGCTCCCCAGTGACACCGCGACGGTGGCACCGCAGCGAGTGTGGCTTGCCTCCGATGATGCCTGTGCCACGGTGGTCCCAGGGTGGCTGAACCCGCCGGCCTAAGACAGTCCTGCTGCAGGCGGGCCAGGGATGCGGGGATGGCCTTGCCCCGCGGGATACGCCTCCCTTTTTCCCCAGCGACCAGGAGAGGAGCCCTGTGCTAAAACAGAGTATGCACGCCGGCTTGGGCTGCCCCTGGAGCGCCCTGAAAACAGCTCCAGCCCTTGAAAAGACAAGGCTAAAGCGTAAGAAAGAAAGAAAACCCGAGTCCTTTCTTCAATATCATGCTCCCCCCATGCCCTAGACACTTAATTTCCCTCCTTCCCCCCACCCCCCCCGGCTTCCCCCTCCATTCTGAGTAAATTCAATTTGACAACCCTGCTAATTGGATAAACGCTGCTCCCTACGCTCCTTTAAGGCTGCCCGCTTTTCTCTCCTTGTTTTTGGAGGGCGATTGTGGCTGTTCTTTAACATGAATTCCATCTGCTTTATTTCTCTGGGAAATGATTTGCACTTGTTTTGAAGGAGACCCTTTCCTGTCTTATTAGTTTTTTTTTTTTTTTAATGG
>JAOXNO010000001.1:89801726-89827409 GCA_028565335.1 Limnodromus scolopaceus
GATAAACACAGGCAGTGTCAAGTGTGAGGAGGGGGGGGGAAGGATGGGGTTCAACTGCCAGTCAAGCCTCGGGCCCTCAATGAAGCCCGGAGGCCTACCCTAATCTGCTGCATGCTTGCCATATGGGAGCTGTGTTGCCCTGGGAAACACTAACAGGCAGAACGGAGCTTAATAGAGTCCATATTCATTGTAATGCAGTGAAATGGCTCGAGGGACTATTGCCCCTTGGGTCTGTTTTCATTCTTCTGTTCCCCCTCTTTCTTTTCTCTCTCTCTTTTTTTTTTTTTTTAATAAATTTTTTTCCTCCCCCCCTTCACCCCCTCCCCCCCACCTTTTTTTTTTTTTTTTTTTTTCCCTTTCCCCCCTCTTTCTTCCTTTCAAAAAGGACCAAGTCCCTGGAGAGCTCTAATCTGGAGAGGCTGGGGGCTCCCCGAAGGGCCGGCCAGCCAGCGGGGCAGGAGCGGGAAGGGGGAAGGGAGAAGGGAGAGGGTTGGAGGTGGTTTAGAGGGGCGCAGGAGAGGTGGAGGGCAAGAGGAAAGGAGCAACTAATAAGCATGCAGCCGGCCAGCTGTCAAGATGCTGACAATGCCGCTTCGGGTGGAAAGAGCCCAGCGGCCAGCACTGGCACGGAGGCTGGCGCAGGGTCCTCCCGCGGAAGCGCTCGCCTCCCCTAAGTGCCTCCGTCCTCAGCACAAGTGACAAAAAAAGGAAAAAAAAAAAAGGAGAGAGAAGGGCGCAGATGGAGCGTGCTGCGCAGCCTCTTCAGAAACAAAGTGCACCTAGGAAACAGATGTTGTTGCTGCAACAAGCCTGGAGCTGCTGGCTGCTCTCTGGCTCCTTCTCCCAAGTGCGCGAGGGGGGAAAGCGGCCCCGCAGCAGTCACTGGGGCTGCCCCTGTGGCCAGGACAGGATGCCTCTCCAGTCAAAAGCCTTAATCAAGGCTCAGTCCAGCTTTGGTCCCAACCTGGGAGAGCTACCATAGCTTTAGACCAACTTTTCCTCCACACTCCCCATCCTTTTCATCCTTGATCCACCTGTGCACTCTCCAACCCCCCACCTAACATCCTAATTTAAAGAGCTGAGTACTCCCAAAGGGAGCACACATCTCCAGTGCTTACAGTGCAGGTCAAGCATATGGGGAGTTCAACATCAAATGTGAGGGAATCAGTAGAATTGCTGGTATCAAGGTCCAGTGAGACCACGACCAAGTGTATACCGGATTGCAGCTCAACTTTTATGCTGAAGTTGGTATCCCAAGAAAGGGTCAGGATCCCCTTGGAAAACCACATCAATATAGCCACACACTTAAGGAGATAGTTACCTACTCTGGAGCGTTTTCAGTTTCCCCATGCCTGCAACAAACTCAGTTCACAATGCAGCAAGAAAGCCTGACTTACCTGGTGCTCTGCAATGGGACAACATTGCATTTTTGTGGTGAGAAACACTGCAGAGGAAGCAGCAAGAAAGGGGTCACCCATTGACACAAGTGTGATGTGAAAACACACCTTCAGTCTTAAAAGCAGAGGAATTTACTGCACTGTATTACTTGCCTGTCAACTCAAGCATCCTATCTCTTGACACACGAAGACAATACCCACTTCATCATTCACATCACAACTAAAGCCAGAGATCAGCATCAATGCAGTCAGAGCTGCAGGCAGATGTCATACTAAGCACAGAGCAAAAAGCACCCCATGTCCTAGAGACTTCATACCACTGGCTAGAAAAGTTACTCGCTTCAGGCCGTTTGATACAAGCAACAACAAAATTCATCTATCTATGCCTTTTCCTATTTGCACAGAGGGACAAAGCATGCTTCCAGGGTAGGAAAGCCCCAGATGGGATGGGATGGGATGGCTCTGCTGGGGGCTGGCACTGTGGGACCCACAGGAGGGGCGGCAAGCGCCAGGCGATGCTGCTGGCTCTGGTCTGGGCTCCACCGCCCCCAATCCCACACCAACGCGAGCCAAGTGTCAGGTTGTTCCCCTCCTTGTCAGCGACTGCAGCCAAGGAGAGCGCCGGGAGGGATGGGCAGTTCCCACCAGGAGCCGTCATCGCCCAGGCACAGATGTGCCTGTGGCTAGTTTACATTAGTCAGGGCACTGCTTTTGTTTTTCCCTTCTCATCCTTTCCAAACAAACAACAACAAAAAAAACCCAACAAAAAAACAACACCCAAAACTTGAAGTCTGAGGTTGAGGCTCTAATTGCCTCGCGGGTTAGGGAGAGGTCAGAAAGGAGGCAGGCCCGGGAGACACAGGGAAAGTAATGCCAGGCAAAAGCTCTGCGAGATACCAAGGGAAAGTGGGGAATAAAGGTGGCAGAAAGGAAAAATGTAGGAAAATTAGATTGAGATGAGGGGGTCAAGAAAGAAGGAGAAATGGGGGAGTTGGGATTCTGGCTGATTTCCTTACGTTGTGTTTGCCCTCACTGCTCCAGGAGCTGGGCAGGCAAGGAGCAGGCAATGCCAGGGCTCACTTGCCACGTGCGAGCCCAGGCTCAAGCCCTTGCCCTGCTCTGCCTTCCTCAGAGTGGGGGCTGTTACCTGGGGATCCCACATCACAAGAAAATCTCTCCCTCCCCAGCTGCCACTCTTCCACTTTGTTTAAACGTGGGTTTCTCACGATAGCAAGAAACCACTCCTGCTCTCACAAGCAACACCATCCTGCTCCAAGACAGAAGTTTAATCAACAGACACACTTCCGTAGCGTGTTCTGGTCCCAGTAAAACAATATTTTTCCAGGGGGAGAACAGGATACTCTCCTCCAAAGCTGTTCTTGCTGAGCTCTGCTCTCTGTTGCTTCCCCCAGCAGCTCTTGGGGAGCACATACATGCAGCCAGCCCTCATCCCCCACCCCGGCCGCAGAACACCACCATGCTGACCAAAGCAAGCATTTCACCATTGATGTGGCAGCAACACTATAAATCCCACATCCTGTGATACCTAATATCACCCTAGGGCCTCTCTGCAGCTGGCCCAGCGGTTAGTAACAGGCCCTAGGGAAGGAGGACCACAAATCACAGCAAAGGTGTGACACTGAGCTGCCCTGAAGAGACTGATCTCCGTTTTATTGTCTCTGTCTCGTGATGGGGTCAGCCTTGCAACAGGACAGACAATAAATATCACAGCGTCCATTCATGCTGGTAACCACCAGATGAAACACTCCCCTCTCTGAAAGCAGAATCTGAATAATATAAACCAAAGCACAGAGGGGTGGTATACCAGACAAACACCCCTGGTCAGCATCTGCATGAAGCGCTGCAGGAGAACCTGGGGAGCAGGGAGCGTTTTGGTGGGTTTGTCGGCTATGGCCGCCTCTGACCTGGGTCTTGGAAGCTCTTGTTCATAGAGCGGATCACAAGCCAGAGAGGCAGCAGCTATGGATGCTTTTTGAGAGCAGCCCACTTCTTTAGATGCTTAAATATGAAATACCTTCAATACCAAATAAAAAATAATTTAAAAAAAAATCATCTTTGTCTATGAACAATAGAAAAATCTTGTCCATGTCCAATTAGGAACAATAATAGAGTGAAACAAACATAGAAACCAAAAAAAAAAACAAACCAGAAAAGCCCACAGAAACTGTCAGTGACACTTAAGACTTCCTCAGGGGAAGTTGCAATGGGGAAATTTTCCTGTTGGAGCAGAGCAAAGACTTGGGTAGCTTTCCTAGCTTTCGAGCCTTCTTCCAGTGTGTATTTGAAGAGCAGGGGCACTCACAACAGCTGCAGTAAAAAAAAGCTGATCAAAATTATGTTAAATACAAGCCAGCGGCACAGCAGAAATACCTGCTAAAACAAGGCATCCAGAAGATCCTAACAGAGGACTTGATTCTGCCGTCTCCAAAATCAGCCTGAACTTTGCCATGACTTCAATGGGAGCAGGCCCAGAAACCGCATTAACAAGCACGAGGGTAGTTTAACACAGTTGACATCAAAATCCAGAAGAGCATACAAAAGAGACAGGACAAAGTACTCGCCAGTAACGTCAATCCAAAGTTTAATCCCCAGATGGCTGGCTTTAGAGACATCCCCATCACCACCATAAAGAGAAACTGCCTTCTAGTTTGCACTCCTTTCAGCAATGCCTTCTTGTTGGGATGCAAAAGAGCACAAGCCCATTTTTCTTGTCCTTTGAAGATGGTATTTAAAAGTTGGGGTTATTTTCTCTCTTTTATAAATTGGGGGATAAATCGGAGTTTTTACTCTCTATAGCTGTCGCTTAAATGCTTTTCACTAACAATAATCATTTTGGTTATGGGAGCAGGTCAAAAGCTTCTAGGACTCTCTGCTGGGACAAATTTCCCCTGGAAGATGTGTCACTACTCCAAAAAACACAAGAGGAAGCTCGAGGCCAGCAAAACAAAGGGACAGAAATGACTGCCCACAGAAAATGCTCCGGCTGGTGCCAAATGCCTAGGTGGGGTGCAGGGGCTCAGTGCTGAGTGCCAGCACCCAGATGGGCTGAGCCACGGCCCCCATTCCTGCTGTGGCCAGCAGCTGCCGTGCTGCTCCAAAACCCCTCCAGGCCCACCTGGAGCTGAAAAATGGCAGGGGGGACACACTCGCAGCAGAGTCCTGGTATGGGTGACAGATTTCCCCTGCCCCAGAGATGAAGAGGAGACTGTTGCATCTCTTGGGTTTTTAAAAATATTTTTCCTGCACGTCATTTGCCCCATTTATCATCCCAACAATAGATACGCCTTTCCGAAAATGATGGCCCAGTCGAGAACGGCAACCCAAACGTGGGCAGGAGACGGAGCGAGACCTCGCATCACCCTGAAGAGATGGGCAGGGCCAGCATCTGGTTTCTCCCTCTCTGCCAAGGAGATGCTCCAGGACGAAAGGATGGGAAACCTGCCGCAGGGGCACCATGCTGCTGCCCCAGAGCCTGGGGAAGGTTCACCTGCCCCACACCCCAGCCAGCCATCAGGACACGCTGGTGAGAGCCGTGGACCAGCACCTGCGCTGGTGGTGGCGTGCCAAGCATGGTGGCAATGCCCAGCGGGCAGCAGTGCCTGCGCATCCACCGAGGGGGCACAGCGCGGACCCATCGCCCGCTCCCCGCTCTTCGCCCGTTTACACTTGGCACTCGCGAGTGCGAGCACGGAGCCGGAGGCACCTCCCCGGGCCCTTCACACGCTAAGCACCAGCAGCAACTCCAGCTGCAAAGTTTGCTTTCCTTGACGCACAGTTTACTTTCTCCGTTCCCCCCCCCCCCCTCCCCTGCATCCCACCCCTTGCCACTTACCCCTCACTCCAAAAAGGCTCTCTCTCAAACAGGCTTAAGCTTTAAACAAATAAGGGCTTGGAAAGCAGCAGCCTGCTCCTGTTTCCCTCCCCACCACCCCTGCTCTCTCTCTCTCTCTCTCCCCCCTCGGAGCCGCAGCACAAGCGGAGCTGGCGAGCGCCGCGCAGGCATAGAAAACAAACACGTGGAGCGGAGCCAGCTGTGAAGTCGGATTTGGCATACGCTGTTTGCGAAAGGAATAAAAGCACCCGGGAGAAGGGGAAAGGGGAGGGGGGGGGGAGGGAGAAGGAGCGTAGGGCAGGGAGCCGGGGGATGCTTTTGGAAGCCCTGGTACATGGGCGTGGGGAGGGGTGTCAGTAGGTAGGGGTGCCCATCCAGTGCCCTGTGGGGATGCAGAGGTGAGAGATAAGCCTAAAGCAACGTTTCCCCGAGCTATTTGGCATCACGCTCCCCCACCCCTTTCCTAGTGAGCCAGGTTGTTGTTGCACACGCTTACCCTCCCTCCCAGGCAGAATTAGTGTGTTCTGATGCAAGATGTGAAAAATAAACACGCTTTTACCTCCTGGGACTTACAGTTGCCCCCTTCTGGGGTCTCTTAGCCCCCATGTACACTACACTCCAGGGGCCTGAAGCACAGGGAAACACTGACCCAACTTTGCCATCACCTCAGCTGAGATTACATACGTAGGGGGTATGTGTTCACCCTAATCCTCCTCCTCCTCATTTTTAAAAATTTTTAAAATTTCTTCTCCCCCCCCCCCCCCCCCAGCTGTCCCTTTCTGGAAGGGTGTCAGTCAAAATACCCGTCCTCTTACACCCAAGCTCCCAGGGATGTCAGCTCGGGTATAATTCTGCCCCCCCGCCCCAGTCTGGCCTAGGCATGGGAATGGCACTTGCAGGCATTAGGAATGGATCATCTATGTCCTTACATCAATGCCAGATCCATGCAGGTTTTCCTCTATCTCCCTCCCCTCCCAGTCACCTCCAAGCGAAACGAAACAGAAGCTCATGAGCTATGTCTGGTTTGGGGTCGAATCCAGCAATCTGACATGGTTTGCTTGTGGTTTCCACCCAAAACCATACAGCAGCCCAGGTTAGCTGGGAAGGTCCCCAGCTGTGTTTGGAGGCGGTAAGAAAAGCAGCAGTGTCCTACCTGGTCTTGGATCTCATCCCAAACAGGCCAGCAGCCGGACAGATTAACAGTCCAGGCTGACCACCCAACCACCTGCAGACATGTTTCCACCAGTCTCCTTACCACCCCTGAAACACACAACGAGATCTTTCCCCTCTCTCTGGGCCCACGGTTAACACTTGTCCCTCAGCATCGCTCCAAACCACCAGACTGACAACAAGAGGTGATACTGGGGTATCGTCCTTCCCGTGACCCACATTATGGACACCTGATCGCAGCCAAGGAAGATAACTTACCATGGAGAAATCCTGTAATTGCCTTTTTGCTCTTGGGTGGAATTTACTGGGGAGCCAAAAAAAAAAAAAGCTGTGGATCGCTGCTTGAAACCAACCAACCACTCTGATCCCTATCCTTTTGGGCGCAAATTAGGTATTATGAGACAAAGAGGGATAGAAACTCATAATCATGGAGATTATGACACCAGATTTATGCAATCGCTTCTTCATCTATTGGACAAAATATACCCCTACTGTGTGTCTCACCTTCCCAGGTTGCAAAAACAGGAAAAGCAAATCCCAGCTGGTACAAGCAGTAAGATGAGTCAGACAATTTCAGATTCTCAGATGAAAGGTGCTAGACAGGTATGCAGTCTTATTATCTGTACGGCTTCCTGGTAGCCTCAGGACTTCTGGATTAGTAAAACACAGATGTCAGCATCCTGGGGATACAGCCTCAGTAACCGAACCAAGCAGGGAGGGGCAGGCTGATTACAACAAGGGTGAAAAAAACAAATTTGCACCACACACAAAATATTGTGGTTAAGGGAGACAGCAACCAAGAGATTATTGACAACAGAGAACAGGATAATTCAGTGAGGTTTGTCAGACTAAACTTTGTTTAATCACAGACTCCAGGGAAAGTGTTTGTCAAGCAAACATTCAAACGTGCAGCTGCCAAGAACTAAGTAAACAGAGAAGAAGCAGCAGCAGAGTCCATGTGGCATCGTTTGCAAATGCCCCATGATCAGCTGTCCCAGTCCAACTGAGCCCATCAGCAGGCACAAGTGAAGCCAAGGGGCTGAAATACTACAGGAAGACCCACCACCAAGTTAGACGAACAAAGAGCAATTCATACCCTCAAAATATTTTCGTTCAGCGCAGGATTTGCAAACCTGGGTAGGTGTGGGTATAGCAGTCTGTGTGGGTTCAATGGACACTTTCCTGCAGCACACACGTAAGCATGCAACCACCTGGGCAAGTGAAATGAAGCCAAACTCTAGGCTGAAGGGAATCCTCCAAGACAAGCGATACTCAACAGCTATTGGTATCATAGAATGGTTTGGGCTGGAAGGGACCTTAAAGATCATTGAGTTCCAACCCCACTGCGATGGGCAGGGACACCTTTCACTAGACTAGGTTGCTCAAAGGCCCATCCAACCTAGTCTTGACACATTTCACACATTTTTTTCAGTCCTGTTGTACCTAGAAGCCTGTGGTGGTATTTACCATGCTTATAGGGAGCATGGTAAATACCAAGCCAAACACACCACAGATCTAAGGGCCGTTTGGCTGATCCCATCCCTGAAACCAGGGGTGCTTTGTGGCACTGAGAAAAGCTGCATAAAGGCCATGGCCACTCTCTGTGCTTTTTATTTAAGTTGGCTAAAGCCAATGAGCAGGAGGAAAGGGGACCTCCAAGAGACAAAGTACGTTTCTTTTAGGCACACAGTCAGCAGTGGAGCAAGGGAGGGAAATACTAGTCTTCTGCTTCCCACCCAAGTGCCTATGCATCAGTCAGTGCTTCCCACCCATGGTTAGCAAGACTGCTGAAAGGCGCACATGGATGACTTAAGGGATCCAAAAAAACAGGGACGAAATACATGCAAGTTCAGACATACTGTGCAGTAAGTTGTGCACATGAAATTTCCAACCAGGCCTACTGACGTCCATGGGAAAGCATTCAAGATTGCACGTATTCCAAAATAAAGCTGAAAGCCATCACAGGTGACCATGCCCACACATCTTCTGTCTGCATACCCCTATTCTCCCACACTTCAGCCCTATGAGTGACTCCAGAGTGGTGTTATATTAATTTCCCACAGATCAGACCTCTTTTGGCTGTCTAGAAAGAAGTGTGCAAGACACAAGGCACGTTTCAAGGCCTGCATCATATGCATCATTTCTCTATTAGTCACTGGCCACCGATGCACTCACAGTGGTGCTGCTATGACCACCCCTTAGCACATCTGGGGCCAGCTGCACTTTGTGCAAGTCACCAAAGCTTCGACACCCTGCAGCCAAAGCTGCTGGGAAGAGGAAGTTTGTGGTTTCCAGCCCAAAGTTACTGACACCTTCTTTGGAGCTGAAGATAGCATTCACATTCAGGAGGGTCATGGAGGAATTCAGAAAGCTGTTATCTCCCCAGCTGTATAAAAGGGACTGTGAGAGACCCAGAGAGACTGCTGGTCTTCATGAAGAAAGGGTTTGCAGGTTTGTGGAGAACAGTGGCTCTGCCGGGGTTTACACATAGGCACTTTATGCATTTTATGCATACAGCATTAGTCCTCTCCAGCTCTGAGAGAAGAGGGTGGTGGTCTTTGTAGAACCATATTCAGATTGAAGAGGCTGGATCTGTATACCAACAAAGACTCCAGCACCACAGACCCAAACCCTTGGGTTTTTTTGATCAGGAGGTACATGACCTCCTCTGGAGTCCTGACACAAGTGCTCCAATTATTTATGACCTGGAAAATACCTTAATGAAGAGATAAGAGTTGCTTTAACTTTCCCTTCTCTGCTTCCCTCCTTATCCTCGCTCTCAGTTTGCTACCGTGCAACTGCCCTGGGGCAATTAAATCAGCAGCCTAGGTACCATGCAGTATTTATGGCCCAAGGCAGTCACAAATACAGCTGTACATGCCTATAGAGGTTTTCCATCTCTGTACCCTCCAACAACACAATTTTCTCACACAGAAGACTGGCTCAAAGCAGAGAGGAAGAACCAGTGCTGTGACCTCCCAGCAGTCCCCAGCTCAATCACGAGCTATCCACAGCCAGGGCTCACTGCTTCCCCAGTCTCAGCAGTGCAGGGCTCCTTTGGCCAGAGGACAAGGTGTTTCCCAAGCATCTTGCACATCACGAGGCAAAAGTACTCCCTGCCCCCCGACGGGAACAGCTGAAGCAGAGTTCAGCAGCATCCCAAATCCCACCAGGTGCTCCTGGGCAGGGCAGGAAACAGCACAGCAGTCCCAGCCCCCTGTGAGGAAAATACTGATTTTGTTTTTCAATCGGCAATCATGCTGGTTCTGGACCCTCACAGAGAAATGTAGATTTCTCATACATTCTTTATGGCAACAAGAACCTCGGACTGTCATTAGCATTTAGTCTCAACATTAGAATTTGGATTGAGACCATTTAGGTCACTTGGGCCATGTAACACAAAATGGCCCGGTTATAGCACCAGGACTAAGGGGGTTACCCTGCACAGCAGAAGTGGGAAAACAAAGGGTTAAACCTGGTATAACCTCAAAAGTCGCTCTTTGCTTTCCAAAGCAAGAACATCTTTCCCCATCTGGGAAATGACATCCCACCCCCCCTCGCTTCCCCTTCTTCTCCCCCTGAACTCAGAACAAAGCACTGCACTGCCCAACATGCTCCTCCACTGGTTTCATCTTGGTCCAAATGCTTCTTGCGTTTCAACTTCTGCCAAAAAGAAATGCATTAAAAAAATATATAAAAAAAAGAGGCATGTGTGGGGCAGGGGGAGAGGAAGCAGAGAGAGTAGAGGGAAGTCATTAAAATTGAATCTTGATTAGCTACCAGTGGTGGAAAAAGGAAACAGCGGGGAGAGAAGATTTTTCTCTTGTGATATGTCATCTTGAAGCTGAAACCAGTAGGCCCAGAGAAGACAAGCCTTCTTCACACAATCCTCCACCTAGGAACAAATCTAACTTTACCTTTCCAGTCCACTACGTGCCACCCCACCATCATCAGAAGAGACGTCTTCTTCCTCAAAACAGTTTTCCTGCCAATCACCACATACATCTTTCACCCCTCTCGTAGCTGTAGCCCTCCCAGTGTTCCCCCAGCCTGCACTGAGCCCCCGTTGGCAGAGGGCTGGAGGACACAGCACAGCTGGCCTGCCCTTGCTAGCCTTTCCAACCTCACTATCAAGCAGGAAGGCTTGGCCATTGGAAAGCCAGAAGGAATTCTAGAGGAAATGCAGCCTGGAGGAGAGGGTTTGTGCATACTCTGTAGATAAGCTCAATGGGCCAAATGAAGAGCCCAGACTGGCTCTGTCTCCCAAAGAGACACCCTCCAGCCAAAAAATAAAAAAATATCACATTGGCTAAAGAAGCATTTAAAAGCAAAACAAAAAAACAGCCCGATTTGGAGAGTCTGTAGTAGCTGAACCCAGGGACACGCAGAGGATGTTTTTTGTTCCCTCAATACAAAAGTCCTTGGTTTCCCCTCCTCCTCATTCCAGCATTTCCCCATCGGGGGTGTCAGAGACAGTTCAAGGCTTCCCAGCAGCACAGACAAAACTGGGTCTTGCTGCCCTTAGGGCGACTGGCTGGGGGGCTGCAGGAGATTTGGGGAGCCCTGAAGAGCTGGGCAGGCTGAACCTGCTGCTTCTGGAGGATGGCCAAAAGGTCACCCCTCCAGCATCCCTGTGACCTGCCGCAGGCTGGAGCTTCCCTCCAGGTTTTGGCTTCCCAAGGTGTGACTTTGGCTCGCAGGCTGGAGGGCTATGCCATTTTGATTCCCCAGGGCCCGCCTGTGCTACAGCTGGTGCTCTGCAGCATGTCAAAGAGAGGGAGAGATTAACTCCTTTTTTAAGTATCTCATTACTGTTATATTTTTAAACACAGCTGGCTGAAATTTTTTCAGCAAAGCCATAAATAAATAAATACTTTAAGGAAATTTACTGCGATTTGAAGACTTTACCTACTGGTCTAGTCCTTATCAGATGGTATTCTTTCTGCAGTATGCATAAGCTCCACTTGGCTTTTGCTTTCTCCCTTGTAAGGATCAAATCCACTGAATCATTGATAAAATTTCAAGGTTTCACTGCCTGTATCATCTGAGATTTTAACAACCACCCTCCTGACCAGTGCAGCAGTCACCCACCTCACCATTCATTTTCCTTGTAAACAGTCATACCGCCTCCCAAGACCCAAAGATCCAGACACTGAAAACGTATCTCCCAACCCTGTGTCCAAAATACTTCTTTTCCTGCTCCTCAGGAGAGAGACGACAGAACCCAGCCAATTGGCACTCTGACCGGTTTTCCTCTTTTGCAGATCATTCTGTCTCATCAGCTCCCATGTCTCCATCCTAGTCAACTTGGTTTAGAAAGCAATCAGTTTCTACAGCTGTGGACAACATTCAAAATAACCATCTGTCATGACATCCTACATAAAATAAATAAGAAAGACAACACCACCCACCACCTCCTATTAGCAATCTGTTATGGAAAGCAAACAGTCACCCACTTCTGAAGAAGCCTGATACAGGAGGGAGCATTTCTCTTCTAGCTGTCCCTGCCTGCCAGTGGCAGACAAAGCCTGTTTAGCAGCATCTGTACAAGACATTACCACTATGTGAATAGCAAATAACGTCTTGGGGCCAGCTGAGAATAGGGGACCCAAGCATGAGGCTCTGCACATGGAGCGAGGTAAGCATTTGCCTCTCAAAGACTACCTTCCTACAGTACTTCTCATTCTACCAGGATGGTGCCCATTTAAGCCCCCTTCAACCTTGGAAGAGATGGCTTGGAGCTCCCAGCCTCCTCACCCAAATGCTAACCCACTCCCTGTAGCCCAAAAAAGGAAACAAATTCACGACCAAATCACTTCCAGCATTTTTTTTTCCAGGCTATTGTTATGTGACTGCATTTGGAAGTAAAGGAGAAAAACAAATACATGACTGTGGTCAGTGTCTGTCCTAGAATAGGGGAAGAAAAAAAAACACAACAAACCAACCCCAAAACCCAATCCTTGTTTTAAATATTTAGTCATTTTTGGAGAAAACCGTATGCAGTAAAAAGACCACGAAGAACCAGCGACACCCGCTCCAGGGCCCCGGGGGGTGACAACAGGGGAAGCAGAACAGAAGTAAATCTACTCTCTATCTATTAACGTATACTGTTCAGCCCAAGAAATTCTTAAAAGCCCCAGCAATGGTCTAAGCCAAGAAGTCTACTTCTTCTTTCACAAAGGACTAAGAGGGTTTTGTGCTATGAATTGCTTTATCAATTTAGAAACTCTTTTTAATGCAAAAATCACCTTTGCTTGAGAGGCGTTCATAGGAGTTTCACAGACAAGATCAGATCATCCTCTCCAAAGACTCACCCAGCAGTGGCCAGGGAGAACACAGCAAATCTCTTATATTTGCTCACTATTCTGCCAGAAAAAAAAAAAAAAAAATATTCTTTGGATCTCCCAAAGATCCTTAAATTACTGTCCAGTAAAATAACCTGAGGAGTATTCAATTCTCTTATTTTACAGAGACTCCTTTAAGACCTCAGTATTAGGTACTCTACAAAAACTACAATAAAGAGACATCCTCTGCCTCAAGGACATTTATCTCTAATTGCTTACAGAGACTGTCAACGCTTTCTTTGAGAAGGGAAGTCTGTGACTGTCCCACAGCACTAAATACCCCTAGAAAAAACTTTCACTCTTCAGTGCAAAGTCATCTGTAGACCAGCTCAGTCAGTACCTACCCTCCAAATTACATTAAATACTGTCACTTGCTACAGATCAGAAATGCAGTATTAGAAAGAGAAAGGAATAAAGACCTCCCCCCTCCTGGTAGCAACTGGGGAAACTCAGCTATATAAGAGAAATACAGTCTCAGAATTACCAACAGGGAAGTTATTAACGATTTCTTAATTTGGAAAATACCATAAACTCTTTTAGGATGAAAAGCACTCCTTGGTTTTGAGGAAATGCTGCTTCATGATTTTAAATCAAGTTGTGCAGTTGGCACACTCTGCCCTGGGATGGGCAAAGCATGCAGTTCTCACATAGTCACATCCACAATACGTTGCAGGATTTAATAGTCCCTCATGACAGAGAGAAGCTATATAAACTGTAACAATGGGTATAAGCATAAACTGTAACAATGGGACAAAAAGCAGCTTCCAGAATTCCCTCTGCAAGCCCAACAGGGAAAGAATGATAATTTCTCTCTGCATTTCTCACCAGCTGAAGTTTGTCTGCTCCCCTGCGTTGCTGATAACAAACATCTGCCGGGAGCGTCCTTCCCCATGCAAGAGGGGAAAATATCCATCACAGCCCCTGGGGCTTTGTACCCCAGAAAAGCCTCTGGAAAGCCTTGGCTATAAAAGCCACAGAGAAACCTCTGCTGTCTTACCTATCGACTACAGAAGTGCTACATGGAAAATGAGTCTTTTCTTGCAGCCTCCAAGTAGTTAAGGAAACCTTCAGAAAAAACCACGAGGTGCCTTTGGCAGAGGCGATGTCTTGAGATCCACCCCAGATGTGCCTTTCTAAGGATCTTTATTTTAGGGTCTTCCTTCCCAACCCTTATCTACCACCAGCTTTTACTCATGTATTTCTTCAGCAGAAAGCTCTAGAAGCCCAAGGCGGCAGGCTCCCATATAAAGCTGTTAATCTGTGGCTCATGAACAGCTCGCTTTTTGGCCCGCTGCCCACGTGCCCCTTGCACATGCTGGCACCTCGGTGCATGCCGCGTCCGCCAGCCCCACTGAGCTGCTTCTCTGGCTGCCGATAAGGAGACCAGTTAACACAAAACCCTCCCAGTTTGCAAAATGTTATGAGATCGGAAACGTTGGCAGAGACTTGAGAACATTGCCTTTGAAGCCCAGAGCCCCAGTCCACCAGCCGGGGGAAAAAAGGGCCGGAGAGATGTGGCTGTCCTTCCAAGGATGTTACTCCTCCAGAATAACCTCTGGGGAGGGCAGGAGCCCTGCCTGCTACTGCAGGCAGCCACTCTGCCCGGGCAAGGGCTCCCCGAACCCGCTCTGACATGCCAGCACCCCGCTGGGAGCACCTCTCCAGCAGCGGGCTGGCGCCTGGGGAGACACCCCCAGTTGTTCCTTATCAGCCTTCCCCAAAACAAGTAAGGACAGGGACGTCCGGGATACGGCCCAACAAGCCTTTCTCAGTCCCGGCAACTGTTATTGGCATAGAGGGACCTGAGGCAGAAGAGAGGAAATTAAAGGCAGAAAATGGGGAGAAAGGAAGGCGCGAGAGGCAGCACGCACGCAGGGAACAGGGGCACACAGGCAGCCCCAGCTGCAATCCTGTTCTCCCTCCCCATTGCGGGGTCTGAAGAAAGAAAAAAAAAATAATAAAAAAAAAAGAAATAGCCTCCCCGGAAAAACTGAGAGGGATGTGACTATTTTCCCTAAGCACAAGGAGGGATGGGTAGCACAAGCCCATTTTTTGACACCTTCTCCATCCCACACACTGCCTAATTCAGCTGGACAGAAATGAAAGCAACAGCTATGTTGGTACCTCCTTGCAGGCTTTCACGCACAAGGAGCTACCTGGGACCAACAGAGAAGAAAAAGGCTGTAGCTGTGCAGCTGTCTGGCATCTCCCACCACTCTTCCCACTCCCAACGTGCTGACTAAGCCAGGGAGAGACCATCAGGGCCCAAACACCTCATCTAAGATCTCTTCTGTAGTTAAATAATTTAGCTTGGAGAGGGCAAATCAAACCCACTTGCAAAATGGCGGAGTCCTGCTTCAGATAGGCTCCTCTCTCTGCAGAGCAGGGCTAAGAGTCATCTCTTCATCCAGCCACAAAGAGCCCTTGGCAACACAGTGCCATTATAAATAATACGTTTCAAAGCATTCCTCTAAGCACAGAGCCTCTGACTGGAGTTCAGGCTGTTATTCAGGCAGCAGGAAGGCTCAGCCACAAGCAGCACCCCCAGGAGAGTTTTCCCACAGGTGCCAGAAGAGGATGCATATACATCCCCACCAGCTCACCAAAACAGCGCTGTAAGTCAGACAAGGACTGTGAAGGAACCTGACCAGGTTTGACTGAAGCAATCCTATCCCCCTTGAGAGATAGTTCCCAGTTACCCCATCAAGCCATGTTTTGCCCATGTCCTGCCATTAGTGTCCACAGAGCTGCTCCATCCTGGGCTACAGGTGCCTGCAGGGGTCAGGTCAACTTTTGGGTACCCTTATGTGTCCTCAGCCACACACGCGGCAAGGCCTGCAGCTCTCAGGAAGAGCAGCTCTTTCTACCCCTGCCGCTCCTCATTCCTCCTCCTGCACCTCCCCACAGCAGAAGGTACCTCTCTGCTGACCATGGGAAGGCGAGCAACCTCTCCACAGCACAAGCCATGGACTTGGCCTTAGCAGCATCTGTTAGAGTTTATCCTTGGCTTGTACCCTGAAAGCCAGTGCCTCCAGGGCAGGAGGAGCACGGTCCCAGACCCCCTCGAGAAAGAAGGCATGCAACATTTACGTAATGAGATTGTTTTACTTGAGATTGCGTGCTGCAAGCAAAACACTTTTATTACACTGGCTCCCTGCTCTCCCAGCTATCTTTCAAAGCATGATGCCGCAACTGAAAACTAGCTGACAGGAGAGAATTAAAGTTGTAACTGGCTCCTTTCCTTCCCCTTCAGCCACACGCTCTTGCCTTCCACCTGCCAGTCCCCCAGCACCCCGGCAGATCTCCTGCTCCTCTCCTGAAAGACAGGCAGGAGTTTCAGGTCTGCGAGACTGGCTGCCCCCTCCAAAGCAAGGCATGCCACAGCGACAAGATGCTACCAACACCACCTGCAGTCCTAAGTGCTCCATTCGGACAGCCACTTACTGGAGCACATGAAGCCACATCACTCTCACGTGAGCTGAGGGCTACGGAAGATGAGATTCTGCTATGGACAACTCTCCAAGGCAGACAACTCTCAGTCAAGCCCTAGCGATGCTTGACTTTGACCTTCTCTTCTGAAAAGCAGGCCAAGGCAGATGATGCAGTACAGGACTGAGTATCAGGCAACACGGGGTCTGTACCAAGCTTCAGTCCTGACCTGCTGACTCACCCCACGGCACATGTGTCCTTTGTCATGCTGTTTTTACCTCCTGTTCCGCATTTGTCTTGCTGTTTTGAACAGGGGTGTAGGAACCATCTTCCATTTCGAGTTAGCATGGTATCTAACACAGCTGGGTCCCAGCCTTGGTTAAAACTTGTAGACACAACTGTAATACAAATAATAATTTAGGTTTTGGAATATGGTGATGGGGGAAGATTGCGTGGCAGGCCTTTCTCAGGCCTTCATCTAGAGAGTCAATATTAAGAAGCCTCTACTTATCTTCAATGCTGGAGCTATGCTGGGTTATGCTCACATTTCTGTGGCTACTGAAATTTTTGCTTGTTTGCTTGGTCACTAGTTTGGGAAGTTTTTTTAAAGGTGGTTCTTTGAAGTGGCTCAGAGGTTAGGGATGTCCAAAGTTATCCCAGGGGAGACAGATTACGGGGTAGAGTGCAGGTCAGGTACCAACAATAAACATGGCTTGCCACTTTGTTCTTGATGTTGTTCTCTTTTCCCTCCTCTCCAAATCTGCAGTCCAGGCAATCGTGAGAAAAACTGGACAACTGTACATTTAGCAAGTATGTTCTTACCCGACGCATTACATGATGTAAATAGTTGACCCTTGTTCCCCCAAAAGACTACCGGCTTCATGATGCAGACGGCAGGATCCAACAGTTTGTACTGCATATTTGCATACCAGGCAAGTACAGCTAGATCTCGCTAGCAGACTGGTGTCTGTCCTGTGAGATACAGGGCTGACTTGTCTTGCTGTAGCCATGCAAACCATACTGCTTTTCCCTAATGCTTCCCCAACGAGCTACTCCCCTTCCTGCCAAGAGGGGAGCAGCAAACACACACCCAGGCTCCAGCTCCGGTACTGACCTCCCTTTCTCAGCATCCGTCATCGAGCTAATGGGCTTCATGTTTAGCGAGCATAGTTGACCACGATCCTGAGACCTTCTCCTTCTCTGCTGGCTGGGCAGGCATCTGCGGCAGGGCCTGGAGCTGGGGTGCCAATGTGCTATGCTACTCTTGCAACATTCACGGCAGCTCAGGCACCCACAGCAGCAAGGTCCTCAAAAGTAACTAGACCTTTTGCCGCTTGGACTTTTTCTCTACAGTGTTATGACATTGTTCAGGCACAAGCTGGCACGCAACCAGAAGCTCTGCTCCTCACAGACTGGGAAGCAAAGACCTTTTCCCTTCAGGCCAGCCCCACACACCCCAAGAGCAACATCAGAGTGATGAAACAGTGATGATGGACACATCCAGAGCAGCTGGCATGCCACTCTGAGGAGTCCTCCACACTCCAGCCTTTTCACAGCCCTGTCTCACCCTACAAACCTCCAGCTTCAGAGGTGGCCAACAAGCTGATATCCAACAGAGGTGGACGACATGCTAGATATCCTTCTTGGTCAGCTAAGGGGTAGAGAAGTCCTCACAGGGACTCAAAATCTAGCAGATGTCAAGCCCTTCTCCTGCCAGGGTCCCACAGCTCTGCTGTGGTTTGGCTGGCCATGCTGCAAGAAAGAGCCAGTGATGAGGTGCTCCTCATTGGATTCAGACCTCATTAAGGCTGGATAATTGGGCCATTGTGCTCTCCTTCTGTCCAGACGCCTCTGGCTTAGAAACTGCACTCAACTGCTTGCAAGACAAGATGTGCCCGATAGCCACTTTTGAAATCAAGAGTCCACTTCCATGCAGGAGTAGGTGGTCAGGACTAATTTGGGCAGCTGCTACACTGGTAACAGTGGGGCCATCTCACAAACCTGCCAAGCGTGACCCTGTACTTAGAAGTGAGGGGAGAGCTGTCTGGTCTCTCAATGCACAAGTCTCATTGACTCTCTACCACATCATTAAAGTCACCCCAGGTGTTTCTGAAAGATCCCACCCAGCACATTTCTGAAAACACCTCTTGACGCTGGGACTCAAACCCACCCCTTCAATCTGACACTGCTTGGGTTTGTTAAGCAAGCAGCTTTCTTCTGGGAGAAAAAAAAAATAAAATTCACATTCCCATCACTGTTCAGGGGGCCCAAAGGAATCTCTCACTGACAGCAGCAAGCTCTGAAGAAGTGGGGGCAGCTAGCCCTTTTTACCACCCACGGTCGAGGAACGTGCTAGCAAGCACCACCTTCCTGCCCCAGAGGGGGACTGCCATCCAGCGGAGGGCTGGAGCAACGAGAACGCTCACCACGTCAGCTACAGCTCAGGGATCAACTTGGGACAGAAGGCACTAGATGAAGTAAATTATTATTCAGCATCCAGAATACTATTGGCTTCCAAATAATTGTCTATTTGTGTGCGTGCATGCACAAGAATCCTCGCTCCACGGTCTCTGCCAGCATATTCCCAGCGCTGCGACTCTCCGGGGACAAGGCCCATACTTGTATTCAATCTCAGCTTTGGATCTCAAACACTAAGGTTTCAGATTTTGTTTTAAAAAACATTTTCTCTGGCAACTGGGCTGTTAATGGATTTGATGTTTTTGCTCTCGCCTCCTCCCTACCTTTAAAAGCTTGGCACCAAAGGGCTTCTTTGAAGATAAGGCCAAATTTGCAATTTGAGGGGAGGAACTTCATAAAGCTAGACGTGAAGGGATGGAGCCGGGGGGGGGGGAACCAACCCAGGAGCCACTTTGCCTGTTGAGATGTACACTGTACAGCACATAGGATTACAATGGCCTCTCTGTACCACCACTGGCTGGAGCCATAAATTCACTGCAGCTGCAGTGCTACTACCTACGCCAGACTCCCCAAGGGTCACGCTCAGAGAGCAGCTTCCCTACAGCCGCACAACCCAGCCTACCCTCCAAACCAAATGCGTTATGCAGCCCTTACAGAGCCCACATCCACCCAGCAGGCAGAGGCAGATGCCCCCAGAGGGAACTGCGGGAGCCTCCCATTGGGCTGCCAACGCCGCAGGAGGCTCTCTGCTGAAACCAACCTGTGGTCCTAACCCCAGAGGTTTTTCGAGGGCCAGCAAACCTGTGGTCTCTCTCCATCTCCAGCAGACCTAACCTCAGCACCACAAGGAGGCAGGGAAGTGCCACTTACAGGTTTTACAGGTGGAGAGCTGAGGCAAAGAGCAACCTGCCCCAACTTGGGAGGAAATCTGTGGTGTAGAGGAGAACCAAACCCAGCTCTCCTCACATCCCAGGCTTGTGCCCTAAAAACACCGGCATTGCTAAGCGCGGTGGTTGCTCTATCTGTAAGTACCAGGATAAATTACAGTGACATTATCAGAGGAAGCTATATTTTGCATATAAATGCTATATTCTAGGCCAGCATATCCACATTTGAGGCTTATTTCTCAAAGGCTACCTCAGTAGGTTTATATCACCACAAGCTTTCTTAACCACACTAAGCTCAACACATTGATTCATAGGGCTCTGCCTAACCCGTTCTTTTGTTAGTTATAAGAAAAATAAAAAGCAACCTCATTTTGGCATTTGAAACCTGACAACACAGTTCTGACAGGGATCTTTACACCCTTTTCCTCTCCACTTGTATGATTTAAGGAACAGCAGAAGGGCCCAATGCACAGTCTTCAGATGCACAAACTTGTTCAGACTCGCTGACATTGCAACCAGTGAACACATCCTTGCATTTGGCAGGGCCCCAGGACTGTGGCTCTGCATAAGAGTAGGACCTGCTGGCTAATCTCTTTGCTAGAGTGGACCCTGTAAAGCCAAAATGGCATTGCCGCCCCGGGACTCACAGTGAAAGACTTACTGCTTACCATGGACACAGAAGTTAATGAAAAATGACTGGTTTCCAAAACACCATCTGGCTTTCACAGACGTATATAGAGACACCACAGCCCAGAACTCAACAACAGTGGGTTTTCACAGGGGCAACACGCTGTGGTGTGGTTTGGACTTTGCCCAGCAAGCCTCTGACCTGTTGCAGGGGCACAAGGTGCAGTCGCCATCCTCACGTCTAAGGGGAGCTCAGGGAAGGGTTTTGGCCATGGGGCAGCAGCTTCCCCAGAGCAGCTGAACAGAAAGCAAGGGTAAAGTTTGGCTCTCACCTCTGTGCTGGCACGCTGCCTGCGAGGAGGGCGAAGAAGCTCAAGCACGTCCCACACGCTCCCTGAAGCACATTTCCCTCCATCGATCCCACCAGAGCCAAAATAAATTGGCACTGCCTCTTACTCAAGAGCTCCTGCAACACACAAGGGCAGCCCTGAGAGCCCCTCTCAGGGACCCTGTCTGCATTGTGCCAGGTGCTCTGCTAACAGCCCCATCAGGCACAGCTGAGCCTCCCCATCCCGTTTGTCCTTTTGCAGGGAAGAAGAGGCCATTTTAATAAAAGGAGCGTGCAACATCCTCAGGGCAGGGATCCGTTGTTCCCGTTTATGTAGAAAGCCCTGTACTGCCTCTGGCAGCTCTACAACTGTGCAAGCATCAAGCATTTTTTTTGGTTTGTTGGGTTTTTTTTCCTCTCCAACAAATATCTTTATGAGCTAGCTCTTCAGCCAACTTGCTTCTACTGCATCCACGCTCCTTTTGTCTCAGCTTCCCACGGACACTCATACAGCTGGAACACAAGCTCCTGTGGAGAGTAAATTTTTAAAAAGTCTTATGTGCAAATATGCATACGAAGCAAATTTTGAAAGCTTCCTACCCTGCAAGCATTCCCTCCAGAAAACTGGCTTCCAGCGCTGTGTTCAGCCAATGAAGCACCAGAAGCAATGTCGTATGATTCAGGGCCAAGAGGAACTAAACTAAATACCAAGAAAATAAAAAAAAGATGTTTGCAATACCTTTTGTTGAACAATTACCCAAGGTACATTCAGAAAACTGGAAGATGATATTCACCCGTGTTCCACCTAAGGACCTGCAATTCATTTATTCATTATTCTCCTTAAATTGTTCTCGTGGCCTAGGCACTGGAATATGTAACAACCTCTTAAACCGAGACTGACCACAGGAGGACCAAAATATACAGCAGCAGGTTTTTCCCTCGGGATGTTTTCAGTCTAACCAGAAACAGGAAGTCTCTGAAGATTTTGCAAGAGAGCTTTTTCCTTGCGGGATTATCCCATCCCAACCATAGACTTCGCACTGCGAAGTTTTTAGCCCGGGAGGTAACGGTTCAAACCAAGAGATTTGCAAGCCTTGGTCGGAAACACACCAGTGGTAATACATCAAGCAAATTTCTGCACATTGAAGTCTAAGGGAATTGCACCTCATACACTCTGAGACACATCAGGCATTAAAACGACCAGTCAACCATTATTTACTGCCAAAGAAACTTTTGTTAACTCGGAGCTGCGCTGGCTTTCTGCTGCTGTAACTTCTCCTGGGCTGAGCAATTAAACTGAGACTGAGCCCGAGGTCTCTAAAAACCCACCCACAGGCCAACCTGGGCTAAAAAAAGAACAATGCAGACCCCAGTGCACTCTCCCCTGCCATTGCTCCCCCACTTCATAAGGCACCCAATGGGCATTTTGGGGAGACAGCCTGTCTTTGCTTAGGAAGAAGGAGTGATTTCGGAGGCGTAGAGGTGCCTCTCCAGCCCCACGGCAGCCCCAGAAAGGCTTGGCACAACAGAGCGGGTCCTCCCTGGTCCTCTGCTCTGAGAGACGCAAGGCTGGGTGCTGGTCGGCTGACAAGAGTCAACATGGATGGCAGCATCTGCCCCACCACAGTGCTCACCCTGTTGGCACAGGGTTTAGCTCCATTTTCTGAACGGGAAAACCAAGGCTGCGGAGAAAATTCTTTTAAGCTCACACAGGGCATGCATGTGCTGAGCCCAAACAGCTCCATATCCAAACTCATGCTTCCACCTGAAGAGAGTCTTTCCTGCTCCGTCACCCATCTTCCCTCCCACAGCCTGGGTAGAAAAACTAATAGTGAGGTTTTTTTTCTGAGCACAGTATTACACTGCGAGGTTTCTGCACTCCTGAGGACCTGCAATTCAGGAAGAGGCCAGGAAGCACTGGCTGGCAGATTTGCTGGTGTTTTAGTGAAGTGTGGTCATGCAGCAACAATGATGAGAAACTACAAAAATTCCTGTCTGCCCTAAACGCATTAGTTTTCTAAACTGAGGAAGTTTCCCCTCTGCATCACTGGGGAGGATGGGGACAAAGCAGGTGGCTGACCTCATGGCCCCACCTGCAACCCTCACTCCTTGCTCAGCAGGAGGCTCCAGGTGGCTCGCAAAGGGCCAACTCTGCTGGCCTGAGTCAAGTGGAAGGAGTTGTACCAGCAGCCTGGAAGCTGTGGGGCTGCAAGTTGGTACTGAGGGCTTGGAGGGATCCAACTGCTGTTAGTTTTGAGGACATAGCAGAGCTTCAAGGAGTGAGGGGGACTGGGCAATGATTCCCCTGTCCTTCAGTGGAGTGAAACTCCAAGCTGGGAGTATAACATCCAAAGGGCTGGAAAAATGTCTGAAAACACCAGGTACTGGGCTTCACTTCGCAATCTTTAAGAACCTCTCACTCCGTGCTTCAGCATCTTCTCATTACAAGATACAGAAAAGCTGTACTTTCCAGACTGTAGGGACACGCAGCACCCGTAAGACTTACATGCCAGTTTATAGTACACACATTCACCTGTGATATTTCTTCTTTGCACCAAGCAAAGAGATGTGTGGGCATTCAGCTACTTGTAGTGAGATATTTCTCAAAAAAACATCCTGTGGCTATGCGTATATATGAGAGAAGGAGAAAACTGAACTTGCCTTTCAAATCTGCACAGGACCCCTGTGCACCCTTCAGATGAACCTGCCTATTTTTCCCCTGTGGGAACTACGCCAGCAGGGAGGACTGCTCTGTATCTGACTTCAGCCCTCGCAGAAAACACTTACTGGAACTTCATCTGCATTATACATGCAGGGTGAGTCCTTGTAATTGTATCTAGAGGGGAGGGCCAAGAAAAGTACATGGAACAAAACTCCATTTATTTTTTATTAGAGAATATCATGCACCCAGCAGGGAGCTCACAGCTCTCCCTAATTGTGCTATTTACTTCAGAAGATCCAAAGATGACTCCCATTAGCTCTAGAAGTTACTTCACCTTCATTTATTTAGGTCACTAAATTAAACAGAACAAATCTTCACTGCAAACCCATGATGTGCTTCTGCTGAAATCCTTCCTGGAACCAAAAATCTCAATATCCAATCCATTAAAAAAAAAGGGTGTGCGTGTATGTATATGTGCATAAATATGCAAGAACCCTCCCCTAAATATACACATGCATTAAGGCCGTTAGTTTCAAAAGAAAAGAAAACTAAGATAAAATCCTACTTACAAAACACCCACGTTCTTCTAATATTTTCCACAGTAGTTTTTTAGCCCATGGGAAAAGAAAATTTAATGGCAGATTGCAAACGAACGTATCAAAAAGACACCACAGTATTGGTGCAGAAATTAAGAGAATTGGGCACTGAGAAAAACCAAGCAATTTAAGACATGCTGGGAATTACGTGCGGGCGCACGGTGTGTGTGTGTGTGTATTCCTGTTATCCCACTCTCATAATGCTGCGGAGAGGTCAAGAGAGTTTCTTTAAAACAAACATGGACAAAACCCCCCCTTTTAATAGACCTGAACCGGCTTTCCCACAATGCCAGTGAAATAACACTTGGGGTACCGTAGTTAGTTGGGGAAGCACCCAAAAATACAAGATTTGCATTAAATACCTTTTGCTAGCCAGGGGGTATTGGGAAAAGTCCGCTATTATTTTTCAAAGTCATTACTAATATCTTCAGAGCACTTTTTAAAAAGTCTCGTCTGGACACAGCTACAAATTCAGCATCCCGCTTGCTCCCCAACACATTTTCTATTTACAGTCACCATCCCAAGGACCTGCCAAAGTTCCCGAACAAGCAGCAGAGGCTCGCCTGCACAAATCCTACAGCATCCCACCGCCGGGCAGAAAATTACCTCCCCCGACCCAAATCGCTCCTCATCCTTGCACCGGTGGCTTAAAAACTCTACGTTAGCACCAGGAGAGGAGAAGAAACTTACTGGCACGTTACCCCTCCCCGCTCTGCTTTTGCAGCATCATCCCCTCCACAGGGCACACACCGAAATGCCTTCGCATCTGCAGGAGACGGGTTCTTGCCCGCAGAACTCCCATCAGCTTTTGACAAGGGCTGGAGCCACGGAGGGTGAATCCGGGGTTCATTTTGCCCAGTTCCCCCCCCCCTCCACCGCACCCTGTCCCTCCTCAACTAGCTGGCGGGGAGGACGGGGTGATGCCTCGGACCAAGCTTTTGGGGAAGAAGTTCCAACCAAGGGCCTGGGCCCTCCATTAACACTGCCTGACCCAGGAGGAAGAGCTGGAGAGGCAAAGGGCCGAGATCCACCCCCCCCGCCATCCCCATCTCCGCATCTCACCTGCCCGAGGGAAGCCAGCTCTGCGGGTCTCCGCTCCTCCCCTGTCACCTCTCCCGCCTCCCGAGGCAGAGCCCCTTCCCCGCATCCCCACGCCAACTTCCCAAACTCTGGCACAAAGATGGGCCGCCGCCGGATGAAGAAGAAGGCGGCGGCGGCGGCGAGGGGGTGGTCGAGCCCCGCAGCCCGGTCCTCCCTCCCGTCCGTCCCCGTCCCCCCCCGCCCCGGGTCCCCGTCCCCCCTCCCTTGGCTTCACTCACCGCGGCCTCCGCTGCAGCAGNNNNGGTGTTGGGGTGGGTGGGGGGGGGGGGGGGAATACAAAGATGCCCCCCGAACGAAAGGGAAGCAACAAAGCGGCTTAACTCCAGGAGCTGAGGAACTTCCAGGCCGGATCTGCGGGGAATTCAGCACACACACACACAGAGAAGAGAAAAGAAAAAAAAAAAAAAAGAAAAAAAGTAAAAGAGAGAAAAAGAGAGGAGGAAAGCCTGGTTTTGGGGGAGAGAAGGGGAAGGTGGGGTGCCCTTGGTTTGGGGAGGGGGGTGGTTGTGTGTTTTTTTTTTCCTGCGGGTTGCCGCTGGGGATGGGGGGCCGCGCAGGGCTCAGGCGCGGCGGGAGGAGGAGGAGGAGGAGGAAGAGAAGGAGGAGGAGGGAAGAGGCGCCGGGATGCGGGAAGCCAGACCCTCCATACGGGAGACGGCTTTTGGATGACTGAACTCCCAAACAATTCCCTGCTCTGGCTACTCCTGCCCCAGAGCCTCCCTCCTCCCCTCCCCCTGAGGAGGAGGGATGAAGAAGGAGGAGCCAGAGGAGGGAGAGAAACGCAAAATACCACCAGCCCCCACTCTTTTCCCCCAAAAACCAAGCAGCGGCCCGTGCCTCGACCCCTATGTGTCGTGTCGTGTCCCCCCCC
>JAOXNO010000001.1:89833895-89878450 GCA_028565335.1 Limnodromus scolopaceus
GGCTTCTCAGTGCCCTGGGGTCAACTGAGAGCTCATGGGGCCAAGTGAGGGCTGGTGCAAGCCCTCAGCTCCCGAGGATGCACCCCACTATAAACCCCCTCTCCCCACCAGCTGGCCAGAGGACATTCCTGACCTCCCAAGCAATGTCAGAGGTGTCACACTCCCTAAACCTACCTTCTCCAGCTACGGCCCAGTGGCTAGACAACCAGGGGGAGCCTGCAGGAGACACTGCCCCAAGAGAGGGCTGCTCCTTGCTGGGTTCTTGTCTAATGTGGAGTTAGACAAACATATCTCCCAAAACATCATTATATTACCAACCTCCAATTTCCCTTTTTATGTTCGTTATTCCTCGTGTGACCCTTTTATGTCATCCTCAGCAATATCTCCAACTCTCCAATGTTAAGCCTTGCAGACACTGACTTCTGAACCATTTTAAGTCCCTCTCCTTTGGATTAGTCTGGCTATGCGCTGCCTATCTGCAGTATCCTTTCAATACTCTCCTCTACTTTTACATGGTGTCTCCACTGAATACTGTCACCCTACTGCAATCTGGAGACTGTGTAAAAGGCAGAAAGAGCTGCTCTTACAGCTCTCTGCCTCTGTGTGTATGTGCCCTGTTTCATCTTAGCATTTGGCTGTGGATATTACACGTCCATTGCATTTTGAAGAGCAGGAGAGCAAAGCTGCTACCAGTCACTTGTTTGAAGATTTAGGAACCAGGTCTCCTTTTAGAAAAAAGAACCGCAGCTGATACCAAGCCCGTGGTGCTCAGGAATTTACAGTCTCTGAGAACAAGGGTTAGATGAACTTTAAAAACTTAGTGTTTCTGATCCGTTTTTAATCCAAAGAGGAAAATAACCTTTCATGGAAGAAAAAAGAAACACACGGATTCTTTTGTGTCATGATACCACGCAGCAGCCTGTGGTTATAACCAAATAAAAATCAGGCTAAGCTTTGAAATTCTGCATTTTTCATTTCTGCCAGCTGCTTTTATTTGTCACCATTTCATTTGACTGCATGTGTTAGATATTGCATGAGGCATGAGTGTATGGGCAGGAATTTGGAAAAGGATGCTGTAATCCACTTGCAGACCACCTTCTGACGACTTGCAAGCCATCAGCGCTCAAAATACTCACGATCTAGTCTGCCTGCTGCATGCCAGACCGTGCTAAACCCAAAAACCATTTAATCCCCTTTCCTGACTGATGTGAGCCATACCTAGAAGCTTCCTGTGGAAGGCAGAACAAGGGCGTAGGGGATGGATGTCGGCTGCAAATCTTTTCTCTGCAACTTAAATTTTACTCTGATAAAGCTCATCCCATTACTTCTGATTCTAATATTTTTGGACCACCCCTGCTTAGCGTTTCTCAGGTCTTTGATCCTCTCTGTTGGTCAGACAGATATATTGGGTCTGGGCTCAATTCTCCCTGTGTTAGCTGGGCGTAAATGCCCCTGACTTCACACCAGCGTGGATGCAATGTAACGTGAGAAGTGTGTGAGACCCTTTATTCTTTCAGCCTCCCCTCGTAAATCAGCTCCCGCAGCAGCACCTGAAGTCATTTTCTCAAGACCAAAGCATGCATGGAGAAGCCTATTCGTCGATGGTCTAGGGAGATTAAATGGTCTCAGAAGGTTTGCTGTTCCCTACAGCGCTGCAGGCAGCTCGGCCAGGGTCGCCGAGCGTGAGGACCATGTGTAGCACAGCTTGGCGCCAGGAGGACTCACAGAGGGAGGATGTTAAGCCACCAGAGAAATCGTGGCTGCTTCTGCTGGTTGCACTGACAGAGCAGTGCAATGCCAGCCGAGGGATCAAGCATAATCATATTTCTGTTTCATGTCAGCAGAATACAGAGACAGTTTATCTCCCCAAGAGGTTTCAAGTTATACTAGCTTTCTAGTAGTAAAACTTTCCCGTGAGACTGAAAGACTGCTAAGCAGCCTGTTTTTTGGTGGCCCTTTCTACAGTGTCTCTCGCGTGAACTGGAACAAAAGTGAATTCCCCTCCCACCAGAGTGGCTTGTGCAGCTCCTCGCTTCTCTCTTGGTGGGAGAGACAAAGCCGGGAGATCCCTGGTAATACTTACCGTGTCTGTATGAGGGATGAGCCAAATATTGGTCCCAGCATGGTATTGTGACTCTAAGCACACAATACTGAGTGGTACCAAAATTGATGAGTGCAGTCATGCTACGGTGCACACCTTGTCCCTCGCCTTCCTCCGCAACTGCCTCCACCTCAGCCCATCTTTGTCCAGCTCTCCTTTCCCACTGCTGCTCAGAGGACAGCAATGCGCCCATGGGCGAGTGGCTGTGCTCCCCATAGGGGAAACACAACATAGCTAAAAAACACAGCACAGCTTTATTCTTTCTACAACCGGTACAATCACTGCAACAATAAATACATCTCTACCCTAGAGATATTCATGTCAAAGATGTTTTTTTAATAATATATATAAGGAAAAAACAGAAGCTTCCTCGCATTCTGAGGGGCAAATCTGGCTGGTGTCCTATGAGCTGCCAGAGCTGTGATTTTCTGAGGACCCTGAAGGAGCTGAATTTCCTCATTGAACCTCAGTGGGATTTTGGGGGGTGGTCCTCCCTCCCTCGAATATTCAGACAAGTACTCCTCAGACATCTCTTTTCTGCTTGTCACTCTTTGCCCTGTTTGTTTATTTTTTGCACTTCTTACAGCCCGGACAAGGCAAACAGGCTAGTCTATTGTTGGTGTGCATCTCTTTCACTGCAAGATTTGTTTATGTCTTAGCACAGTGATGCAATATTTGGGTTGAACGCTTCAAGGGGAAATGTTTATAGAACTAAAAAAATATTTCCATTTGATTTGTTTATAGGAAGTGTTTTCTTGTGGTCTTGGGTTTTGAAAAGGCCTTTGCGTGTTTTCTTTTCCGCCTCCCCCACTCCCCCTTTGCAGATTTGAAGTTTGGAGCCAAATTCAGTCATGATAATGCCATGACTGACTCTTTAGGTATTTCTACCACACTCAGCACTACGCCACTGGAGTATCTTCATCCTGGCCTACTAGCTCTTCTCAATGGTGTCATCCTTCCCATATACCAAGGTTCCCAAAGCCCCTCTGCAGGAGTGTGGAGTTTCCAGCCCCAGAGCCCAACAGACTCCCCCTTGTTCCTGAATTGCCTCTGACCTGGGCCAGCCCTCAGGCAGGGCAGGCTACACTACAGGAGAGTGTTGGAAGAGTTAAACGGGAACGTTGCTTAGAAGGAAAAACAAAAGAGTAATAGGAAAGGCATCTTTGTGTGACTGAGGGCTTAACCGAAACCAGGCCTTCTCCCTCCACCCCAGCCGGGAAAACAAGGGAGTACGTGCAGGCAGCCGCCGGCGGAGCGTGCGCGGGTGTCCCCCTCTGCCTCCGAGCGTGTAGGCAAAGCACAGCCTCTCGCAACCAGAGGGAGGGCAGATGCTGGCTCCTGCAGCCTCCGGGGCACGGAGCCTCCCTCATCCCCCTCTCCTGCACAGCAGCACCTGGCACAGGGTGCACTTCCCACTGCCCTGGTGCTGGCACCCTTCGTTGCACACCCACTCCCCTCTTTCTGCCCCTCTCCCACCTACTTGCTGTTCCCCACCCAGAGGGGGCTCCTGGATGCTGTTTTACACCCTTCTTCCCTGGGCGTTGCGTGTCCAACCAATCATGTGTTTGGAAACACGGAGTACGCAGGGGCAGCTCCTTGACACATTGAGCAGAGGAACAAGGACGCTGAAAGGGTGAACGTCACAGTATCTGCCCTCAAAGAAAGTGTTCTGGTGTCCCTGGCTTTGGGGAATTTACAATGTCTCCTGCCACAACTTGCTAGTGAGAGGCATAGATGGGCCAAGAGGAGGTGCAGGCTTTCTCTCATGCCTTGCATTTCTGCCTCCTTGGGCCAAAAGCAGAGAGGGCAGTTGCACAGGGTCCCTCCAGCCAATTCACTGTCCTACTAAGCTATCCTAACATCATGCCAATCCTCTTTGTCTTGGCAGGATAAAACATCACCACCTTTGCCTTGATGTACATGTATCTAGCGGGAGGAAAACAACAGAGAACACAGAATATAACAACACATCTCAAACTCTTTGAACCAACAAATATTATCGTCCCTCAGCATTTCTTCCAGGCACCCCTACACCTATGTCACCATGGTTTCAGGGCTGGAAATCTTCAGAACGTGGCTGGGCCCTGAGCCCAGGTGCAGGTCCCCTTTCCATGAGCTCACTAACCAGCAGGGCTTCACAGACCATTGTCTGGCAGCAGCCAGTATAGGAAAAATTACTCTTAGAGATGTTTCCAGCTACTTCCAGCTGCTGCCTGTGCAGAAATAATATGAGATCACTGGCTCAGAGGAAGCCTTGGCTTCCCCAGCCCCTGGCCATCAGCAGGTGGCCCTGGGACGTGGAATGGCCTGTGTGTGCTATGGCGAGGGGAAACTGGCGTCTGGGTACTGGGATCATACACAGATGAATAAATAAAAGACAACCCTTCTTGCTTTGCCAGCTAGCGGGCTCTCCTACACGAGGAGACTGTGGTCGGTGTTTGGTTTTTCCCCTGAATGTTCCTAGCTCGACACGCGCCGCTTCAGAGGCATGCCAACCACCTGCTGCCAGCAGCCCCCCGTAGCCCTGGGGGTCCTGCTTCCCAGCAGACTGCTCCATCACTGCAGAGGGGCCTAGGACAGCCCTCGGCTCCTCCACTCCCACCCTGTCTTCTCTCCAAAGCTGAGACCCAGCAGAAAGCAAATGCAGAGGGAATGGACAGACTGGCTCCTTTCATAAGGTAGGGAATTGAGGACAAATTAAAGGAAAATGCGCTGCCTGTTTTTTGGCAGAAATGATAGGGGCCAAATGTACAGGTTGCCAGCCCTTATTCTGGAGCAAAAGGATGGTTTCAAACTCATTCTAACAGTCACCTTTTCTAATGGTCAGCAATATCTTAATCCCTCAGAGACATGTTCTGTGACAGCACCAATGTGCCCATGAAAGAACAGGACCTTCCTGGGAACACGAAGGCCACACTATGAGTATGTTTGTTTTGTCTCATCATCTTGGGACTGAGGTTGCCCAAGAGTCAAAGCCTCCTGTGCATCCATTCATCCTGGATGTAGACCAGAGCAGGCTGGCAAGGGAGCAGGTGTTGGCTTGTGTCTCTGCTGAGAGCAATACCAGTTTTCCTCAAAGGTATCTACAAGGCTGGGTGAAGAAAACTAAGGCCAAAATATTCTCTACAGAGTCTTGTGTCTACAACACACATATGGGCCATCATAACCAATAGGGGCTAGTCTATCTTGGCTCTTCAAGTTTAAGACAGACACCACATCATCATGTTATTAGGGATTTCAGTGCACTGGGAGCCAGATGGAGCAAAGCACCAAAGGAGGAGGAGGACAAGGTAGACCAAAGAACACTTAGAGAGACCATAACCACAAACCTTGGTTTGTGAGAGAAAACCAGGAGGGGCATCACTCACAAGCCATAGCTAACTTCATGCCATCTTGGTACCTTCTTGGACCCTATAACCAGATCCTCTTGGGAAGGAAGGTCTGTGGGCCACACCGACTTGGTACCGTAACTATGTCTCCCGCAGATGGCTATTGCACATCTGTTTGTATGTTGCTGTCAGATGCTGGATGGCAGTTCCTGAGAGTGAGATAGAAATAGCTTATTTATTCTGTTTGGCATCTATATCCATTCCCTCTTATTTCTCTCTTCTCCTCCCAACCCATAACCCCCTCCTCCAAAAGCCAAGCTAATGCCTTCCAGATGAGGTGCTAGAAGCTGCTAATTGCACCCGGATCCATCCTGATTTGTGCTTCAGTCAGCAAGGCACCTCGCTAATGGATCTGAGACTTGGCAGTGGGCCTGGGACCAATGTCAAAGGAAATGGATGGGAGGGAAGGAGAGAGCAGAGGGTTAGAGGGAGAGCAGGGAGACCCAGAAAGGAAAACGATCCCTCCTCCTCACAGCAAGGGGCCGAATCTTGATAAGGGCTTGCGGTTGTCCCCCAAGCAGAGGTGGTCGTGTGTGGGATGGATGGCAGGCGGCAGAGGCACATTTCCTTCTGCTGGTGGAGACCCCATGCTTGCCCTGGGGGCCGCTCCCCCTCCTGGGGGGAAGGCTCGTGCAGTGGGGTGGCCAGGCAGAGCTGTGGCACCAGACCTGGGCTTTACCAGCTCCCAGACGGCTGGGGACTGAGCTTTCCTGATGCGGAGCTGGGAGAGGAGAGCTGGGACCCAGGGCCACAGCCTGAGCTGCTGCTCCCTGTCACGCGTCCCCGGTGGCCTCCAGGAGAAGAAGAGCCAGCTGGGGTGATTGGACGTGGATCGGAGGTGGGGAGGAAAGAAAATAAGAGGGAAGGGGGATGGGGAGGTGAGAGCAGGCAGGATCAGAAAAGAAAGAGGCTCAGAGAGGAAAGACAGAGAATAGGAAGTACCGC
This sequence comes from Limnodromus scolopaceus, assembly GCA_028565335.1. Lineage (NCBI taxonomy): Eukaryota > Metazoa > Chordata > Aves > Charadriiformes > Scolopacidae > Limnodromus > Limnodromus scolopaceus. The sequence continues at coordinate 89,840,331 of JAOXNO010000001.1, forward strand.
AAAGGGAAAAAGCAAGGGTCAGAAGGGGGAAATGCAAGGAGGAGGAGTGAAGGCTGGAGAATAAGGAGGTGAGGCGTACAGTATGTTGGTCTTGCTCCTCTGCAGTCTGCGACAGCCACAGTGCTGCTTGGGGAGGCTGTGCTAGCAGCCAGATGAAGCTGCAGCCTCCCCACATCCCCACGCCCCCGGAGCCCCAAGGGGACCATGTGTGCTGTCCTGCTTGGAAGCCCTGGCACCCCACTGTGGAGCCACAGCGATGAAGAGCTTCCTATCAACACACAGACCTCTAGGGGCTCTTCTTCAGCGGCTTCCCAGGAACTGCCTGAGGTGCAGGCCTTTTCTGGATGTGTGAACAACACCAGCACAAAGAGACTTGACCAAAGTACACAAGCAGCCAGTAGTCTGATCGGGCCTCTCCTGCAGGGCCATGGTGACACTCCATAGCACGTTCCTGGTGACCACGGAGAAGAAATGCTAAGGCTGACAGCACTGAGGCTTTTCTCTCTCAGCATTTCTTCAAAATGATCTGCCACCCCAGCTTGGCCTGGACTGAGAATATGAAGACCTCCAGTTCTGCAGCCCCCAGGACCTCTGCTTCAGCATCTCAGCCTGGGGCTGAGGAAAAGGCCGTGAGGGTTAGCTTGAGGGTGGTATGAAGCAACCTCCTTTCTGTGTATTGGAGAGCCCCAAGAGACCACACAGTGGTTCCTCTCTGTCATGAGATACCCTCCAGTACTAAATATAGTGTCTTCCCCAAAGCATTTACAAAAGGGAGTTTACTACACTCATTTTACTGGTGGACAAAATGAGGCTCAGAGAAGCAAAGTAACATTGCCTAGGGTTCCATAAAGAATCAAGGCCCCGTATGGGAGAGGACTTATCAGTCAGAGGGTACCTGCTCTGCTAGACCATGCAGGTCTACCATGAAGAACGAGCAGAGCCATGAAGCTGTCAGAGAGGGAAGTAAGGTTCAAGGGCAGAACTGCACCAGAGAACCGGGAACAGAGAAGATGTTTAAACCCACACTGGTGATCTGGATAGGTGGGCACTTGGTCTTAACAAGTCCTCTTCACTGCAGAAAAAAAAAAGGCAAGCAGGGAATGCCTTGGTGGAAGGAAATGATCAAACAACCCCCGCTGACAGCAACGCCCTGGAGGTGTGGTGTGGCATCTGGTAATCAACACGATAATCCTGGGAAAGATGCTCCAGGTGGAGGAGAGGTGCCAGGCTGAAAGCGGAAACAGGACAACCAGAAGCAACCAACTACAATGGGAACGCAGTTGGTTGGAACCAGTAAGGAACCATACTAAACTCCCTTTGGCTGCGAGTCCCATTTTCATCAACTTTGCAATTCTTGGCAAGGGTTGGAGGGAGTTTCCACTAGACTGTGATTCATTTAGTGAAATCTGATCGTGGCCAGCAGGGGAGGGAAGTAGACAGACAGACAGACTGACAGAGAGACAGTGCACTTTGAGCAGAGGCAAGACTGTCAGGCCTCTGCAGAAGGGGCAGAAAGAGACCTGTTCTACCTGATAGGGATCTTGGTGGGCAATCTGCTGGGGGAAGAGGTAAGGAAGTAGAAGAGCAAACTAATTACAGACATTGTGTGTGCTTGTATGTGTCTACAGACTGATTAGTTCATGTCTCCAAAGCACTTGGAGATGGAAAACAGTTAATTATCCTTATTAATTTTCCCCCTTTTGCGGTCCTCGTTATTTTTGGAGACCATTTTAAACACAATGCACCACCCAGGTGTTGGCTGCCCCAGAGCCTGTTGGAATTCCTGACGTGTCTTTTCCTCCCCTTACACAAAGGACAAAACAGTTCCAATGAGAGTGATTCCTTCTTCCTGAAATGAGGACAAATCAAAGGAAAAAAAAAAAAAAAGAAGACAGAGAAAAATGACATACCCCACCCTGGCATGCCCAAATCACATGATGCTTGTCTGCTTCTGTGCCTCTCAGGGACCAAAGCCAAGGTGGCTGTCTGTCTCTGTACTCACCAGGGCCTGGCGATACTGGCAGATGGGGACCCTGTTGAACAGGAAACAAAAGCATAATTGCTCTGCAGCTCGTTGGAGCACAGGTAAGACCTAGATTTAGCTTCATGCCAATCTTGTTGTAGTGGGTACTCACCAGAGGACACTGAGGAACTGTGAATGTCCCGAGGCCGTTTCTGACAACAGCAGTATTTCAGGCTTCTGCAGAGCAATAAGGACAAGTCATTTTCTGAGGCAAACCACAGAAAAACCTGGCTTTGAACTTTATCTGCCACCTACTTCCCTTGTTCCCAGATGGAGGCCATCGCTGCTGAGTGATGCATGAGCTATTTTGTTCTATCATCTGTAGCCTTCAGGTTGCTTGGAGAACTAGGGAAAGAGCTGCAAACCCCTTGGATGTGAATGAGGATGCTTTGGGATTGAGGATTTTGGGGCTGACCATGCTCTTGCACCTGTGGTCAGTGTGCAGGCAGAGCAGCACCAGTACCAGGCAACCTGCATCCCAGGAGACGGGAGCACAGCCTGATGTGCCTCTGGACCTAGGTGGGGCTGGATCCGCCTGGGTCCCAGCTCCACTGCCACCAGCCACTCCTGTCTGGCTCTGTCCTGTGGAACCAAATGCTCGCCTCAGCCCTTGGCTGCATGCTTCAGGGCATGGGGGACCTCTGCAGTGATCTTTGGGACTTCAAGTGCTGCAGTGCTGGGGCTTCCTCAGTAAGGAGCACCCCCGCAGAAAAACTGGGAAATGTCTGTCTGTAGAGAAACCACTGGCCCTTTCCTCCCACTCCTTCCAGTTTCTTGCTGCCCAGGGCCAGGACACTCCCTGGACAGCCAGGTGGGGAGACACAATCCAAGAGCTGGAGAATTAACAGTTTTTCAGTGCTATGCCCAAGTGTTAACTGCTGGGAAACCAGACCATGCCTCACCATGTTAAAATAAAGGGATAGCTGAAGCCTTCCAGACCATGACAGGTTTGATCCGGCTTGTTTATTTTTTGGCAGGAGGGACTGAGGGAGGCTGGAGCAGGGACTGAGCATGTGTTATATGTGCCAGAGAGACCACGTCTCCTCCAAGTCAGCTGTGTTCTGTCTGCTTTCACACGTGGCCCGTCAGTCCCATTATGGTACTGTGCTTTGCCTGGTGGGCTGAATTCAGGAACATCTGTACCAGGTCCATTGCAATGTGATTTATGAACCCTCTCTAAGGTCCCATCTTTTCTTCCTCCTCTTCCTTTCAGGGACTTGGGGATTTGGTTGGTTTGGGGGTTGGATTTTTTTTTTATAGAGAGCACTTCAAGTTCATTTACGGCAGAACCCCTTGATTTACTGTGCTTTGGTTTCAGGAACAAAAGACTTTAGGAGGAAAAAAGAAGTTATTTAGGTTTTTGAGTATTGTTTGGTGTCATACTTCTGCCTTCCTGTGCAGACAGAAAGCATGCCAGGGTGCAAAGCCATCACTTGCCTGGCACCGGGAAGGAACCAAATCAGTTTGGGCCACATGTGCTCGGAGTCCCATTTTCTGAAGCAGGGAGCCAATCCACCAAGAGGCAGATTTCTGTGCTGTGCTGCTTCTATGCAACATGGCGTTTGCTGAGATCTTGGGACACAGCAAAGCCAGAACATGTGATTTTGACCAAGATATAAGAAATGGTGTTACAGATGTACAAAACAGAGTTGCATGAAAGTGATGGACAGCTGTCAGTAAGGAAAAATTTCTGTAATTCTTCTCAGGTGGAAGAAAGAGTGCAGAAAGAATGGTACCTTTCAACACCTCTCTGCTGGTATCGTACTCCGTTATTTCTGAACTTCCGACAGCGTAGTGATACATCTGCATAAGTTTGCAGACCTGGGGACATAATCCAGAAAGGTCCATTGCAGGCCAGAATAAGGTATGTTAGGGGGGAAAAAAAAAATTTCTTTATATCACCCTTGTAAAAGTGAGAAGAATAATGCAAGGCTGCAAGTAAGAGCTGGTGAGAGGCATCCAGAGGAAGGCTCAGCCCCCAAGGACTGCAGCCCTTGCATCTCTCCCTTTCAGCTAGTCACTTCTAACGCCAGTTCCTAAAGTAATATTGCACCGTACTTCCACAGCTGCTTGCCGTTCCCAAATCTAAAGGGCATGGTACTAATAGAGTATCCTGTGTAGAAGGGTTAAGTTGCAGAGTTAAAAAAAAATTAGGTGCATGGTTGAGTTCCTACACTTTGAGGAGTTGAAACTGGCTTGTTTGTTCCTGAAGCCCAGGTTTGGCTTAACTGAAAAGCAGAGCTCTTTCTTTCTTTCTGTGCAGCGTATCCTAGCCTAAAATCTGTCATCTGCACTCTGCACACCTTTCATAAGAGAAAAATGAAGTGTTGTAGATGAGGTAGAGGGTCAGATACATACTAAATTATGCAAAAAGCACGCCCACACTTATATAATTTTATTTGGGCCTCTCAATATCCTGTTGACAGGAATTCGGAGTGTCCAGGAAAGCATCACAGGAAAAATCTACGTGGACCTCTTGCTCTGTAAGAAAACCACCACATAAACAAAACCTTCTGCTAAAGCTATCCAGTGATACAGCTCAGGGTGCCTTGCTACACTGGGAAATCGGAGAGCTGACTTTACAGCTAGTGCCACCAAATGAGTCAAAACCTCAAGAGTAACTTTATACCTACGGTTCTGTAAGCAAGTCTTGCATGCTTTATCGGCAGCCGAGCAATGATGGCCTCAGAGCAAGGCGGGACTGCGGGCTCCTTAGTGGCATCGAGAAACCACCCCAAGACAGGGTTGAACTCCACACAACACTCAAAGGTTGAAAATAGAATCCACTGGGAAAAGAAGTTTGTGCCTATAAAAATCCCCACACTCAGACCTTCTTTGGCCACTGGGGCACCAGCAAAAACCCAAGCACTGCTTGGGACCCTGCGTGGGACGCAGGTCATGGAGAACAGTCTCCAGTTCTCACCATCCACAGTGAAAAGAGAAGAATTGAGAAGAAAGAGGATGCAGACAAAGGCTAGCAGGATGGTCAGGGGAAGAGAGTGCCTATCAAGGGGCAGGAGACTCTTGATTTATTTTGCCCAGCAAAACACAGGCTGAGAATGGATATGATTGTTCTTGGTAAACACATCAGAGGGATAAGCACCAGGGAGGGAGTAGAGCTATTTAAGCCTTGGAACAATGTTGGCGCAAGAACAAGTGGGCATGCTTCAGCCAGGAATAAATTGAGACTGGAAATAAGAAGAATTGTTTAAGCCTCAGAGCTGTCAAGTTCTGGAAGAGCCTACTAATTAGGGTAGTGGGAGAATCTTAAAACTTGTTAGGATTGTTTGGAGCTTCACATTTGTGCAAAAGATTGCACGATGCGATTGCTGACAATAGCAAGGGACGAGACATGGTAAAATAGGAGATCCCTTCCAGCGCTACATCCCTACTGCGAAGGACTCGGGATTGATTTCTTTCTCATGTGTCCATGTTAAGGCAGGAGAGTTGCAGGATCATTTGCCATCCAGCCCTGTGGGGAAGCTGTTTGCAAGCCAGTTGCAAGCAAGGAGACGAGGAGGATACTCTTTCAGATGGCTGAAAGTGATATTACAGTTTCTACTAATGAGCTGTGAGGAGAAACGTGTCTCTTGTCCCAGGAGGAATACTGCAGGCATCACACCAGGCCACAGCCAGGCAGCAGGGCAGAAACAAACAGCAGAAGCAGAGTAGAAATTCCAGAGGAGAAAATCAAGTGCAGGCATTTGCTCATTAGAGAGCAGGGGGCTTCATGTATTCTTTGTCTTTTCAAAGGCAATAGAGGTTGAACAATTACCAAGGAAAATTTACATAACCTTTTCTGTCATTTTGGGCCATGGCAGCTCTGCAACAAGACCTAGGATCACCTAAGCCATTCAGGCCAGGAGCCAGTCTCAGCAAAATGGTTGTTTGATGCATTTATATATTCCCTGCTCTTAAGGAGAATTCACACCCTGGCTACTAGCCACCCAAAATCATGTGCCTCCTTGTTAGTGCCTGCTGCTCTTTTCAGCATCTCCCAGTGGAACCAGTGCTGGCAGCCTGTAGCAAACATTGATGATCTCATGACCAATGATGAATATAGAGCAGTTTATATCTCACCTTGTCCACCCCAGCCCAGGGGCTCAGGTGTGATGTGAAGAGCCCCTGTGCTGAACCTGGGAGGTCCACAGGGTGAGAAGTGACAGCCCTGGGAACTGAAGGCAATGCATCAAGGAGGATCTGGCTAGCAAGCAGCCGCCTCAGGCTTGAAATCACTTATCTGTGCTCAACGAGAAGGAGAAAATGTGCTGGGCAAAAGGATCCTCACAGAAGATAGACAGGACCAGACTGGGGTGCCCCAGGCAAAGACCGAGGCGTACATTTTCCCTTGCACATGTGGTGCTTCACCTCTCAGCCCTGCTGGGCTTCCCCAGGGCTGCATCTCCAAGCCATCACCAGGCTTACACATGTTAAACCCGGTGTTGCCTTATAGCAAGGGACAGTCAGTCCTTCTGCCTCGGAGGAACTGGCTGGCAGAGCTGGTTTGGCCTCTGCCAGGGCTCGTAAACCAGGAGGCAGGTGAGTGGGACTCAGAGGGTGCTACGCATAGCACCCATCCCTTAGTGAGACCCCTGTGCTCGGCTTCCCCGGGCTCATTTCACTAGAGGATCTTATGCTGGGACTAGTCCCCTTCTGGATGGGGGGCATGCTCTGTCCTCACCAGGTTTAGGCAAAGCCCAGACACTGGTCTTAAGTGCGTCACTGGACTGGTCTTGCATGTGTCAGTCCAGGAGAGAGGATATTGACAAACTGTCCAGCCAAGTAATTCCTCTCGTCCTCCAAAACCAGTAGCACATGAGCAAAACTAGAATGCCCCAGCTCTTAGCTGCTACTATGAGTCCTCTTAGATGCCCACCATGGATAACCCAACACTGTTTAAATCTTGGCCTCACTTAGTTGCAGCTAAGCAGATGGAGGGGCTCATGTTCAGAGAAACAACAGTCTTTCTCATCCTCAGGGACTCTACCTGAGGCAATGGGGGAAAGAAAAGATGAGGAATAATTCAGTGGATACGTAAGAGGGAATAAATGTTCCAGCAGCTGGCAAATGCACAGCCTTCCACATGGGCACGATAAGATCGAGCTGTAAATTCTCTTTCTTTAGTTCACTGCGCACACACACACAAACTCTCTCCCTTCTCCTGAGGAAACTGAAAGAAAGGAAAACCAATAATGAAATATTTCAGATGAGAGAAAAAGAATTCTCCGTGATTGAGAACATTTAATGGGAACCAGCTGCCTGAGCAAGACCAAAGGCTGATCCTGCTGGGGTTGTGTTGACAGGGTCACTTTCTGCAGGTACCTGCTGAGGAAAAGGGAGGGATGCTCAGGAGACAGCTCAGAGGAGGAGGAAGAGGAAGGTGAAGGAATGTGTTGCACAGTGTTTTACCTCCATGCAACCCCTGCTCCCTCTTCTGCTCTTTCAAGAAAATTTCCAAGCTCTTGGAGAAGAGCCATGACAGGACAAAACAAGAAAGTGAGAGCGAGCACGGTGCAAGTGTGGGGGTGGCTCTATCTGAGCAAAAGGAGGTGGGTAGAAGAAAGAAAAGAGAAGCCTCAAAGTTCAGTGCATGAAACAAAAGTCAAGGCTCACCCTGTGCTCCCCTTCCTGTTCTTCTTCGTGACCAGACAGCCGCAATTAAGATGTAACTGATATACTGAGAGCTGCTCCCTCAGGCCAGCACTCCCTCACCTCCTCCTCCTCTGTCTGCCTGCTGCCGGTGTGCCCACAGTGGTGACAACTGCCCAGGCATGAACCCACCTGCACAGAGCTGCTGCATGGCTACCAAATCCAGCCAGAGCAGCCAAACCTGCCAGAGCAAACCTCGGGATGGGAAATTTTAGTGGCATGAAATAGGGAGTGCTCTCAAGGCACCCTTTCTCCCATGGATATCAACTGGCTACATGGACCTGCCCAAGCTGCCACCTACGTGTTCACAAGATGGGGGGACCCAACCGATGCCCTGCTGCCTCTGTGGCCCCAGCCCCTCCAGGAGGAGCCTTTACTCCTGCAGGATCTGGTGCACTGCTTGACCTGGCCCATGCCCATGATCTTGGCTGAAGCCCATTGTTCACTGTCCTGTTTTTTGAGGGATGCGCTTAGCCCTGTGCCCTTACCCACTCCCAGTTAAAAGCTTTTGTGATGAGCGTCAGGAAAGCTTGTCAGCTGCCTGGCCCGGAACAGTGAGGCTTGTGTTGATCAGTGCTTCAAGCATACAGAAGTTTGGAGCAACCATTTTCACATTGAGAAAGATAATAAAAGGTTTTCAAAATGCTCCAGAATTTACTCTGAATTGGGTGATGTACTGTGTGGGAGATACTGGTATAGAAACTTCATTGGACTAGCTAGCAGTTCAGTGAGCTTTTCTTCTTCCCTTTCTTCTTTATATGAAACTCATCTTTCAACTAGAAATAGTAGCTCATGCTGGTGATGCTTTTAACCAGCTTTTCCTGGTCTTTGTTCTCCCTGGTTTCTGTTCACAGTCCTCGGTTTTACTGGTTCAAATACACTAGCACAGTCAGGGAAAACACTGGTCAAGGAGTCATGCCGAGAGTCCCTGTGCCTACTGTGTCTTCTGCTCGCCAAGAACCTGGGATGCCAGGGTTTAGCTGAGCAGCGCCCAGAGACCCTGCTCCCCTCCGGGTGGGCTCCATCCTCAACGTTTTGCCAGTGCTAATGTGATGCAGGGGCTGTAACACAAACCTCATCGTAGATAATACTTTGACACGGACCGTAAGATCTCAGCACAGCAGTAGCTGTAGCTGCAGGCTGGTGACAGCACTACCTGTCGCCGAGCTCTGGGGAGGAGACGTCTGAACGGTCTGAGGCCAAGAAGAGGGAAATACGCTGGCAAGCTGTGGCATGGATCTGATTTTCCATTCAGTACCCCCATGGTAACTCAAGAAGATGGTAAATTGCAACTGAAACAGCTCACTAGCAGCCTAACATTTCCTCGTGGTGCTCCTGAGGTGTGGAATGATCTCTGCAGAGTGAGGCCCACGAAGGGGGGAAGCGTGCAGCAAAAGTTTTGGAAAATTGCCCTGCAGCCTCTTTCGCCATTACCCTTCCCCTTCACAGCATGTCACCCCCTTCTTTTCAGCTCAGCGCACTCATGGAGGAGGGGTGGAGGGGGGAGCGCAGCCACAGAGGCAGGAGCGACTGCCTCTTCACCTATAACTTCATCTGCTGCTTTTATTTCCAAAGGAAGCTGCAAATAAACCCCAAGCTCCAGTGCAAGGATGGTTTCCAGGCTTGGCTGTCCCTCCCCAGGGACAATCCAGCTTGAACCCCGGGCCCTTGCTGCAGAGCCCCTACTGCTCCCTAAAACTGAGTGGGACTGCTGGTAGTTTACATTAGCAGTCAAGTGACCATCTGTTACAAAGGCAAAATACGATTATTACCTTTAGGTGCACCCAGACTTTGATGTGGTGGCCAAAGGTGGTAATAAAGTATTATTAAGCTTTTTCAATTACGTGGATTGTGACAATGCTATGACCAGACTGTTGGGAACAGCCTTCAAAATGAGGCGTGGGAGGCTAGCAACACCCGGCCACATGCTACTTCTTAATCCTGGTCTCACTGACGTGGGGATATGTGCCCCAGCCACTGATGGTGGGGGAATCTGACCCCAGGGCAGTCTCAGCAAGAGGATTTGGGCAGAAGTCAGGACACAAGGACTCTGCACCCAGCGAGGCCATGCCACTGCTCTGCACTTTGGCCTCGAGCAAGTCTTTCCTTCTCCTTGCACCTCAGTTTCCCACTCCTGAAGGCAGCCACGGATCAGCTCCTCTCGCACACTGCTGGTGCATCCTCCCTCTCGCCGCTTCCTTCCTAGCTTCCCTCCCTTTTTAATCCGGGTTTGTACGTGGGTTTCAAGGCTTCCTGGCTGTCCTGTCTCCTCTTTCTCCTGCATTGCTTTATGTTAATTGTCTCCAGGGCTGGAGCGCTCCTTGGCTGATTAAGTCCAAGAGTCCTCCCTGGTTTTGTTGACCCATGAATGGGGGCCTCTTCAGTGCTCACTGGAGTGCGGGCTCATTGCCCCTCCTCCTCCCCCCCATTCGGTTTGATGGATTAATCCCGCTGTGTAAAGGAAAGTGGGGTGGGAGGGGAAACTGAAGCAGCGGGAAAGGGGGGGAAGGAGGACGGGAGAAAGGGAGCAAGAAAGAGAAGGACCTTCGGCAACTGCTCGACTGCCCTTGCTTAAAATAACACCGTTTATTTAAGCAGGTCAGGCACACAATGGCATGAGAGGGGCTGCTACTCAGATCATGGGACCCCGTGTATGCTGAGTAAGAGGCTGGAGAGGGTGTTAGCCAAACTCTGAAAGCTGGTCTGTTCTTACCCGACGTCTCCATCTCCCCCCAACACACACACACACACATGCACGCTTGCACCTCCTCTTTTCCTCCTCCCTCCCCTTCATACGCTGGAGCGCTTCGTCTTTTCAGCAGCAGCCCGGCTCAGAGCCAGGAATGGTAGGGCTCTAAGGGAAAAAGGGGGCTCCAGCCCGCTGCCCCGGACCCACCATCCTGGCATGCAGCTGGGAGAGGAGATGCTGCTGGCCTGACGGCATGGGCTTCCCACAAAAGTCCACACAGTGAAATGCATGCCAATGATTCGGAAAGACTTGCCCCTCGGTCCCAGCTGCCACTGCTGCCTTGCTGGTGGCCCACCCTTGCTGTGGCACAGGGTATCTGCGATGCTTTTGGTAGAAAGATATGACTCCTGCTTCTTTTTTTTTAAAAATAAAACAAAACAATTGCTTTCATTCAGAGGTGAGATTTGAGTGGCTGGGGCAAAAATAGCAGTATCAGCGTCAACTGGCTGAGCTGGCTGCTGACCGTGTTAGATTTGCTCTTTGCTCCATCATCCTCCCTCTGCCATTTTCCAGGTGCTGGGCTGCCCATGCCCCTTGCTTTTGGTCTGCAGCACCCCTAGGTATTGCAGTTCCTTTGCCTCTTCATTTCTGACCCACCAAGGGATGCCTTGGTCCCTTCTCACCAGGGACAGCCAAAACAGGGGTCAGGAGGCTGAGGGAGCCAGACAAGTGTCCCAGCCCAGGCCAGCCCTATTGTCATTTGCAAGTGGCTCTGTTCCCTGAGCCCGGCCGATGCCAGCAGTCTCCCTCCCCTGAGAAAGATCGACCTGCTCTCAAACACATGTATGAGAAACCCCTACGGGCTGCAGCTCATGCCTCTCCCTTCCCCACCTTTGCCTGCTCCAGCCTCCCTGCAGTCAGAGCCGTGGGGCACTGCCCCCCTTCCCAGTCACATCTGTACCAAATGCGGAGAGTCAGGCTCAGGAAATGAAAAGGCGCTCCCCGAGGGGGACCTGTGCAATTTTCCAGCCTCTCCCTTGGCTGCCACTTTCCCTTCTCCATCCCCCATGACCCATCTTTCCCTGGCTGGTGGAGACGAGGGGCCGTTGGTGTTGGCAGGGTGCTGCTGGCTGCCTGGCAGGCTCTCCTGGTCGGCCTGCCAGGCTTTTCAGGGCTCACTCTCGCTTTCCAGAGGCTGGAAGTGCAGAGCAGGAGACGGGCTGCCTTGGCAGCCTCACTGTTTCCAAACATTGAAAGGCAGAGAGAGAAAAGTCTGCTTCTCCCGGCTCACCAAAGCCACCACCACTGTGGATGCTGGCCAAGGCCTCCTAAAAATAACTGCGGTGCTACCGGACACGCGTTCTTCTTGGGGACAAAGGGGGACAATACACCCCGGGGCAAGCAGGGATGGAGTGGACTTGGGGGGGAACTTGGGGCTTTTTCCTCCATCCTCCCCTCTCAACAAATAAAGCCGCCTGTGTTGTCCCAGCAGTGCTAGTCAATAGCGACTGGGGATGTCTCTCTCTGTTTTCACGAGCGGGATCCAACCAGTATGGCTCAGAATAGCTGCAAATGGCCTTCTCCCAGCTGGGAGTGCCTCGCTCCCCTGTTGTGCTCACGTGTGTGAAAGACAGCGTGGTGGGGATCGTGGTGTGGGTGACCCTGGCCCAGCCCTGCAGTTGCCTGAAGCCAAGATCTCCCCCACTTCCACCTCCATCTCCACAAGGTGTGAGCTCTGCCGGGCTCGGACTGCCTATCGCTCCGGCAGCTGTGATCCCAACTGGCCCACTCAGACATGACTGTGACACATAATTCACAAGTGGACTAAAAGCGTGTGACCAGCACAGGAGTGACTTTGGCCACGAGGGAATGTGTGTCTCTAGCTCTGCTGCCCAGCTGCAACATGGTGGTCCCGGAGTAGAGGCAAATTCATTGTGCTTTTAATCCACCAGCCCCTGGGCAGCCTCCAGATCAGCATGGGGCACACCAGGTCCTTCCCACACTCCCATGTCCACTCTTGGTACAGACAGCAAGTCCGACTTTGAAAGCACCGTCTGGGCTCCCTTCCAAGCGCAATGCAGATGCGCTCGGTATAATGCAGCTATACTATGCTTGTAAAGATACCTGCCATGTGTTTCTGCTTGAAACAGGAGAAGTGAGAGGAGATGTAAAACCAGATGTGTGATCTGGGGCAGTCTCTTCCTTCCTGCTGCGGCAAAGACATCTCCCAGCCCCAGCTGGAGGGTCAGCACAGACAAAACATCCAAGTTCTTCTCTTGGCAGGAGGGCGAGGGTAACTGGAAAAGCAAAGCCGTATTTTACCAGCAGGAAAAGACAAAGTCCTGAACATGCTGAATGGTTCTGTGGGATGGAGGAGGCTCTGCCAGCTCAGGCTGTCCATGAAGCCGTAAGACACCTTCTCTCCAGCCCATGCCCTCGCTAAGTGTTTCTTGGTGGGAGGATGCCGATCAGAACCAAAGACCAAGCAACAGTCTTTCCCAAGTCTGAAGGATCTACTGGGACACCTTGCAGACAAACAGCCAAGGTGTAAGCAAGAGGTTGGGTGCTTCTCCTGCCTGCAGACAACGCTTCTTTTCTTTCAGTCAAAATAATTCAGCAAAACTGATGTGAATTTGCTAAATATTTCAGGTGACCCAAATTTTTGGGGTTTGGCACAAAAAAAACCTGCCACAAGAAAACTATGTTTCAGCTGAATCAATTTGCTTTGCTCTAAATCTGGAGTTTTTTGGTGTTTTGGGGTTTTGGATTTTTCTGTGGGAGGAAGAGAAGAGGGTTTAAAGAGGTTTTGGCACAGCAAATTTTAGTCCCAGCAGATACATATTTGTTTGTCTATTTACAATCAGGACAATCCGAACCCGTTAGCAGATGTAACTGAGTTAAGGCATGAATACAAATTTAGAAAACAATATGACCCATTTATAAGAAAGGCTTGGAGGCAAAATCCAAATAATTGATATCATAAATCCTTCAGGACACTGTTGCAGGACATTTGTCAGCTCAGAAAAAATCAAAATCACTTGCTTATATGGCTGCACCTACTTTTGAGGTATAACTTCAGACATTCGTGCTTGTAAATATCCATGCATAAGTTAAGGCAGATACTATTTGGCATTTGTTCTGCTCCCGAGGTATTTCAAAGAGCATTTGCCAGATCTGTGAGAAACTGCTAAGTGCCAAAGCTCCAGTGAATGATGTTTTAATTTGGTCCGAGGGCTTGAAAGAACATCTTGAAAGACTTAGACAAGTCTTAAAGACAGTATGAGAAAGAGACTTAAAACCAAACTATAAAAAAAAAACCCTATATCTGATGTAATAAGTTATTTAAATGAGGCATAAATTGAGCAAAGATGGTTTAATTGGTAATGTGGATAAAATGTTGAAATGTTTAGCTCTGCAAAGCAGAGTGGATCTGTGACAATTTATGGAGATGATAAGCTGGTTTTGGCAAAATTCATTCCAAATGCTCAGGGAGGGTCTGATTTTGCAAGGTGGTGAGCATTTATTTTTTTTCCCCTCATCCAGAACAACACTTAAACACATGCTTGGTCGTGCTGACTTGGCATGCTTGCCTCTGGGGTGGAACGCTACGCAACATGACGTTTAGAGAAAGCTTGCTGGCCAGAGGAAAGATCGTCACTTGATCCTGTAAGGGGGACCCAGAGGTGTCCATCAGGGAGCCCTCATTTCACTCACCCTCCACCTTCACTCGATGGGTATAAAATAGGAATAGGTTTTTTTGTCTTTTTTTTTTTTGTTTCCACAGGAGCTTTGTGAAACCAACATCTACTGGTGAGGAGGTTTGCTGGGATGCCAACAGAGAGGGGGTCCTCAGCCAGGGCCACGCGGGATGCAGAACGGAGACGGCAGAGTTGCGTAGGGGGGAAGGAGGACACCTTGCATGGTTGGGGCACCATCAGACTTGCCTGCATTGGCATCTGGGAGGAAAAGTGAATTTGGAAACCCCGGCTGGGGTGAGGCTTACTGCTGCTGCCCTCCCCGAGGCAAGCCATTGCAGCCTCCCTCGCGCTGATGAATGATTCTAATGTAGACCACATTAACACATTGTGCGTCCCATTGCCACCGCTCTATGTTCAGAGCTCAGAGTTCAGAGCTGGGATGGCTCTTGTCTTGTTGAAGTCCCAAAAGGTTAATTTTCACATAAAGACGTGCACTTACATGTGACTGCTACAAAGAAAAACAACTTTCAAGAATGAGCCTGCAGAAAAGGGGAAAAACCCAAATCCCTGTTCCTTATAGCATTACTTCTAGTGCAGCCACGTACTAGGGCAAGACAACATTTAAGAGCAGACAAGGTCTTGGTAACAGGGGCGACTCCTCCCTCGACCCAGGTTTTTCTGAGCTTGTTTTCCTCCAAGCAGCACATCACAAAGCCATCTTCTCCCTCTCACCCCTCCTCCCCAGCCCAGGTTGTAAAATAACGAGTTTCTTGTTATTCTTGTTATTGCTGAATGGCAGAGGTCTGGAGCCCTGTGAAGAGAAGGGGGCAGCCTAATTAGGGAAACGAGAGCCATCCTTAATGAGCACTCCTGACTAGGTGGGGATTTAAAGAAAAAAGAGGGGGCAGGGGGGGGAGAGAGGTCAATCTGTACAGCTTTCTCTTCCCTACCCCCACCTCCCACCCCTCCCCTCCTCCCTGTAAACCTACCGCAGTTTGGGGTCTAAGCGTGGGGGCTTGCCTACATCGCTATCAATTATTAAACTATATTTTCCTGTTTTGCCTGACTTCACAGGGTGTTAATTTCATTTCGCCTCCTTTGCTAATTTTATTCTGTGAGGGTATGTCAAGTGTTAGACTGTTCCAGTCCCTGGACCTTACAGTGTCCTTGCGGGTGCTCTGGAATCCTTTCTGGGTGACATGTCATCAACAGGGTGGTGCCTGAGCAGGAGTGACAGCCAAAACCATTCAGCACCCCCCTAGAATGGTCTGGCGGGTGTGCAAAACATGCTACATCTGTGTGTTGAACCGCTTCACATTCGTGCTCCACAGATTACCAATGTGACTTCACTTCTGGTTCCTCTGGGCAGCATAGACAATATTGATGCTTGCACCAGTCTAAGTGAAAACTGGGCTCTGCTTGCACGGGTGGGATGTATGGGCGCAGCAGATGCATCTTTGCAGCTAGATCTGTCAGGACCTGTACCTACCACTGTTGGACATCTTTGTCGCTAGGATCCATGCCACCAGGGCAGATAGCACGGCCCGACCATCAACATTTAAGATGTCCCAGATCTAGTTATGGTACCCCATAATTCAACATTAGTTGCTTGCTACAGTCTCCCTTAGCAGATATAAACCTCTCTGAGTTCATCCCATCCTATATGTACATTGGCAGGAGCTGAAAGTCCCATGTGTGGAAATTCGATTGCAGAAACTTTCTCATTCCCCACCCACCCTCTTGAATTTCTCTCCTGTTCTGCTTTCCCTCACTCTGCCTGAGCTGTAACCAAACGCCCCCGCTCTTCGTGAGACTTCGGCTCTTGAGCCCTCTCTGCTGCGGACCAGCCTCGCCTCTGTCTCCTCCTCAAGGGAGAAGAGCAGAAAGAGCAGGTTGTGAGATGCACCCCAATCTCGTCGGGCTGCGATGGGTATCTCCCGAGAGCCCGACGCCCAGAGGTGCTCGGGGAGAGGGCTGTGAGCGCACGGGGCTGGCTGGGCTTCTCTTTGCCAGTCTTGTCCTCCTGAATGTGCCCCGGGTCAGCATTAGGCAGTCACCTCCAGCAACTCCTGTGATGTTACTTGCAAAGATCTGTCAGAATCCATGCCCAGTTAAATCATCACATGCTGAAATGCTTAAACCGGCTTCCAAGGAGCGAGCTCGCAGCCAGAAGCGTGGGAGGAACGTAGTCTGACAGAAAGGAAATAAGCAGGGAACATTTTACCCATAAAAGCACTTTGCTTTCTCTTTGCTTCATAAATCAGCTTTCTCTGATCTCATCCAAAAAAAGGCAGTTAATTCCCTGCTTCTCCCTGCCTGGGAGATGTATTCTTTTCTGTATTTGGATCTTGCCTTGGAGAAATTAAGAGACCTAATTGTTTCCACTGCTCCTTCCAAAATCAGGGAACAAAATAATTTCAGAACGAAGGCCCTGGGCCACACCTCCCAAGGTGCCGAACCTTTGGGAGGCAGCGGGATCCCGGCGCTCTCCTTACCTACGAGAGCCAGGTCGCCCGCACGGGTCCCTGAAACCACGGGACCTCCCTGCTGGCACCCATCACTGAAACCTTTGCCCCGAGCATCGTTACCAAAGGCCAGGTAGAGTCTGATGACGAACAAGCGCCCCACTCTTTTTCAGGAAGAAGTTACTAATGGGGTATTCCTGCTGCCTGCGGGGGAACGGGTCAGGCGGATGATTATCCACCAGCAGGAGTAAAAGATTTAATCAGCCTGTAGTGTGTCGGCCCCAGAGTAAAGGCCTATGCCCAGCTACACCAATTACTGCTGCCATGGACTAAGCACGTAGCGTTCCTCCAAGCCTACCAGAAAAGTGGCGTTTTATCAGATGAATTTCTCTTTTCTGTTTATGGCTTGAGGATGCCAGGGCCCCTCTGGACTATGGTTTGAACTCATTTAGCATTTTTTGTAGGTGAATTTCTTGGATTACCAAGAAGGCTTTGGCATAAGAGCCAGTTCCTTTCTATTCCTGCCCTGACATGTTGGCTACCTGGTGCTCTCTCCTAGCAGAAATGACCAGACATCTCCAAAGCAGACAGCCTTGACTTTACAGGCGCTTCTCATGACCAAACAAGAACAGAGCCTGAACCGTAAAAAAAAAAGGAAAATTTAATTTCCATTGCTGGGTCCAGAGGGTGTGCTCAACTTGCACTCCATTTTTTTTCCTGATTCATGTTTTTCTCCCCCTCAACACATGCACTGTACCCTATGCATTTCTTGGTTATTCTGTAGGGAAGCAAAAAAATTCAAAGGAAAAGAGGGGAGAAAGAGGACAGAGGCATTTCTGAAGCAGTCGTGTTTCACAGTGACGCTGTAAAATCCAGTGGCCTTAGGTGAGCACTCCCAAACAGGTGAAAGGCTGAATTACCAGCTGAAGGAAATGTGCATCTTGGAAGGTCTTGAAATAAAGGCATGCCTTCCGTGAGCTCTTCCCCAACAGATGTTTAACTGAGGGTCTGGCTCTCTAAATCTCATCCATCTTAAGTCAGAGGGACTCTACTGGTGCCAAATTATGGCAGGGGACAGCATGCCCCTAGGCTTCTGAAAACATTCAGCTGTCCCACAGGAGGTCTGACGTTGGCATGGGAAGATGCTCCCCTGGCATCCTCATGACTCTGCCACGGTACTCAGATGTCAGAACATGCTCCTGCAGTGGTGGCGTGCACAAATCTACCTCCTCTGGTGGTTTGCTGAGGCCTCCAGCACAGAGCTGTGGTTACCAGTGATGCAGGAGAGTCCCATTAACACTGTATTACTCAGGGCCTTTGTACAGTGTTTGTCTAACGGGAGAAAGTTTGCACAGCCTGTGGGGAGGGGTTTTAATAGAAAATTAAACCACTGTTGCTTCTTCATCCCAGCATACAGTTGCCAGGTCTCTTGCCAGTTGGTTCCCTACCCTTTCTGGGCCCTGGCAAAACCTATAAAAGTCTAGAAAATCTCTGCTACAAGCCCCTTCCTGCCCATTATCATAAGAGAGAAGCATGTGGAGTGCAATGTTCACTTTAAGGGATTTTTATGATTGTGGCTGATCCTCCCTGAGAATAAGTTGGCATATTGTGCTTTAGAAATGCAGTGATGGGCAGCGGATGTTTGGCAGTAGCTCTACATCCGCTCCGGCCCAAGAGCCCCAGGTTTGCCATGGCTAAGCTAGCAGGAGGCATGCCACTGTGTGGGAACTCCCAGCAAACCCTCCCCCCCCCATCTGTAAACCAAGCAGATGCAGCACTCAGAAACCACCCCATTGCATCCAGAGAAATGCCACCATGTTAATTTTTCCAGACTTAGGAGCAAGAACATGAAATCGAGTCTTTTATACTCAGTGCTGTAACTCCTAGGCTAGTGGCCATACGCGTAGCCTTACAGGGCTGTAAGTGACCAGGCTATAATTGGCCACTACAATTGTCATTAAATCTGGGTCCCGCATTCACAAACCACCAGGTCATAGAAATAATTTCTTAAATGTGTGGCCGTGTTTCATTTTCTGGGGTGGAGCACTTGCTGGCTTCATTTTTCTGTTGGATTTTCCTCCCCACCCCCCCCAAAGTGAAAAAAACAACCATAACATCTTAGAGCCTCATTTTCTCCCCAGCATGGAATGAACCCAAATGGCCAAACCTCAGCATTTTTCACAAAGTGTAAGCCTTGTTTTGCAGCCAGCTGAAGAGGGAGTGGAGCTCGAGCTGGATGCGTGGGTGGCTGTGGAGGCAGGTGAAGGTACGTGGAGAGTCTGCCTATGCATAGCAGGTGCACAGATGTGTGAAGAGAGGGAAAGCATGGATGTCACACGGTTGGATGTATGACACGCTTACACGTATGTGTAGGGGTGCATACGCACACGCATGCATATATAGATACATATTCATTTTCATGAGTATCTGCCCGAAAGGAGCCTGGGTGTGCAAGTCTGTGCAGAATTGGGTATGCAGGAGCAGCTCCTCCGTCAGTTTAAAAACTTGGCAGGAGAATAGGGACAGTCACTGAAAAGCTTCGTTTTCTGTGCTGAGTTTCTCTGGGGGCCTGGGCTGTAAGCTGTTTCTGAGCCTCCCTCTTGTACCTGCTCTCAGATCCTGTTTTGCTTTATAGCTTTCCTCCTATTTGCTATTTCTTCCTTTCCTTCTTGCTGGCTCCTTTTCTGTTATTCCTTCTTCTCACGTTTCCTCCCTCTGCCACTTTTCAACTGCTTTTCTCCCTCCTTTTCATTTCTCCCTTCAGTTCCTCCTCTCCGGGTCTCTCCTCTCATTCCTCCCACGCCGGCGTCCTCTCCTTTCTCTGCCTCCCTCCGCTCCCCCCACCCTTGTTCTCCATCCTGCCTCTTTCCCTGGCTCTCCCATCTCACATGCCTTTGTTTTCCCTTCCCTCTCCCCCTCCGCTCGGCCTCTCTCTCCTCTTCCCTCCCTCCCGCTTCCTCACTCCCTTCTCTCTCTGAAATAAACTTCCCCGTGTGAAGCCCCTGGCCGCCTTCCAGCCTCTGGTGAGATGAAGGGGTCCCTGGCATACGCTCAGCTCTGCGCTCCATAGGGCATTGTAACCACTGGTACCAAGGCTATAAAATCTTTAGTGTCTCTAGGAAAGATGACTGTAAATTCTTCAGAAGTCCCACCGTGGGTGTAAAGATTCTCCCCCCCCCCTCCCCGCCCAACACCTCTCCCCTCCTTCCCTGGGCCTCTGTGAAAGGGGCTGTGTAGTAAAACAAGGGGTTCACTCCTCCCTTTTGCTAAAGCCCTGGCTCTGATGAGGATTTCAGCGGAGCATGGCTCTCCCCATTGACTTCAAGAGGAGATTTCAGTACCCTGCAGAGCGGAGAAGCCGTTCGCGCCGCTCTTTTGGTCACTTAGGTATTTGGCTTTATAAACATGATTAAAAAATGCTAAGAAAGCGCTGAAGAGAGGGAGGCCTCCCCGCTAAATGTTGAGCAAACAGAAACACACGAAGCATTGTTAGGCTCTGAAAGATGAACCAGCCTTGGGCCAGCCAGGGAGTGTGAGGAAAGCAGGCGGTGCATTAGAAATAGGTTAATTCTCATATGTTACGGATTTGTTTGAAGATCCCAAAGGGTGGAGTTTTGTTTTTTTTTTAACTGATTTCCAACCTGCTGAACACCAAGCAGGCTTTCTGAGGGGCATTCAGCAGGGAATTCAGCAGAGGCTCTGCAAAGACAGCACAGATGCTGGCTTTTGGCCCCAGGGACGTGTGTTTAGCAAGAGTCAGACATGGTTACTATCAGGCTGGTGG
The DNA here is from genome assembly GCA_028565335.1 of Limnodromus scolopaceus. Classification (NCBI taxonomy): domain Eukaryota; kingdom Metazoa; phylum Chordata; class Aves; order Charadriiformes; family Scolopacidae; genus Limnodromus; species Limnodromus scolopaceus. The sequence goes on from JAOXNO010000001.1 coordinate 89,860,639, forward strand.
GGAGATGGGACATGGACATGTGCAAGGAGCAGAACAGGCTGTACTGACACTTCTTTATCAACACATAAATTTCCCGGTGCTTGGCATGGGAAGAGAGAGCACATGGCTCCCACATGAAAAGCCATATGGCAAAAGCCTTTCGGTACCACCACAAGGCTGATGGGCCTCCCATGCCATGAACAAAACACACGATGGGCTCCCACCCTATGATCCCAGCCCCAGAGCAGGACACCCTGCTGAGGCTGCCGTAAGGACCAGGAGAAGCAGAGACTCCACACTGATCATGGAGAACCCACTAGGCGCAACAACCCTAGCAGAAGGGAGCCTGAAGTGTCTGCATAATTCCCATTTTCAGTGTCAAAGACTTGACAGGCTTGCAAATACCAGGCCTGTTCTTCCTAATGGGTTGTACTTTGGCATGTGGCAGAAGTGGTAAAATTCCCTGGGGCTTCTAGGTCAGCACTGGAGCTACTGAACCCACCTCTACCTTCTCTAGACTATGGCAGAAGCTTATTCCGCAAGACACAGGACGAGGAATTTGGGGCGTTCGTATTCTCATCAATTAATGTCCATAGTGACAAGTTGTCACCATTTAGCATCAAGGGGAAGCGTCAAGGGGAAATGGGGGGGCCATGCTGTTGGTCTGGCAGGATGGCGTGTGAAGCGGTGCCTGGGACTGCAGTGGAGGCAGAGGGAACACGGGCTCTGCAGGAAGAGACTTTGATGAAATCGCCTCTGTAAAAACGAGCGGAGAATTTTGTCGGTAGGGAGTGCTGTGAAGTTGGCAGGGCCTTGTGGAAGGCCGTCCAAAGCACCTGGCTCTTTGGTTATGGTCTGAATAGCAGATTTGCCCAAAATGGAGGAAAGCATTGAGTGGAAGTTGCATGGCTTTTTTGTTCTGCTTCCCCCTTTCGCTTCCCCTTGCCAAGACCTGCTCCCCGCTCTTCCTGCCGAAGGACTGCAAAGCCGTTTCTCACCTCCCCACTTAACTGCAAACAGTTACAGACAGCTCCTTTCATCTTCCTTTGCAGTCTCCTCCTCCCAGGGTGCTTTAAGCATAGCCAAGCTTCCTCTCCAGTTACTGCTACCTCCACAGCCTTTTCTGAGCTTTTGGTGTTTCCGACCTATTGTTTCCATGGGATCCTGGGGATCAGCTCCATTGGGTCCACTCCAGCACTCCATTGAGACGGCAGTTCCTCCAGCCCTGCCAAAACCTGATGCACTCAGCCCGTTGTACAGCAGCGGGCATGGATCTGCTCCATGTCTTCAGCTCTCCGATGATTCACTGTATGGGTCCTGGTGGGTACAATAATGGAGTGGAGATCAGAGGACCTGGGCTTTATTCCCAGCTATGCCACTTTTTAAAGGGTGCTGCTTTGGACTGAGCCACATCTTCATCCGTGCCTCAGTTTCCCCAGGCATAGATTAGGGTTACATACTCTGACTGCTTTTGGCAACTGATCAAGCAGTTAGCTATCTACTGATGCATATCTGATGGCCTCCTTCTCTAGATGACCTCCTGCAGTTTGAAGCTGACATGTCCAGGTTGGGAAGGCCCTAGGTGTGACAAGCCAAGACAAAGAGGGAAAGGCGTGTACCTGGGTGTTAATACCAATTCCTGTCCTCTGTGGCTCAGCAAAACCAGGGGGTTGTATGTCCTCTTTCCCACAGGGCTTCATGGAGTGGTGTCCCCCACCCACTCCGTTCTGCCTTCCAGAGACTGCCAGTGTGACATCTGGGAAGGGACAACACCAGACACAAACCTCCAGTGCAGGGTGCTTGGTGTGGGGGATGCACCAGCCAGTCTGAAGCCTTAACTGGCTGGTGACACCCTGCACAAAGCCGGGACAAGCATCCCTCGGGTGGGGGCACTCGCGGCTGGGACCAGAGCATCAACTAATCAGTGAGACAAAGGGAGATGGCCATGGAGGAGGGAAAGGGTCACAGGGCCAGGAGAGGAGTGGAGTGACAGCCCCAGAGTGCCACATGGGGTGACAGCCTCCAGGCTGAGTGCGGACCCACAAGGGGATTGTCTGAGAGAGACCCCTCTGTGGGCCAGCACCGGCTCTGCCCCACCGTTTAGCCCAGGACGTGTCCTGAGGTGGGCAGTGCTAATGGGAGAGGAAAAGAGGGGCTGCATGTTACACCCTTCTTCATCCTTGCAGCAAATACATCCCTCAGGTTGTCTTCAAACAGCCCCCCTCTTGCCAGACATTTCAGCCATGCAGCCCGTAGAGAGAAGGTGCAGGGCTGGGGCGGGGGGGATTCAGGTAGCAGCATTTGTTCTGCGTCCTCCTGGTGGCCCTGAAACCCTCCAAACCTCATTTTTCAATAGGCCACCAAAACAACCACTAGATGTTTAATGACTTTCGATCTCTCCTGCCCCAGACTGGCTTTGAAACAGTGACTCAGATGCCAAAGTCCCAGTAGCGAAGTGGCTTTTTAATGACACGACTCGAGCTCGAATTCCAGGCACAGGGGGAGGCTTTGACACTGCTGTTTGTTTTCTTATTGGAGAAGTTCAAGAGAAGCTCAAGGCTTAAAAGCAAACCCTTGAAAGCAAAGCATTCCTAATCACATAAAAGTGTCTGCACAGGCCAGGGCTGAAGAGGGGGCTTGTGACTTTAATCTTTGCATATCCCTTTCTTTCTTCAAGCATCTCTCCCTCTCACAGACGGGGACACACACACACACACGCACAAAACTCTCCCCAACGCCAATAGTATAATGCTCCAGGAGAGGAAAGCGGAGGAAGAGGAGGAGGAGGAAGCCAGCCCGCCTGCCTGCCCCCATGCTGAGCCCGAGCAGACTTTGTGAGAAAGCTTCTCTCCATCTGCAGCCCAGCCCGGTGGGAGTCAATTAATTCTGAATAACCTAAACCGACAGAGGTATTTGCATTCACAACCTGACTGATGACCGTATAAAATTGATTTATGAATTGAAGTACTTTCCCTCCCCTTATCCCCGATTCAAGCCATAATTGATTATACGTGCTGCAGCGAAATTAAAGAAAAGAAAATTAAAAAAAGAAAAGAAAAAAGGGAGGCCCCACAGACGCTGCTCTATATTCTCAAGGTTTCCCGGGATTAGCCGATCTATTCATCACTTATTTTTTTTTTTTTTTTATTTAAAAAGTTGCTTCCTGTCCCCTCTCCACCAATTTCCCCCCCCGCCTCCATGCCTAGCCCTCACCACCACCCCTCAGCCCAGGCAGCAGCACAGTGGGTCGTACCTCAGGAGAGATGATGGGAGGCACAGCACCCCCTCAGCAACATTCCCACAGCGTGACAGCGAGAGGACCTCAAGCCTGACACCCTTCCTCCCAGGGCAGAACAGATGCCTCCTAAAGGAGAGGGAGTCTAAAGTGTAAGCCCTCAACCCAGCACTGCCCGACGCTCATGCATAACTTGCTGCCTTGTAATTGCCCCATTGTAGACCTTTCACTTGGCCCTTCCAACCGGTCATCTCTAATAAGAGATGCTTTCTCATCATACTCATATGCTCATATAATCATTACTGCTCATATAATGCTTTCTACTTACCTAGGGAAAGGGGCTGTGTGAAAGAAGGTGCTATTGGGCAAAATCCACTTGCCTAATGTCAATAGGAAGTGCAAGAAATCTTGCCAGAAGCAGTTGAATGATACAACTCCCCATATTTCCTCCTGGCACTTACTATATAAATAATGAGCTGAATCCTGAAGCATGAGAATTTATGACCCTTTTAATCTTTTTTCCCTCATTATCCACCTACTCATCCCTATCTGTGATGCCATTTTCTGTATCCACTCATTGTTTTCCTTCCTATTTTACATATGGGAACGCAGAGGAGCAGACCAGTGGTGGGAACTGAACAAAACCATACAGCTAATCCATGGGACAATCTCGTGCAGAACACAGGTCACCTATTAGTCCTACTGTCTTTTCTCTCTGCTTCCTTCTAATTATTATTAATTAATAATTAATTCATTGTTCTAATTATTATTAATAAATTATTATTTATTTATTTTTAAGAAAAGAGGATGTCCTCTATTTCCTTTCACTTGAGTGGGAAGAGGCAAACAAAAGCTTGGATGAAGCTCAACTCACATATGATTTCATTAAAAACCATTTGCCTACAGTGCTCTATAGGGCTCACAAACCTCTTGAGCATGTAGTTCAAACTTCATAATGCTTTCCTCAGTTGCAATGTTCATGATTCCTTTATGTCAAGGGAAACTATAGTACAGAAAAATATTTAAACCAAATCTTTCAAGCATCTGGACACAGGACAGCAATGTCATTTGTGTGCCACCTCCAATGAAGCAAGAAGGACTGTGATCTAAGCGAACCAAGCCTGGGATCTTTAGCTTGCCCATTCCTAGTGTCTGAAGGTCTAATGGGGAGAGGTCATTTATTTCAGCCTCCACAAAGTTGTCTTGCTTGATTTGGATAATGCTGAGCAGAGGAAAGAAGCTCAATGAATAAACATCAAACAAGACCACTTTCCTTAACTGTTCAGAGAGGCTTTCAGCAAGGAGCTTGTACAGGGACTTTTGCCTGGCAGCAGTGGTGTTAGCCATGGGGTTCAAGGAGAAACTACTTTGCTTGCTGCTGACAGGCCTTAAAAGGATGAGGAAGGGGCCGGCAGGGAGGCAGTGCTGTGCAGGGATCCAGCTGTGCCCCTTCTGCCCCAGCTGCTTGCCTGCCCTTCATATCCCCCCTGCCCCACGCCTTTGTCCCGCGCTGGGACGACTTTGCTAGAAGTTCAGTTTTGCAGGTGTCTGAGCTCATTGTGCTGGGGATAAGTGGAAGGCTGGGGGAAGGGGGACTCCGTCTGTGTAATTAAAGCCAAAAGCCCTAAGCAGTGCTAGGAAGCTAGCGGTGCTAGCAGCTCACCTCCCTGGTGGAGGTTCTGGGTTGAGCCTGGAGGTATGCCGAAGGCTTCAGAGCAGGATTTGAGAGATACTACCAAAAGTCACAGAGACGCAGAAAGCGGAGCTCCCCATCCCAGGAGTCTGACTCTGTGCAGAATAAAGCCTGGTTCAGAGCAAATAATGCCTTCCAGCTGTAGCCTGGGAAATCATTTGGGAAAGAGCTGTGTACGTGCTTTGAAAGTCTACAGGGCCCTGCTCCTAGAAAATGGTGCTGTGGCCACACTACCTGTCAGGTCTGGTCTGAGGTGCACAAATGGGCTCTGTGATGGCTTCTGGCCCCCTCCCAGCTGCAACTCTTGTCAGAGACTTGCTGTGCAGGGAGGACCTGTTTCACCCTGAGGAGCAAATGCATTGTCCTGGCTCCGGAGGCATCCTCCAAACCTTCTACCTTTCTGCTGAGATGAACAAGCCTCCCGTTCCAGACAGCAATGGCTCCATCGCTCAGCAAAGGGCTGTATGTGGGCTGGGCCCAGAGGCAAGCTTCTGCTTTCTCACCCAGAATGCCTGTCCAAATTAAGCTAGCAAATAAAGACCATCTGTGGCTTGATGTGGTGATACCAGGCAGTCCATCGCCAGCTCAGGAGTTCGTTAGCCAGCAGACACCAATGGGTGCAGGTTACTTCTACACTCATGTGTCACCTGGTAGCTGGAGACAGAAATCTGTGATTTTTTTCATCCCGGGCTAAGGCACTGAGCTTTGGGATGGGGAGCCAGTGGCACAGGGTGGAGGGGGCAGCAGTCCTGGCAGAGGAGGACAATGCCCAGTGCCCCCATCCGCCTGGCTTCCTCCCACCTCCACCGCACGGAGTCCCGCAGATGTCAGCCACAACAAAAGCACGCAAGCGGGAGGGACGTCAGCGCAGATTTACATCCAAAGGTCGCTATGTCCTGAGTGGTAAACGGGTGGACAAAGAAGTTAATCAAGGAGTCAAAAAGGGCAACCTGAAGAGGAGAGGCAGCTGGGAGTGTGGAAGCAGAAATCAAGGCAATTAGCAGGAAAAAAAGAGGGAGAGCTTTGCATGCCTTTCCGATTTTTCCACATGGAAAGAACAGCGCTGTATTATCTGAAACTGAATTATTTTTATTGTCAGCTGAGAGAGAGCAAACAGGAGGCCTGAACTGATGCCTTTGCCAGCAATTACAGCCTGTCTTTCTTCCCACACAAACCATCAACCCCTCCAGGGACAAACTGGCTGCCCCCATCCAGCTCCCTGACATTGCAGAGCTTGCAGGGTGAAAGCAGTGCCATCCCCGCTCTCACCCACACAGACAGGCTCTGCTATTAAACATCTGCTGTGGCAACACGTAGGAGTGCCCGTCAGAAAATTCATATTGATCCTGCACAGGGTGCACGACAAATATGGATCTTAAAGACAGTGGGTGCTCGCAAGTGCAGCTATCACAAGCGGCAACAGGTCACTGCAGCCTGCGGCCAAGCAGGCATTTCTGGACTATTGTTCAGGGTACAGACTGAGGTCATGTTCCCTTTTAAGCCGAGTCAATCTTTTTACTGAGTTCATTGGGAGCCCGGGCCGAAGCCAGTGGCTGCTGGACGGACCAAGCATCATCTTTCGGAGCTTTGACGGAGCCATATTTGCCTGTGGGTGTTTGGAGAAAGCATGGAGAAAGCAACACCACCATCCATGTAACTAAAAACAAACCAGAAAAACTATTTTAAAAATATTGATAAACAAGTATACTTGTATATTTATGCCTTTCTCTACTTTAAAAAACAAACAAACAAACAAAAACCAACATGAGGAACTGCTTTTTGAAGTGGCAGGATCTGTTAGATAAGGCATTCTCTTTTTTTAACAGTACAAATTGACCAACCACCTTCTAATAGCGTTAACTCACACCAGCAGAGGCACTAGTCAGTGACCAGATGAGTAGCAGAGGGGCTGGCTGCTCGGAGCTGTGCCTGCTGGTCCATCCACTCGCCCAGGGCTTGCTCAGCTCTCTGCATTTAACATGCTCACTCTGGCTTCATGGAGAAACCCTAAGAGACACTCGCTGCACAGCATCTGGATGGTCACAGCAACCTATTGCCAAGCAAAACCTGGTTATTGCCTCCGGGAAAGCCAGCTCCCCTTTTGCAGTACTGTAAAGCTCACAGGCAACAGAAAGGATGAGGACTCAGTGCTTCACCTGTGGCATGAGCAGCGTTGGATGGGGGCACTTCCAAGGGCCCCTGGACTTGAACTGGGAAATAACTTGGTACCTCTCTCCATTATTAGCCCAGTGGGGCAATTAGCCTTGCTCGGCAAGCAAACCTGTGAGGATCTGGACTTCTGTGCTTTGTCACCACACATAGGAGGTGGCAAAAATACAGCGTCTACTTAAGTGAGGCAAAAGCAGAATAAAAAAATGCATTTTGCCAAATGCCATGGGGCTTTCGACTGGCTGAGCCCATCCTTTCTTTTTGCATAGGGTCTACTTGAAATGCAGAGACAAAAGACTGTGACAAAAAAAAAAGTGGCTACTGGTCAGATACAAGTCATTTAGCTCAATATAAGGGTAATTGGGTGTCATCCCAGGGTCTTTATAACACAAAAGATCAGTCTAGCTGGTCTAATGATCTCTTTTGGCCTTCAAACCTATGAACTGATGCCCCATCTTTCAAACACTCATTTTCTCTCTCAAAAGCTGGGTGCAGATTAGGTCTAAAATATAAGTTTTCGATGTTGCCAGTATCATTGTGCTTGGGATGTTTGGTAGTCGTGCCCTTGCCCTGCTGCCTCGGGAGCTGTTTTTTTCTACACTTGTCCCCATTAGGTTGCTTCTGTTATTAAATTCCACAGTGACAGACCCTGGAGAAATCCAAGAGGTTTTTTTTTTTTTTTTCCAGCTGTAAATGTGTGAATACTTTTATCACAGATTGTCTCTGCAAATGTCACAGACAATGAGGCATTTTTGCATGAGTCAAGCCAAAAGCATAAAAATGTCTCCCGGACAATATTTTGTCTGCAACCCTGGTACGTGTTTGTGCAACTGGCTTCGGGACAGTGACAAAGATCCAGCCCTTTCTCCAGTGAGTATCTAAGCATCCTCAGGAAGAAGCAAGGTGACCGTAGGGACAAAGCTGCCAGGTTACACCTGGGAGGGGAGATTTTCTTTGCCCATTTCCCAAGCCCAGAAAAAAAACCCAACAAAACACAGCGGGGGTTTTGTTTCTCGAAGCTGCAGCTCAGTGGTGGTGCCGGCAGGTCGTATTTTACAATTGGGGCCAAGGCAGGATTAAAAACAGAGAGCTAGTTTCTCGATGGCCCTGGCTTTACACCGAAATCCCACCCCACTCCCTCCTTGCGGTGCCGATGGCCTCTGAGAGTGCAGGGACATTGCTCCTCACACCATTTATGGCTTTTTTTTTTTTCCCTTCCTCTTTTCTTCAGGAGAAACTTACTTCTCCGCGGTGGCTTCTCCCTCCATCTCTCCCCCCGCCGCCCTGCTCGGCATCCCCTCACCTCCGCCACAAAACCGCCACACACACGCACGCACGCACTTGCGGGCAGGCACAAAGGCTCTAAAAGCCGCCCTTTATGTCCCCCCACAGCTGCCCGCGCAGCCCCTGCTCCAGCGCTCGCCCGGCAAGGACGCGTATTCTTCGGCTCCCAAAGGCCCCCATTGCTGTCAATTAGTTACGGGACGCCACCGGGATTCAAGGCTGACAGCTCCGGCAAAGCAGGAGAAATGGGCTCAGTGGGGAGCGAGGGGGCCTGCCCTCTTTCTTTCCCCCCCTGCCCCCCACCCCATGTCTTTCTCCCCACAAGAAATACCTTTCTCAGCAAGGCTTTTTAAGGCACACCCTCCCCCCCCCAGTCCCACCGCCCGTGTATGCATGCATGCAGGGACATGCACATACAGGGATGCACGGCACCCGAGAGATGTGAAATGTGCTCTGAAAGGGGCACCAGGGAGAGCCAACCCACTGAGATAGGGGATCATCAATATCTCTGCACATTTCTTTCTCTCTCCCCCCTCCCCGCCTGCCGCCTCCATCCTGGTCTCTGGTTACAAATCCCCCCCTTCTCTCAACTCCCTGGGACGAGTGTAACATCTTACTTCTCCCCGACTTTCCCACCCAGGCTGGCTTTTTGGAAAGGGAGGGGATGGGGCAAGGTTAAAACACGACTCCACAACAAATGGGGGTTTCACGCGGCGGCGTTTTATCCGCTGCCGCCACTGCTGGGCATTCACAGCCCGTCTCCCTGTGTGCAACCTGGAGTGAAACACGGCAAGCTCGCAGAGAGAGGGGGAGTAAAGCCGGGAGGGGGATGCTGACCCGGTGATTTCACGGCAAACATCGGTGCTATGAGATTTAGGAAAGAAACAAAGGCTGTAATGGTTTGGGAGTGAGGGACCTCTTTAGCCAGACCATGGAAATACGATATATTTCAAGAGAAGGCATTCCCACGCTTTCAGCCCTGATATTGGGTATAGAAGAAAACCCAACCCAGGCGTTGGATTTGGTGATCTGAAACTGGATGTGTTTCATGTGAACCCCAGCTTTGGCTCCTGTTGTAAAGGCCAGTTAGAAATGGAGCTAACTCACTCCTAACTCGATCTCTATATTTGTATCTTTCCAGACATTTGGATAGTATGGAAGCTCTTTCGCCAGCTGTGGATTTGGCCCACCCAAACTAGTCTCTGTGGATCAAAGACAGATAACAAAACAATATTTAGATTTTTTTTTTTTCCTTGTCTCTACTATAGGTTGTTTGTGTGTCCTTTGTCAAGTCACTTCATCAAGCGCCCACCCAAGCCACAAGTAGCTTCCCTTACTGGCCCATTGCTCTGTCTCTTGCCTGGAGGCACAACTAAGTAAGGGTGACTGCATTTCACATGCCTTCTTGGACTCAAACCTTCCTTTCATCTGAAACACTTGAAGATAAGAGCAGCTCAGATTCAATTTCTTGGACTGAAATCCCCCCCTGAAGTTTGAATCCTGACTGGACCCAACCCAGAAAAAGAGTAGTGTTTCGGTTTGGCTGCATCTGAAGCCTCCAGCTCAAGCCCACACGGCAGAGTCTTGCACAAACAGCTCATCTCGAGAGACTTCTTCTTCCTGGAGAGATGAAATCTTTCAGAAAGAGTGTAAGAAGAGATTTCAAATCCCTAGGAAAAAAAAAATCCTCCCCTCTGCTCACACCCACAGCTTGGCATCGATGCGGAACCCTGAACCCCTGCCTAATTCAAAATCAGATTTAGACAACAAGCTCTGGGCTATTACACTGGGAACGAGAAACCCTGACTCAGAGTGGAAAAATCCATGGACATCCATGACGGCTGGCAGATGATGTTGAGGGAGTTGTGTGTGGCTTAAATTGGGTGTGCATTATTATTTTCACACAGTGGATGCTGGGGAGGAAGCAAGTCAGAAAAAAGACTCGGTGTTACAAAGGGCAGATGTGGTAAATAGTTCACAAGAGAGGCTGACAGCCTTCCCAGGCCGCCAGAGGAATAAGCTGTCCAAGGAACGGCTTCTAAATGAAACAGCCTCCGTGCAGTTTCTGCATCTGGACAAAGGATAGGTTTATTTTGGATGTGCTAGTAAAACTGCTGTCTGCAAGCCGTAAGGTCGTACAGCTAAGGTCTGGCTGATGTCTGGTGAGGAAGCATTCCTCTGGGCCTCCTCTCTCAGCGAGCAAATGCAGGCCTTGTAAAAATGAATAATATATTCACCATTTCCCTACAGAGCAGTACTGCAATGAGTGAACTCACTGCAAGGAGTTCAAATTTACTTGTCCTGCAGCATAAAATGTTCTTCCCATATGGAGAACCATTAGTAACAAAATGCTCTGGATCCTGAGCAGGGGATTGGTGATGGTCAAGGATTTGTCAGATGATGGCACATGTGAAATGCACTGATCGTGTCTCTCATTATTTCTTTGTGCACAGCAAGGCAGAAGAAACCTGTTACCACGAAGGGCAACAGCTGGCTGCCACATTGGCAGACCATTAAAAAAACAGAGTATTGCACCCGAAAAGATGAACTCTCTTTTCCCTCTTTTGACAGGATTCTGGTCCACATTACTGCTGCCGGTACGTTACACATCTTACAGCCAACCTGAGACGTCACTCGCTTCCATGGCCATTAATCCAGAACTTCTCACTTTTGTTTTGTTCATACAACCACGTACAATGATCACATCTTGCTCTTTTAAAATGCCTCCGAAAACAAACCTTCCCAGAAAGGAAAAGTTGAAGGGATCTGCGTCTGGTACCTGAGTGTTGAACCATTCTGACTTCTGAGCCATGGACTTCAACATGACAAGCAAAAAGCAGTAAAAGAGAGAATAAGAAAGGCTGAACTGGAAACGCCAAGGGATGTCTCATAAATAATGGAAATGCTTTAGCAGCACTGTGGCGGGAGGGGGTTGGGAGATGATGACGAAGGGGGGATGGTGAAGAGTGGCCAACGAGGAGAGTGGATCTCACACGGCACTTGCTGGGAGGCCAGTTGGGTCACATGCATTCTCATTGGGCTGTAGAAGAGTTGACAAAGAATGTCAGGGCGTGAAGAAGTCAAAATAGCTGCTTTAATTAACACCTCTTCACTGGGTGAGACAAGAAGTCACCTTGCAGCTCCATGCCTCCTTCTCTACCCACCCCATAGAGCATCTCGTAACTGATCTGCTGAAAACAGCCACTGGTGAGAGATGCTTGTCACCATGTCTAAGTGCATCACTGACAGGGTCAAGAGATCGAGCTCACCACCTCAAGGAGTGAGAGCGTAACAAACTGACGAGGGTTTCCTGCTGCAGACAACATTGGAGAAAGAGTCAGGAAAAGGTAAAAGTGATCTCCAGGATGAAATCCTCCTGAAGTAGCCCCACAGAACTGCTGGCTCTCTTCCATCTTGCATGCTAATGCAGAAACATGAGTTTCTCAGGCAGGGATGAAAGGAAAACACATGTCTCATATCACACAGGACCCCTGGGGCTAGGACGGGGGGTAGGAGGATTTGAGGCAAGAAAGAAGATCTTTCTTCTCTTCTCCATTCCCATTAGCACTGAGCACTGCACAGGAAGAAAGAGGTTTAATGTCTGAAGAGCCAACTTCTCTCTCTAGTTTTGCTGGTGGCGATACAGGCTTAGGAGAAATGTCCCACCAGTCGGCACCCTAGCGGGATGGAGTACCTCACTTGTCCTACTTGGGCAGGTTAAAGAGATTTTTACAATTTCCTTTAGTTTCCATCAGGTAGAGGCAGAATTGGAGACTGCACCAAGCCTGCAAAGAAATGAAATCTTTCTGAAAGGTGAATCTTAATCCACCTTTTGATAAAAGTTCTGTGATCTGTATTGGACTAGACTGTTGTGGTGCTCCCTCCTGGAACACCCTATGGATTTACTTCCTGGGGTCAGGAGGCGGTGAGTAGAGGTCTGCTTTGCCCTCACCTTAAAACTTGTAGCTCTGCATTAAAATGCACAACTGTGAGAGATAAATACCTTGTTTTTATAAATGCAGTTTTGTGGGAAAGGCTGCCCAGACAGCTCTTGCTGATCTGAAGCGCCTGAGGAGTGGCTTCACCTGGGAGAGGGTTCAGTGATGAGGAGGCAGAGTTAGAAGAGCGGGGTTTAGGTCCTTCCCCGCCACTGATGCCTTGGGTGACCTCTTGCAAATTACTTAGCCAACCATAGTGTTTCCTGTCACCCAGTTTTTGTAACCAGGGCTGGTTACACCCAACTGGCTGTTACCTCATCTGGTTATAACCCCAGAGGGCTGTAAACATGGTAGAGTAGCAATGCCTCAGCTTCTCAGACTATGCGTGTAACAGATTGTGGTATTCCAGCACCCAAGCAGAGATGCATGTGACGGTGGAAACACCATTCTGCATGAGTTTTGGGCTTAATAAATGCAGCAGCAATACTGGGCTGCAGTTTACAAGCAAACAAACAAAAGCTATAACATATATTAGCATAGAGGTACAACATAGCTCCCATTTCCATTTCAGACAAGATGAACTTCCGCAGGGTCTCCTCTCTGATACAAACATCTTTATTACAATGCTGGGCAGGAAGGTATTTTTCACACTTTGTGAGCTCAAGACTTCATTAACAACCTTTCTCCCTTTTGTGCCATACTACCGTGAAAAGTTAAAATCTCTAAAAAATGTTGCAAACCAACAATAAAAAAAATATTTTTCTCAAAAGTAAACCTTTTCTTTTTTTCCCCCATATAAACTATTGTGGCTAAATACCCTTTGATCCAAGAGTCAAATCTATTTGTCTGAGGCTGCTGGTACCCAATATGCTGGCCAGTTTGAAATCTCCCTCCCACCCTTTGCTCTAGCGATCAGCCTCAATTGCCGTGACCCAGTCAGCATGCTGTGACTTTCTCAGCAGCAAAAATGGCAGCAAATTTTATTTTATCAGTCCTTATACACTTGAGGAGCAGCCCCTCTGTTGCCAAACATGGCCATCAGGTCTCCCCCAAAGCCTCTGCTCCTCCGGCGGTCCACGCAGGGCCCTGTCTGCCATCCTGAAGGCATCGAGCATCGCGAGCTGGCAGGGAGCCCTCCGCAGTGCCATGAGGGATGCAGGAACAGGTGTGGATGCCACAGGTTATTTAACGCCGCACGGCTTAATCTGGAAAGGTTTCAGCAGGATGGGGGGCGGTTTGAAGTCTGGACAACTCACCCTACAGTGCGCAATTTAAAAAGGCACGATCTCCCTGGTTCTTCTGAGGAGCGATTTGATCTACAAGCACTTCAAGGGAGAGAAAGATTCCTAATATCAAAGGGCTTTTTAATCTGGCAGAAAAGGGCATTTATGAGAACCAGCTGCCAGCAGCTGAGGCTGGACAAATTCAGACTGAAAATCAAGGTGCACGTTTTCAACTGTGAAAGTAATTAATCCACAGGGCACATTACCGAGAAAGGCAGCGGCGGCTCAGTCGCCGGCAGGCCTGAAATCAGGACCAGATGTTTTCCTGGAAGAGATGGTATCACCTAGCCAGGGATGGCAGGCTTGGGGCAGAAACCATCCGGGGCCAGGCTGGAGAGCCACAGCTGCCACCACCACTGGCCTTACAGTCCATGCACCATGAAGGAATGTGTTTTTAATATATATATATATATGTACACACACAGACACATATACATATATCGATATATATATTTATACACATATGTATATATGTAGCTTCACACATACAGCCTCAGTTGGTGCAGACCAGCATCACCAGCTAAAGATCTGCTCCACACACTCTGTATTTATCTACCCATTTCAATCTTAAAGCACTGCACAAGCTCCTGCCTGAAGCTCAGGGGCCAAAATCTCCACAGTATCCCCAGTGTTTGACCTGGCAATGGGACTGGGGTGGGGGGGAGAACAGCCAGATGCCCGCTCACCTGGCAGGGAGGGATACCTGCTGTCACCCGCCTTCCTATCTTAGCTCGTGAGGGCCCCTTTCGTCAAGCCGGCGCTGCCTGGCAGCCCCTTGAGTGTTGCCTGGAGCCTCCATTGAGAATCAATGGATTGGGCAAAATCCCTTATTCACCCTTCCTTCCCCACCCCCAGCCCTCCTTGGCCGAGCTGCAGCCCAGACCTCGCAAAAAAAAACCCAAAACAACAAAAAACAAAAAAACAAGAGAGAGAGAAGGAAAAAAAAAGAAACTCCCAACCCTCCACACTGCCAACAACGGCAACAACCAGGCTCCAGGACCTATAATTGATGGCCTCAGTGGAGAGACCCTACTTGTCTGGCTGCCTCTCTCATCTCCAGCCCCCTTCCCGCCCAAGCCCCTGCTGTTGCTATGTCTATCATCCTCCTCTTTCTCCTCCTCCTCCTCCCCCCTACCCCCTTTTTTTCCCCTGGTTAACAAGTGTGCACTGTTATAATTGTGGTCCCTCCCTCCATCGTGCTTATTCCCTATCTAATGGCAGCAAGGGCTTTTTTTTTTGGATGGGGGAACATCCAAAGACAAGCCTGCAACTTATCTTTGCACAGGTTGGTGGCTCTCTGTGTGGGCAGTGGGAGCAGGAAAGGGCCACGGCTTGTGCTCCAGGGCTGAGCAACACAATGTTGACGGGCTGGGGAGAGGAGGAGGAGGAGGGGGGTGAGTCAAAAGGGCCTCCTGAATCGACGGGGAATAATATGAAAGGGAAACTCTGCCGTGCATGGGGCGACCCAGATGGACAAAGTGCAGGGAGGCAGCTTAGTTAATGGGCTGCATTAAAATTAAACAGAGACGGTGTGCATTTTCCAAGCAGCACAGTGGCAGCAGAAGGGTTTCACAGCCTCTGTGGGAAGACAGTGGTGTGGTGCAAGACAAAACCAGGACAAAACTTTCCCCCCATTGCTGTCCGCCCCCATCCTCAGCAGGTGTAAACCAGGGCAGCCCCACTGTCTTCCTCCTGCCTGGGTTAACACAAGCCAGCTCCAAACATCCCTTCCCCTGCCACCAGCTCGCATTTCTGTAACAACAGGGATGATGATCTTGTCAATGTTGCTGTAAATCTGAATTTTTTGTACACGGTCGCAACTCTCAGAGAGGTGACAGCCGCTTACCAGCTGGCCACCAGAACAAGGAAGGACCCAGGCAGTCTGCAAGACCAAGTCAAGCTTTAAAGAGGAGGATGATAATAACATGTATCCATCCCCACTCCCACCCTTGTCAGGAGGAGAATTTATACTCCTTCTTACAAAGGACTTAAGTGGTCATTTAGGCTCTGCTTCAGCAAAGCACCTGCTTAATTGCGCGCTTTACTTCACTGCAACTGGAGCGCAGGGTTAAGAGCATGCTTAGAGGTGCTGCTGGCTAGGAATAAACTTAATCATATGCTTAAGCTTAAAGAGGTGTTTAAACACCTTGCTAAACCAGGGCCTTGCACCTGAGGAGAGCGAAAGGAAAAAGTTGCCAAAGCAGAACGGAAGAGCAGTTTTTTGGAACAATGAACGGTTTTCAGTTCTCCATTCTGCATTTAATGGAGATGAACGAAAGTTCTCATTACTTGTTGGCTGAAGACAGAATAATCAACCAATGAAAAAGAGCATTACACACCTTATTGTTATAGCTATGACTGAATACTTTTAATTGGCAAGAAATCCGTAAACTTTCCTGCATTTTCTACTCTTTTGTTTATATTGAATAGGAGGTGAAACGTATGTCTTTGTTCAAAAAGGCATGATAAAGTTTAACGTTCATTCTGCATACTTCTAAACCATTAACCAAGGTGTCAGTGCAGATCTGGGCCCTCTGAGCAAATTTATACCTCTTCAAATATAAAATAACCAGGTGCAGGACTGATAGCCCCAAAACTTGATGTGATGTGCTGTAGGAAGACTCTCAAAATAGCCTGAGGACCCTGTTTGTCACTGCAAGGTGTAATTGCCTGGCCCCTTTTGGTGTTCCCGCTAGGTAGGTGCCAGCAGTGAAGGTGGCAGCAGTAACACTACCCTACAAGGTGCATCAGCACCAAGGAGGTAGGTCAGTAAGCCTCCTCCGTACCCAGCCGAGCTGTTGTGACCATCACCAAAAGGCACTATTCAGGTTGCAGCTCATGTCATAGGGATATTTTCTCCAAAGAGAGTCTGGAAGACACAAATGTGACTTCTATTGAATAGCCAAGGTCTGGATATGATTTAGGAGACATGCTAAATGCGCACGATGATGGACTCACAGAAATTACCTATGCAGGGATCATAAATTATTGGATATTTTTTACCTGTAGCATAAATAACTATTTCTCTCAGCTCAGCTTCACAGTTCTTTACTTCAGGGGCAAATAATTTTCATAAATAAGTAGAAAGAGATCCCAATTTACATGGCACGCAGGTAACTCTGGGATGAAAGTAAGCATTTTTCCTCAAGCTTGTCCCACATTTTGGGGAGGACTGTCATGGCAGCCCTTTCTGAAGACATCCATTTTATAACCAGTACATTTTTGAGAACCGCAATTACTTTGAAAATTGCAGTCCAGAAAAGATAAAAGACAATCTATAAATACTGTCCTCCCTTAATTCGTGGACCAAGGCTTCAAACATACCTGTCTCACAGACATGCAAGCCTCCCAAGTGATCTGCTTCAACTGACATATACATGTATCAAAGAAACGCTATTCCTAAATAAAAAGTATTAGCAGCTCTAAAGAATGCTGTTGCACCTGAATTTGCAAGTTATCTGTCTCTCCCTCTCTCCAAGGGTTGGACAGAGCTATGTAACAGGGGCGAACACCTAACTACACTCTCATGTACCTGCAGCAATGTACAGGCATGATCCCAGGTGGATCGACGACACGTTGGGTCTTTGGAACAGCAGAGCTGCAGGAAATCTGGCAAACCTTGCTTACTACTATGTGACCCTGCAAACTGGGGAGAGGTTACTGTTGGCTGAGCGGATGATTTGGTGGTCAAAATAACACGGGCTGCACCAGTTGCTGCAGAGACTCAAGAGGTGGCAGGAGATGACGGTGTGGCAAGGGCTGCCTCCTGCCTCCCGCTCCTTCAGACACAAACCCTGGTGCTCCCCGGAAAGGGGATGGTGCAAAGCTGAGGATGCAGCAGAGCAACAAACTCACTGATGGGGCTGAAAACCTCTACACAGCTCCCTGGCATCGCTCCAATTCAAAAGTCAGGGCCACAAGTATCTGCAGCTGGAAGGCAGCGTACACACCTGTTGTTCTCTTCACTTTGTTTTTTTTCTGCCCCTGGGCTTATTCTCTCTTTGCCTCTTCAGATCATCCTGAAACGAAGTCCTCCTCCTCAAAATTTCAGGTTCCTCGTGTCTGCCCATCTCCTGGGCCCCAGCTAGCCCGGCATGTGCCCCTGTGCCCCCCCACCCTGCCCGTTGCCCACATCCTGAGCATGAAAGCCGGCTGGATTAATCCGGCACAGAGCACATTGTGTCTGAGTCATGACAGGCTCACTAAGGCGTGCAGAGCTGATAAAAGGCAG
>JAOXNO010000001.1:89883954-89923603 GCA_028565335.1 Limnodromus scolopaceus
TTGGAGATTTTCAAGACCCGCCTGGATGCAGTCCTGAGTAACATGCTCTAGGCAATCCTGCTTCAGCAGGGGAGTTGCACTAGATGATCTCTATGGTCCCTTCCAACTCTAAAAAAATTAAGTGAAATTCAGTGAAAAGAAAGAAATAAGGTGGCACCAGTCCTGAGGTGGGTGGCCCGGACATCTGCCAGGTGAAATGCTATACCTAACATAGTTCAGGAAGAAAACACAAGCATTAACAGCACAGGGTGGCCTACAGGTCACCAGATGTAGGCCTCATCACCATGACAAATCTCCTGCAAACCATCAAGCAAGGAAGCAACTAGCAGATTTCAACCACAGCCCAGGCTTTGGTGGTAATGGGGGATTTTTTTTGCACCTAGCTAGTTGCTGGGATGGGAAGGCAGGGAGACATGGTTTGCCGAAGCAAGCTCTACATCAGTGCTGAGAAAGGAAAAGGAGTACAAGAAAAGAACAATTTGACTTAGACTGCTGCTGTTGAGCATAAAGAGGTTACGTATAGGGAGTGAAATCTAGGCTGGATTACTAAGAATTAGTATACAAACACAGCAAAAGCAAGTAAAGTCAAAATCAGAAAGTCTTTGAAAAAAAAAAGAGCTGGGGAATTACAGACTAATTAATTTCAATTACAGGAAAAATTCTGGAATGAATAATGAAAAAAGCTATTTGAAAGGAACTGGAATGCAATGGGATGAGTAACAACCAATATTAGCTTCATAGTCTAGTCTTGACAAACCCATCTAATTTCCTTTTAAAACAAGGAGACAGACCTCGCAGGCCAGTAAGGAGAAGCAGATGTCAGTATCCTGACTTGAGTAAGTGCTTTGACACTGTCTTGCATGAAATTCTCATAAACCAGCAAGGAATGTGTGGTCTATCTACTGCGAGCAGACACAGCACTGGTACCCAGAAGTTTGTGAACAGGACTTCACTCTCCACATGCAGGAACTTACTGAACAGAGATGTACAAGTTTCTCTGGGTGTCCAACTCTAGTCTATTAGTGAATTGGACTGTGAACTAGAAGAAGGATGACTAAATTTGAAGGATGTCCAAAGCTGGAAGGATCTGCAAGTACATCGAAGACAAGATTAGACTTTAAAAAAAATCCAACACAACAGCCTGACAAATTAAAGAAACAGTCAGGGAAAAAAAAGAAAGGACACAGTAGGAATCCATGCAAGACTCCACACTGAGGAATAACTGACTGCACAAATATGGATATGGAACTACTGGAGCTGAGGTTTAGCGCAGATTAAAAACCGAACTGTTTGTCATCAGTGCCATGCTCTTGGAAAAGCCAAAAAAAGATGTGAGCTAATTAGATACAGTGCAGAAGAAAACAGGAAGAATAATGAGAGGTCTAGAGAACACGATCTGGGAGGAAAATCTGAAAGACTTGGTAAAGGCTAGCCTTACGAAAAGAAGACCAAGGACAAGCACGACATGTCTTTAAGTTCATGAAAGATTGCAGCAAGGGGAGAAAGGCACTGGTCAGTTCTACCTGCCCAAAATGGAGAGGTTATGAAATAATAAAAGGCTTAAACTGCAGTAAGAAAGATTCAAACTTGATGTTAAAAAAAATATCAGGGGAAATGGATGGAAGCAATGCATCAAGTGTCCAGGCATGAAGACTCCCTAAGTGGAGAGCTTCAAGAACAGGTTGGATAGCTGTCAGGAATGACAGAGGTGTCCTGCCTCAGCGATCTGGAGGGGGAACAGAGATTTTGGGGGTAGTCAGCATCTCTTCTGGGGGAGACTGACTGATGAGGAGGGCTGGAGAAGATCCACTGTAAGTGAAGAGTCTTGCTAGGAGTATTCGGTGGGACAGGCAGGGAGGAGTGCTACGGTGTTTCTCCTTCCCCCTTCCTCAGTCTGGCCCCCAAAATTTCCTTTCCCCTCTGCACATGGCCTGTTTCCGCTTGCTCGCCTTGCAGTCCCTTATCTGCCGTAGGTGTCACTGAGCTTTGTGGGCTTCCCCAGCTGCTGCTGCACTCCTGAAGAACAAGAGGGGCCAGTCCAGACAAACCTTGTCCTGGGGAGGTGAAGGATGCAGGGCCAGATGGGAGAGCACTGAAACCCCTGGAGGCAGGGCTTGTGGCTCCCAGTGCCATTAGCGGGATGGGGTGGGGAGACAGCTACTGCTGCTGCAAAAGGAAGCTCCCTGCAGCCAGCACTGCTGGTGGGGACAGGAACAGAGGGATACGCCTGCAGGAGGTGAGAAACCAGTGGTTTGCCTTCATACTTCCCCAGCAGCAACCAGTACCTCTCTCCTCCGGCCTAAGCAAAGACTGCAAGTCTGGCACCCAAGGCAACTGCCCATGTTGCCAGTGCCTTAAAGCATGTTACAGATCCCAGTGTGAGGGTTTTTTCTCACAACAGGCAGATTTCAAAGCTAATCTGCATCTTTAGCCTGATCTTAACAAGGTTCTTACCCTGGCTACAGGGCAGCAACGTAAGCAGAAGATGACTGGTGACCACAGGAGAGGGAGGTAGGATAAACTGGAGACCAGAGAATTGAAAGTCACCATTGAGTTACTTCTGTTCCATGAAAATCTGCATTTGTGAATGGAATTGCACTACAGGGAAGCACAGTTTTAGGAGTAAAACATATTATAAACCTACATATCATCTTTGGATGGCACAGTATGGGTTGTTAAGTGTTCATATGCACAGAGAAGTTGCAGGCACATTGCTGCCATCAGTCATGATCACCTTTTCCTCTGTGTTCCCATTCTAAATTCAAATTATGCCCTATGCTCTGTCCTGACAACCAAGCACTTTAGGTCCTCTGAATTGTGCTTTCTGTTATTTGGGATCAGAATAATTTTTTTTCCCCACTGACATGATGGTATAGACTCAGCATTTTGAGCTGGTAAGTGACAACTGAATCACTTGGAGCTGCATGCATATGCTATATACCAGGACCTGCAGTACACTTTAAAAAAGTCAACTCCAACACTGAATGAAAAGCTAGCCTCTTAAATATTTAACATTAATAATGACTCTGATGTTCAACAGAAAACTTAGGACAAGCTTTTCCGCTTGTGTAAATTGTCTGATTTAGATTTCATTGAAAGCAACAGTGCAAGCACATCAGCTAAGCAACCTGGACCTATGAAACCACAGAATCCAATCTAAATTATTCACTTTCAAAGAAAGATTGGTTCTAACTGTTTTCCTTGCCTTTTGGGTGTTCACAGATCATTTGTTCAATGGTAATCTCATGTGCATTGCTAAATATTAATAATAATCATTTCACATTACATTAGCAACTCAGCAGAAATGCACTTGCTAGTACATTAGCCTTCTCTTTCCTTGTATGTTTTTACTGGCAAAAACCATCTCTTGAGTATTTATTTTCATTTAGCTGAACATTGGAGATATACACAGAAGGACCAAGAGACGTCATAACACCCTGTGTGCAGCAGACTATATTCCTATGGGTCAAATCCTCTTCTACTGCCAATCAGAATTAAAAATCAATGGTGCTGCAATGATTTCACAGCCGTAAGAGCCAGGTCAAATAATTTTTGTCCCACACTCCTGCCCTATGTGCTATGCCCAGAGCACACGGCGCAGTGCTGCTCCTCCTGCTTCACCTTTGGCACCATCATCATAGGCTTTGGTACCACGCCATTCGGTCCCCATCTCCTCCATGAGGATGCTCTCCCCACAGGCCGGGGTAAATAAGTGCATCCAGCCCAACCCTGGTGCAGCCAGGGAGAAGTGACTAATGCTTTCTTGGTGGCAGAAGTGGCCCTATTGTCAGGAATCAGAAGAACCATTTCCTGGTTACAGTAGCCTTCAGATACACTGATCCAACTTCAGCCCCCAAATAAAGACACTGGGAATGATATATTGGCTGCTCTGTTTTGGTGACTGACCACTCAAGAGCAAGAATGCAGCTCCCAGAGGCGTGATACAAGGGCTTGAAGAGGTTGGCTGTATTTTCTTCCACTTAAAACTAGGAGAGGTGAATAGCTGGTGAAAGTGGGGAGGAGATTGATGGCTTTGGAAACTGCAAGGCCCTCTCCCTATGTGGGACAGCTTTGGTACAGACAGTCAGCTTCAAGCCTGACCTTGCCCTCCCTGACCTGTCAGTAACCTCAACACTGACCTTGGAAGGACCACCGTTCTCCTGGGGGAAGAAGAGTTTAGGGAATAGGGGGAAAATGTGAGTGGTGATCAGATCAAGATTATTTTATTTTCCAGGAGAAGACAGGCTAAGAGGCATGTAGAAGCTTGACATCCTTCTCGTGCTTTGGTATTCATGGCACAGCAACCTCATGATGCTCACACAGCACTAGCCCCAAACATGGGCTGAGACTGACTAACTCATACTTCTGCATGGAGCGCTTCTGCTCAGTCCCCATCTTCACTGAGCTTTGGATGCTATGACAGCAGTTAGACCCTATCCCTGAGGGGATCTATTGAGTCTCCTTCTTCAAAAGTCATCAAGATCCAAAACAGGCTCTTTCCAGACCCAGATATTTCAGCAGCATGAGCCCCAAACCTATCTTGTAGCCCTCTGCCTCCCCCTGCAAGGAAAAGACCCCCTTCCCTAGGAGCTGCCTCCCCCCTGCTTTCCCTTTCTCGTAACCAAGCCATCCTTCACCCTCCTGTTTCTGTAAAACACTCAGCACACATGGCAGCTGAGGGGGAGGGACCGAGGGGCTGGGTGGAAGCCACTCAGATTTCACATTTATTTAATAGCTGTGGCTGTGCTTGTTTGATTTATCTTCACACATACGTTTGACAGATATGGTCTCATAAAAACTCCACAGAGTAAAAACACCAAAAGGGCCTGCAGCCATACTGTGTTAGCATGCAGTCTGGCTCCAGCTCCGGAGCTGAGCAGAGAACGAGCTCGCTGCAGCTGGCAACACCCCTCAGATGGGAAACTTTGGAGCTTGCAATGCTTAAAACGCAGGGTGCTCAAGTGTGGCTGGACCTGAGCTCCCCAGGTGGTGGTATCTGGGCAAAAAATAAAAAAGGTTCTGATTTCCTCTTACCTTGAAATATCCCGCTGAACTTCATAGGAATTGCTTAATTCAAATAAACTTACATTTGGGCGGCTAATCTCATCCTTCCCCCAAACCCTGTGGGATACAGCAGTGTTCAGAATATCTCAGGAAAGCTTATGATTTATTTCATAGCACTTCCAAAAAACCTCTCCCAAGTCACAGCACTTGGTGCTTCACCCTTACCTTGCAAGGGCCTTAGAAGCTTGCTGTATTTGCATTATTCCTAACATTCCATTAAAAAATTGAGGTCTTATTAATGAGTCGGATTCATACTACTGTGGTTCCGATAAACGCATTCTCACTGGAGTGGAACTGTGCCTTTGTACAATTTGTGCACAAAGCGGCTACTATATAGTTTGGGATACAGGCTCCACAAAAGCACAACCAACTTTAACATATACATATTTCACAGTGGGGTTTTTTAAGCGCAAGCACACCTGAAACTCTCATTCCCAGCGTCAAGAGGCAAAATGAAATAGCTGTAAATGAAGTCACAAGTGTGTTAATGTTGCTCAAAGGTAGGACTCCAGCTGCATTCAGGTGGTGTTTTATTATGTGTATAAATAACAACCCCCCCCCACTTCTCAGCACTGGCAGCACAGTCTGGAAGAAGGAGCTCAGGGCCGAGACTGAAAGACTCTGTGTTCCAACCTGCTGCTGCGGTGGCCGCTTCGCTTCTTTATACGTTACTCCCACTTATAAAATAAAGTTCTTAATATTGAACCATCGTACAGAGATAGGATAAATCTTGCTCTGTTAACAAAAAGTGAATGTGAAGGCCTGTGTATCTGGCCCACAACTAATCTTGCCTGGTTAAAACCACTGGAGAAGATTAGCGGGAGAAATTAAAACTGCTTCTCTGTGGGCAGATAAGTTACTTGTGGTTCCCCCTCTCATTAGGGACGATTTCCGCCAGCTATAGAAATGTCATCTTTTCTGTTTTAGGTAAATAACTAAGGAGGATGTAACAAAGGGTTCGGAAGCCTTATGTTTCCCTCATTTTGGATAACCTGGTTTTCTTTACGGGTATCTCCTCTATCACTGGTTTCCTACCTGTGACACGGGGCCAGTGAGCCTCTTGGTGCCATACCCACCCAGTTTTCATGGTCACGCTGAGCAGCATCACCCCAGCCACAATCCACAGGTGCAGCTCAGTGCCTGGTAGGGAGTTATTTTCCAAAGGTGAGGAATTACAGGCAATGGTTCCCTCTCTCATTAGGGACAATTTTTCCCAGCTACGGAAATGCCATCTTTTCTGTTTTAAGCAAATAACTAAGAAGTTCGCAGGCACCCTCTTCATGATACACTCACCAACTACGTATAAATGCAGGAAAGGAGGCCACCCTCACACTGGCAACATTGCCACCAATACACAGCATTTCTATCCCTTCTTTTTCATTGTGGGCAGCTACAGAGCCGCAAGGAAGGTACTGACAAGCAGTTAAGGAATTCGGCTGCTGGTTGGCTATGCAGGACTTGGGAGCTGGAGGGTGAAAGTGATGCATGGAAATTAAGTTAATTTTAAACCGCAGGCAAGAGAAGAGACTTGCTAGCAGTTACTTAAGAGAAGCTGCTGACTGTTTAAATACCATTAAGAAGATTAATGTCGGCCCGCAGAACCACTGAAAAATTAGGGCTGAAAGGGACCTGGAAAGGTCAGACCAGTCCATCCCGCTAACCCAAGACAGGAGCACCTAAACCTCGGACATCCCTGACAGATGTTGCTTAACTTGATCTTAAAGCTCTCCACTCCCCAGGCAGTCTATTCTTTATTATCCCTGTCATTAGAAAGTTTTTCCTAACATCTAAATTGAGTCTTTCCTGCTGTGACTTAAGCCTTCTTTTTTCTTTTTTTCCTCTTCTCCATCACAGACAAGGAGCAAAGATTATGTCCTTTTATGTGCTTAAAGACTTCAGTTCTCTCCTCCTTTGGGCTAGAGAATTTCAGTTCTTTCAGGCTTCCCCGGTAGGTAATGGTTTCTGGACTTCCGCTCACTCTCTCTGCTCTCCGCTGGGCTGGATCCAATTACCCCACATCTCCCCTCAACTTATTTTCCATCACCTCAACACCATGACATAGCTGACTCGCATTCAGCTTTTGATCCTTTTTCTCCCATTACTTCCTCCTCTGTACTTGGGGAGTTCATGTTGCTGTTCAAGTATATGACCTTCCACTTATCCTGATTCAGCTGTCTCCCGTGTCTTCCAGACCATTTCCCCCATTTAGCCCCACAGTTTTTAAATCTAATCCTGCCCAACACCACATGTACAGTTTTTTTTCATGCATAAAATACGATGCCCTTATATTTATCCTTTTACAACAAAAGAAAAAAAAATTAAGCCAAACTGAATTGGATGTAGGGTGAAACCCCACTCAAAACCACCATTCACCTGAGTAAGAAGTTGCTGGCAGTGGTGTCCTGGGTGAGGTTACTCAAGTAGCTTTGTGCCTACTTTCTACAGGAGCACGTTTTCCCAGCTGGCTCCAAGCACCAAACATCAAAGATCTTGGACAGCCATACCAGGTTTCTGCAGTCTGGCCTCTCCTGCTTCTCACTTCCAGCCAACACCTCCTTTCTGGTTTGCTGTGTCTCTGTCCCAGCTCTGTTTGGCCCATGCACCCTCGCTTTCCCCCTCACCCCAGCCACCCCTTGGCTCCCCACCACTGCCATAGAATCTTAGAATGGATCAGGTTGGAAGGAATCTTAAAGATCATCTAGTTCCACGGGCAGGGACACTCCCACTAGAGCAGGTTGCTCAAAGCCCCATCCAGCCTGGCCTTGAGCACTTCCAGGTATGGGGCATCCACAGCTTCACTGGGCAACCTGTTCCAGTGCCTCACCACCCTCAGAGTGAAAAATTTCTTCCCGATACCTAATCTAAACCTACCTTCTTCCAGTTTGAAGCCATCACCCCTCATCCTATCACTATGTTCCCTTGTAAAAAGTCCCTCTCCAGCCTTCTTGTAGGCCCACTTCAAATGCTGGAAAGCTGCTATGGGAAATGACCGCTGGGACCTTCCCCGGATCAGGGCTCAGGTGAGTGTGGCGGGACAGAATAAAAAAAAATAAAAGAAGATGATAAAAATATCTTTTATTTCCTAGAAGCGGCGAAGGACGGGGCCTGGGCAGCAACGAAGCCCGTAACTCAGCACCGCCAGGCGGGCTGGGGGTAACCCCGCACCTCCACCTGCCCCCGCCCGCCCAACGCCCCGCCGCCTTCCCCGGGCCCTATCCCGGCCCCCGATGGGGAAGCGCGGCCCGTGGCTGCCCCCTGCCGGAGCGGCGGGGGGAGGCGGCCGTTGGCAGCCGCCCGCGGGAGCCGTTGGAAGCGGCGGGAGCCGTTAGGCCGGGCGGGCGAGGCTCCCGCCTCAGGCTGCCGCCCCGGGCCGGGCGGGCCCTGCCTTGCTGGCAGGCGTGAGGGCGAGGCGCGGGGCTTCGTCGCCTCGGTATCTCCTGTCTCGGGTGAGGCGCTCAAAGGGTCACCCCTCAGAGGCCCCGGTCCCTGCCCACCCCTCGCTGGCTTCGAGGAGCAGCTGGCACAGAGCTGACCCGGGGGGAGAAACAAGATGAAAGTAAACTCGCCCAGACAGATCTCCCTCCTCTGCTCCCAGTGCCCCAGTCTGGGCTCCTGCCACTACCAGCAGTAATAATTAAGCCTCCTTTTCCCATTTTTCAGTCATGATTCACTGGTGGGATAGGACTGAAGACTGCAGCTGTGCTTTCAGGGATGAAGGGCTGTGGACCCAGTGCCAGAGCCTGGAGATGGTCTGCTTTCTGCAGTGGTGGGAGAATACCCCACATCCAAAAGCAAGTTTGACCCCATCACACCACTAATAACTATAAATCTGTTGGCTCTAAGCATGGAAGGCTCTGGTCCCTATGATGAGAGGAACCATAGAATGGTTAGAGTTGGAAGGGACCTTAAAGATTGAGTTACAACCTCCCTGTCATGGGCAGGGACACCACCACTAGAGCAGGTTGATCATTGATAAAGCTATTAGAGAGAATTGGCCCCAGTACTGATCCCCATGGGACACCACTCGTGACTGGTCGCCAATTGGATTTAACTCCATTCACCACCACTCTCTGGCCCAGCCCTGCAGCCAGCTTTTTAACCCAGCGGAGAATACTCCCATCCAAGCCATGGGCAGCCAGTTTCTCCAGGAGGATTCTGGGGGAGACTGTGTCAAAGGCCTTACTAAAGTCCAGGTAAACAACATCCACAGCCTTTCCGTCATCCACCAAGTGGGTCACTTTGTCACAGGAGATCAGGTTTGTCAAGCAGGACCTGCCCCTCATGAACCCACGCTGGCTGGGCCTGATCAACCAGCAAAAGACAGATCAACTCCTGCTGTGTGCTTGCAGAGGGAAGACTTTCCTCCAACCCATCACCTTTCAGGGGCTCTGAACAGAGTAGGCTTTGAACAGTCACTTCACCACCCCTGGAAAGTGCTGCTCTTGGTGCCAGATCTGTTCCACACAGGAATCTCCCGCTCTGTACCCTGGCTTCAGGCTGCCTGTGCCTGTTCCACCCCTGCACTCCATGGCTCCCAGGTAAGGCCTAGTCTCCAATCCCTCCAAAGGGCTCTCCTTGGCCAGGCAAAGGAGATGACCAGGCTCTTTTGGCACTATTTAAACAGTTGTATGTGTCCAGTAGGCCTACCCCCAACAAGCTGTCATGACCTGCCATGGCCAGGAGCAATGGTTGCAAGCCAGAGTTGAAGAAGGACTAGATGTGATTTCTGAACAGGGCACAGAGGTTCTGCTAAGCTAGGGGTCAAAGCAACCTGTATAGCAGAGAGGTGTGATGGGAACATGGGTCTTCCTAACAGCTTGATAGATCAGGTATAAGCAGGAAACGTCAGGTTGTCCCTTAGCCACCCCAGGGTTTGTTCTGCAGTGAGGGCATCTCCTCCCCCTGCCCATGGTCACAATGTAGGAAAAGGGGGAGCCAGTAAAAAGAGCCCATGTGGCACCACAGCAGACGTGCAAGAGGCAGAACCTAGAACCACGTTCGCTCTCCAGGTAAACTGAAGCCTACTTCAGTGCCATACAGGTACCTTTTTTCCACACCACTGCACCCAGGGTCTGAGAAACATTTTGGGCTTGCACATTAATTAAAACAGGCTGACCTCAGCTCATTTCTAGCTCTATCTAAACTACCTCACTCAGCAAGCGTCCAAGAGCACCTCATGTCCCCCGGCCCCACGCTGTGCCCATCTTGCCAGCAAGCACAGCTGTGGCTTGGCTGCCATTTCCTGCAGCAAGCCCACCTGCCTGGTACAGATGTGCCTCCCAGCAGCACCAGCGATTAGCACATGCAGGAGAGGACCTGGGCAGGCAGGCTGCACCCCTCCTAATTGACTGAAGGAAGAGGAACACTTGAACTTGCTCCAAAAGGAAGCACAAGCTCCAACTTCCCCACATTCATTTACTTGCAGAGCTTGCCCAAACCTGCAAGTAGGCATCAGCTTGCAGACAGGCAGTTTGGAGGAAGCAGAGCTAGGCCAGCACAAGTCAGCTGGAGGTATTGACCCTTCTGGCAGTTTGGAAGCGAACCTTGGGGCTCAGCTTAGACATGTCTGTCTTCCCTTCTCCTCTATCTGGAAGAACTGGCCTTTCCCAGCCATTGTTTTTTTCAGCATGACTCATCCCATCTACAAGTCCATTTTATCCTTCAACACTGTCTATCCAAGCCCTGCAAAACACAAGCAGGGAGAATTTAGAGTACCTACACCCCTTCTATACAGACAATTCCTGGGGAGAAAGAGACAGACTATCGAACACCCACTTTTTGGTTTTATCCACACAAAGAATCTACCCAAATGTTCTTTATTTTTCTAGGATGTCATACGTTGTAATAGTCCAGTTTAGCTTCAGGCAAAGCTTAAGGCCAATACAAACAGCAAGAGTCTCTTGAGAACAACCACCCGCCCCTCAGATGATCATGGCATTGAGACAGAGCGGGTATTGCAGTGACATGCACCAAAGTGCTCTAGTAGCAAAGCCCTGAATGTGCATAGGCAAAAACCAAATCAAGACCTAGCTTCCTAAGCAAGCAGACTGAGCAGGCTGCCTGACAGCTGTAGATACATGCATCAGAGCAGTGAATTTTAAGTGCTTTTTAGTGAGTTACCAGGAAGGCATTAAGTGTTTGCAAAATAAATGGTGATGTGATCACCTGAGAGCTCCGCTTCCCAAGCCTCTCAGGAACAGAGGTTTTAGGATAAAAGTTTCCCTGTACTCATTACATAGGGTGAAGTCTGCTCAGCAATGAACGCAAACAGTGCCACAGAACAATGACAACTGCAGGTGCAAAGGAAGAAACGCTAGAGGTGTGATAGTGCTTCAACATTTATTTTTCCCAAAGACACATACAAGAATTAAAACAGTTCTAAAAACCACAATGCTTTATAATACTTCACAATACATAAATACTATCTGTGCTTCCTGCTTAGACTAGTCAGCAGGGAGGTCTTTTATTCAGGCCTTTATAGGTCTTTGTAGGTGCATAAAGCTGTTTTATTTACTTCAGGTACGGAACAAGTGACAGGAAAACTGTATGGTAGAGTCATTCCAGTTTGGTTCAAGGCCAGGAAATTCTCCTGAGAGGGATGCTCTGGTGTTTACTGGAAGCCATGTTCAACAGATACTGCTCACATCGCATACAGATATCTACAGTCGGCCAGTCTGCCACAGTCCCTGTGTAACAGCACAGAGGCTGCGCTAGGCAACGGGGTTCCAAAATAACAGGTACACTGGAGTGGGAGAGGGAAAAAGAAAAATCAGGAAAGCTGATCCAGGTTTCTGTTAGAGGGTACGGTGCTCTTCCACCCTTCCCCCATGCATGATCCAACACTGCTAAGTGATTTAGCTAAATGCATGAGTTCAACAGAGCTGTCAGCTCCGCTCAGGAAAGCTAAGCGGCAGAAGAGCTTCACTTACTGACACCTTCTCTCTATTGACAGTATGTCAGCCAAAGGGCTAATGGGTATCTGCGGTTGATCCAAGGCTATGGCTGCATCCTTATGCTGCAGGACTATTTTTTTTTTTTCCCCATCCTGAAGTATGGCAGTAATGCAGCCACTCAGACCTCTTCTGCAGCACCTGTATTATGAGACAGACCAAACTACTGCCCCACACAGTTAACTTCAGTAGTGAACACTGCCCCTGATTTGTGGTAACTGAAGGACAAGCCTTTGAACCAGAAATTGCAGTGACTTTATTTTGGCTACATTAAAGAATGGTTTCAGAGAGAAAAGATACCTGTTCCCCCAGCAGAATATATAACTGATTTCAAAAGAAGAGAACAGATAATGTATATGTTGAGTCTTAGATATTGCACTTATATGCACAAGGTCTGTCTTTTCCACCCAGAACTCTTTTTGAAATAGTTCCCTTTCTGAGGACAAAAAGGAAAGGGTGTCTCTGTGTGTGAAGGGACTTAGATACCATTTGTGGCATTACTCTTTAGCCAGTTATACCTGAGACCATTAGCATATTTTATTTCTAGAAATAAAGGGGATACTCCTGGGTTGTGGTGATAGATTCCGAGCTGTGGGGGACAGAATATAATGGGGCTGGAAATTCTCATATAAATTAAGCTGTCACAAGGAACCTTCTATGCCTGGGCTAATATGGACACTTCTGAGTCCATGTCAGAAACCAGATGGCTAAAAAGCAAAATAGATCCCAGAGCACCTACATGTGCTCACTTTTGGTCATCTAAAATCCACAATACTTCCAGAGAACTGTAGACTCATTAGACCAGTGACTAAACCAGTCATTCAACGCAACATTCAGCTGACCAGCATAATACTACATACTGTTGTCTGCATGTTTGTAGACTTGCATATACAAGTAATGGTTAACATCTTTCAAGGTAAAAAACCCAGAACATCTCTGGCCCAACTTACCCAAAACACTCCCAGTGCTCTATTTCATGCAGCAACTCTGAGCACTTCTGCTCTTGAGCGGTGGGGTCCTCCTCTCTGGAGAGTTTCAAAAGTTTTAAGAAGTGAAGTGGGAGATGTACGCATGTTCTGCAGGGCATGGACATCTAGAATCACAACACAAGTCACCTGAGTTCTCAGGGAAATACATCCTCCTTCTTAGCAGGAAAATTTGCATGGCATGCAATTGATTTATTGGTGCACTTAGAAGACAGACATTAATGCAGTGAACTTCCTGACCCTTGTATAAATAGAGCCCAGAGTAATCCCAACCACTTTATATAGGAGGAAAGGAAGAGGAACCAGAGTTGTTTTAACCGAGTATGACAACAGATCTCTGCGGCACCCTGGCTCCTTTTACACCTTGTAATATTCCCTCTTCTATTTTCTTAGCAACAAGCTAGACAGTAGATTTGAGGTATCAGTGGGGTGAAAGAAAGCTTCCTGTGACTGGGTGAGGCGCAGGGAAAACAGAAAATGTGAAAATAACCCATATGCTGTTTTAAAGACTAGACTTGCCTTGATGCAGCAGTCACAGCAGACAACACTAAGAGAAAAAAGTTCCCAGTATTATCATTTGAGTAAAGCTCAGTATTGCAGCTAAGGGTGACTTTCTCAAGCAAGTTTTAATTTGTGATTGTGGCACAATCACTTGATGGCACAGTGAGCAAGCTTAGAATCCAGTTTGCTAGCCCTCTTATTTATGCTAGTTTAGACCATCTGAAATGTGTCAACATCCATAGCTTGAAGGCTTTATCTGCCAATGCCCATTAGTTTTCACCCAGCACTACCACAAGACAGTTACTCAATTCCCAGTAGTTGTTTACTTGTTGCTTGTAACCAATCCAGTGCTTCACCACTGCTTCAAATAGATTTAAGTGAGCCTTACTGGGCCTGAAGTAAATCTTTTCCTCTCTCATGAACAGAAAACCTCTGACAAATAAACGCATACAAGTAGGTCCAACTCCTTTCCCAGACATGGGATCTGGAGTTCACTTTTCCAGTCCTCAGCAGAAGATTCTGGTGAAGAGCCTCTCCCAGAACCTCTTCAAGCTCTTGACTGAAGTTATACCCAGCCTTTAGTGCAAAATGCAGAGTGATCTCTGAGAGAAATTGAATCTAATACTTGCACAGTAAAATTGGTTATTGCTAGCTTAATACTAAGAGTTAAAATTGAGATACCACTTCAGAGGCAAGTTCTTCCACATCCTCTGCAGCTGTAGACACTTCAGCCTGGCTTGTGTAGTAAGAGAAAACTGAAGGGCTCAGCAACGTATTCCTATCCAGTACTACAACTGTTGAATACCAAGTATTGTCAGTACTGTTCTTTTACTCTTTTCTCCCTCCTCATTCAGTCCTTTTGTACCATCTCACCTGCTGCAGAGGCAACAGCTGTAAGGCCACTTAAGAAACATCTGCTTATGGCAGCTGAAACAGATCTGTGGAAAGGAAAGTTACTTGTGAATGCCAATGGGAAATATCTTTGTACCAACAGTACCCACTGCCTGCCAAAGAGCAAGCACATAAACCAACCTTCTAAAGGCTTTAGATCCACATACAATAACAGACATCCAATAAAGGATAGCAAAGACACAGGAATTAAAAGCTAAAAAGGCAAAAAAAGGTCTTACTTGTAGGCCAGTGTTTTTAAGATACAGAGGTTTGGGGCAGCTGCCAGACAACAGGAGTTTAAAAAAAGGCTCTTGAGCAAACAATAGCTGTATTGTGCAAGAGTGTAACAGTAGCTAGTTAAGAGAGAGGGAAAGAAGAGAGACATTCTTTGAGGTAGACTGCAGCAATCCCAAAGAGATTAAGTCAGGGCAAATTTGAATCCAATCCTGAAGCAAAAAATGAGTCATAAGGAAGCTGATGAGTCGCTTGAACTTTTTAAAAGAGAACACATTCATACACAGCTGGCAGTCAGAATTGATATTATCTTGAGAAGCAGAGCTTGAGAAAGCTAAAAAAACTTCAGCAGCAAGAACACAAAGGGGGTAAGACAGCCATTTTAGAATAGGCAGAGAGCAGGCAAGTTAAAGCAGGGTTGGCACGTAAGGTGATTAAAACACATGGATTCAGTCTCGGGAGCATCAGCGAGATTGTGGAAGTAGCATAGCTCTGCTAGCAGAACCCTTTGGCTCCATCTACACTGCTAAATAAGTGAGGGCAAGAAGCTGACCCCTCAGCCAAGTAGCACCGACTTCCTCACATCTGTCCTCCAAATGGCTTATACTCATGAGATCTGCTCTAGAGGCTGCAACACCCCCTCTGAAGGGAAGACTTGGTGAATAAGCCAGCAGTTAAACAGAGTGGGACAGCCAGCAGTCCTGTGCTGCAGGTCATCCCCTGTCCCCCTCATCTCCCCAACCTTTGCATCCTCTCAGCAAGGTGGTTCGAGTCAGTACAATTCAGGTGTGAAAGCCTGAGTTAAGAGCCTTTGCTTCGCTGTTTAGCAGTACCAAATCCCAATTAATTACTTAGTGATTTCAGAGCTGTCAAACAGTCATGGCAGTCAGCACTCCACTTCCACTAGCATGGAAATAACAGACAAGAAATATCAAGCAAAGACTGTGTTACTTTCTAGGTAACTTACATAGCTTAAGCTTGATTAGAAGGCATCACTGCACAAGTATCAAAAGATTTTTACAGCCTAGGGCCAAACTTGAATCAGCTGTATGAACAGGGTAAGTTGAGGCAGAGAGCACCTCAGCAGTTCACTGCTGAGGGCCATGAAGCCAGCCAGCTTTTGAAAAGACAAAGACAGCACAAAGAGAAGGAGAGGAAACATACCTTTGCTCTTGGAAAGACACCATCACTACCTCCTTGGAAGAAGCTTTGCCGTTCCAGCACCATCATTGCATATCTGGTTCCAATCAGCTCAGCAATGGTTGGTGATGGCCACTTGGTAGGAAAGGGACATTCCTGGTGAAAGACAGAAGTTAAGCATCAGAGAAAGCTGAAGGAAGCAAGTATTTGGGGAGGTCTTTTGCCAGTGATTGGAAATACCAGCTGACTCTTCGAAAACAGTAGCAGAGAAACTACCACAAGGCTTTTAATAGTTGCTATAGTTGTCAAGCAGCTTCCTGACACCTCATCAGGGAAACAGGTCCCTTGGTGATCAGAGTAGTTAATATCATCTTCAGAGCCAGTCTCTGGGGAATTCTACCCTTTGGTACACAGCACAGATGGCACCCTGGCCCCTCCTAGGTACAGGATCCCTTTCCACAGCACAACGCTCTCTGTCTTCTCTTTCCTGAGACCCACTTGCTCCACACAAATGGCAGCTATGGTCCAGTGGTCAACCAGGGGAGACAACAGGGCTTTCAACCCAAGGTGGGGAGCCTAACCCACCTGCATCCCCCAACACACTGCTGAACAAAGAGGTCACACAGAGTTACAATTAGTTTAGAAACTCCCGGGGTGTGGGGCAGGGAGTGATGCAGAAGGAACGGAGGCAGCAAGGGCACAGCACACCTTGTCAAGGCAGAGCAGGGCGAGGCCATGATTCAGAAGGTTGCACAGAAATATACAAAACCCAGCATTGTTCCCACAACAGTAATTCAGAGCCTGATTACTTCAGTACTGCATACATTTAGAAGTCACTGATTCTGAGCTATCACTATCTATATTTTGTCAACCCCTTGTTCCCTTTACTGTAGCTTAAAGGATGTTTGTGAATGGATCAGAATCTAGAAAGAATGAGGGAATATGGAGAAAGCAAAACAATCCCAATGCCAACTACAGTCTGCTTGAAGAAGCCTTGACAGACACTTTTAAGTAATGCAGTGATATTTTTCTTTTCTTCCTTTCATGAGGAACAACTTTATTTCATACCATTCAAACTAGGAAGCCTCCACAAGGACTCTGCAGCATCCAATCTTTTCTTAAGTTGTCTCCAAGGAGACAACAATATCCCAACTTACAATCAATATACAATATGCCCTAAGATTAAAACCACAGAACATGCTTACTGCCTGCACGAGGATCAAAGTGCAAGCTCTGGTCATTACCAGATGTATCAGACCAAGCTTGCTAGCTGACATGTTGGACTTACAAGTTCCTTGCTTTGAAGGTCTCTCTCTAAAGATTTGGACCTTCCTCTGTAAGGAGGCAGCTGCTGTTGGTCAGCATTCAGGAAACTGTTATGTTTAATGTCTCCTAGTGTGGGTGCGCTCATGGGAGGACACATACAATTTGCAGCAAGACCTGGATAGGAAGAGAGAGTTTTAGGGTGCATAAAGGCGGCTGGCAGCTTTTAAGCATTCACTCCAAAAGATGAATGCTCAAGACCTCACTGCCTTCTGAAGGTAGCAAGGCTTACATCTCTCCCCCTCAACTCCCACCAGCTCAGATCATAAAAAGCAGAGGCTACAGTAATTATGCCTGTCAGTAGGCAGTGATGAGGCTTCATTAGCACCATTTAGTTTAATAAAATCAAGTGGTGCACTTTCTACTTGAACATCAAAACACTCATTTAGCTTTTACTGTGAATTCCAGTTAGGCCTTTGGGGACATGCTATCGTTGTTTTGAAGCTGCAGGAGCTATACAAGCTTCAGTCAACTGCTGAGGAATGGTTTTCTAAGGGCACCTCCCTAGACTCATTAGTAAGTGTTGGACCTTCTCCTGTAGGGTGTCTTCAGGTGATCAGGGAGAAAGTGGGGAGAAAACCCAACCTAAGGCTTTGGGAACCCAGCAGGCCACTGACTTTACTTTGTCACCTGGTTTAGATGTGCAGCCAGAAGTATACTGACCTGTGTTGTTGCAGGATATTGCCAATGACCTGGTTGAGGCAAGCCAGGTGCTAGAAGGCAGCTTGGGAGTGGCTTCCTGTAAACCAGAGGACAGGAAGTTCTTAAGCTACATACAAGAGACACCAAGCCTACTTCCTCAGAAGTGCTGCTGCTAAACAAAACCCAGGATACCCAGGATTGACCAGAAGTGTTCAATGCTTAGCCAGAAGTTGAGCAGAGAGAGAAATCAACGTGGTACATTTAGCAATTTTATATTCCAAGAGGTAATAGCAAGTTAATTCCCCCCACAACGAGGATGCTCTAACCAAGATAGTGAATTTCCAAATGTATCTGTTCTCTCTCTCACTCAAGTTCAATAAAGATACTAGTCCCAAAGTTTCATCTGTTCAGGAACCAACTTCACAAAACCCTCCCTATACAACTCAGAGTACACTGGAACCATTTTCTTGGCTCCAGCTCATATGTAGCAACACTGGAGAACAGTTCAAGAGACTGTGCCCCACTAACCCAATTCAAACCCAATGCTGTATCTCAGGAGCATTTTTCCTAGCTTCTGTAAAGAAGCAGAAAACAAATTTGATTATATTAGTCTCCATAAGAAGGTCCTCCTAGTTTAGCAGTCATACATCAACCACAGGATTCTCAAATGCTGAACATTCCTACAAGTAGTACAGACTTGTGCAAATATAGCGAATATTTTCTGCTTTTATTAATTCATATCCGTTTTCCTCAGTTAAGCAATTGCATTTCAGACAGAAATGTTTACAGAAAACAGATTCCTGTTTGTATGCCAGCGCATCTGTGCTAGACATGATGTGTCAGGGCTTAAGTTCTGTTCCACAGAATTTCTGAAAATGCTCAGACTGAATCCCAGAACCAAGCAGTCAAGGTTTTCATGATCAAGCCAGGACTTAAAGAACCCAAAGACTATGCATCATGGTCTATTGAAGAATGGTGCTCCTGAACTTGCTCCACTGGCAGAAGTGTGGGAATTCACCAGTAAAGTTGCTTCCTCAAAATAAATCATGAAATTTTCCATTCACAAGCTCACATACCACGTGAAATGCAAATACATCAATACATCTAGCATCAAATACCTCACTGGGAGGAAAGAGTGGGAATAGTTCTGGCCCATATTGGCCAAACTCCAACGCATATTAAAACTTCTGCAGGATCTAATTTTAAGAAACTAGAGCAGACCTTGGTTCTATAGGCTGCAGTCATGCCACAAAAAGAAGTGTTTAAATATTATATGAGCTTCTGCAGAGGAAAGGACTTCAGTGAACCTAATAGTTCCACATTTGTTCACTTTTGAGAGACAAGATTGCCCACACTGGGATTTGAATCTGATGTTCCAGTCTATTTGCCTGTGCAGATCTAATGCCTGAAGTACTTGTGCCTCTCCTGTGTCCTTTCATTTAAAGCCTTACCTGAACTCCTGGTCCCAGCTGCTGTGTTGTAGTGGTTTTTTTTAAGTCGGTACTGGCATCTTGGAGAATTAAGAAATTTCTGCTTGGAGATTTCAAGGCAATATTTGGTGTCACAAGCATTTCTGCAGGGGAGAGGGGGAATAAAAAGCC
Source organism: Limnodromus scolopaceus (assembly GCA_028565335.1). Taxonomy (NCBI): domain Eukaryota; kingdom Metazoa; phylum Chordata; class Aves; order Charadriiformes; family Scolopacidae; genus Limnodromus; species Limnodromus scolopaceus. Next base: position 89,903,287 of record JAOXNO010000001.1, read on the forward strand.
CCACAAAAAACACAGACAAGATAAGATATTGTGCTGTGACATAAAATTACTAATTTGATACCCACACATCAGAATTTGAGATTGGGCTAGACTTTGTCCTGGTCGTTACATTATCTTTTAGGTTTAGGTGATGGTCAAAATCCTGTTCTCTCACTTAGTGGACAGACAAATCTGAACATCTCTAAAAAAAAGATTAAGTTGAAACATTGTTTGAGTCTTAATAAGCCACAAACAGATTTTCTAGAAGGAACTATTCTTATGCCACACGACCTCTATCAACACAGAATTTGCATTCCCACCTCCCTTGCATTATACATGCTATGGAAAAGGTAAGCGGGCTTTCATTTCATAGGCCATCCATTATTTTTAGTTAACACTGCTTGTGTCAAGCATGCTTGATCACATCGTAGCAGGTACCTTTGGGCCTGCTCCCATTTTCCCTTGCTGCTGCTGGACGGAGCTTCTGTGGTCGTTTTAATTCCGCCATGAGCTGTTCGTGCAGGCTGGCCTCCTGGGGCACACACTCTTTCAGCTTCCTTTCCAGCACCTGCAGGCAAAGCATAGAAAGCAGAAAGAGGCAGTCCATAGAGTGAGGAGACCACTAGTGACAGAACTACTTCAGCAATGGCACTGTTTTACAAGTACCTCTCATTCAAGAAGGCACTGGGCCTTCCACATAAGAGACACAGGAGAGAATCTTTAGATAATACAGAGCAGAATACTTTAGCATCTCGCAAATTTGAAACTGAGAACTCCAGGAGTACCTTCAAGACCCCAAAATATTCCAAATGGAAGAGGTAGAAGAAGAAGTAGGGAGCTTGATCGCCTTTATCCTATGAAGATGCCACCTCCCATTTTCCTAACCCCGTGTTTTGGCAGAAAGGTCTACCCAAAAGTTAAGTATGGTTAATATATCCCCCTCCCAAATCCAAACCAGTAGCTAAGACATTAGCTCTATATTCCTAGAAACTGTCCTATCATTCCAGAATCATCTCATTTTGCTATCATTAGATACAGCACCAGGTCACCTACAGGTTTTAGATGAGGCTTGGGAGCAGCTACACCAGCTTCAGGGGGCCTGTGATTTTGCTGGATGATCACCTGAAAAAGCAGAGATTATGCTTAAGCAATAGTTATTTCTGTACTCCTGGTACACCCTCCTCAGTGGCACAGTGAATGACTCAAGTGAGAATTTGGGAATGGGAGAGGTGGGGAAGGCCTAACAAAATTGATTAGGGAAGTGTAGAATGATGTGATTTATTTAAGTGGGGTTTTGGTAGAGATGGATTTGCCTGTGGCAAACTAGAGGCAATCGGAAGCACTGCGCAGCCCATTGGGACTTGCACAAGACACATACAGCCTTCTAGCCCCAGCAGCTCATGAACTGCTCTAAGGAAACAGGAAAATGTTGTAGCTTTTAACGTCAGGAATGATCCTGACAAGAGCCATGGTCACATCACATTCATCAGTGAGAACTCAGCTCCAGGGAAGAGAGTAATTGAATGGGTTAACAAGACTATAAGGAACTGTAGCTGCAGGCAGCTGTATGCATAAGCTAGAGTCCCAGAGACTGGCTTACAGCCCTATATAAACTAGCAACAATAGCAGGATAGAATTGCAGGGCAGGTATTCATGTGAGGCAGTCTGTCTCCCTCACCAAGCCCTGTGCTTGCTGCATAAGGGAGAACTGACAAAAAGTCAAGTTGCACATGCATGTCTTTAGCTGCCTTGTTCACTTATTCTTACTTTGAGGCTATGCCATTTACTTTCCCTGCCTGTACAGCTTCAGAACACGTGGGAGCGGAGCGCAGGTAGAACAACACTACTGCTTCCCACACTAGCTGTGCTTTCATTCATTTACAAATTAGACCACTGTTTGCTAGCAAAGCTTTAAAATAGCTTTGCAGATGGGGAAATCCTTGTTTAAGAGCCTTCACAAAGACCTGAGCAGTAGCACTTTATGCTTTCTTCTAGCATTTCTGACTACTACTCTTCAAACACGTTTGTGCTTCTCACTGACCACAGAAAAAAATATATATAAAAAAATAAATAAAATCAAGACCCAGTTCATTCTGCCACCTTGAGTTACAGTTCTGTACTGCACAGTCCATTCTCAAACAGCACATTGTAAGGAACACAAGTAGTTATGATGTATTGTCTCCTCTCCACAGTCAAGATATCACGTTCAGAGAAATGTCAGTCTTATCTGAAGGCTGGAGCCATGGTCAAGAAAAGCATGAGCTCGGGTTTTATAAAGGTGCATGTTTTAGCTGAGGCTTTTAAACCCCCCTGCACTCTAGCAGCACCAACAAGGAGAGAAAAGGATGATGTCTAGTGTGGTATGCAAAGTTTTCACTTTTTAAAATATCACTCTTTATTACAAGTAGAGTTGTGTCTTATCTTCTGCCAAGACGTCTGTTTGCAAAGCACGCCAATGCCACAAAGCCTTATGCCAACGTTTTAGACCTGCTTATCATTCCCAGCTCAAGCTGCAGCAAGCGAACAGCATCACAAGCCTTTAGAGGCACCCCAGACTTTTCTGTATCTGGTCATCTTCACCAACCGTCCACGTTGTTGGAAGCCCCTACCACTTGAGTCAGCACAGCAGCTGCCCCTGGAAGGGGCTCAACTTTTTTTACCCTGACTAAACTTCTGCAGAAGCTCGTGTACACTGCCCAGAGGCCTCCGCCTGAACCTGAGCGAAGGACTTGCTCAAAAGTGCTTTTGCACTTGCACACATCCCACAACATCCAGGAAGTCGAGGAAACTAGCAAGAGCTGCCAGGCACAGCTGAGCTCAAGGAGCCTGAGCAGACACACGTGTCCAAGGTGGAAAGAATAAGCAGGCAAGGGACTGTTTCATGAAACTGTTGTATTGCAAGGCAGCGTAATTGCTCCAGGGAAGGGAGTGGCTGACCCCTGGAGGGGGAAAAAGTTTACCATCCAGCTTCATTCACGGATTAGACAGAGTTGGAAGGGACCTCTAGAGATCATCTAGTCCAATTCCCCTGCTAAAGCAGGATTGCCCAGAGCATATCACTCAGGACTACATCCAGGCGGGTCTTGAAGATCTCCAGAGAAGGATGTTGCTATCCTTGAATTAAAATGTTACTGGGAATGAAGTACTTGGGTGGACAAACAGGGTGATCTAACATTGAGCTGCAGCTGAGAGGGAGATCAAGCTGCTTCTGGACTTGGAATTACCTTTGAGAAAGACAGGCTTTTGGAGAAGACATCTCAACAAATATTGCTTAGAAATGGGGTGGAACAGGTGGTTTCAGAGTTGTTCATTGACTCTAGTCACTCACCTTCCGAAGGGTGTACCTCTTGTGCTGAATATCATCCAAAAGTAATTCATAGGGAGAGCGGACACGTTCTTTTGGAGGCACGCGATGCTGTGGTCGCTCAGTGGCCTTGTGCAGTCTCACACCATTCTGCAGTTCACGGATGACACTGGGCCACAAAGATGCCTGGGAGAAACCAGCGAGGGCCAAATCAACAGCTGGCTAAAACACACAGAGCAGCGTTACATCTCTCCATGTAATAGGGCACACTTAGCAACTGAAGTCATTCAGAAACACAGAAGTGTGTCCTTAACATCCCCTTAAACTCACTTGCAGATCAGGGCACAGTACCAGAACAGAGAATAGCTTCTCTTTGCAGAAGATAATTTATAATGAGGGATCTGGGAGCTGGCTCACAAGGTTCATTCCCAAATTTTGTCATTAACGTTATGAATATACTTTAGCAAAACATATCTGCTGCTGCCAGGTAGCTAGAACCGTTTTCTTGAATACTTACTTCCCGCAAGTGCTCCAGGTGCCAGAGGTTGGTTTTTTGGGTTTTTTTTTGTTTGTTTGTTTTTTTCATATTATTGGACCCTAGGAAAGACTGGAAATGAAATCTCAAATCTTACCATTAAAATCCTCTGAACTTTCAGAAACCAAGGGTTGAAGGGCCCAGAGACAAAAGAGGAAGACAAGGAGAAAGGAATCTCATACTTTAACCTTCACAGCAGCATACATTAGCAGTTTCAGCCTGGAGACACAAGCTGATAACTCTGCCATCTCCTCATCCTGTTCCTTTATTAATGTCTGAGGATGCTCAGGCATGCAGTATAACCCAACAAAAGTTAAAGACAGGAAAAAAAATAATCAACTCAATAGCATGTTTATACAACATTGTAATGGAAGCGCTAAGTCAACAGCTTATCTGAATCCCAAAGGCAAATTGAGTAAGAACAAGTTATTGTATTATAAACAGAGAAAGGGAAGCAAAACATTTTAGAAAACTGCCTCAGAAGAAAGCTTCTGACTTAGACTCCTCTTCCTTTTCCACTTACAGTATAAAGCATCTTCTTTCAACTTATCCCTTCAGATATTTTGGTATAATACCAGAAGTGTCTTCTGCAAGCTCTGACTGATGGCTTTCTTCAAGAAGATGGATTTTTTTGTTGGATCACTTTAGTCTGCCTTTGGTACAGTCAAACCTCAACTCCAGAAAACTAGAACTGTCAGCAAATGACCATTACTAGCTGTATTCCCTAGGCTATATTTATTGTGTAGAACACACAAAATTCTCTGGGCAAACTGGTTAGTATTAGAGACCTTCGAAACAGATTATCCTGAGCCATTTGCACTTCCTAGAATTGTATTTCAAATAGTGACAGTACTTGACAAAGATATGACCTGAAAAGAGACTTATGTACTATAACATTCCCACATTACTTTCAGGACAGGAATTGCCTTCAGCTGGCCATTTCAGAGCAACTTGTACACCCAAAACATTTTTCAGATGTAGGTAACATCATTATCACTCATACTTTTCTCTCCCTACTGACTGGATCACTGCAATTATTCTACTTGGGCAATCCCATGTATTGTCAAACTCCACATAAACTTCCCACACCTGTGCAATACAACACAGGATGCTACAACACTCCAAAATCATTGCATGCAGTTCAATGGATGCGTGGTAAGACACCTGTGTTCCTAAGAGGTCTCACTGCTTAGATTTCAAGGTGAAGATTGTCTTGTGACATATACAGATAAACTCTGCTGAAACTGTGCAACCTTGCACACCACCAGGCTGTGAACTGTGTTTCAGGCCTCTTTTGTAGCATTCAATGTGAAAAAATATTGTCCATAGAGAGCCCTGGCTGCTTGGCACTACTCAAGGCATCAGCTCTAATCTGTAGGATCCCAGTGAAGTTGGCAGCCTGCTTATTTTAAGCTCAAGAGTTTCTCAGAGCAATGCAATCAACTGGTGTTTAGGGACTTGGAAACTAGAGGCAGAGGATTTGCAACACACATCCTGCTTTTGGAATTCATGTCTTCTGAAGGAGCAGAGGCCAAATACACTGGCCTTCAGGCCACACGGCAAAACCCATGTATTTATTCATGTATTCCCTGCAGAAAAGAGCTATAGCAGTTGATGAGTTTGTGGTTTGAGATAGCCTGCCAGTTTATTTTAATAGATCACAAAATTGAGAATATGCCCAAACACACATTTCACAAACATTTTCATACGAATAGTTTGAGCGTGCTTCAAAGCAAGTGCTATTTAGACAAAGGGAGCGAGTCCACAAGTCTCTCGGGGCTTGCCGTTTGTCTCCACAGACTCCAGACTACAGTGCATTTGTTTATGCTGGGCAGAGCTCCAGCCAGAAGAGCTATTTGTTTCTGATTGAGCCCTGAATGTGTAGGGCCTTGAAAAGAACAGAATTAAGTTGCTTTCTCTGCCCTAAACACACAGTCCAAGATCTATGGAAGGACAGAATGGAAGGACAAGAAAGGCAGTAAGCAGAAGGTAGGAGCTACAAATCCAACCTCACCTTCCTTTGCCTCTTTGAGCTGCTGGAGCTGCACAACCACAAAGATGGACAGAGCCGCTGGCCTTCAGTCCCCTCCAGCCCTGAACCAGCACAGACCCCACATAATAAAAGTGAACTAGTCCACTCCATACTACCACCGACAGAAGAGTTATCTGGGAGTTTTCAGTCCAGCTACAAGAAAGGAACAGATTGCTTTTGGCAGGTGTCAGTTCCTGCCAAGAGCTGGAGTTTGGGGCTCATTTGCAGGAAAAAACAGCCTGAGTAACTACTTGTGGATGCTTATTCCAAAGACTGCCTCCAACTTCATTTTTAGAAGTGGTTTAAGTTGAACCACAAAGACACTCTTTGTGTAGAATAAATGTCCACATAAGGTTAACACATGAAATAGTTGAACTTCAAGTTCGCTCCCCAGCTTGTTTTACGGACAAGTCTTTAGCTACTTAAGCTCTTGAACAAACTAAGAAGTTTTGTTTGTGTTCAAGCACTACTTTTCATAGAAGAATCAATGGAAAGCCTCAGAGAGCCAAGGCAGACAAAAACCCCAACCCCGCATAATGAAGGAATTAAATCTCTTACCTGGTGGTTTTCCTTCTTCTGAAAGGGATTTTCCACCAAATCTTCCACCTCCGTTTTTCTCAGACTCTGAGAGGCAAGCACATGAGGTCATTTCCTTGCACTGTTCCATGATTTCCTATCTATCCAGTATAAATGACTAATATTAATCTGAAAAGCCTAGGAGCCCCAAACACTCAAACCTTCAAAAGTTACTAGTGTGGTGCAAAGCGAGTAGCCTTTCACATGAGAGCAGACCTTCAGCTAGGTACTCCATTTCTAGTGTAATGGGAAGGTTACTTTAGAACTAGGTGAATGTGTGAAGGCACAAGGAATAGCAGCTAAGGGGTGATCCTAAATGTACCTCTTTGGAGGTCTGGATAATGGTCACAAGCTTCTGAAGTTCCATATATTCAGTAAAGAGACTCCTACAGGTCACTTCATAATGGCTGGTAGCCTCAGAAGGCCTGGACAAGTGCTCCTCACAGGCCTGAAAAAAAATGCAGCTATTTAAAAGAGCTCTTGAAATGAAAAAACACGGTAGGATGGAATAAAGCAAGATTCAGTTTTGTCAATCCATGGTTAAAAAATATCTTCCTCATAGCTCCTTTCTATTTTTTTTTTCCTCTATTGCAGATGCAGAGGAACAAAGAAGCAAGATGACCAACCTTATATGTACAATAATGTAAGTAGTTGTGTAATTTATATATCTCATTCTCCATAAGGTGTGCTTGGAAATAAGTACCTGGAAGGGGAAGCCTCCAGTGCAGACAAAGCACAACAAAACACAGCAGGTGGAGTCACTTTTCCTGTTCTCTTCTACCCTCATCAGACTGAGGGATGGGAAGTTTCTCATACCTTTCAGTTATGGTTGAAAGGAAAATATTTGTTTGAGTTGAGACATTTAAATCCCAGCTCTTGCAGAAACTGAATACTATGAACAAATGACCTTTTTCAATGTCCATAGTCTTGTAGGTATCCAGTTTGAAGACTAGGTACAGAAGGACTTTGTAGACAAAGCTGAGAACCATGCTCAGTCTTCCTTCTTAATTCTTTTCCACAGGCACTTGCACACACCTAAGATGGTTTTGCTTTTTCCCTCTGACGGGAAAGCCACATGCTCCCTCTATGTCTTCCATCAAGCTACCCAGCTTTTTCCCAGAAATGGTCTTGCACCTTCATTCACAACATTGTTCCATCAGCTCCTCTAAAGCTGCTATATTTACTAAGTGGGCAGAAAGAAACCTTGATAACATCCTGCAGGGTGACTGCTGGTTTCATTGCCTCATCGTCGAGTTTCAACATGAGGCACAGCAGTTTCTCCAAGGGATGACTGAGTTCTCGCTCCACTTGGCTGTCAATTCCCCAGTCCAGGGCTTCATAGATCACCACTCCCAAGTACTCCAGCAGCTGCAGACAGAGACCAAGGAAGCAATGCAGCATGAAGAGTTGTGGAGAACTTCACAGTTCCCACTTCCCAGCCATGGGCCCAAAAGACAACTAGATGCTCCTCGTGTAGCCTGAGATACTCCCCAGAAAAGCTGCTTTAAGATTTTTAAATGGCACCTAGCCATTAATCTAGCACCTCCAAGTTACCTGTTATTAAGACAAAAAGACTGTGGACTATTACACAGTAGGCAGCATCTGTGTACATTGTTTCCCAGATCCATGTCTTATTGGAGTTCAGTCCTAGCGCTTTGTTTTGTTTTCCACATTGCAGGGGACAGAGTCACTCTCACAGGGACCATCAAATTTAAGCACCTTAATAGTTTCCAAAGTCACCTGCATCTCCTGAGCTGGCCTTCTACTACAGCAGGATTACATCTTCACACGTACAAAGCGAAGACACAGGCTTACCTTTTCCTCTGACTGCTGAACGCTGCCAACATCTGAAAGGGAAAAAAGAGGGGATGGGGAGAAAGCTAACTGCATCGGTGTTGAAAAACAGCTTTTAGAATCCCTGTCAAGAGAGAGAAACTTGAAGAATTCTTGATAATGGAGAAACAAACCCCTCTGACTAAGGCCAGTCCTACCTGGGGAAAGTAGGTCTATACTGGATGACCCCTAGAAAGCAACATAGGATACTCTTGTTATTATGGGCATTAGCCCCAAACTAATGGCTGCTGGGTACTCTTTTTTTGTTTGCTAATAGGCATATCCAACCATAAGGACAGCACTGGATATTTGTCTTCATACTTTATTACCTGTTCTTGTCCCTGAAGAGTTAGCCTAGCATTGACCTCTGCAGCAGTGCAACTAAGCAGTGCATAAGACAAAGCTTGTTGCCACTTGCTGACTACACATAGTGACAAAAAAAGGAAACTGTCAATCATAGACATGTTATGAGAGTTACTGTAACAAAGGAACCATACATTGGAAGACGAATAGAGCATGACATATAATAAAGCCTCAGACTATTTTTTTTCCTAATAATTTAAGTGGTACAAACTTTCATCCCAGCTATTCCCTAGAACCAAATGACTCTCTAGAGCATTATTACAAAAATTAGCAGACTACACATATGCATTACCACTCATCTACAGTCCTTTGTAATGAAGCATAGACAGCAGCATAGCTTCATGACAACATACAGAGAGAGAAGGGGGGAGGGAAAGGCATGAAAAAAAAAGTTTCCCCACTTTGCCCCCACATTTTAGCCTGGTATAGGAACAGCCCTCGGCATCCACAGCTACCTATGCTCTTACCGGACTTGTGATACACCTTGAAAGAAGCAGTACCGTCAGCATGGATAAAGATGCTTCCAGGACCTTTTATGAACACAGAATGGAGTGGTGGATACAGACCCGTAGCCAGCTGCTGCATTTTACGGCAACACTGAAAGCAGATAGCCCAGGCTTGCTCCTCGCTTATAGGATGTTCAAAGCACCTCAGAATTTCAGCTAGAGAGACCTTTGTGATCCTCTGCTCACACTGTGGAGACTCCATTTTCAACTTCACTTCTCATCTCATCTTCACTTCTAGCAGCCTTTTATCAGTTGTGCCTCCTGGTTTGCTCTCACACCCCTCTTCCCTACAGGTGCAATCATTAATGCTAATTTTGCTTTATCTTTTTAAAGGGACACCATCAATCTATATTTATACGAGAGTCCTTAAAAGAAAACAGAAACTTTACAACACAAGGGAATCTGAAGAGATTATAACAGCGTATAAAATTCATGCTCAATTTAAATTTACTGTTTCTAACTAATATATTAATGGGAATACGAATGCTGGCAGGTAAGAAAAGAGTACATCGAACTTCAGGCACAGAGGGATGGAGGCTGGAAATAATGTCTTATACTCAGGGGAGAAGAACTCACGGAAGACCACAAAAATTCAGTCCATTTGATCAGAAACCATTCCAGGAGCACTAATACATTACAGCAATCCCGCCATTACAGCAATCCCGCCTGGCCCCCGCCCTTTGGCCCTGCCACAGACCATCCGGGCAGCTGGGGCTGGAGCAGCGCACACAGGGGTCAGGCACCAGGTGGGCACCCGGAGCGAGGGCAGCAAGGCCCCTCCTTGTCCAAAACGCCCAGACGAATTACCACTGGTGTGAAGTTACTCAGCCTTTATTGCACTTTGGGCTCCGTGCGTGTGCGACGGGAGGGGACAGTCGCACGGCGGGGGACAGGGCTGTCCCCTGAAGAACGCTGTGGCTGCCCCAGAGCTCGCAGTGCATCGCAGGGGACTTCTGGCTCTGAACAACCCGAGCTCCGGAAGCAGACGCTGAAGAACTGCGAGGTTTTAAATGTGTTGAATAGCACTCATAAATTTTATTTCTTTCCCTTCTCATGTATGACACTTTGGCAACGCAGCCGGTCAAGAGTGAGGCGTCGGGCCTTGGAGAGGCATCCAGGCTGGCATGCCATGCCATCACCGGCCCGTGGGGTGGGTGCCCACCGCCAGCAGGCCCCACACGGCCGGGGGACTCACGGCTGCCCCACGGCCTTCACACTGTCCCCGGCATCAGCCCGGCCACGCTGCTTGGCCGGGACCTGAGCGGGGCTTTCCCACTCCCGCCTGCCGGGAGCTTCTCTCCCGCGGGTGTAGGCACTGGTGGCCCCAAGGCAGATCGGCCCCAGCTCCGCCTGCCCGCCGCCACCGGGCCTGCGGGCCTGAAGCGCGGTCGGCGGGAGCGGCCCGCCGCCCCACCCGGGTGACTTGGTCCGGCCCGGCTCCCCCCCCTCCCCGGCCCGCCAACTTGGTCGCGCCCGCGTTCGGCCTTCCCTCCCGCCCTGCGCGGCGCCGCCCTCACAGCGGGGAAGATGGCGGCGCCCGAGGCGGCGTGGAACCGGCTGGAGGTGCCGTGGCCCGCCAGCAGCGCGACCGTGGCCCTGGCGGCTGGACACCCTGCAGGTCCCCGGGGAGGGCTGGGAGGCGTCGGTGCGGGCGGGGGGGGCGTGTCGAGGTGGCGGTGGGCGCTGAGGTGATGTCTGTCTTTCTGTCTGTCTTTCTGTCTGTCTCCCGCAGTGAGGTGGCTGCCGGCGCTGCGGCGGCGCTGCGGCCTGGCCGTCAAGCGGCTGTCAGGGACGGGCCTGTTCGCTGAGGAACGCGTCCTGCGGGCCGTGCTGTACGTGTACCACAACAGGCTGCTCCGGCACCGGCCCTACCTGGCCCTGCAGCAGGTGAGGAGCGGCAGGTAGCCGGCAGCCGGTCACCCGTCCCGGAAGGGCATCTGGCTGCCCGTGGTATCGTCGTGCAAAAAGCATTTTGGAGCGTGTGCGTTTTTGTCGTCTGTAGGGCTCCGCGCGTTTTAGTTCGTTGCTGGCTCAGTGCAGCCAGTGCCCTGTGAGTTCTCCGGCCCTGGGGAAGCAAGACTTGGCCTCTTACACTCACACTGACACCTCAAGTAGCTCCTTTAAATCTGTCAGCACTACAGGGATTTGATTTTCAATTAATTGCAATAATGGGAGGGAGTAGAATAATCCTAGGATACTCTATTAGGCACTTTCAGTTTTAAGATGAAAAGTGAACTCCTTGCCGGTTTTCCACTACTTTACAGGATTGTCAGTGTCTTCAAATTACTGTTTTGAAATAGAATAGGAATTGTTCTCACCCTCTTGATTTATGTATTTTTGTTCTTGAAAGCCAATACCATGAGCTATTGTATACTGTAGGAGAAACCACGCAGCACCTATTAACAATGGCCTACCCCAGCTTTTCACCTAATTCCATGTTCACAGCAGTTTGATAAAGGCATGTTTTCCATTGTAGTGCAGATATAGGAACATACCAGAACATTCTGTCACACAAACCTGTAATTTGTGCTGTTAAGCTGATAAGGGGAAGGTGTCACTTAATATAGTGATAGTTCTTAGACCAAGGCACTCCCATCTCTCAAAATACCAGTAAAAATGAGCTGTCATTTTTTCTCCCTAGGTAGAACAATGCTTGAAGCGCCTATGGAAAATGAACTTGGTGGGCTGCGTTGAAACTCTGGCAGGACTGATTCCCAAGTAAGTGTCGTGATCCCATATATTATACAGGATGTATCCAGTAACGCAGTCTGCAGAGCTAAAGGCAGGGAATGCTAGATAATAACCATCTCCTCATCCTTGTACCAACACAGGAAAAGTGCACCCCAAGCCCATGCAGAGTGCTTAGTTCCCAGCCAGCCTATGCTGGAAACAGTGGCTCTGAAGGTGTTGGGTGGTTGCAAGCTCATACTGCGCCTACTGGACTGTTGCTGCAGAGCTTTTCTGTATCCTTTTGTCACCGTGAAGACATTCTTACAGTTCACCAGCAGCACCTCACGAGACCAAAACTAGGTCTGCTGTAGGTCCTGTATTGCTGATGGACTCAACTGTGCAATTCATATGTGCAACTTGGAGTCTCTTTGATAGCCAAACATCTTATTTTAAAGTTATTATCTAGGAACCTCGGGCTGTTGGCCAGCTGCTGTTCTGGCCTTGAGCAGTACAAAGTTTGGATGCTCATCTCCCAAATTATCTGGAATATTCCCTTGCGAATTGCCTCTAGTTGGTGTGTTCAGCAAGTCTCATTACTTGGTGTTTATTTTTTATCCTTAACTGGTCTAATTTTCAGCTTGTCCGTTCAACATCTCTGCTCGGAAGAATTCATACTTTTGAACACTGTGGCTTCAGGGTTGTTGAGCCGGCTATGGTTTGTGTATTCCAAAGTCTGTCTTGTTTGTTGTCAGTTTGATGTGCCTGTCAGGGAGAAGGGTTTGCAATTAGGCCTTGTTGCTGAGTGAGCTTTATTCAGTTGGGAGGAGGAGGAGGGGGGTCCCTCCATCCTTTTGGACTTGATTCTAGCACCTGCAGAGTTGTGTAAGTGGAGAGAGACTTTTCACATGCTATTTTGGAAGACTTTGTTCTCGGTTCGTAGCAAACTTTAGGTAGCACTAATAAAATCAGAGTGTTAATGCCAGCCTGCCCCAAACATCTGGTACTTTTTGCAGCAAGCAGTAAGTCCTGCCTCGTGCTGAAATGGAAAGGCTGGGATAAAGTTGTTCTGTAATACTCCTGAGTTTTCCAGGAAAATCATTGTTGTAGTCTCTCTTGGTACAGCAGAGCCACGCTGTGAAAGTAACTGCTGTCTGTAGCTGAAGGATTAACAGCATTGTGTAGAACTCAGTAAAATGTTCTTTGGCACAAGGAATCTGTCTCCCCAGTAAATGCAGAGCAGGTGATTGTACGGCATCAGCACTAGTACTGTTGTCCTAAGTTGGTACAGGTTGCTTGTGGGGGAAGACCTTTGTCAAAAGATTTGGATGTGACTTGGGAACCCAGGTGTGGCTCTAGGGAAATGGAGGGGCTCCTGATCAGGGATTTACTAGTCAAGTCACTCCTGCACTGTGATCTTGAACAGTTCCTTAAAGCTCAGACTAATATTAAGGAAAGCACGGTGATGGAGTGTAAAAAGATAAGCTTGTATTGAGGGGAAATAGGGAAAGGGCAGTTTGGAATCTCTTCTGTCAGCTCTTCGGCTTGAGCTGAAGGTAGTTATTCAGTGAGCACAAGGTGTTGCTAGAGGAGACTAGCAGACATACCTTTCTGTCTTCTCTCTTCAGGATTCAGTACAGATGTGTATTGCAAAGCCTCATTTCCTTGTATGGCATATTGTCGACATCACTTCATCTGGTATCCGAGACCCAACAGATGCCTTATATCAAGGGGTTTACCTTCCCTTCTGATATCAGCAACTTCCTTGGAGTGAATGTTTCTTCTGAGGTGAAGAAGCAAAAGGCTAGAATGCTTACAACAAAAAAACCTACCAGCTGGCTGAAGAAGCTCTTCCCAACAGCGCCAGAGGCAGTGTCAGTGGTGGAGAAAAAGAGGCATTTTGCGACCTGCAGGAGTGCTGTGAAAAACTGTAGCATCCCATGCCCCACGGACATTGGAGAACCAGTTCTGGTGACCAGAGCCAGCAGAGGTAAAGCCTTGTGCCACAGTGCTACTGGTTTCTGATGCCTCAGAGACTGACTGCTGCTTCTGTCCAACAGAGCAAAGCACTTTTACTACCCACAGAGTGTGGTGCTAGTACAGACTCCCCTCTCCTGGCCTTGGAAGAGGAGGTGAATGCTGCACATACCCTTGCCTTTATAAAGCTGTGGATAATTTCAGTATTGTGAGGCTTTTCGTTCAGGTTTTTTTAAAAAACATGATACAGCCTGAAGAGGAGCAGGTAAGGAATGTACTATACAGGTCCTGTAAATAGTAATTTGTATTTTCCTGCCTCTGTATAGGGGGGACCCAAGGATAGCGAGGGAAGCAAAGATCACAGTCTGTACAAGAGTAGATAAGGTTGTAAATAAAGGGTGCAAGTGTCCTGTGCTTGCTGGTTCTGGGCCGTGCCCATCTTCCCCTGCAGTCAGGGCTATGATCAGTGACTGCAGGCATCCAGGTGTTTATATGAAGCTTTTATCCATGAAGTTCTCCTTTGCAGCCATCTGTAAATCTCTGCGTCCTTTTCATCCTGTGTCAGCTGCTATGGGAGATGAGCGTAGCCCCACTGAGTTTGCCTGGAAATGCCGAGTACAGGTGTGAGCCTGCTGCGGTGGCAGGAGATCTAAGAGCTCAGCAGGGCAAAGCATCGTGGTGTCTCTGTGCGAAGACTGAAAACTGTCTTTATTTCATAATAGGAACTCTCATCTCTCTTTGTAGGGAAGCACCGGGGGTTTGATGTGAAGAGCTTGCTTAGACCATCCAGACCTCTAACACAACAGGTTTGTATGGCACTGTTTTACACATTTTTTTATTTTTCTTTTTTACTTTAAAGACCCTAACAGTCAAAGCATGATATCCCCAATGGAAAATGTCTCTTTTCCCTGCCTTATTTTCACTTGTCTAACAACCCAAGCTGGCGTGGAAGCTTTGCACTGAAAATCACGACTAATTTCTGCTTACGAATTTGAGCCTTTTTTGGTATGTCAAGTGAAATAACCAGAGAGCAGGTCAGTAGTAGACAGGAATACAGATTCTAATTATCTGCTACCTCTTTTTGTATTCCACAAAACAAGACTGCTCTTCCACTTTCTCCTTAGGGAGTAAGGACTGTTCTAACAAAAACCTCAGTGCTCTGCTCCTCTCCAGCAGAGGATCGAGTGTGTCACATTTTTAAAAGACTAGCTATTTCTGTTACTCTTTGTTTCAGGGTATAAGCATTGCATCAATGCCTTTTAAAGCAAAATCAGCATCACTTTCCTCTCGTATAGCAGAAGCGCAGCATACTGGAGCTCTTGTACAGATGGTCCAAACGGCTACGTCATTTGGGGAACTGTCAGGGGCACTCAGAAAAGCTATTCTGTGGTGCAAAGGCAACAGATTTAAATCAGCAGCTTATTTTCTGCGTAACAAGTTGTTGAAAAGCAACCGGCTGCACCACGTGGAGGCTCAAGGATGCAGGTAATTTGGCATGGGTGGGGGGTTTCTGGATCTGACACTTTACATTTTAATATTAAGTGTTTTGCTAGTGTAGAGAAACGCAGTTGTCTAACCCGCTCTTAAATTCAAACAGGATCACTAGTTCAGGTCACTGATAGCTCTGACATGAACATTGTGTTTAGCTTCAGTCATTTGTGAAAGCTTTTAAAAAGCTAACAAATGCACAAACACCGTAGGAGGATAATGAAAATGCACCTTAAATCATGTGCATGTTTAATGCTAACGATTATATGGTGCGAGGGATGTTGTATTTCTTCAGAATACCCCGGCTACTGTTGTGCAAGGTGCTGGAGTATTTCCTTGGTATGACAAGGAAAACGGTAGAGAAGGCTAATAACCAAATCTCTCCAAACACCAAATGAAATAATACTTTAGCAGCTGATAAAGTTATGTTTTGTGCGCCTTCCTCCCCTTAAGCTTGAAGAAAAAACTGTGCTGTGTCAAAACATCTATCCGTAAATATCTCCTATACGGGTCACAAAACATGCGCTGGCCAAAGCAGTACCTCGGGGCACGGTTCTGTCGAAGGAGGATCAAATCATCCACACGCTTGAAGAGAACTCTGAACACCGTTTGGCAAAATCCTTCTGAGCTTTTTGGCATCTGTGAGAACAGCGCTTCACTCGTTCTCTCGGCTTACCAGGATGGGCCTCCGAGTCAGGAAGGACATTCCAGTGCTGATACAGCCTCTGTCAAACTAAGCACAGCTGGGACCCCTAAGCAGCTGCTGCAAGAAGGAAGCCCTGGCCCTCTGTGGAAAGAAGCTACTGAGAACATGGATATCGATTCTATTTTTGCAGCAATGGGTGTCTGACCCTGGACTCGCAAGGAGGAAAGAGGTTAAGTCAGTCATTCCAATTTATTTTTCTTAAGTAAAAGTCTCAAAATCCTAATGGTGTCTTGGTAATTCACAACCTGAATTCTGCTACGAAAGTAGCAATTATTTTATTACATCTTTGTAAACCAGCTTTTTTTTTTTTTAATGGAAAATTGTTCCAAACAGCTGAATAATCTTCATCCTTTCACCTAACCTTGTCCAGGAGTGTTGACTTTGAGCTACCCTTACTCAGTGTCCCTTTTCTGATCCTAGACTACATGTTAAGCGTTGCTGTCAAATCCACAGTGCAAATAGTTCCCATCCATGGTGGAAGGCTGCAGCTGTTCACCTTACTGCTCTTTAGGACAAAAGACTTGTCACTGCTTTTCCAAGGAAGTAGTCTTATACCCTTCCTTCTGTGCTGCTTGTGTAGGGGACAGCATTGACTTGCAGAATTACTGCTGTTCAGCGGTTGTTATCCTCCTGCAATAGGGAGTTAACTGAACCTATTGCCTCTGAGCTGCTCCAGAAACAGGGGAAAGCACAGCTGTGGCCTGCAAACAGGTAACTCCTGACAGGTGAACTTGTTCTCATAGTCCTGAAATCTTTTTAACCATAGAATGGTTTGGGTGGGAAGGGACCTTAAAGATCATCGAGTTCCAACCCCCCTGCCATGGGCAGGGACACCTCCCACTAGACCAGGTTGCTCAAAGCCCCATCCAGCCTGGTCTTGAACACCTCCAGGAATAGGGCATCCATAGCTTCTCTGGGCAACCTGTTCCAGTGCCTCACCACCCAATTGCATAAGTGCAATTTCTGCCTGCTTGGCAATGTAAGGCACAGCTACTCCAACACCTATTAATGGAATAATGTTAGAACAAGCCGTGTGGTTAGTGCTCTCTGCTAGGCTCTTGCTTGTAACTAAGTCCCAAGATCAGGATCACCAGGAAATACTATGAAAAAAACTCCCAGAATGAAGATCAGGAATCTGCTTTATTGTTGAGCAGTGGTAAGGAAAGTCTGTAAGTGCAAGTAAATCTGGAATAGGTTAATTTCCAATTTCCTTGGCTTAATATTGGTAGAAAACAGGTGCTTTACCCACTGGGACAGAAAAACAATTAAGTGCTAAAAAAACCCCTTTATTACGCACCTTGTGTGAATTGGTCAGTGTAAGTTTAGTTATGAGGAGTGGGCACAAACTTAACATGTTTTATTCAAAGAGCACATACAGAGCAAAGAGCAGAACTTCTCTAGTAGTTTGGCCTTGAAGACTTTCCCCGGTTAACTAAGATCTAAACCTCTTCTAGGTTTCCTGTCATGGGAATACCTAGTAATAAGTTAAAAAGCTGTAGAGAATCACCCATCGTTAGCCCTCTAGACATCCGATTCAACATAGTCCTACTTCAGACTTCCTGCCATTACAAGAATGTTTAGAGCTCTTACTTCATAAAATGGTATAAAAATACGTAAGTATACCACATACAATCAGGTAACATTCAGCTGCTTGAATACTTTTCAGAAAAGGCTGGGACATCCCAGCAGTGACCTCCATCCTGAATAACCCCTCCCAACAACACACATGATGTTCCTTCCTTTTGGGCAGCAGGTGCCCAAGTAATGCCCGAGTGCAGCCTGCGTGCAGAATTCAAGATCCATAGTTCGCTTCATCAAAGGCCTTTCGGGCTCGTTTCAGTTCTTCATTCATGGTTAGGAGGTCTTTAACTCTGGCAAACTTCCGGGGGTCCTTGCGGATTAGAAAGACAATGTCCTCCACCTGTACGCGACCCTGCCGCCCGATTGACATGGCCTTGTGCGTCTGTTAGAGGAAAAGAGGAAAGTCAGCAGGGTTCCTTTGCCCCTTAATATATTTTTTTTTCTTAAGATCTTTCCACTTTATTGCCTGTCATTTTATAATCAATTTGTAAACAATTTCAGAATCTGGGCACCATCATCCCAGTCACAACAGAACTTTTCAGTAAACCATGGACTTAGTGTTGCGCTGCTGTCCCCAGCTGCCTGTCACTGACACCCAGCACATACCACTACATAGAGCTAACAGTAATGACATCAGAACTAAAGCCAGATTACACGTAGGACCCCCAGCCTTCATGCTTGAAGATGAACAGCATCAGGCAGAACTTGGAGGTAATATGAAGCACCTGTATCACAGGACAGTTTAGGCCATTTTGATGAGGCCAACCTTTCAAAAGAAAGGGGATCCACAAACAGTAGGAGTAACTTTTTTTCAAAAAAAAAAAGACCAAAGCAAACTTTTGAACAGTATCCAAATGCCAGGAAGAGGGATGGCTTCAGGTCTCAGAAACCCACATTTCTTTTGTAGGGCAGAGCTACACTCCCATCCGTGTAAAGGCACGGGGATAAGTCAGTAAACTCAAAGCTGAGCCTTGTCTTTGCCAGCTGCACATACAGCGATGCCACAGTGAACCTCAAGGTCAGCTGCGTGCTTCCCCACCACCAGTACTAATCTAATGGCTATTTAAGGAGTTCAGATACTGTTCTCAATCCACATGGAGCAAGATGCATGAATTTTACCTTAATGTGGGAAAAGCAAAGTCTAAATTCAGCTTTTTCCTACTAGCATCAGAGTTTTTGGCCTGGGATAATGCAGTATTTGAGTCAGAGGTATTAACCTTCAAAAGATTAAAGACTTACTGAAGGTGTTCTAACCACGCTGTCTAGAGCTGACTTACCATTTCTGTGATAAACTCTATTACCAGGTCCTCAAGAATGTCCACTGATTCTGTGTAAGGGTTCTGGTCATCCCCGAATCCATACATCATGCATCTTACTGCAGAAAGAAACACTCAGCATGAGGCTTCTTTCAGCCATTCAGCACTGTCAGCAGCAGCACGCGTGTTGTTGGAGCTCACCAGCCCACACACCCCTGCACCAGGATGGCACCGTCTTTCTTGGGCAGGACAGTTCTTGAGCAAACGCATGGGAAATGAGGAGGCAGACAGAAGCTAACAAAAGCCCAGTGCTGTACGTGTGGGAAAATGCATCTGATGACAGACTCTTTAAATATGGATTTAGCCTACCAAACACCGAACGCTGACTGACAGCGTGACTATTAGGTTCAGATGATGCAGGACTACAAAGATGATCTGGAGCATCTCTAGGACAACAAAGATGATTAAGGGCCTGGAACATCTCTCTTATAAGGAAAGGCTGAGGGACTTGGGTCTTTTTAGTTTTGAGAAGAGAAGACTGAGGAGGGATCCGATCAACACATATAAATACTTAAAGAGTGGATGTCGAGAGGATGGGGCCAGTCTTTTCTCAGTGGTGCCCAGTGACAGGACAAGAGAAAATGGGCACAACCTTGAACATGAAATGTTCCATTTCAACATGAGGAGGAACTTCTTTGAGGGTGGCAGGGCACTGGAACAGGCTGCCCAGAGATGTGATGGAGTCTCCGTCTCTGGAGACATTCAACCACCACCTGGACATGTTCTTGTGCAACCTGCTCTAGGTGGACTTACTCTGGCAGGGGGGTTGGCATAGATGATCTTCAGAGGTCCCTTCCAATCCCATACCATTCTGTGATTAGCAGTATTTTTGGGGGGGCCTACACAACAGCTTTCTGTGCTACCAGCCAGGGGACAGAACGAAAGCTGTGGTTTTGCTACAGAAAACCGAGTTTTGTAACCCCTCAGCTGCCTCCTCAAGAGTTCCAGTTCGTTTGGGGGAAGGCCATCGGTCCCTCAGAGCCGCAGGGAGTGCCCCCAGACCTGGGGGCTCCCCACCGCCGGGCAGGGGCTCCTGTCCCGCCCCGCCTCGACTCACGTTCTTTGGAGAAGAGCCTCTTCCTCTTGCCCTGCCCGCCGTCCAGGCCCCCGCCGGCTTCCTCCGCGTCTTCTTCGAACTATGGGGGCACAGAAGGGGAGAGGCCGCCGTCAGCGCCCGGGGAACCCGCTCCCCAACCCTCCGGCTCGGGGCGGGACCCGAGCCCCCGCCCGCCCCGGTGTGCCCCAGGGATTGGGGCCGGAGCATCCCCGCCAGCTCTCCCCACTCACCGGCACATCCTCCTCCTCGTCAGCCATGGCCGCCACAGCCCGCCGGGCGCTTCCGGGCCGGCAGGAAGAGCTTCCGCTTCCTCACCCCGCCCCCTCCCGCGGGCGCGGCCATGTCGCTGTGGGGCGGGGGCGGGGCGCGTCGTCCTCGTCCCCTTCACCTTCTCTTT
>JAOXNO010000001.1:89942181-89972784 GCA_028565335.1 Limnodromus scolopaceus
GCACCAAAGTGACTAATACAACCTGCATTGTGTCCCACTCAGCTGGGAACTGGAGCGAGTCCATAGCCTGTCGTCCAAGTAAGCTTCATGGTTAGTCTCCTGTGCACACTCTTGTTCCTTCTAGGAAGGAAAATCTGTAAAAGGTATAGAAACCTTCAGTGAAGTCTCATAGAGACAGGAGTATCATCCCCAACTGCCTTTGCCCAGAAACATCACCAGCTTGTTTGTGTTCTAGAAACTATTTCCTAATGGTTTCTTTCTTAAGATGGATATACATTACTGTGGTATATTCTTTTGGTAGTGGAGATATAGTTGGAAAAAAACCCACCAAAGCACTCATGATCTTAGCGTTAAAATAATCACTTGGAGGCAGAACATCATCCAAAATTTTGGATGCAAATGTGAAGTCTCTTGCTCAGATCATGGTAAGAGAGACAAAGAGAACCAACTCTTGCATGGCCAGCAGAAACAAATAAATCACTTCATTCTGAGTTGTGAATGTCTGACTGAATGACATTTGGTTTCTGAGTTTTTCTATTTCTGTTGCTTTTGAGAACTACACATGAGTTGCAGTACTGATATATGCTGATTCCTTGAAAGGAGTGCATGTATGGCTTACTGAAAAAATACCACGAGTGTCTACAGTGAGATTTGTGGGATCTGCTTTTGTCTCTGACACAGACTCCATTTATGTTTCTCAGACAAGTTTTGTCACTGACTTTCCCATCTGCTTACGGCAATTATATTTATTTTATGAGCATGCTGAAAAAGTGTGTATATACTAAAGCAGCTTTAATCTTATACTGAAATAGCAAAGAAGATATAACTAAAACTAACTCTCTGTGTTTAGGCGACAACGACTTTACCCTGTATGTCTCCATCATTCTTTGTTTCCTGAGCACGATCATCTTCGTGGCTGTCATTTACTATTTTAAGCTCCGCCATGACAGGTATGTGATAAGGTGCTAAGAATAGATTGCATAATGTTAGAAGAAATCTTTAAGTAGTGTTTGTGTCTTGAAACTGTATAATTATCTCAGTCTGTGCTGCTATGAATAACTGAATTAACTACATCAAATAATTCTATACTGTAGACACTGTGCATTGCGCACATCTTCACTGTATAATGCACCTGAGTAAAATATAAACGGGCAGAAGCTGGTAGAAGATCCTCATTGCATTGCCTGACACACTAAAAGGGAGCTCTTCTTTTTAATAGGAAACTGGGAGAGTAAAGCTGTTCTTCAGATAGCACCTGTATTGAAACCTCAGCTATGTTCCCTCCTTCCATTTTTCCAAAACTGATTATCTCCCAAACCTTCTACCTCAGAGGTGAAGAATTGGTTCAATACAATTTCGCTAGCCGCAAATCATACATCCTTCCAGAGAAATTTCATTTCAATCTTCTGCTTCCACTTCGTGCTTAAGTTTCCACAAACATAAGAAAAGACCTCTAAAGAAAGTCAGGGTGCCATAATTTCAAGAATGTCTTGGTTTAGCCCCAGCTGGCAACTAGGACCATGCAGCTGCTTGCTCACACCCCAAGTTGGGATGGGGGAGAGGATCAGAACAGAAAAAGGGAGAAAAAATTCATTGGTTAAGATAAAGACAGTTTAAAGGGTTAGAGCAAAAGCCGTGCATGCAAGCAAAGCAAAACAAGTAATTCATTCACTTCTTTCACTGCTTCCCATCGGCAGGCAAGTGTTCAATCATGACCAGGAAAGCAGGGCTCTATCACACATAATGGTTACTTGGGAAGACAAATGCCATCACGCCAAACATCCTCCCTTTCTTCTTCTTTCCCCAACTTTATACACTTAGCATGACATTGCATGCCATAGAATAGCCCTTTGGTCAGCTGGGGTGTGCTGTTCCAGCTGTTATTTCCTCCCAGTTCCTTGTGCACTCCCAGCCTACTCACTGGTGGGTGGTATGAGAAGCAGAAAAGGCCTTGACTGCTTAGCTACAACCAAAATCCCCAGTGCACCATCAACACTATTTAACTCTATCCCAACTGAAGCCACAGCAAGGATCAAAAGTCAAGGAGAGAGAGACATGAGAAGGCTTTTTGGCTTTACTCTTGATGACAGAAAAAAAAAAGGTTCATAAGATTGTGGTCAAAGAAACCAGGCTGTGATCCAGCCAAACCTAGTACTGAGCAAGGAAGTAGCTTTAATACTTGTTTTCTTTTTCACAGACTATGCCACAAAACCAAACCTCCTGAGGCTGCTCCTACACATTCCCCACAGGTAAGGATAATTATACAAATTAGACCATCACCAAATCAGAGATCTTTTGGTAGCCCTGAAAACATAGTCAGTAAAGGGAAACTATTAGATTTTTACACTCTGCTTTCAGCAGGTGCTTGTGTCTTATATATTTGCTCTTAGCTGTATCTCAGGATAAAACAAAGCCTATCAACACCAGAATTTTGACTTGGAGCAAACATTAGAGGCATGTTCCAACAGCAAATGCTCAGCAACTGCCATCCTTTATCTTAGCAAGGAGTGAGTTCCACCACATCTCCCGGCTGGTATCGGATACGCTGACCACAACTGCTGTACAAACAGTACTTAGGAAGGATACTGCGTTGTCAGGGGTTAGGGAATATTAAGAAAGCTATTAGTAAACAAGAGGATTAAATAACAAAATTAACAGACACAGAGAAAAAAAGAATATTCCTCATGATGTCCAGAATGATGATGTGCAAATTTTGAAGGCCACTCTTTATTGGTGGTCAATCTACATACAATCTACAATCTTTTATGGTCAATCTACAATCAAGGACCAACCATACTCAAGACAAAACATCTTCTAAAACAATGGAAGAAGTGCTGAGCTGCAAGCTGTGAGGTATTCTTGAATTCCCTGTGCTATTACATGCTTTCTGTGTAGCTGAGCAATTCACTCATTGGCTCTCTGCCCCTGTTCTCTGCTACCGAAGGCAAATACCAGCATTTCTATGCAGGCGAGATTTGTTACACCTGTCTTGTGAATATCTGTGCACCTACAGCAGGTACTAAGCTCGAATTCTATTCTCAACTTAAAAAGGTGCTTCAGTTTTGATTTCTGAAAAGACTTAGTCAATTCTAGCCATTATTCCTCCTGCTCTACCTCCCAGTTGTTGCTGACAGATGCAGTTACATTAATGTAAAATAATGGGTTAAGAGCCAGTGTTCTTGCTGTCATATTACACAACTTTCATCAGTGTGTTTGTAGACAAAAATTGTAAACTAATGGAGGAATCAATCTTGGTCAGGACTCTAGCATGCTATTTGCTCTTTCTAGAGAATTAGACCCTAATACAATTTTTTTCAGGCCAAAATAAGCAGGGTAGAAGGGGAGGAAAAGGAGGCAGGTGAACCAATACCTCAGCTTTAGGCTCCAAATATTTGAGAGAAATAGCAATACATGTTCTTTGGTAGAAATAGCTATAAGTTTTTTTCCTTGACTCCAAGAGGAATAAATATGGGAGCAGTATTTCCCAGTTACATTCTTCAGTCCAGATCAAAGGCTTGCAGAGTCTTGCCAAACTAAACTACTACTTGCATTTACAGTTTTTGGTTTTGTTTTGCTAGGATGACACAATGGAAGTGGAACCTTATACTACTTATGTGCAGAAGGAAAATGTAATTTACAACTCAGTGTCTGATCTGACAGTGTGACAGAATCTTCTACAAGGACTGTCGCCAGCAACATGAGTGATTCAACAACACTGGAAAGGGAGAGACGCACTTCATAAAAGACTGGTTATAGAAAGAAACTTCTCCGATAATTTCTTCAGACTTAGGGGCTACATAGCTCACTAGGTCTGTTCAAACTCCTGTGCTTGCTGATGAGACTGTATAGTTCTTTTTTCCCCTGTTTTGCCTTCTTCCTTGAGAAAGGAAACATGTTTTCTGTTATTCCTTGGGGGAAATGTGACTGACCCCATGCTGTAGTTTCTGCTGGAAAAGCTGGTGTGATTAGTCTTCCCTTTGCTGTTCTTGCCTTGGAGATTCTAGTTTTGTCAGTCACTTCTAGGCATTACTTTGATGCACTTGACACTATATTGCACACATTTGGGAGACGGGAGGAGTGTTATGTTTGAACTAAAATGAAACACTCTTCAATCAACAGCCGCTTTTTTCTAATTCACAAATTACTAAGATAGTGGTCTGAGTACTGATCATCACAGAATAGGTCAAATGGTGGAATATATTGGTAGAAAAGACCTTTAATCCTGCAGTTCTGAAAATGGAAATGAGTGATGAATTTAGAAGGTCATCCACTGAAAAAAGAGAACTTCACTATGATAGAATCATAGAATACCAGGTTGGAAGAGACCCCAAGAATCATCTCAACCAAACTCTCTTGGCAAAAGCCCAGCCTAGACAAGGTGGCCCAGCACCCTGTCCCACCAAATCTTAGAAGTGTCCAGTGTTGGGGAATTCACTACTTCCCTGGAGAGATTATTCCAATGGCTGATTGTTCTCACTGTGAAAAATTTTCTTGTGTCCAACTGGAATCTCTCAATGAGTAACCTGTACCCATTACCCCTTATCTTTTCCATGTGACTCCTTGTAAAAAGGGAGTCTCCATCTTCTTTGTAGCCATCCTTTAAATACTGGAACATGGTGATAAGATCTCCCCTAAGCCTACTATGCTAGGCCTGAACTAACCCAATTGTCTCAGCCTTCCTCATATGGCAGCCTTCCCAGTCCTTTGATTATCTTTGTGGCCCTTCTCTGGACCCTCTCCAGTCTGTCAACATCTTTTTTGCATAGCAGGGACCAATCCAGGTGTGATCTCACAAGTGCTGAGGAGAGCGGGATAATGACTTCTATATCTCTGCTGGTGAGGCCCATGTTAATGCAGCCCAGCATCCTGTTGGCTTGCTTTGCCACAGCAGCACACTGTTCACTCATATTGAGCTTGTTGTCCACCAGGACCCCCAGGACCCTTTCCCCAGCCGAGTAGATCCCAGCCTGTGGTGCACTCCTGGATTATGTGTTCCCAGGTGCAAGACCTTACACTTGTCCTTGTTGAACTCCATAAGGTTCTTGCTAGCCCTCTCTTCCAGCCTATCCAGGTCTTCCCACAGGGTGGCTCTCCCTTCCAAAGTATCCACTTATCCACTTTCCCACTCAGTTTGGTATCATCAGCAAAATTCATCAGGGTACAATTGATTCCATCATCCAGATCACTTATGAAAATACCAAACAGCATTGGGCCCAGTATCAATCCATGGGGGACACCACTTGTGACAGGTTCCCAGTTTGAAATGGAGCTATTTATCACCACCCTTTAGGTGTGGCCTGGCAGTCAGTTCCCCGCCTACCACACAGACCACTGTCCACACGGTAACACAACAGTTTCTCTAGGAGGAAGCTGTGGGGAACCACATCAAAAGCACTGGAGAAATCCAGGTGGATATGTCCACCAGACACCCCACATCAACCAAGTAAATTACTTTTTCATAGAAGGCAATCAGGTTTGCCAAGCTCAATTTGCCCTTGGTGAATCCATGCTGCCTTTTCCCAATCATGTGCTTCGTTTGACTTGTGATAGCCCCCAGGAGGATTCATTCCATAACTTTCCCATGGACTGAAGTAAAACTGATTGGCCTATAATTTCCTGGATCCTTCTTTAAGCTCTTCTGGTAGATACGGGTTATATTATCCTTCTTTCAGTCTTCTGGGATATGCCCTGATCTCCACGACTTCTCAAAGATTATAGAGAGTGGCCTCATAATGACATCAGCCAGCTCTCTTAACACCCTTGGATGGATAACACCAGGGCTTATTGATTTGTAGGGGGCAGGTTCCTGTAATAATTCATGATAAATTTATTTGTTAAGTTCATATTCAGTATTTTCAGTAAATGTGTTCATTCTGTATTTCAGATTATTGTTATTGTTACTTTTCCATAAGATCCTCTGAAGATATGGTATTCCTCTCTTTCTTAAGAGTATTGGCATTAAGACACTGCAAAAGAATTGTTACTCAAATTCGGCAAGCTAGTTGTTACAGAAACAAACATAAACAAGTTAAAATGTATCTTCTATCATTGTGCAATATTGTACAAAAACTATAAAAATTTTGCTAATTTTAGTCATATTTATTTTAACTACCTAGATGTTTTATTGATATTTTTTAAGATATACTTGCAAGTTCACTTTTTGTATGTAAATTAGCTTATACATCTTAACGTGGCTTATGTTGAGGTGACTTCTCACTTTCCCAAAATATCCTTTGGGAATAAGTCAAATAAATTGTCCTCTACATAATACCAGTTTTCAAATTTTTTTGATTGATGCCTTACTAAAGTATGAAGAGTAAAGAAATCCATTTGTAAACCTCTGCTTACTACCTCTTATTTCAGTAGTTTAGAGACTGACTGGGTACTTGGTCTGATGGTAGGATCAGAAGAATGAGATTTCCTTTACACAATATAAATGTCTTTGCTACACATTGCCAGAACTTTCTTTTGAGAAGGCCTCCCGAGGGCTATGATCCAATGCTTGGAAAACAGACTTCTAAATTGATTACAGTTCCTAAATGTATTACTCATGTAAATTCCTACAATTGGTTATTCTCATTCTACCAGCAATGTAATAGCCACTTTTGTCCAGGCACTCTCTTCATGCAAGTATTGCCTTCCTCTGTTTCTGTCATTTTGGAATGGAAAGGTACAAAGCTGAATATCAGTCAGCTACAAACAGAAAGCTTTGAAGGAATCTCAGTTTCCAGTGACTTACCAAGGAAGAGAGCAAGTCAACTCAGTCATAAACCTCTGAAATTCCCCACTCGAAATATTGTAATACTGTCCAATGATCTTTCTTCCCTGACAAAAACAGTGCCGTCATTTCTTAGACTTTTTTCCTGTGGACTGGGAGGTCATTTATGTTGTTCAGTGTCTATAAAGCGGGGTTCTTCCTATGAGACAGCAGCTCTTGAAGGTTTATATGTAATAAATTATATTTGCAGAAGTATAATACCTGCTAACCTGCTGTCTAGCTTTTATGATCCTTTACAGGCCTATTACACTGGACTAAATCATGTATGTTCCATACCTGGCCATTGCTAAGTTGCTAACTGGTTAATTATTTCTTTTGTCCTCTACCTTGTTCCACATTCAGGCCTGCTATGGGCACTTTGAGTCAAAAGTCATGCAGGCTGTTGATGATGGCATGTATGTCTTCTGACATGAAGCCCAAAGCAGCCAGCACAGCAGCTAATCCTGCCCTTTGATGGAGGCAGGAAGACAATGGTTTCTGTGCCTAGCCGATTAGCATAGCCAAGGATGTAGCCAGATCCTCTGCAGTAAGTTGGCAAACAACAGGATTTTAGTTTGTAACTGTGATAAATAATATATTAAGAGCCTCATGTAAACACACATATACAAATATGCTCTTTGTTCCTAGCAGCACAGAAGGTGTAGAGCAGAAAGTCTCTTTCTGCACTTCCACATGAAGGTATTTGCTATTTCTTCACAATATGCTGGTATTGTGCTGCACCCATCCTCCATGCAAAAGTGCTGTGTTAACTATCTCTTAGCCGTCAGGCAAGCATGCCCTCTAAGCTCCCCAGCATGTTGCAGAGTCACAGGAAGAAAGTCAGCAGCTTTTCAGCTCCTCCCATAAAATGTTTTAGCTTTAACCACATTTACCAATGCTATCTCTTGCTGCAACATTTAATTCTGCTTGATTTCTATCTCCCATTTTTACTGCTGTATTTTATCTTCACACACACCTTGTAGTCTCTTAACGGTTTACAACTCTCATTCTTGCTCTAATCAGACAGTTAATAATCATGGTTATTTTATGACTACAGAGAGTCCTGAGCACTGAGCTCACGTGCACAGCAAGCTAGCAGAGTCTGTACTGTTGTGCATCCAGAGAGCAACTGCTCACTGAAGTGCAGCAGGCATCCTTCAGACCAAGGGCTTATTCTCTATGATGGCACTGGCAGTACTAAAAAGTAGGTGCACTACAAATCCTGAGACTGAACATAGCTTCTGTGCATATATCAGTTCTTGTGCCTTTCTAACCAGAAATTCGTGGGAACAAAGTCAAGCCCTTCATTACCCATTACAGCAATATGTATGATTTCATTATATTGCAAATTTTAGCAGAAGGATCATTATATCATCGCTTGCCTGCTTCAAACAGCTTCCTAACAACAAAATCCATTCAAAGTGGTGTTTCAGATATTACCCTGTCTCTGCATCCCAATAGGTTTCAGAACTTACAACTACATTCTCCTGCCACTATCACCTATATATATGTTTGGTTTGCTACTTACAGTCTAGTTCGTAATCCTGCTGCCCATCACAGACCTCCTGGTTCAGTGTGTAACTGCTCTGTCATTTGGTCCAGTTTACTTCCAGTTATGAATTAAAATTACTTCAGTATCTTCTATTTTCATCCTACTGGCAATAGAAATTTAAGTTTCACATTAGAGCTGGATGATTCTATGACTTTCACGTGAACATTGACATAGTCACCTGCCTCTAGATGTAGCAGGGACTTCCTCATGCAAATCTAGAGAGTGAATGTATTGGCAAGGGAATGCTAAAGAAATATTTTTCAAAAAACATTTACTAAAAGAAATTTAAAAAAAGTCTAAATTCTTTACAAACAGAATAAATACTGATTCATACTGGTAGGGAAAGAAAAGTACGCAATGCATTTAGTCATAAACAGAAAGAAAGCTCAAAAAATACATTTGCACATTAAGAAGGCACGCAGTCAGACCAAAACGTATTCACAGAAAGTACTGAGCAAAGACTTTTCACTACTGAATACATTTCACTAGTGAATAGTTAAGAAAGGCTTCCGAACCTAACTTTTTCTCCCTTGCATTCACTATTGAGAAACCATTTCTCTCTGATGGACTAAAGATTCCACATACCTTTAGTCACATGTTAAGTTTAAAAATAATTCATCTTGTGCATTTTGTCAGTTACCTCAGATTGGACACTCCTCAGTTAGGAAACTGCATAAACATCCAGAAAAGTACCTCATCCTTTTTCTTCAATGTCTTTGCTTAACTTCTGCAATGACACCTGTACAATAAAAATGACTTTTTTTTTCAGGTGTGGACATACTGGAATTACTGCTAATTACATAGATCAGATTGTCTTGTAATTCTCTTATGGTCCCCATCATCTGCCTCTGTCACTGTTGCCCCTCAATATATACTTAAAACTGTAGACTTTACAAGGCAGATGCTTTCTTGAGGTTCTCAATTTGCAAGAACCTTGAATAAAGGGATCTTAATCCAAAACTGGGGCTTCAACACCTTGTAAAAATACAAATAATACATATAATCTGCAAACTGAGCTAGATAGGAAGTTTGTTTGCTCTTATGAGTTATATTAGCCATTTTGTTCCAGGAGGCATGGCTTGCACAAAAGCTTCCTCACTGATCACTACACAGGAATCTCTCAAAAAAAGCAGAATCACACCTGCTTCTGCCCACAGTATCACAGATTCAAGCAGCAGATGCTAACACTATGTAGCAATATTCTAGCCGAAGTAATCAAATTCGAAACAATGTACTTTGTTCTGCCAGTTTTCCTCTTTATAAGAGCGTATCCTTATTACACTGTGTACCTGCTGTTTTTCACATTTATTCTCGGAACACCAGTCATTATTGCCTAGGTGTTAGTACCAGCTTTATGAATCAGTCAGCTGTAGAACACTAGTACATTAACAAGTCCATAGTGAGAAGATGCACATAGTCAGCTCTCTTCTGATTATCAATAACTTGCTGCAGAGTACCTTTAAAAGGTCTGTACTCAAAGATCTAGAAGCCTGAGGCTGTGCCCACTCATGATGCCTGTTGTTTCTTGATATAACCCTGCAGGTTTACTACAACTTGCTGGAGTCAATGCACAACAGTTACACCTGAAGACTATTCTCCCTTACAATCTGTGCTTGTCCAACTGAAAACACTGGCATTTCACTGAAGCTGTAACAAAACTTGACCTCCTAGGATGAATTAAGGTGAAGTGTTGCAACTATTTTCTAGGGGAAATTTGAAATTGAGGCTGACCTGTAAAATGAATATACCTAATAAGAGAACTTCTTTTTATGCCCTATTTTAACTTCAGTTATCTTGATCTTCAGCCTCCCACAACTTTTCAGTAAGGCAGAAGCTGATACACCACTGTGGTAAATTGTGGGAGAGAGAGGAAAAAGGGAGTTCACAGCTTTGCTACATGAAATTATAAATGTGTTTATTCTTGATCAAAGATTCTAGGGTTTTTCCCTTCACCTCAAAGTCTCTCAGATATATGTATTTATTATTTTTTTTTAGCTTAGTATTTTCAGATGATACATTCTGGGAATAAGAAACATTCCAACTATATCCAAATGAAAATGTAATTCAGGAATGCCTATTATGACCACTAGATGACAGTTTCACCTCACCCTATGAAAAAGACTGGCAGAAGAGAAGCATTAGCTCTCCACATACTCTCTTATTAGATTTGGGATTCTAGTGACTCATTTTCTTACATGTGGAGCTTCATTTGTGACAGGATGTTCTCACAAAAAAAAAAAAAAAAAAGGCATTTTGCTGTGCATGACACCATCGAGTAATAAGGCAATTCTAAGTAAAATAAACAAAAATAACATACTATGCACCAACAAGTTCATTCAGAAATTGCTGGAGATTCCTCAGTGGTATATGCAACACTCAAATGTGCAATGGTAAGTAGGTTTTGAGGCCATGGAGAAAGAAAAGAGAAAAAACAGTGGGATCTCTAGGGCTGGGGTAGTAAAAGGCAAATTGGTATGAAGATGATGGAGTAATTAGTGGGAATTCAAAGGACTGCAGTTAGGAACAGAAGTTCCTCTCCTTTTTCAGCACTCCACCTTCTTAGTGGGAAGGCTCATTCTTCTCTTTATTATAGGAATCAAAATCTGTCTTCTCACTGGGGTCCACGGAGCAGCAAATTCCCTCCTGCAGCCCACACTGTTCCCATACCTCCTGGACTGCTCTTTCAAGACTGGAAGTAGGTGGGTGTGATGTCTCAGCAGAAAGCCAGTAAAGGGATGTCTGGGCTAGTTAGTCCTACTGCTGGTAGACCAAAATCACAGATTTGCAGTAGAAACCTTAGGAGAGGTTCCACATGTTCATTAAAAGCCATCCCCTCTCTTCCATGGACCCCTGGTCTCAGTACAGATAGCAGCAGAGCAGAACACCATCTGGTCCAGTGGTTGTTCTATTCAGAAAATTGGACCTTAGGTTCTAGACAAAACAGACATCTGAGGTCATCTTTGTCCAAACTTCCTACTCTTCTCCCTTGCGTGCCACTCACCTGTAACCCAGAAAATTACACAGCTCTTGACAAGGTGGCATCCTTTTATGGGATCCATTGGCATCACATGAGAGTTGATACCAAGCGTAATCTCCATATTTCAGTTTGGGGAGAGGAACAGGAAATGGGTGAGAGATCATTGCATAGCAGTCCAATGGGTAAGAGTGATCAAAACCTGATGGAAAACATAACGGAGAAAGCATGCAGTAGTCACACTGTCTGCTTCCACGAAAGATTAAGCTGGCTAGGGGGTTGTAAACCAAGCAAAGTTGATGCCGTCCCTGTCGTTTAAATGTAGAACCTATGCTTTATCATTCTGCTATGTAGGGCCTTTTTTCTTGAGAAAACCCTATGAAACATGGCCAAGAATTCCTGATCACAGGCAAACATAGGCATACGCACCTGTCAGGAACATTTATTTCACCAGCCCTTTGCCTTTCCCCTGTACCATTATGGCACTCCCTTTATGGTTCTCAGTGAGAACCAGGGACCAAATACCTTTTCAAAGTTTGCATCCCATCACAGTCACACACCTTAATCCCCTTCATGTTTCTGATAAGTAGCTACTTCCCATCCTCAGTTCAACCCACCCATCTCTGCTTTTTTTCTCTTGACTTCTCTGCAAGCACTCAGACCTCTCAATACTGAAATGATGATCAAAATGTTAAACACTACCAAAATAAGTCTCCTGTATCAAGTCACATGACAAACACATTGGAAAGGTCTGGGTGTATGATGTGAAAAGTCTTTTATCCAAACACAAACCAAACAGCAGTCTAGGCATGGACCAGTGTGTGGTCCATCATGCTCCCTGGCACACAGTTTCAGGAAAGGGAAGTAGGTGGATGTGAGGTCCCAGCAACGAACAGGAACATCTAGGCTAGCTAGTCCTGTTGCTGGTAGGACCAGCATAGATCTGCAGTAGGAACCATAGGAGAGGTTGTATGGTCATGGCTTACAGATGAATGACTGCAGGAACCTGTTTTTTATTTAAGAGTTACAAGATAGAAAGTGAAAATTGCAACACCAAATTGAAACTGCAAAATTGAGTTTAGATGGGCAAGCGGTCCTTCAACCCCCATATTTGCACCATGTCATAAATGTATAACATCCTTATGGAGTATAATACAGAGTTTTTAAGGGACAAATGTCAATGTCATTTAGTATTTGATTTAGAATGTCACCTACCAGCAAATTAATCACTGCCTTTTGTCTGTTTAATAGGTAATCCTTTCAACAGGACACTGGTTTTATTTGCTTGTTTGTTTTCCCATGGTCTCCTCACTTCACACTGACCAGTGCTCAGCAGTGGTTTAGCTGTACAAGCTGATGAGCTCATGCCCTGAAGTGGAAAGGTTACACAAGACTCAGCTGCTAACACTCCCAAGGCTGAAAATCTACAAACACTGCCACGTGTATGTGGGGGATGGGAGGGTGGATTTTGAAAAAACTAGGAAAAAAAACCTGAAAAAATAATGTATAGCATTGGACCTTTGGTTGTCCGTCATCTGCTTTCATTTACTATTTCAAGTTCTATTGCAGCAGCTGAAAGTACACTTTTTTTCTCTTTTTGTAATTTATATCTGTAACCATAGAACAGGACACATAAAATCACTTATATGACCACACAACAGTGAAAGAGAGTTCTAAGGAACTAAAATACAGTAGGATAACCAGAAAAAAATCTTAGGTATTATTCCAGGTAAATATATGCCCTCCTTGCCTTAATCCTCACATGTCATTCAAAAGAAGAAAAAAATTTCTAGAAAGGAACAGATTATTTTTGGGGGGAGGAGAGCAAGTTCATAAAATTTCCATGGTGACTTCTCAGTTTATAATCAGATTCCATGAACCTTACTCATCCATAAAGGGGGCAAATCTCAAGTCACATACAGTCCAACATATGACCACTTAATTGCTTTTAATGTAGGAGGATTTTATTTCCATGCTCTGGCTAAAGATTAAAAGAAAACTATTAAGGCTGGATGTGGACACCAAAATTTTTTTTTGATGCCAGCTCTTTTTTTCCCCTTTTTCAGACTTTCATCCAAAACATGCTTACTTTGGCAGCTTACACAGAAGGCTGTGAAATCATTAAGAGCCACTGTCCAATTCTTACCTCTTCAGGACAGTAGACCAAATCTAATCCTTTCAAATTGCAGCTGTTTTGATCAGCTGTTATGCCAAACTAGAAACTCTTTTTTTTTTTTCCCCCTACTTTTCTCGTTTTGTGTTGCTGTCTGGACCCGGAGGGGCTCAGGAAACAAATTTTTCACAAGAGTTTTTGAGGTTGTAATCTTACCTGCTTTTTAATTACATAAAGAAAAAGGTGGTGAATATTGCTGGGAGGGAGGAGGGGAGAAATGACCTGTGCTCTTCAAGAACTTGCCTTCAAAAGACTGAATGAATGGCAATAGGGAAAATGATGCCTTGCCTTTATGCTGCTGGCTCAAATCTGAGGTGCCTGAAGATTCCTAACTGCTTTGTTATTACCCTTGTTTATTATTGTAATGTTTAGGGACTAATCAAGATGGACAAAGATTTAGTAATCACTATACAAACAGGGAGCTGTAGACAGTCCTTGACCTAAAGAACTTACAATGTAAACAGATACGCCAAACATGACAGAACAGCATCTCAGTGATGTTGGAAAGCACGTGCAATTGTGGCAGCATGTTCAATACCTTAATGCCCAGTTACACTTTCCCGGATCAAACTTAAGATTTTCAAAAAGAGTGTGAGATACACAAATACGTTGAGAAAGCTCGCCTTAAATTGCTAACTCTGCAAGCTGATATGGTCTTCATTGATAGTGTCAATTTCCGTTGCAAAATCCTGTAGAAACAAATGCTAAATCTTATGCCATTGAAATGAATAGTGTGTTTTTCCATTTAAAAGCTCAAAGCAACAATAATAGCCTAAGTTGTTATGAGGACTTTTCCTGGGCAAACATCAAGACAGTTAAGCCAAAGGTATGTAAGCCTCACTGTATTCCTACTGTGGAGTGGGGAAAGTAGGTAGCAGATGGAATTTAAGGCAAGAAAGATGGGACAGGAATTAACTACA
This sequence comes from Limnodromus scolopaceus, assembly GCA_028565335.1. Lineage (NCBI taxonomy): Eukaryota > Metazoa > Chordata > Aves > Charadriiformes > Scolopacidae > Limnodromus > Limnodromus scolopaceus. The sequence goes on from JAOXNO010000001.1 coordinate 89,956,558, forward strand.
GATACGCAGTAACTCAGGATTAGATTGGTAGGACAGAATTCAGGGTCCATCCCATCAGCTTGAGGAAGAGTAATCAATAGACTGCATATTGTCAGAAGTCTAATAATTACAGGTAGTTTGAGACAGAATAGGAAGTTATATGTAAATTTGAGTAGAATAATGCTTGCACTAAAAATTCCCTGATCTCTGGGTGCATGAAGTACTCCCTTTGACGTTGTGTTGAGGTACAGGCAGTGATTTAGGAAAGAGAAAAATGTGCAGAAGTTACTTATGTCCGGACATGTAGTGGATTTCTGTTCCAGGGGCTTTATGGCACTTTTTCTGGCATCATATTCAGATTTTAATACTCTATGAAGTAAAACTTTAGTCACTACAGTCTGCTGCACATTAATAGATGATGCTGTAATGCGTGTACAAATTGCATTCCCCCTTGATCTGCAATACAAAACCCCCTATGTCTCAGTAATGTGAGAATTTGTTCTCAGGAGAATTGAAGGGCAGATTAGCTAAGACCTAAAACAAGTAAATAATGTTCTTTGGGGAACCATATCTGGCAGTTTACTAAGGAAATTCAAAAATATAAATATTTACAATAGGAGGTACTCAGATTTCTCATAATATCATAGCTGATTCTAATTTGGAATACATGCTGTTTTCCTTAAGTTTATGCCATTTGCTTTTGAAATCTGACCCATACTCAACACATAAACTTCCTTATTTGCTCATCCTTTCTGTCCCTATACCTGCTCCACTATTTTTCTGTGTTTTGTCTTTTATTGGAAGTTTCATGTGCTTTTAAATTTTACAAAAGGATTGCCTTGTTAAAAAGTAGAGTCCTAAATTGATAGTTACAAAACAGATTTGTGCTGTATATATACTGTATGTATTTATAAATGTATGTATGTAACATTACTATTTTTGAACTGCATCACTGGCAAATTTAGAGAAAATCCTAGTGAAAACCAGGGATAAAAGCCTCTTCCTTGTAGAGCTTACAATCTGAATAGTCAAAATAGGCACAGTGTGGAAGAAAATAACTTCAAGTCTTCATGATAAGTGTATACTTTCAATCCTTTTTACATCACTCCTTTCATGTATCTCAAAAGGAACTTGCAAACACAGTGAGTTTTATACCCATCAGTAAAAAAACAAACCACCTTGTAATAGGCAGGGTCCAAAGAATGAAGCCATTATCAGCACAGCTTGACACATCTGCATTAGTAGCTTGCAATAGCATTAGTGCATCAAGGTCCTTGCACCCATGCAAGGAAGATCATAATTAAAACAAACTATAAGGCTCTAACTAGGGCTAGGGAGATCTCATACTATGCAGAGATTCCCAGCATCTTTTAAGTGTGCAGGTGCTGTCTGGGCCTCCCCTGAATAAGCCTCATTCAGAAATGTCTCCTCTTCCTTGGTTCACTGGAATCTGGAAACTGATGGCACAGGATCAGGTCACCAAACTAACATTATTATTCGTAACAACTGGAGTGATAATGTGGTGTATTAATCTTATACTGGAGGCACTAGATTAAACAGATATATGGTAGGCAGTACGCTCAAAGTAGAATGTAGTCACTTCTAGAGCTCGCTCCTTTTCTAAAGAGACAGCACTACAGAATGTTTCATTCCTACTCTCTGCAACAAAATGATGAACCCCAGTGCCACTAAAACTGTTGAAAAAGCACTTTTTACCAGCTTCCCAGAGAAATATCCAATGCCAGACAGAGGTGTAAGCGCCTACCAGGGTGAAAGTTGTGTCAGTCTTACCCAGCTTAATGTACATACACTTGATACAGCTACCCAAGAGATGTAGGGACAACTATGTCTTGAAAGCTCAGCCCTCAGAGATTTGAATCAGGCATAAATCTGAAGTCCATATATGTCTTAAAGTAGCAACAGTTAAACTAGGCATTAAGACACCAGAAATGTATCCTTATCCTGGCTGCATCTTATTTTGAAGCAATATAACTGTTTCATTGGACAGATCCCTAGATTGCTGCCAAGGGATTTAAATAAGGTCTTGTTATCCGCTGAAGCCTCAGGGGTCCAGGAATATAAGCAAAACCTTGTGATTCTCTTTTAGATAGGGAGCTACTTTGCTTTCAACAGTCTACCACCTTTCAGAGCAGGCAGCTTCTGCTCCTCAGGGACTATTTCATAAATGGCTTGCAGGGGAAAGCACAGCCAGCCAACAAAATCCCAAGAATTTACTCTTTCGGGGCTGCATTATGATCAGCAGTCACGTAGTTCCAAGGTGTGAATTTTAGGTTGAGAGCAAAGATCTGAAACACCTTCTACATCTTTGCTAGGATAGGGAATGGTATGTATGATAAATACCACTTTGTGCTGCACTTATTTATGAGGAAAGCAGCTCCCACTATAGTAGGCTCTTCATCTACAACTGCAGCCAGAAGGCACTTATGGCAACAGTGACAGCAGCTAGTGTAACAGTCTTAGTAAATGTCATTCTTAGTCACTGTCTCTAGTGGGCCATATTCAACTGGCTTAATAGCACCTGGTTTGAGAGTATTCATATAGGACATAGCACATTGCTCCTATCCTGTTTCCAACACTTTGCTGTGTTCCTACAAAAATAATTCATGCGCTGTTTACTATCTGCCTTGCAGTGGCAAGTTTAGGAATGACCTCTCCTGTGGCAAGAGAAAGCTATTACATAGTTTTATCACTGACCTCCAGATTAATGTCTACAGAAACCTGCATCTGACAGGAAAATGGAAACAAATGGAGAGTTGGGAACATGCAACATGTGAACAATGGTTTTGAGAGGAAGTGAGACTTACCTAGATCTTAAAACTCCCCTTGGAAGCCAAAGCAGAATATGGCTCTAAATGTCCTAGCTGGAATGAATCCCTAGGCTGAGCCAAAGCCAATACAGACCTTTGTGTTCTAGGTCATGCCTTTTGCGTATTCAATACACAGAATATAAAAGGGGGAACTAACTGTCTCTGTCCACCAGGGATCTCTAGCTATTGAAGATTTCTCCTTTGGACAGTTTTACTCCATGCCAACGGGTGGCCCAAGACTAGAGGAACCCAAGAACAGCGGTGTTGTATGAGTGGTTTAAAACTAACTATAGCTGTGTGTAAAAGACCCCTTTGGACTTCTGCCAAAAACAGTTCAGGCAATCTGGAGACCGTGGGCCAAGCTGTACAATGCAGGCCTGTGGTGGTTTAAGACCTGAGGCATGTGAATACTGTGAGGTTCAAAGGGATACAGGGAGAAAAAAGCACACAAAGCACAAAGCAGTATCTTTCTGTAGCTGCAAGTTCTAGACCTGAGAGTTACTGCCTTGTCTCACGGAATAACCTGGAGGCATAATCAGCTCTGATCTGTTTGTTTTCATCTCCTCCTGGGAGCCATTATATGATATTAACAAAATAAATCAATTTTAAATAACTCAGTGTGTAAGCTTACAACAGAGTGGTTGTTTCTGGCATACCTCAGGGACATTGCACAGTCCTCCACCATTATGAATGAATGAATGGGCCTCAGCTGTACTGCAATAGAGTAATTTGTTTTAATAATGTCTGAATACACACTGAGGTAATATTTGTGCAATCCCTAATAGTGTTCTTAGGTCAGAAATTCACGTATGAAGAGAGCAGTGTTTATTTACATTTAAAGAGCAGTTGTGGACAAAAAAGAGGCTCTAAAAATGACACCAGGAGGATCATATTTACTCTCTCCCTGTGGTTTCAGTTCAGACTTGCCTGGTGCACAAGTCAAAGGTGTTTTCTTTCAAATGACAGTTACAGAGACTTCACATGGGATTTGAAAGACGTCTGCTTTTTATCCCCCTGCGCACAGCGAAGAGCCTGCAACTGTATTTAACTAGAGAGCTGGCAGCAAGGAGAAACTCCAGATGCCCAGAATCTTCTTAGTCCTTTACGAGAGTCAGTCCTCCTTCTCTTAGAAAATGAACGTTTTTGTTGGTGGTAAGTGAAATCCATATACATACTAGAAGCAATACACAAAAAGCACTGTTTTCAGGGTGGGAGTGGCTTTTTTGGTCTGTTTTCTAACGTGAATTCCTTCTCCCATTAAAAATGGCAGAATGCTTGAAAATGGAAAATTATGCTATGGACTTCAGGAAAGTCTTCCTGAGGAAGATTGGATAGACACATGTTGGTGCCCTTAAGTAAGGTTAAGAACTGAATATTGCATGTTTGTCATTTTTGATTACATACAAGTATCCTGGAATCTGTACCTGCTCTCAGTCCAATGCTAAGCTGCTCTGAAGGCATTTCCTATGCTGGCTTGTTTCTGCAGAGATTCTACCTGTTTCTTTTTCATTTATGACAGCTCCTTGAATGTTTAGTTCTGACTCCAAGAACTGTTTTTAAAAGAACAGATGAAATCTCATTAACAACATAACACACAAAAATAAATTGCTGTAGGCCAAGATTTGAAGGCCCAAATTCTCTGTTAATAGCCAACTCACAGCCAAATTCACAGTCATTTGATAAAGGCTAACCTGTATTTAATTTTGGCAGAACATCTTGTTTGGTCACACAGTATTTCAAAGCAAAAAAAAGATTACTTGCTGAGTTTTATGCAGTATACATATGTTTTTTGGAAGGAACACTGATGACTGCTTTCCGTTCTCCAGGCTACCTGCTTACTAGACTACATCTTTCTTGATGTAGGAATTCAATGCATTTTTTTGTTGGAGCTGCTCACTGCATCATAAAGGTAGGTATGCTGCTCCTGATTTGCTGCTTCAGCAGTGGTGGAGCTCATGAGAGTGCTGCAAAAGCATGATGCTGAAGATAAGTCCGAGATGGAATTTCCAGGCTCAGCATAGAGATCAGCTATAGCTGTCTGTCTCTTTCCAAACAACAATATCCCTTCTGGGCAGCAATTATTGATGTTTGGCTTTCACTCAGAAGCAAATCTTTGCAAGCTTTGGAAAGTTTGAATGTAATAATTTGGCTGCCTTGCAGTTATCTCAAGTGAACAAAAATGTTTTTCATCTGTTAGGAACTTTGTTCAGCTGAAGGCAGCTGAAACATCATTCCAACACTTCACAAACCTTTATGCTTCTCCCTTTAGTATTTTTTTTTGCCAGATTCAGGATGTAGACTCTCTATAGAAACTGCTTAACAAAGTGAATCAAATCCAAATGCCTGATACTGCTGTAGAACTCAATTTCATTAGGGGTGACAGGCCCGTATTTCATCTGTACCTGGCACATTCTGTTAAAGCCACCGACTACCAATAGAAGTCCTTCTTGAGGAAGGAATATAAGTAACATGATTAAAACCCTTTGCTTGGGTATCACTGGGAGACAGAGGTAAATTATTCAATTTATACCTGTAATAGAAACTCCATGAAAGTCTACATGACAACCTCTAAGATATAGCAGAGTTTCATTAGTCCCCAGTGACAGGAAGATAAAGGTCAAAGAATTATTTTAAAAAATATATTCACTACATAAAAAAATACAGAAGAATATAAATCAAGTTTGCTTCTTTCAAAAAAAATGTTGGCAATCACTGCTAAGTTATTATAATACCCTAAATTTACAGTAAACATTCTTTACTTCATAAAAGTAACGGTCATAATAGGAAATCTTATCACAAAACTGCGAGCCTGATTTACACAAAGAACCTTATGTTTACATCCTAATTTAGGAGTTTTTTCATGTGCTTACATTTGATCACAAGCATCAAGCGCACTTCTGAACTAGAATTAGGTGTCTCTAAGTAAATATTTCCTCATGTTTTAGAAGAGACCATTGTAGGATTAATATAATAAAAGTAAAAATTAATGGCTTTTGAATATTTTTTCAATTGTTTTTTGTTTCCTTACATCTGTGCATGGACAAAACCGCTGTATTTTCATTAAGTAGATTAGCATACAAAGTGCCGTTTTTAAGTTACAATGGAAAAGAACCATGTCACTGCTGAAACCTGTCACTAAACTGCTGTCACTAAATTTGCTCCTGTAGAGGCAGTGATACACAACCATTTTCACGAGAGGAAGCATCATCAAAATTGCTAGAGGGAGCTCCTAAAGACAAACTCTGACATACCTCAGTTATTTTCTGCCAAAGAGCCAGCTCAACGCCCACAACAACAATATGAACATTGTCACTCACTCGTTATATCTTAGACTAAATAGTCTTTAAAATTGGCTCTGAGTTGCCCTTATTAAAGGTCCTCTAAAGAATTATGGGTGGATGTATCTTGAGGCAGCTATCTGGTAATGTGCAGAGGAAGCACCTGAAAGCATATTTAGAAGTACAGCTATAAGTCAGATATATTTCTTCTAATGAGGAATGTTCCCACGGGCTCAGTATCGGGGCTGGTTCTGTTTAATATCCTTATCAATGATCTGGACAAGGGAATTGAGTGCACTCTCATTATGTTTGCAGATGACACCAAGTTGGGTGGGAGTGTTGATCTCCTTGAGGGTAGGATGGCCCTACAGAGGAATCTGGACAGGGTGGACTGATGGGCTGAGGCCAATTGTATGAGGTTGAACAAGGCCAAGTGCCGGGTCCTGCACTTGGGTCACAAAAACCCCATGCAATGTGACAGGCTTGGGGAACAGTGACTGGAAAGCTGCCCAGCTGAAAAGTACCTGGGGGTGTTAGTAGACAGCTTGCTGAATATGAGCCAGCAGTGTGCCCAGGTGGCCAAGATGGCCAATAGCATCCTGGGGTGTATCATCAGAACCAGTGTGGCCAGCAGGACTAGGGAAGTGACTGCTGCCCTGTACACAGCACTGGTGAGGCCCCACCTCCAATAGCTTGTTCAATTTTGGGCTGCCCACTACAAGAAAGACATTGAGATTCTGGAGTGAGTCTGGAGAAGGGCAACAAAATTGCTGAAGGCTGTAGAGAAAAAGTCCTATGAGGAGCAGCTGAGGGAACTGGGGTTGCTTAGCCGGGAGAAAAGGAGATTGAAGGGGACACCTCTACAACTACCTGAAAGGAAGCTTTAGTGAGGTCTGTGTAAGGTCTCTTCTCCCAAGTAACAAGTGATAGGACAAGAGGAAATGGCTTCGAGTTGCACCAGGGGAGTTTTAGACTGAAAATTAGGAAAAATTTCTTCACTGAAAGGGTTGTCAAGCATTGGAATAGGCTGCCTAGGGAGGTGGTTGAGTCACCATCCCTGGAGGTATTTAAAAGATGTGTAAATGCGGTGCTTAAAGACGTGGTTTAGTGGCAGACTTGGCAGTGCTAGGTTAACATTTGGACTTAACGATCTTAAAGGCTTTTTCCAACCTAAATGATTGAAAGATTCTATAAGAAGAGCATGGAAGCAGTGAGCAGTGCTAGTCCAAAGGGGATAGTGCTAATTGATGGAGCTTTTCAGTATGCTTTAGGCAAAACGGTATGTACAAGGTCCCACTAAACAGCAGGCCTGAGTCTGAGAACACTAATAGCTAAAAATTTCCTTCCTTTAATGCAGCGGCTTTAACACATTATTGTTGTCAGAGTTTCTTTGATTGCAGTAAATTTGGGCTAGGCTTAACTTAAGGATGTGTGTCTTCTTTTAAGAGAAAAGTAAATTAAGTAGCATAAATATACAGCCTTCAGCTGTATTTCACAAAACTCAAGTGATGTTTGTTTGTGTGACTTTAGTAAATCAACATTCAGAGTCTGAGCCAAAGATCACTAAAGTAAATTGGAACCTTTTTGGCTGACTTTAAGGGGCAAATGAGCTATCATGTACTAAGGATATTTTGTTATTACTCCAGGCATAAGATAGAAAGAGCTGACTGTGATCTGCATAAACACTTTCAGGATGCTCTTCCAGGAAGACCAGTGAATTCTAGAAGAATATAAAGAGCAACTGGAAAGCAGCAAAAGAGAAAGTAACACACTTTAGCAGTTCTTATTTTTGTGTGTAAATGAAAAATGTTTTTTCATCCAGTGATAAGAGCAAGTATAGATAAATCAGAAATGCTGTTCCATCCAGTGATGACAGGAAGTATAGCTACATCAGACTGTGCTCTGAAACAAACTGATTTGAGATAGAATCTTCCCCTTCCTCTCTTCTAAAACCACATAGAAATCTATCCTACTTCACTGCAAGAACAGAGGGGTGACAGAATTCATGGTTCACTGCAACCACTTAGCATATGCCTTTTTTTTTTATATTTTTAAAGTGAGTCTAATGTAATTTGCATTTTCTGTGCTAAATTACAAGCCTTGGAGTGGACATTGGCTAAAACTGGCTTTGTGGTTTATTTGTTGTTGGCTTTCACAGTCTGCTCTGGTCTGGAGAAATTCAACATGGACATTCTCCAGCTTAGTTTTCAGAGACCATGCATTCTTGTAAAAAATTTCCAGGACAAAAGATTTTAGTCCAAAGCTATTTATTAAATGGCTGTGGGCTGACTTTTTCCTATCCTTCCTTCCTTCCTGTTTCCTTATGTTGAAGCACATTTCATTTGGCAGTAAGTAGGAAAAGAGTCACTGTCAGCATTTGAACCATTGGATACTAATTAGGTTGTAGCAATATCCAGCAAACAAAATGCTACAGCTTGAGCTACAGAATTCACATCCGGATCCAAAATTTCCCCGGTGTTTTGGTTCACAGGAACTGCATATTTGCTTTAAGCTCACTTTGATTCACACAAGGCAAAGCCACACTGTATTTTATTACAATATTTTATGTAGCTGATGCTTTTTTGTGTGTTAGACAATGAAATATAAAGACTTTGTTTGCTGCAAGGAACACCAGCCACATTCTCAAAAGCCAGTGCAAAGTCTCGGAGACAAATGTTGTACTTTGTATTGCACAGAGAACATTTTTGTTCCCTCCCATTTGGTCTCCTCCCTAAACAAGTTTAAAGACAATACGGATGTGATATATCTACAGAAATGTAACGAGACTTAAGCAGATGAGGATGACAAGGTAGAAAATCAAAACACAGTGACAAGGAGTCCCTATGCAGCAAATAATCAGTGAAAAGTTCTGGTTCATAATAAAAAAGAACAAAATGTCTACTTAAAGAAATAATAGCTTTCTAGGAAATCAGAAATATATTGAAACGGTTAGAAAACTAGATGTAGTCAAGAGACAGTGCATTTGTGTATAAAAGACCTGTTGCTGTAGGGCTCTGATTCTGTCTAGGGGCTGTGTATTTCTGAGAGAAATAATAATAACAATATTAATAATAGTTCAAAGCACGTGTTTTTAGCTAAACTAGAGGCATTTGTGTGTAGTACTACAGTACAGTCAGGAAGCTGCAGAACCAAAATATTAATGTTGGAATGCTGGAGATGAAAGGACAAACAACACAGGATGAGCACAGGGTCTGTGTTAGGAAACACTACTCTGAACATAAAAACTTTGGGAGAGGAAATAAAGCCTCCCTCAAAACCTGGTTATTTGTAGAAAAGCAACAAAGTAAATTCACATGGTTTTGACCCTGTGAAGAGTCCAAGGTGCCATATCAACTCTCTCCAGCTCTTTTTGCAAGAACAATTTGCATTCCACCTGTGACTGGATTGTTGACTGCTCCGTCTCCTGGTAAACAAGTTCACATATCTAACAACCCTACCGTTATGAGGTGGGGTACAGTCTGCACAGCCCACTGCTAAAATAACTATTGTCTCACTTTCAACAGAATATTTCCTAGTGGTAATGTATGGGAAGGGACATAAGAAGTACACCTGGATTTTCAGAAAGATCAGCATTTGCTTCATTAATTTGCATATCAGGATTTGGAAGAAAGTGACATTAATGGAGTTTTAAAATCTGGCTTAAAGCTCAATCGAGTGCTTGGGTCGAAGTCACTAAACACAAAGTCATCAACGAACAAAATACCAAAGTCTGACAACCAAAAAGATAGCAGCTGAAAGTAACCTCCAACCACAGGTACCTTAACCACTGAAAGCATGGGCAAACAAAAAGCAATTTGGAAACCTCAAACACATCAGCAAACCAGCTTCATTAGGTATCACAAGGGTATGTGTGCATTTATATGGTTTAGAGCAGGGGAAGGAGATAGGCAAATGACAGCAAAGAAAAAGAAGAAACAAAATTCAACGTATCAGTAGAAGCACTGGCAACTCAGAAAAAGTCTAGAAAGGCAGCTTTCACCATGCTGTCACTGAAATGCTAAGAACTGAAAACAAAGAGACACCTTGATTCCTACTGCATTTGGGGAAATATGTCCATGTATTTGCATACTTTGTAAATATACAAGATGATATCAAAGATATCTGATCTACTTTGTGTCATTAGACAGGATGATGCTCTCTTCGGAGACAGTAACGTTTTAACGACAATCAAATCTTATGCATCTCAGTTCCATGCAGAAAGCCAGATGTTGTGACAGCACCCTTGCAGGGATCCACTGAAGATTTTGCTCTTGCAGGTTTCATAAAACTGGTGCATTAAAGCTCCTAGTCCTTGCTAGAGATTGGGTACTCGGTGAAAGCTGTGGCTCTGCAGGGCTACACCCTATGAAACATGGAAATTCTGCAAGGTTACAGCTGCAAAGCCCATGGGCTCCTGATGCACTTGAAAAAGCAGGTCCAGTAGGCTCCAAACTCTGCATTCAAGATTATTCAATGATTTTGGAATTATTATTTGGCTTGTATAATATTAACCTAAAGCCATGTCCTCAGCTCTTAGGCAAAACTCATCTCATCATCACCATCTCTACTCTTCATTTCCATGGAGCTTTGCCAATGCAAACGCAGCTCAAGCTGAGCCCCACCAGACATGGTGTCATGGGCTGTACCATAACATTTCAAATTTCTGGGCCACTATCCTACATAGAGTGCAACCTAATCTAGTAAAAACCTTCATTGCTGGGCTCTCAGCTATGAGTGTCTAGTCAGCTGTTGGAGATGACGGTGAAGCAGTTCCAGGGACATACATCTCTCTAAATTTGCAGAAATAGCCTTGATGTCTGCACCTGGAATCTCACAGATCTTGCTATTCATCTCTGACATACCATCAAACTGGCACATTAAAACCTTTAAAGAGCAAAGTCTTTTTCATATTCACTCTTTGTTCAGATTCAATACAGGGAGAGATTTTTTATTTTTTACTATCAGAGTTGCATAAAACAAACTTAAGATGGAAAATTGTGCTCATTTCTCAGAAAAACATTTATTTTTCTGATTATTTTATAGCTAACCACTTCTAAAAATGTTAAGATACACACAAGCGCAAAAGGATTAAAAAAGCTTGCTGGTATTCTAATGTGTATATATAGACATTGCCTTGCAAGGGAAAAATATTCATTATGTTTGGTGGTGTTTTACTGCTGCTACAGTCCTGCTCGCATTGCATTACTGAGGAACTTGGCAGCAAAAATGATTCCACTATCTGTCCAGCAACAGATTTAAGGAAATTGAGATGTTATACTGAGACATGGTTCCGTGGCTTAAAAAGGTGGAGGACTTATTCAAGCCCAGAGTAAACAAACATGTCAAGAAGTCAGATGAGAGACCCCAGAACTTTGCTAGGAAAGAAATAACAAAAATAATCTCCTTGTGAGAGGAGCATGGGGCCCTCACTTTACAGCCAACTCACTACAGACTTTTGGAGGGAATGGGCTTTCCAGTAAAGGAATGAACCAGTTTCCAGACAAACTCGCCTTCCTCAGTGGCTGGGGATTGACAATACATCTATATTAACAGTGTTGGGAACTGTAAGTGTGATGTGAAATGAAATATTTATTATGTTATTGCAAGTGCTACATACTTAAAAACTGCAAATTCCTATAAATCTCACTGGCAAACCTGTTCTCTACTCCACACAGTACAGGCTCACAAAGTCTACATGCTTCGAGTTTAAGCTCCAGAAAAGCAGCTTTCTGGCCTGGAGATAGATAAAAGCATTTGTAAGATAATGTCCATATTCTTTTCTTATGAACTTAATGCTTGTTTGAGAGTTCTAAAAATGAAGTTCCTCTCAGGAAAGATATAGTTTCTCTCTCTCGTTATGTCCATGCCTGATGTAGAGAAATCTTAGTAAGGGGATAAGATATTAAGAAACAGCAATTATCTGAGTCCACAAACCTCTGCCAGCAAACAGTAACTGGAGTTTATTGCTGTGGTGATTTCTTTAGTATGACAATTGTTCTAGGTAGTTCATTGAGGTCACTACCTGCCATCAACAGCGTCCTGGTAGCAATCTATGCACCATGTCGGTAAGAATAAACAAAGCTGATGGGGTTTAAGTTCATGTAATGAGACTCCCTCTCCCAGTGACACCAGGAAATGTACAACAGAATTAGTTTCAGTAACATGAAAATGCATCACTGAAGAGAATGCTCAAATTCTCTGCTAATACCATCAGTGAAAAAGTAGCACCACTCAAAAACGATAGGTCAGAGCAAATGAAATCTTCCTTAGTGTGCCACAGTCATCTCCATCCCACCCTGTCAAGCCCCTCTCCTACAGGTTTAATATTCACTTATATCCATTAAGGTTTTATTCCTATTACAGTTGAGTCAGAGCCAAACAATTCGGATTACCACTGAATTTCAACCTTTTCCTCTAAACTCTGGGATGTGAAGACACAGGCCACATATGTTTCTAATCAGTAACAACAAAGGCAGGCGTTGGGGATCATCAGGAAAGCACCCAGTGTCCTGACAGGGAAGAGATTTCTACAGTTCAGTTTTCAAAGGCAGTGAGGACAGCTTCCCCAGTCTCATTCCCTCTGCCTGAATGTGTGGTGGCCCTAATCCACCATAGGTTCTTCAAGAGATGGCACTTGGGTGCTTGTGTTTCAATAGGAGTGCCCAGCTCACACCTATCAGGCTCAACTGGTTACAGAGAAAGTGCCAGGGGATAGACTTTTCACTTCCCAGTTCTGTACCTTTTTCAGAGTCCTACAAATCTTGAAATTACTAGGTTGGGGAATCATTTGTTTCTCTCACAGCTCACAGTGCTCTTAAGCCAACCCAGAGAGACAGCAGAAGAAAGGGTTGGAGCTGTGTAGCAAGAGCCGAGGCACCAGCAAAGCCCTGAGTTCAAGGCATGTGGAAAGCCTGCCTGGTATTTACAACTCTGAAAACATCAACATGGGTATTTGGGAGCTAATCAATGAGTGCCTGGGGCAACAATTTGCCTTATTTTTATTCTATAAAGTACAGAGCATATTTATGCATCTACAGATGTATTTCACTTACTATGACGATAAACCCTACAGAATCTGCTGTTTAAGTACTCTGATTTTCACAGAAGATGGATGAAAGAAGTTATAGTGTCTGCAGAGTTCCTGCACTAAACATCCATGGAAAAATGCATACAAACATTTCACATTCATCAAGACAATAAACTGAATTCCCTCAGTACCTCATCACAGTGTTCGCAACTTCTCCTTATCAAGTAAGATCATTTGGAGTGCCTAAATTTGCATTTCATAGGATCAGCTATTTTTTCCACCAGCAGCTAGAAAGCATTTACGTCATTAACAATGGGTTGTTTGAATGACAGGTTTCTAATAGATTTATCTGACTGCCAGTGTAGCCAGGTTCTGATCTGGTCCAAGTTGTAAGCAGAGCAGTGCATATATAGGACAAAAGAGCACAGGTAAGTCTAGTGGGCATGTCAGTTGTGCAGTCGTGACTCACATGCTCACAGAAAAACTGACTGGGAGACAGGGGAAGGAATTTTTCTCCAAGTCAAGTTTGCATAGGCCACGGAGATACTGTTTTCTTTCCCACAGACTCAGACACGTTTATTTGCCAGAGCTGATTTGCATCCACCAGCACCTCCCTATTGCAAGAGCGTTCAACAGCAGGATCATTTTAGTCCTCCTATTTACTGACTGCAACTAAAGACAATGAAGCTTTCTGAATATACCAATGCTTGCAGCATAATTAGCCTTAATTTGGTTTTATACTGGCAATTCAACACAGTGGGTTTCATTGTGACAGGTAAAAGGTGAAGTGTTTTTTATGGTGTCACCATTGCTGAGTAACAAGCAGTGACTTTGCTACAGAGACTAGCACTGGTCTCTGTATATCAAAGAGGAGAGGTTACTTGTGCTCAGACACATCAAAAGGCCTAAGAGGAAAGGCACCACCAGGAGCTACTCCAGAAACTTGAGCATCCACCCAAGTATGTGCTGACTGTAAGGTCTAAGGCTGTTAAAAGCATCCTAAAATCTAATCTCTGCCAGTGAGGAAATTTATTTCCAACTGTAACAATGGATTCATTATAGTAATTTGCTTCATCAGATGCCATGAAGCAGGTGAAAATAGGTCAGGGCTCAGAGGAAAAGCTCTCAGTAAATAACCAAAGTATTTTTAAGCTAAAAAGGCTACAGTGAGTTGTTTTTCTCTTTTCCCTCCCCCCATCCTGTCTGTCATGATTTGAGCTCACAGGTCATCTCCCAAAATGACTTGAAAAAACTTTTCATTGTGATCTCTTCTCAAATCACAGTGAATTCCATCAGCATAATGCCTGTTTTTTTCATTTCTTGCAAAATAAAAAGAATTTCAAAAGTGGAGACAGTTTGCTTTATTTCTACATAACTGAGAAGTTGATATTTATTTGATGTGATCTCCAAGTGAAGTGTAGAGGGAAAACAGGATACTGTATCTGGCAGCAAATATGTGGCAATCACGCAAAGTAAACTCTTGATATGTGTGTAATCTCTTTGTTGGATTATCCCTGATTCAATTTAAGGCTCTGGAAAAAGCCACCAAACTTCTTCATGTGAAGTGTGAGATGGAACTTATTAGTCATGGCAATTTACTTCTCATGGGTCACCAGCAGCCAGAGAGAACATTGTACTGAAAGAAACAAACCTAAAGGTGCAAGTCCTGAGTCTCTTCGTCCTCCTTAGACTTACCAATGAGACAAGAGTTCAAGATAGTTTTACATGCAGAAGTTAGGCATGTGAAGGAAAACCTGAGGTGAAGTTTGACTTACAGACTTCTGGTCTTTGGCTGCTTACAAACTTTTTGGCTTTTAACAATCTCTTTGTCTTTTGTTTTCTTGAGCCCTTAGTGTGCAATCAATTGCTTTTGCCTTAAAACCATTAAATCAGAGGGATGGGAAGGGTGGTTGCATGTTGTTAAGGGGATGTAATTCTAAAAGGATACAGCTAGAACACCAGATACAGCTAGAATACCAATCTCTTCTCCAAGCATCATTTTCCTTACACTTTTTTTATATTCTTTTTTAGTTATCAGGTGACAAGACACTATTCACTGAGAAAAATGGACTCATCTATGCCTATTTGTATTTTCAAAAATGACACGTTGTCCACTGTTCCTCCTATCTCACTCTAGATGGGTGAAAAAAACCCCAAACTTAATTCAGGCAGGCAGGACAGGTACATGGGCAACTGGTGCTCCAGATACTTGCACATCCCATTAGCCCTTGGTGGAGGTTACATGGGGGTAGGGTATTTGTTAGACATGTTAAAACACTACCAAGGCACATGGGCCTTGAAACAAGCAGCAGGATGAACTAGGACATCCCTCCTCACTCAAATATCCTAAGCCTCACCTCATGCAGTGCCCATACAGCCTGGCTGCAGGGCAACTTGGCCCCCATTCATTACTTTGGACCTGCCATGACTGTGTAAGAAGGGAAAAGCAAATGGCACACTGACTGTGTAGCAGCCCTCGGGCTCACTCTGCTGGTTTGCTTGTGGGCAGAGGAGAGAAGTCACTAGAGGAATTTGTGAGGAAAAGAAGGAGGAGTGGTGGGGTGGAGGCAGAGAGGTGGACGGAGCCCACAGTGGGGAATATCAAAACAAGTACAAGGGAGGTAAGCCAGCAGCAGCTCAAACAAAAGACCAGACAAACAGAGACCACAAACTCCCTCCCACCATCAGGAGAGCTCAAAGGAGCCATGGCCACCAGCTCTTACCTCAGCAGGGCCTGCACAGAGTCCAGTCTCCCCTTGCTGCTCCCTCAGGAGCAGCGCCCAAGGCGGCCTTGCCCGTGCCTCCCCTCACCCGGCTGCTCCCCATGCCCTCCCCAGGGGGCACCCCTCCCTCCCCTCACAGCTCTGGTGCTGGAACATTCAGCACCCAACTGCCAACTGCCAGCCGCCCACTGCCAACGGCCAACTGCCCACTGCCAACGGCTAACGGCTAACCACCAGCCCCTCACTTTCCCAGCCGGGGCCTTCCCAGCCTTCCCCTACCTCTTCCCCAGGGCTGGCCCAGGCAGCCTGCCAGCAGCCAGCTTGCAACGCTTGAGCACCTTCTGCAGCCCTCCCAGGAGTCACCCATGTATCTGAAATAAGACTTGGGAGAC
>JAOXNO010000001.1:89972884-90009179 GCA_028565335.1 Limnodromus scolopaceus
GCCAGCTTGCAACGCTTGAGCACCTTCTGCAGCCCTCCCAGGAGTCACCCATGTATCTGAAATAAGACTTGGGAGACCAGCCAGCAATGTGCCCTTGTGGCCAAGAAGGCCACTGGCATCCTGGGGTGCATCAGAAAGAGTGTGACCAGCAGGCTGAGAGAGGTTACCCTGCCCCTTGACTCTGCCCTGGTGAGGCCCCATCTGGAGTCCTGTGTCCTGTTCTGGGCTCCCCAGTTCAAGAAGGACAGGCAACTGCTGGAGAGGGTACAGCAGAGGACCACAAAGATGATGAGGGGCCTGGAGCATCTCTCTTACAAGGAAAGGCTGAAGGACTTGGGTCTTTTTCGTCTGGAGAAGGCTGAGGGGGCATCTGAGCAACACATATAAATACTTAAAGGGTGGGTGTCAAGAGGAAAGCGCCAGTCTTTTTTCAGCAGTGCCCAGTGACAGGGCAAGAGGAAGTGGGCACAAATTTGTACATAAGAAGCTCCATCTAAACATGAGGAGGAAATTCTTCACTTTGAGGCTGGCAGAGTACTGGAACAGGCTGCCCAAAGAGGTGGTAGAGTCTCCATCTCTGGAGACATTCAAAACCTGCCTGGACAAGTTCCTGTGTAACCTGCTCTTGGAGGACCTGCTTTGTCAGGGGGGTTGGACTAGATGATCTCCAGAGGTCCCTTCCAACCCCATATCATTCTGTGATTCTGTGAAGCCACCAGCTGAAACCTTGTGCACAGGCGTCATTGCCCTGGGGGAGGGCAGAATGGCCTCTTTGGTAGGGCAGGAGGGTCAAGGCAGGGTTTAGTGCAATGTGAAGTGGTGGTTTTGCAACAGAAACTGGAGAGCGCTTGAAAACAGCTGTTTTCTTCACTGCCCAGCTCAGTGCAGCGCACTGCCAGCTCTGGTGTCTGGTATACTGCTAGCAACACCGCCCTACCCAGACTGAAAAAAATAACCAAGGACAGAGTCATGTTTTTCTTTTTTTTTTTTTTTTTTTTTGGCTGCTTTTTGTCTCTCATCAGGATGAAATACCTGGTGTTTCGGAGTTTCCTTTGTAAGGCATACTCACCTTCATACTCACCAGTGGGTCCTTCAACATGGGCCGATTTCTCCAGGTGGGCTGTGGGGCTGTACCCAAGCCCTTGCTTGGTGCCTCCTCCTCCAGGGCACACAGCCCACCACCTCGGGAGACATCCATCTTACTGCACATGAACACATGTTAGGATGAAAAAAAGACAAAACCAAACTTTACAGAGATCTGTTTTTTTGCAGTTTCAAGTTATTTAGTGGAAAAGCAAAAACTTGTGAGGTTTCATTTGGGTTTGTTGTCCACTTTTCTAGTTACTGCCCTGTTTTCCTCCTTTTTCCTTTCATGGACAGGCAAGTATTTTTTAAAAAAACAGTTGACTGTGTTGGAAAATAAAGGAAAAGGCAGTGAAAAATTTTGAGTTAAATGGAAAAAATATTTTTGGCAAATTTTAAGGAAAACACTTCCAAATGTTGACCACTCTTTAAAGTGAATTCCCTTAGCTAATTTCCTTAATTCTTTTCCTGAGTTATGAGACACGCTGCAGAAACAGATGGATCAAGGATTACTTGATACTTGACTGCATCTCTGTAAATTCTTAACCCTCTGTTCCTGCTCCTCCTTCCTTTTCCTCAGTTAAAACAGTGCTGAAGGGGATGTCAGCCTAAATTCAGGGTTCTTCTGAGAAAGTGACCATAGTCTACACAGGAACAGTATGGTGCATAACCAGCAGCTCTCTTATGCTGTTCTTAGTGTAAGTAAGAGAGGTAGGGCAAGCCAGAGCAGATTACAGCTAGGAGAGAGATACAGTACAGATGCTAGTTCTCCCAAACACCAGAGTAGTCCAGGAACAGATCTGTAACCTTGCTACAATCTGGAGCAGCCCCTTGGGTATCCTTATATTGAAGGCCACCTAAACTTTGAGGTAAAGTTGATGATAGAGGAATCATAGTGGCACAAATCCAGTTTTTGTTCTCCTTTATCGGGCTGTTCCTTCTTTGCAATTTTCTAGGAGGCACAGCAGAGAGCCAGACCCAGTACCACGATCTTCCGAGGTGACTGTAGAGATATTCCACTACCACAGTAAGCACCATTGTCCTTAGCATTCCAAGAAACAACAAATAGATGCTATGATGAGCTAGTGCAGGCTCACCCCAGACATGTTTCTTTAAGAAGGAAGTAGGTTGGGTTCTGTTGTATGACTTTCCCTGTCCCCTAGTTGTCTCACCACATTTTTGTACTTCCTGACAGAAAAAGATCACTGACCCGTCTGTCAATGCCATCTCTGCTTCAGTGAGCTTCTTTACGTGTTTGTTCACAGAGGGCTGAATAATGGACCAGTGCCAAAGCCCTAATCAAGAGAAACGCTACCAGTAGTTACAGCTCCTCAGCATTATACATGTTTCTGAGCAGGACTGATTAAGACTGTTGTTTGGAATGGGGGAACTGTGTCAGAGGTGCCACATCCCATAAATTAGTTTAAGCTGAGGTAATGTATGTGCCAACATACAGCAATATGTCTGCTAGCTCAACAAATCTGGGGAAAAAAGGGGAAAAAAAATCTAAGGGAAAAAAATGGTGTCCAGACTCAGTTTAGCTAGACAGGAAGAACAGTCTAGTTCTAGTATGGCATTTGCCACTAGGGACTCCTGAGTTTTAATCCACCCCCTTTAATCACTCTGTAGCACTCTATAGAAAAGTCATGTAATTCCAGTCCAGACGGTGAACTTTGTATGCTGCTGAGCAGATTAGTCATACAAGTGTGTTCCTTTCTGTGGGACTACTCAAGTGAGTAAGTTATCAACAGGGAGGTGGGGAGCAAATCTATCCCTCTGTGTGGAGTCACACAGAGGGATAAAAAGCTACCACAAATTTTTAATTGGTCTGGCATCCTTGGAGCAAGAATTATCTACAGTGACGCTAGAAGAAATAGTAAGAAAGTTAAGAGACCTTCCTGACAGGAAAATCTGTTAAACGGAACAGTAGTCTCTTAAGTAACAAGCTTTATTGACTGTTGCAAATGCAATTAAACTGGACTAAGGAATTGCTAATGCAGGGAATCAAATAGACCCATCTCATCAGGGACACTGAGTAAATGAGTCAGTAAGGCTCTTCCATTTGTAGCACCCATCATGTCTTGCAGCAGGTGACTGAGACACCTGAGAACAGAGCACACTTGCTGTCAATACAACCAGAGAAATGAACCCAAACCAAAACCCACTTAGAAATGTCATTTTTCTTTTGAACCAGAACTGAAGTATTGTTTTGGAGCCTTTTGGAACCTCAGCTGGAACTAGACCCTCTCAAAATCTACTTTAGTTAATTAGCAAGGGGAGGTAATATTTTCTGTGCCTGAAGATCTGCGGGATCTTTTGCAGCAACTGACTGTTGTAAGTCAGTTCCAAGTTACCAACGTGGTTAACAAACCATTAGTGGCCTGAACTGAAACTGAACAGGAACAACTTCAGTTCCAGATAAACCTGAACTGGAACAGAGATAAAAAACCAATTTGTTTGACCCCCTGATGTGACACATCCTTGCAAACCCTGCAATTACCTAATCACATGGATTTACCTGAGGGGAAATCTGATGAAATGCAATCTTTCTTTAGGAAACCATGTTTTTCTGGTACTGTCAGTAGATTATCTGTGTCTTCATTACTTGCCTTTCTCCCACAGGATCCCAAAATACTAATTAAACTTCCTGAGTCCAGGGTGGTATTGGTTTTTTCTTCTGTAAGAAAACAGAGAATCCAAACCAGGGCTGGAAGGACAATGTGGGAATCCTGGTGCCAGTCCAGTTGCCTGCCCTACTCTACCTGTGCCATTCAGTAAGGCGCTGGTGCTCTAGATACTCACAAAAGACCTGCTTTGCTCTATAAATAGCACAACAGGCAGGTTCGGAGTAATTCAGCCTTCAAGAGCACTGTCTTCAAGAGCATATCTTCCTCAGCCAGCAAGAGCTGCATTTTGTGCCAATAACCATGTCCAAGTAAGGTTTGATTCCTTCTTCACTACCCCCCTACCCCCCCAGCCCCAAAATTAGGAATATTAAGTAGATTTTATGGATTGTGATTTGCAGTAGTCTAGACCTGAGCTGGGCTGCAAAAATGTATTTAGACAGTAAAGTGTATGACTGAAACACTGCATGGCTCAGCATCCCAGTGGGAGGTACAGCTTGCGTAAGACTCTGATAGTGTGTAATATTACTAGGCTTTGATTATGGCACTTGGATTGACCCATTAACTAGGATATTTTCTGAAAATCTTACGATCCTCATACATTGGGGAGAAGAACACGTGAAGATGAAACCAGAGAATGAATACATTGCCTTGTACTGCAGAAAATAAAGCTTTTAGCTGGCTTTGAATTTACTAAAGTTACAGTATACTGGAGAACATGTATCATAGTTTATTCATTCTTTCCATACCAGAGAGGCCTCCCTCTGAGCAGAGCTTAGTCCATTTTCCATCTGGAAATATTCCCCTTTCAGAACCTTGTGACCTGGGAGGGTGGTTTTTCTCATTTCAGGGAAAAAGAAAAGAAAACCTACATGAATTCCAAGGACTTAATGTCACTGCTTGTGTTGTATTATCCAGAATCAAAGAGCTTAATCACCATTTACCTTAAAACCTTTAGCACTGCTTAGGCATAAATTTATACTGTGTCCTTCTCTGATATTCCTGCACTCTTACATTGTCAAGTGCTTTAGAGTTTATTAATAAAGATGAGGCCTGCAGTTTTTACAAGCATGTTTATGAAGGATGGTGGAGAAGTCCACAGCCCAGGTTCAGGCTTTGTCTCTAGAGACTTATGTTTGCACTGTCCAGATACCAAAACTAGTTCAGAAAGCATTTAGCATGGAAATCCACTTGGGCGAGTTGACCTTGCTGAGAAGTTGAGATGCCTTAATAAGGACCAAGGTTACTTAAAGCTGGCTCATGTCTGTCTCCAACATACTCCCCTTAAGGCATGCTTGTACATTATATGGCAGAAATTATATTGCATTATCCAGCCCAAACTCAGATGGGGCATGAGGGAGTTAATATGCTGTAAATACCAAGTCGTAGGAAGTTCACACAGTCGTCCAGCATATTCAGATGCACAGCATGTAATTCACAAGTTACAGGAGACGGAGAGCTGTAATTGGAAAGGCAGTTGCTGGGCAGCCTGAAGAACAGGTCTGTGTTTAACACTCAGAAGTGTTAGGCCTGCTTGGAATTTGTAGAGGAAAACGAGTTAAGGAAGAGGGCAACAATTGTATGTTTTGTGCAGCACTTGGCTGTACTGCCAGTGAAAGGAAAAACAGACTCAAGTTCATAAGCACTTTACTGATCCTTCGCTTTGTTTTCCCTTACCTCACCCTAACACCTTTCAAATTACCTTATTAACATAAACCACTTGGTGCATTACACAGACGTTTAGTATTTGCAGCAGTTTTAGGAAGGAGTGATAGTCACACAATGCCATCTGCAGCTGATTTACATTTATTTATCCTACAGTGTTTTGAAGTCTCTTGCCCAAAATCAAAACAGCCGCCCTCTCAGGGAATGCAGTGTCAAAAGGACGCACATATGCAAGGCAGTCTGAAATTTTAATTGCAGAAAGGTCAGGAAGTTCAGCCTGAAGGTTCCCAGAGCAGCTCTAACCCCTTTCCCCTGCGTGTATCAAGTTGTTACAATAGGGTCTTTCAATACATAATCACGCAGAATGGGCAATTCAGCCTGCCGTTCGCCATGTAACACCATCTCATACACGGCAAAGGATTTCCACTCCTTTTCTGTCACCTCAAAAGAACTTCTCTAGTATGTCTTTGGGTGCTAATTATGTTCTAAAAAACCCTACAGAACTAGTTACAAGGGAGCCTGCATATATAAGTAAGGACAATAATTCAACAAGGTGCTAAGTACATTTATATCTTGAAGAACACCGCTGGGCTCACTGACTAACATACTCAGTTCAATTAGGCACATCTTTAAACAGTGGCCAGGTGAGTTACAGTACCCCAAACATGGAGGAGGAGTCTGATTCCAAGTTCTCCAAATGGAGAGATATACAGAAAGATATACTTCTGTGATATACAGAAGTCAATAAAGTAGGTTGTAGTAAATCACTTTTAATGATGACAAAAAAACCCTAAATAACTGTTTTAAGATGGATTTGATGAGTTCATGAACACTAGTTTGGTATACACATCAGTGAGTCGGCTCCATATCAGCAGTTCAGGTGTTACTGCCATCTCCCAGCAGTTCTGGATCAGCTGCCAGAGCTGACGCTCTGTAGGAGATCTCAAAAGCTCTCAGAAAAGATGTGAATCATTTTATGCGGGCAGCCAACCAAAGCAAGCCTCGGCCTCTACTGACAGCTTCAGTGGGTCTGACTCCTTCATCTGGCATGCATGGAATGCACAGGATGCTTATATGAAGGTCTGGGTGTGAAAAAGATGCTTCCTTTTTCCATACAGTTTATGTATGTGCTCATTTGGGAAAGAAGAGAATTAAGAGATTGTCCTCTGTATCAGTTTAGAATATTCCTAAAAGGCGGGAACACTTAAAAACAAAACAAAAAAACAAATCAAAATACAACAACAACAAAAAAGGATACTCTCCATATCAATAAGTCTTTTAAAATGGTGATAATGTGCAAAAGTAAAGTATGAAATGTTTTCTTTCCTTACTAAAGTTATCAGTTCTAGTATGGCAAAGCCTGCAAGCTGCAACTAAGCTGTCTTACCTGGTGCTAAGTTCTCAGACAAAGAAAGGAAAGTCCTCATTAGTGGTTCTAACTTTGCATTGACAAGACAAGTGTTAGAAGTTCTATAGATGGGAAACCAGGTGTGAGGAGTGTTAAATAATTTCTTCCAGATCATACACAAAGCCTGTGGCTGAGCCGGAACTGACACACAGGTTTCCCAAGAGTGTGCTTTCACTGTCAAGTAACTTCCTTCCCAACCAACCTGGGAATACATGTCCAAACATGCTGGATATAGGCCTGATTACTCCTCGTGTTCTTTCGGGAGTGAGCTAAATGGGTCTCTGCAAGAGGAAACCCAGGTACTATTAACAGGACAGTTCATTGTACGGTCCATGTCAGACAGCTGGTATAGAAACTATAGGTACAAACCACACCAAACCTAAGTCCACCTTTGCAGCACCATCTCAGCACGCTTTGCACTCTCAAGCATTCCAACAGATCCTCATGTTATGTGCACTACATGCAATTTATGCCACTGAATTTATCTGATGAAAACATCATCCCTGTGAGCTGCAGTACAGCCCGTGTTGTTGCAGGCATTTGGAATGGAAAGAAAAAAGTATTGACTATATCTAAAGCTAAATACTTGAGGTCTAGGGGAGGTGAAACAGTATTCAATGTGCACATTGCCAGCCTTTTCTAAAGCAGGTTAGCCTTGAGGAACATGACTATAAGCCACACCGCACCACTTAGTCTGGCAAAGGTGCATTTGGCAATGTAGGGGTATTGACACAATCAAGTGGAAGATTGAAAAAGCAGAAGAAAACCAAATAGTTTATTTTCACTAAATTGATTGGCTCTTATGTTAAAATTAATTGTGAGCCATTGTAGGAACAGGAATTGAGAGATAGGTACCTTGATCCAACCTGGGTAAACCTTCGACTTTGGTAAAATCAGATGTGTACTGATGTCGAGTGTGACTTACATAGTTTGGATCCAGATTCAGATTTTGAACTCCTCTTCTACATACAAATGTAACAGTGTTTTGATCAAGCATGAAGTCAAAATGCAATACAATAGATGTGAAAGTCAGGTAGGATCTAATCACAAACACCCTCACTTCTTCTCCAAACTGTGGGTTATTCAGATACTAGCTTTACCTCCCTTTGCTCCCCATCTCTGAATGTTAAAATGTCTTGTCCTCAAAGACATTCCTGCACAAATGGAAGTAGGACATGCTGGGTCAGAAGTACAGTTAGTCTCCTGGGGTGTGATGTGCTCATTCTACAATACACTACAGCTCAAGTACTAAAGCAAGATTAATTTATAATATCCACTGATTAAAAAAGGGAAAAGGACCAGACCTTACATTGCACAAAACAAATGACTGGATGCCAGCCAGCTGTTTGAACAAGTGTCTACCTCCTCCATTAGCATGGGGTGCCTCTAACTCTCCAGGAAACCTTCCCTAATGGAACTGCTGTGGTAAAACAAATGCTTAGTTTAATCGGTCTTCCCGGCCTAGTCGCTGACACCATGCTGCCAAGAACTGTGGGGCACATCCCTTATCTTCAGAATTCCTTGCAACGTTTTCAGCAGCTAAGCACTGCGTCATGAAGAATTTGTAGGCAGATCTCAGGGAGACTCAAGATTTGTGGCTTACGCATAACAATGTGCTTCTGCTCAAAACAGCATGTGCTTAATCCTAGCCCATCAGCTTCATGAGATCTCCTCACGAGAAATCAACATAGAGGCAAATTTAGGTTAAGCATAGTATGCAAAAAAAGAAATATGAGGGATGTCAACCTTTTGAATAGTGACTGGATGTCAGGTAAGCTCTCCTTTGCTGAGGACTTTGAGTCAGAAGTTTTTCTTGAAGATAAATGCTAGCTGAGAGAGTTAAGGATTTGAAGAAGAGATTATTGAGAAATTGTAGGCCACATAGAATGGAAGACAAGTAATGATCATAGCTTTTTCTCTGCATAACTTCTATTTACCTATACAGCAACTTACTGGTTGCGCAGAATCCTAAGACACTCTGTCTACAAAGGTCTACACAAATCCAGATATTCCCACAAAGGTACTGTATATAACAGTGAGACAGTTATTCATGGAACATTTGTGTGCAGGGGAATGGGGAAAAAAATTGATCAAACATCATCCTTCTGACTACAGTCCTGTGATTAACTTTCACCTGTTCGATGATAGTTTATTCCCTGTCTCACTTAGGCCAACAGGCCATTTGGGCACTCCAGGAAAGCTGCGATATGTGATTAGCACCTGTTATAATAGAAATTAGCTTTCTACCCAGGAGAAGACGGAGAAAAAGCCAGCCAGTCGGCCCCTTGGTTGAATTACTAACGTGTGATGTAATGCACCTTGGCTCTCCCTTCCGGCTTGAGAGCGGTTCAGGCTGCCATTCCTGCCTGCAGATGGTCAGAGCAGGCACCACACAGACATACCTGAGCTCATACCCAGGGAGAGGTTGTGGCTGAGGCCAGGGCAACGCTACAGACTCCACTGCAGCCTCTCCTCGTTAATCACGGTAAATCGGTGGTGTTGATCAGAGCTGTGGAGCAGTAATCAGGCTCAGATTATAATTCAGATAAGGTGCAACCCCATCTACTTCTTCCTGACTTTCTCCTCCCAAGCAATTTAAAATTTTTCAATAAATACCAAAAGTCAGAACGTCAGCTGAAAAACCGGCCTAACAGCCACTTTGTAAGGCAGGGCCCCATGTCGCCTTGGCCAGGGGTGTTCTGTAGCAGATCCCATGTTTATTCACATGAATCTTCCAGGGGCCTGTGGCTAAAACCAGAAGAATTCAGGGGGAATTTTTCCAGTGTTTACACAAGGACAAGAATTCACACCTGAATAACTAAGTGATCAGTTAAGTGCATTCCTTTAAAGTTTTGTCTAGCACTAGCTTGACAGCTTTCCATATGCTTCCTCCTCGTTATGAAAGCTGTACAGGAGCAGTGTAAATCTATCTCAACACTACTTCTTAAACTAGCTTTAGGGTTCAGTTGTCCATAGGTTGCACAGTCTGCCTTGCTGCAGAATATGCTGCAGTTGGAGCTGTTAGTGCTTATTATACAACTGCCTGTTAGAACGGGAGGGAGCACAAGACAACTAAAGAGACTAAGCACTAACCAAATTTTGTGTATCAGAGATTTGAACTAAAGACTTAAAAGTGAAAGGGTCCATATGTTAGTAGTAATCCCTCTCATCACTCCTCCCCTTTGACAAAATGCTCCAGTAACCCATTTTTTCGTGGTGTTTTTTGAAATCAGCTGGATGGACTCCATGTGTATCGTATGCAGCATAGTTAAGGGATTTTGCTGCAGAAAAGCTCTGTCACCTTGGCCTTTGGCAAAGTGAACAGTGCTGAGAAGTCTACTCTGGGGTTAGCCTCTTCAGACAATAAAGATAATACACTGCCAGAAACTAGAAGCTCTGAATGAACAAATAAAAGAGAAGCCAGCCGCTGAGGCTGGATAGCAGACACACTAAAAGTCCTGATGGGACCAAAGAACAGAATGGATGACCTGCAAATTAAAAAATAGGCTTCTCTTACGCACCACAATTTCTGTGATGGATGACTAGAAGATAGTAAGTGTTGCGTTACCTGCTCATTTCCTAAGACTTAAAAAAACAAAGAGTGCTTATTACATCAGAGTGAGAAATAATGTACTGAAATTATAGAAGCATTACATGAATCAATGGCACACACCTGCCTGTAATACTCTAGTCACCTCCAAAAGAGTTGCAGAGGGCTTTCCAGATTTAAGTAAGGAATGTGACTAGGGGCAGAAGGTTTCCATACAGAGGGAGACAGAGGCTATTCAGGTCAGAATGAAGATGCTTAAGAAAAATCAGGCAATGATCCAAAAACATTGCACAATTACTGAATATTGGATCACTGCCACAGAGTCTGTGTAAATCTGTAGCATTGGCTTTGTGTACCATGGATCTAATCCTATTGCTATCACATATGTGCAATGATTTTGAGGAATGTTAAAGTGGAGGGAAGTTTGGCCCAGATTAACAAACTGAAAAGGTAAACAGTATTCTGAAGAGATGAAGTCCAGTTCATTTATCAGACACGAGAAGAGAAGAACCTGGGCAGTCACTGAGGCCAAGAATTCGGTCAAATACAGGAAGGAACTAAAAATTTCATAGGGGAAAAAAGCCACACAGGGGCAGAGGGTGTGATTGACAGAAAATGCTATGAAATATATTGTGCTGGGCATAACCAGTTTGTCACCAATAGAGGGAAAGGTGGAAGGACATAATTTCAATCAATAGCTAGTTATTTAGTACTTAGTATTGAGACTGTAGAGGCCTTCCTGAAGCAATTAATAGTGGCTATACATGGATTAAAAAAAGCAGAATAGGTTTAACTAATCCCATGTGGCTATTCTTATATTTATGAAAATAAAGAGCTTACAGAAGACCAAATGAAGTATAGCAAGTGATGAGACAAATGCACTTATCAAGTGGACTGCTTATGATTTCACTGGTTATTTTGCAAGAAATAAGCTAAATTTAAGCTTAAATAAGCTAAAATAAGCTAAATAAGCTAAATATAAATAAATATAAATAAGCTAAAAAAGCTAAAATTTAAGACATTATGATAATTGCTGAAACCAGCTACGTCAAATTCTGTGCTCAGTTACATCAGTTATTATTGTTTTCCTCTTGTTCCTTTCTCCTGTGGTACAGGTATGACTGAACAGAAAAGAAAGTCACACAGCGAAACTTGCATCTTGTCACACTTCTCAGTAAATGTGTTACAAACTTTACCAGCAAAATGAAAAGTCACTGCAAGATGCATTTTACGAGGAAAACAAAGTCTCTTGGAACAGTTCACTGTCAGCAGTGGAACCAACTCAGCTGTAGTTCAGATGGGAATCCTTATTATAAACCAAAACAGTGTTCTACTGCCCAAACACAGCTGAAAGGAACTGTTATATAGCACATTGCATCATGACCAGACAGCCTGTGTAACCCTGTCTATAACAACAGCCCTGAATATTGTGGTACAAATCCTCTCATTTGTTACTTGCGCGCAATGATTTTTTAAGGCTTTAAGTTGGGGAGCTTCAGCCCAAAATAAGATAAAAGTGATGACTTGATCATTTTGCCTCCTTCTGCACAAAACAAATTTGCTCACTGCAAAGCAGCAGCCTTTCAAATGGCTACACAGCTTAGGAGACCATACAGTAGTCTAATTCCTCGCCAGTGAAGTCAGGCTGTAACCATGGCAGCTGTGAGTGCGAATCTCTGCTGTATGAAAAGGTCCAGGCTGATAAAGCAGATTGTTGTACAAGTACACATGTGCCTGCGTCTGTGTATACACAAAGTAAGAAAGCCTATGGCTTAGGGTGGGAGCGAGGGAGAGGAGAATAGCCCACCAAAGCCTTTACCAGAGCAGCTCTGGGTGAGCTGCCGGCTGGATGCCAGCACTGCAGGCTCCCTGAAGGACACTGCTTGAGGAAAGGCTGGGGCGGGTCATGGGACAAGGAGGCAGACAGGATGGGAAGGGATAATCCGGTGAAGAAACTTCACCCACTGCAGGCTGGCTCTGGCATAATACAATGATGTTGTCCCTCAGGGGGAAAAACACTAATTCCAGCCTGACCTCCCTCTAACCATTACATTTGTTGCACAGAGAAGAGCGCAGCAGTTGGCTCTTCTGCTCCAGCGACTGGAGTCACTGGGGCCCAAGAGCTGGCAGTACACATATCTGTAGAGATGGGGAAAGGGACTGTCTCTCTTTAATCATTCTAAGTCTGGCATTAGGTCAATCTTTTCTTCATCTTTTTCCAGGGAAACTGGAGCTTTCATTCCTTCCTTTCATTAAAATAAATGAATGTATGATTGATGATCCTGGAGCCTGATGTATCCCATGTATTCAAAGATTAGCTATAGCAGTGTCTACTGCCAACACAGCATATGCTGGCGTCTCGCAACCCTAATCTCTAGGCTCCTTTTTAAGGGTGAGAAGCCCATTTCCAAGGCCTCGTCAGACACTGGCCTCTTTACTGCTGCAAAGGCACAAGCACAGTGGTGGTTTTGTAAAGAGGGGTCTTTACCTACTAAGAAGCAAGCTGGGGCCTGCCTGCTCATCCCAGTGCGGTTGCTTGAGTGACTAGGGAGTAGCAACACAGTGATTTACACACTGGCAGGTGCAAACACACCCAGGCAAAATTGAGGTCAAAATCAACGGAGTAATTAAAACCCTTTCTCTTACCATCCAAGCAGACTGGTACGCTTTGAGAATAGGCAGTTACTCCAGAGATTAAGTCCATTTTGGAGAGCGTGCTTTGCTGCATCTGAACAGAAAACCATTTTGAGCTGATATTTTTTCATCTCAGACCACACAGGAACCATCATTACGATGATTTTGCTGAAGCTGAGCCAGGATGAGCTAACATCAATTTCTCTGCTTCAGAATAGCAGATCAGGATCTGACATCTTCACCAGGGACCTTCCTGCCATGGGAACAATTTGTTTCTAGTAGCATCTGAACTTCACAACTTCATCAGCTTTCCCATCTGTCCCAGGACATACAGCTTGCCCAAATGGTGCAGCAGTGACACTGCTCTGCTCTGCAGACCTTTGCAGCAGGCTGTGCACCACAGCAACTTTTTCACCTGCTTAAATTGATGTTCCTCGCCAGAGAAACTTGCTGATTTTTTTATTCCTCTGTGTGAAATGTCCCATAAGACTGCTGAGACTCCTCTGTGTCTGCTCCTTCCAACCCAAGCACCCAGATACACCCGTGGGTGCAGCTTAGATCCTGGATGTACACGCGTATGTCATATACTGTACAGGCACAGGTTAATAAAGGAAGGCAAAGAAGCCTTTTGTCCTTCACCACTGATTTTCCCTTCCCTGCCAAAATACTGTAACTATCTATCTGCTGTTGTGCTGCAGCTTCACTCCAATTTATCTGCTCAAAAAGGCAGATTTAGGGAGGTAGAGAGAAACAGTGATTCAGTAGTGCCAGAAATGTAAGTAGTACTGTAGCCCTAGCAGATAGGCAAGATCAAGAAATTCTTCCCTGTCTTGAGAGTCAGCATGTAAAGCCATCCTCAAACTGCTCACTGAAAGCTCCTGATAACATGAGTGCTGGATGACATCTCTGTGAACATACTGTTTTGCCACAGGCGGCGCCATCCTCATCCTAAGGCTCAGAGCTGCCCCAGTGTGGCCACATACCTTCCTGAGTTTGTGTTTGTCTACCCATATAGACATCACTTTAAAGAATGAAGAGGAAAGTCTGAAACTTAGAGACCAAAGTAAACGACAGGATCAAATCCACCCAGCTGCCCCAAACCGGAATTACACTCCTTATGTGCTGAGACCTGTGCCTTCTGTTCCATAGAATGGATAGAGTTGGAAGGGACCTTAAAGATCATCTAGTTCCAACCCTGCTGCTCTGGGCAGGGACAACTTCCACTAGACCAGGTTGCTCAAAGCCCCATCCAGCCTGGTCTTGAGTACTTCAAGGGACGTATGGCACAAGATGCTGCAGCAACCAGTGGGCCACCACTGTGAGGTCATCAGAAACGGTAGAGTTTTACATTGAAATGAACAATAGCTCATAGGAGTTGTAAGAGCTGAAAGTTCTGGAAATGAAGCAACATATTAAACTTGAATAGCTCAGTCCCAGATGTATCTCCCAGTTAACTACTTCTGGGATATTTCCTTCCAGTTTCCCTACACACACAGGTTTTCTTGTAAGAAATCCCCTCCTCTTTGAGTCAACTTTATTTTACAATGAGATTGAAACAGGAGCATAAAGCTGAAGGCTGTGTGTAACTGGAAAGATCAAACTATGAGATTTGTTTTAAAAGTTATTTGATATATAATGAATTGCAAATTCAGTAGTGTACCAGCTGGAAACAGCTAAGCCCTTTACCAGCAAGAGATGGGAAAGAACAATGACGAAATGAGTCAACAACGCAGATCTCCTGGAGAGAAGGCTTCTGGCACAGCAGGGCAACATAAGCAAGCATGCTATATATAGAACTGGTCCTTGGGTGAATACACAGATCTTAAAGATGACCCCAAACAGAACCCCAGTTCAAACAAACAGAGAAATACATAGGGTGGTTGTCTGGTTTGAAGCCTGGGCTGGGAGCCAGGAGTTTCCAGTTTCCCTTTTTCCCAGTTCAGTTTGCCTACTTATACCGACGGCCCCCAGCCTTTGTTGACACACAGGCAATGATACTGAGGAAGTTATGGTCCGCAGGCAAATTGTGCACAGTTCTTTTTGTCAGCCAGCCATGCCAGAGGCCCTGGGGATCCTTGTCTCAGACTGCATGCTCTTCACAGCAGGGGCCGTGTCCTGCTTTGGGCACATGTCCCCCAGTGCAATTGGCCTTCCAAAGCATGCAGCCATTAAACATTATTACGCTCCCCTGTAGTGTGGTCTTCTGTCCCGTACTAAACAGCAATATACTCCCCAGTAAGGATGAGTGTCAGAATTTAAAGTAGTAACCATTTGGACTGACAAGCAGAGAAGGGTTTTTTAATACTTCAGCTATAGGCTTTTAGTTATGGAACCTTTTTCTATGTTTATGGCCTAAAATCTCCCCCTACATTCTGATATAACATTTTGCTGTAAACATATTGGATGCTTATATCTACACTAGATCATAGAGGATTGAGAGAGAATATGTAGGAGTGATTTAATTACGCAACGTGTCTTCTAGCACTGATCCGAAATGCTTGTTTACTTTGTTGTTGGGGAAAAAAGGACTGATTTCTGTATTTTAGAAGCAACGAAGTTGCTAATGGAGAGGGATTTGAAATATGCACCTTGGCAATATCTTTGTTCCATAGAATAGAAACGCTTTTGGATTCAGTTCTGAGCTTCATAAATTTATGATTCATTCTGGACAACCATCCTTAAAAATTATGATATGGTGACAAATGATGAATAGTGGGCCAAATGCTTCATTTCTTAAGCAGTTTTTTTCCCACAGTCTTCCTCTAGGCTTCATTAAGAAAAAGTTAAGATGGCTCTCAGAATCTGTTATTTTTCAATAAACAATACACAGGAGTAGAAGACTTCAAAAATACAGATTTGCTATCATATAATATACTGCAGCTTCAGGAAAAATTGCATTTGAGAGAAGATATGATTGAACTGATTTATATATTTTGTTCTCCAGATCCTGGATGTCAAATTATTTGCTATGTGTCCTTGAAAGCTGAAAGAAGTGGGGTCCAATTTACACCTTTAAAGATCCATTCAGGTGTTTTTCATCTGATTTATTCCTTGTTCTTTCCATACATCTAGAAGAAAGCTGAGTTTGAACAAAATTTAGCCAGTCAATTCTGAGACAGAACCCCATAAGTCTCAAGACAATGACTAAATAAATGTTATACTCTACCTTTTCCTGGGGGCAGAGGAAGGTGTTAGTATTTTTCCAAAATGGTTTGATGAAATTTGCCCAAAACTTGTAAACAAAATAATTACTTTGTATAATGATGTTGTAAGACTCTTTTCCCCTGCTTCCCCCCACTTCAGTAAAGATAATTTCTACTCTATGAAAGGTCTTCTGTGCACACCCCTGCATAAGAGATAGCATTGATGATGAAACAAATAGAGTCTTGCTTTCTGTCTCTCCTTCATAAAGGCATTACTTTGGACCTTTTTTCTCTTCTCAGTTGCAAAAAAACTTCAAGGAAAATAATTATCTTTGCGATTTCCATCAGGTTCAAAAGTTTACTTGGTGAAACTGAAAAACAGGGTAGGAAAGATAGCCTACTAACTCAGCTAAAAAAAACCCAAAACAACAAACCCAACCTCCTTTTACTTCATATTATGAAAACAGTGTACCTGAGAGAATTTGTCTGAGGAAATTGAAGTGACCGAAGGTAAGACAGAAGATTAACTACAGCACACAACTAATTTAGACAATTTTTAAGCACAGCACATTTTTTAAACAAGATGGTGAGGGTCTCAAAATCTACACTCCCTACTGTATTTCTATAATGTCTGACATGGGCAGATGTACTACTGATATTAAACACAAAATCAGCATTCTCCTTCAAAGATTTTTCTTTGGAGATGTCTTCTTGCATGACTCAAAACTAGCTTCATTTTTTTATTCCAATTGAAATACTTCAAGCCACTGGAATGTATTGTAGTCTGGTTCTTTTGTGCATTTGGGATTAAAAATAGCCAAGACACTTCATTTTTGAAATAGTTCTCTATATTGTACAGCTAATTTTTTTCTCCTAATAAAAAGTTAATTAAGGTCTGCTGGATACATTTGGTTTCATTTCATAATGCAGAACAACACGTGAAGCACAGCTCTACCACAAAATCTCAGTTCTCTCTGTTCCTTTTTTTGTTTGTTTGTTTTTATTGGTTTTTTTTTTTCTTTCTTTTGGCTTGGTTTGCTTCAGCCAGGGAAATTTCATTGTGTGAAATGTGCAATAGGATAAATTCTGCACTCAGTCCTCCCTACTCTTCCCCATCCAGCCACATTCTTTTCAGAGAAGTGTCCCCACTCCACAAGGATGTTCCTTCCAAGCAAGCCAAACCTTCTGCTTTGGCATAATCACACTAGAACACTGGGTGATGAAGCCTAGAGCTGCACTCTGATCTCATACAATTTGTTGCTTTGAGATATTCAAGACAGCTGTCCTACGCTCCCAAAAAACTGACTTGGCAGAGAAGAAGGAGACATTTCGTACTTCTGCCATCTCCCAGGCTGATTCTCTCCCGCTGACCTCACAGAAAGACTCTCCGTGTAAGGGAGGTGCAGCCCAAAGTCCATACAATCCATGGCTGCTGTCAAAAAATGTCATTAAATATGCTTGGCACCATTTGTAACCTGCATGCTCTACCTAAGGGTAGACAGCAACATAGCAACAAGTTTCACTGAGTGCACCAACCAAACTCTCCAGTAGCACGTGCAAAAGAGCTTTTTTCACTGTCAGATTCACCACCTAACAGAGCAAAAATTGAGAGGCCCCAGTGTCAAACACAGAGAAATGTGTATGCAAGAGAAAGAAAATATATGCTTTATTTGACATCTATCAGCATTAGTGTTATAACGGAAGCATCACCACAGCCCAGTGACCAGTCTATTGAGTACTTACAGTGTGACCTTCATTTTTTCACCCTCAGATCTCAAAGCAACTTACAAAAAGAAGGGAAAGTCTTTGTAAGAGATCAATTTATTTTACAAAGGAGGAAACTGATGCATGTTGAGGTAATGCAAACAAGGTGCAGCAATTTAGGCAGCAATGTAGTGGCACAGTTCTGAGCAGCTGGTGAATCTCTGGAAGAGCAGTATTATGGTCTAATCGTTTTGAGACTAGAAGAAGGAAAACAGACAAAAGTTCCTTTTTTTCCTTTTTCTCACTAAAACCATAATAGGTCAATCTGTGATTTCAATAACAAAAAAGAGAAAGATCTTCTGGTTCATCATCAGCTGTGAAGTACATACTCTACCAGTTACTGTCATTTCCTAGCTCTTCAAAGGATTTAGTACTCTCCTACTCACCCCATCCAAAACAGAACAATAAGGCCTGTAGAGACCAAAATTATTCAACTACATAGTACAGTTTCCTCAATAAAAAACAGCTGGAATTGCACAAAACAAGATCATAGCCATGGTGCTAACATGCTATTTGCAGTCCTGTGCTCTCAGTAGTAAGAATCATATTGCTTTGTTTAAGCAGAATGCAAACCAGCATGAATCATGAGAAGAGAAAAATACATAATTAAGACACAGCCCCCTGTGACCTTCTACATCTCTTGTTGAGTTTTAATTCCAGTGTGAAAAGTTGCACAGATTTAATTAGAAAATGACAGAGCATCACTGTTAGAGAGAGGCAGCTGACATAAAGCATTTCAAGGAGCCTTGGACAAAGGACAGTCAAAACTCTATCTTGCATAAACACCATAAATGCAAGTTTCATCATTTTTACAGAGCCAGATTGAGCATTTTATTTAATTAAATCCTGTGATATAGATACCACGTTGTTTGTCCCAGCCTTAAAAATAAGCTACTAACAAGATCTGTCCAGAGCCCATTAATCTTATGAATGTGTACTGGGAAGCTATCTGACCAAATATGAAACTAAGGGTTGTCCTCTCTCACCCCT
The DNA here is from genome assembly GCA_028565335.1 of Limnodromus scolopaceus. Classification (NCBI taxonomy): domain Eukaryota; kingdom Metazoa; phylum Chordata; class Aves; order Charadriiformes; family Scolopacidae; genus Limnodromus; species Limnodromus scolopaceus. The sequence continues at coordinate 89,991,746 of JAOXNO010000001.1, forward strand.
TTTCTCTAAGAATATCTCATGACAGTTTCATTTCTGCAAGAACACATATACTTTTAGTCATCTATTTGTTCTCATCCTCAAATATGATACATCAATGTGGCTAGGAGACCCTAAACTAAATGACAGGTTGAGTGACCCAAGAAACCTTGGTTTTTTTATATAGAGCTTCTTCACAGAGGCATTTTCACATTTCAGCTTTAAAATAACTGTATATTTACTGAGCGGGGAAAAAAAAATAATTAAAAAAAATGTTCCAGGTAGCTGAAGGATTAGCAGAGAAAGCTGAAGCATGGTGGGCTGGGAAAGGTTACCTAAACCCTGAAAAGAAACATAATTTTTAATGGAAGATTAATGGAAGACAAGCAAACTCATCTGGAACACGGAGATGAGAAACATAGGACAACTGTAAACAGTGGTCTCATCAAGTGGCCAGGTGAGATATACCAAACATCATTCTGAGTCCACAGATGGTCATGAGATTAATAAATCCAAATGAAACCTGAAGGTCACTTATCCTTGTCTCTGCAGCAAAAGAATTAATGCAAGGAGAGAATATTACAAGAGCATTTTGTATGCGTAGCCCCCCAGCCACTAATTATGGATGAAGCTATTGCTTCCAAAAGCAGCTAGCTACAGTGACCTGCTGTGACTGGGAAAGGAGAGAGCTTGTTCTGCAGAAGTAATGGTTGCAGCTTGGTATCATGATGTCAACACTTATGGATCCTCTGAACAGAAAGCCAACCTTCTGGTTATGAGAGATCCTCCAGTTCTCTTTTCAGACATTACAAGAACCTCTTCTTGTTATCTTTAACAGTAGTGGCCAAGGTGAGTTCTGCAACTCTGCAAGTTCCTATTCATTCAAACCACCACACAGTTTGGGACTCAAATAAAATGTTTCAGTTTATTCTTATCTCTGCTTTGAGAGGTAGGTTTAGTTTGGTGTCACAAAACTTAACCAGTTTTGAGTTTGTTCTGTTAGTTCAGACATGGGATGGCTCATACCAGTGTTCCTTTGTAATTAAACTGCAGTGGTTGGATAGGTAAGATGGTAAAATTCCAGTTTTAGATAATTTCCATTTATAAAAGACATATGAAACTGGAAATGGTCTTTTACATTAAATGATGCTAATTTTTTGCTACTGAAGTGGTAGAGCTTGTAAAAAAGAGCTCACATTTCTTATGTTCTGAAATGGGAGCTATAGTATCTTCTTTTTACATTAACCTTAATAGCCTTTTCAAACAGAAGAGAGTACATATCATGATTGGTTTCTCTTCTTTGCTTGTATCAAAAATACTTTAGTGATACGTTCTTTGCAATTTGCTGCTGTGTAGAAAATCCTGGTGCAGTATTATCTCTCAGTAAGATGACTCAGAAGAAACTCATCAAGATTCAATTATCCATTGAAAAGCAAAATATTTTATAATAGCAAAGGGAAGAGGCAAGGGTCAGAATCCTTCTGAGGTAGAAGTTCAGTGTAGTCAGCAGAATTATGCCACAAAGCTGTCCCCACTTTACAAAAGTTGTTTTATCCAGTAAGACGCCTCACAGCACATCCAGTGGAAAAGTTGTTTTTGATGGCTTTTAACCAGTGAAGAAGTCATCTTTTTTGTGGCAGGCCCTCAAGACTTTGGTCAGCCACAGTTTTGCAACCAAAGCTATCCTATGGTTATATGTATACCAAGTATAAATACCAAGCTTTAAAAAAAGAAAAGCAGAAAGGAGCTCTAGGAGCAGGGCTTGGCTTTTCTATAAATATTCATCTAAGTACAGTGCAGTTATTTCTAAGACACACAAGACAGATTTCAACAAATATGTCTAAAAACTAGCAAATCGTCAGACCAAATGTTTTTAAAAATTGTTCCCTGGCAAAATTTTGTTTTTGTTGTTCTGTCTGGCTATTAAAAAACATCCCCAGCTTCAGAGAGATAATTTCTCTACCTCCTGACAGGTTCTTTCACAACACTGTTGACTCAGGGTACCACAGAAATGCCTATAAATACTCAGATGTGTTTAGCATGTATAGACAGGTTTTCATCTGTAGAATCATAGAAACATCTAGGTTAGAAGAGACCTTTAAGATCATCGAGTCCAACCAGCAACCCAACACTGCCAAGTCCACCACTAAACCATGTCCCTCAGCACCACATCTACAGGTCCTTTAAATACCTCCAGGGATGGTGACTCAACTACTTCCCTGGGCATCCTGTTCCAGTGTTTGATAAGCCTTTCAGTGAAGAAATTTTTCCTAATATGTGACCTAAACCTCCCCTGATGCAACTTGAGTCCATTTCCTCTTGTCCTATCACTTGTTACTTGGGAGAAGAGACCTACACCCACGTTCCTATAACCTCCTTTCAGGTAGTTGTAAAGAGTGATAAGGTCTCCTTTCAGCCTCCTTTTCTCCAGGCTAAACAACCCCAGTTTTCTCAGCCAGTCCTCATAAGACTTGTTCTCCAGAATCCTCACCAGCCTTGTTGCCCTTCTCTGGACACACTCCAGCACCTCAATGTCTTTCTTGTAGTGAGGGGCCCAAAACTGAAAACAGTATTTGAGGTGGGGCTTCACCAGTGCAGAGTACAGAGGCACGATCACTTCCCTAGTCCTGCTTGCCCCACTATTCCTGGTAGTGTGGTGAACAGGACTGGTGAGTAGGGCTCAACATGTCCAGCAAAGGAAGGAAGGAACAGATTTTCACCATCCAGATGGGGAAGATTCTTACCACACAAAATATTTTTATATCAAGTCAACAGCTTTCACTGCAGCTGGCTCGTACCTCCTCCGCTGAGCCGTACCACCTGCAACAGCAGCCCTGTTTGTGTCCCAAGACACTGGTCACCACAGGCAAGGGCACAGCACTTGAGCCAAGTGCCACTTCTCCAAGCTGCCACAAGTCTGCATCAAAGCCATGTGGATGGATTCTTGACACTGGCAGCAAAAACGCCCAGAGTCTAAGAGAGATTTTAAAATGACAATTTGCTGAATATGCAATTGGCTGTTGAATTTGGAAAGCAGTTAAATAAAAAGAACAGATTAGACTGTGATGTTCAGGGTGGGGAAACGAGATCTCCCTTTCCCACTGTAACAGAGTAGACTACAGTCAATATGAAAGGTAACAGCTTATAAACTACTGAAATGAAATTATTTCCTCACATCTTTACTTCTTTTGTCTCTCTGAAGAGCCAGGTTTGGTGAATCTTCACGACATATTTAGATTCCTGTTGAAGGAGTTAAGAACATAGATAAAGGCATTTTTTAGTACAACTTCTTTATTTACAGAGGTCCTATTTAACTGGAAGAGGAGTAGTGAAAACTACCATTATGTTTCTTCCAACAGAAATATCTTCTTACAGCCTGCCTTATTCAGCACAAGTACATATCTGTCTTTTGGTTTTCATCTCTGTTTTACATATCTGTTTATTATACTGTTTCCTCAGCTGCAGCAGCACCAGGTTTTTCTCAGCACTGGGAAACCGAATAGGATAAATTCCTGTACTGGGTTTGTGTGACAAGGTTTTGGTAACAGGGAGGGCTACACGGGTGGTTTCTGTGAGAAGCTGCTAGAAGCTTACCGTGTCTGATACAGCCAATGTCAGCTGGCTTCAAGAAGGACCCACCGCTGGCCAAGGCCAAGCCCATCAGCGATGGTGGTAGTGCCTCTGGGATAACTTATTTAAGAAAGTGGAAAAAAGTGACTGAACAACAGCAACTGCAGCCAGAGAGACCAGTGAGAATGTATGAGAGAAACAACTCTGCAGACACCAAGGTCAGTGAAGAAGAAGGGGAAGGAGGTGCTCCAGACGCCGGAGCAGAGATTCCCCTGCAGCCCATGGGGAAGACCATGGTGGAGCAGGCTGTCACCCTGCAGCCCACGGAGGTTAACAGTGGAGCAGATATTCACCTGCAGCACAGGGAGGATCCCACGCTGGAGCATGTGGATGCCTGTGACCCTGTGGGAAGCCTGCGCTGGAGCAGGGTCCTGGCAGGGTCTGTGGCCCCTTGAAGAGAGAAGCCCATGCTGAAGCAGGTTTGTGGGCAGGACTTGTGACCCCGCAGGGGACCCATGATGGAACAGTCTGTTCCTGAAGGACTGCACCCCTTGGAAAAGACCCACGTTGGAGCATTTAATGAAGAACTGCAGACTGTAGGAAGGACTCATGCTGGAGAAGTTTGTGGAGGACTGTGTTCTGTGGAAGGGACCTCCACGCTGGAGCAGGGAAAGGGTGCAAGAAGTCCTCCCCCTGAGGAGGAAGGAGTGGAGAAAAAAATGTGTGGTGAACTGACTGCAACCTCCATTCCCTGTCCCCCTGCACAACTGGTGGGGAGGAGGTAGAGAAATCAGGAGTGAAGTTGAGCCCAGGAAGAAGGGAGGGATGGGAGGAAAGTGTTTTAAGGTTTGTTTTTATTTCTTATTACCCTACTCTGATTTGATTGGTAATAAATTAAGCTAATTTTCCCAAGTTGAGTCTATTTTGCCTGTGACAGTAATTGATGAATGATCTCTCCCTGTCCTTATCTTGACCCATGAGCCTCCTGATATATTTTTTCTCCTCTGTCCAGCTGAGGAGGGGAGTGATAGAGTGGCTTTAGTGGGCACCTGGCGTCCAGCCAGGGTGAACCCACCATAATTCCTTAGCTTTAAGTCCACCTTGCTTCAGTGATTGACCTGGCTGAATTACAGCTAAGCTGGTACCAGACAAAACTTTGGGTCATGATGCAGAATTGTTCAGCTGGCATACTTTGACAAGAAGTGCGTAATCTCCATCTATCCCATTAGTTCTAGTTCACAATCTTTTTCACTTACTTTCTCTCCTATCAGTGACAGCAAGAATTACCACTTTTATCTTCCCAGACTTGATACTCTTATCTGGCCTCCAGGAAGACAGTGTTATCCAAAGTCATCCAAAGAGTAAAAAGAGAATTGCAAGAAATATTTATTAACTTCTCTAGAATTCAAAGCATTGAACTACCTAACATTGCTTTAGCTCACTGATGTTATTTGTAAAGGAGTTGTCATTCATAATCTTAGCCATCATAAGCTACAGAGGCACTCCAGATGATAAGATGTGGTGATGGAATGATACTGGTTTATCCTGTTTTATCCCAACAGGCTGATGAAACAAAGTTCATTGGATAATCTAGTTCTCAGACAGTAAGCAGATAGTCTGGTGCTTGCTTCCTAGTCAGCAGTCTTAATTTTCAGATTCTCAAAAAAAGAGCCTTCTTCAGAGGAAACGCAGTGTCCATAATGTTTGAAAGCCACTGACTTGCTATTGTTGGAAGCTAGAATAGAGGGTGACCACACTGTGAGCTGCACAGCATGCTGTTTTAGCAACACCAAATGGAGGAGTTAGATCAGCTCGGGCTACAGAGCAGGCATGTGGCAGATGAGCCTGCCAGAGTCAAAATATGTCAGTCTACTATACAGGCATGGGTAGGACTCAAGGCAGACCAAATTAATGCTGAAGTGAAGGTGCAACACAAGCAATTGCCCCTTTTCTTCATCTGTAAAATTTATAGGACTAACACATCAGTGCTTTACAGTGGTGTTACCGGAATTAATGCATTAATGTTCATAAATGCTCAGCTTCTGCAGAAATTATGTCTTTTCTGTAGCTAAATAATTGCACACAGTTAAGTGCCCTGTAAACTGACTAGCTAGCCAGTGTCAGCTGCTGGAGGGGACAAGAGGTTGATACTAAACAAGGAGGGTACTTTTTCCTGCATAGTAATTTCTTTAGATCAATCATTTCCTTAGTCATGTCAGGAGAATTTATCTCAGTGATATATTTGGAGTGAAAAGGCTGTGGCTTTTGTCTCCATTGTCTCAGTTCTGGCACATAGGGATAATAAATTTCACTAACTGACAGTACAAGTGTTCATTGGCATTGTCTGCTGTTGACAATGGGAGTCAACCTGATTTCTTTATCTGCCTTTTTTGGAAACTTTAAAACAGGGATAAGGAAAGGAAGTTGACTCTCAGTAAGCATTTTTAAAATCATTCCCTCCCCCCACCCCAAATAAACAGCAGAAAACTTACACTTTGCCGAAGTCCTCAAACAGCTTTCATTTTGCGCAGATGTTATGAAGGAACTTCATCATAACAGAAGTAGAATTAGTTTACATTCTTTCCTTCTTTCTAAGGCATTGAAAATATTAACACTGGCTCTGCCTGAGTAGCATTTATGTCAGTATCTCATCATTTGAGCCAAGTGCAATGCTGACTTTAAAAGCAGGCTACAGTCTAAAAAGTGGCTCTATGAAAGTGATATTGGGGTACTTTATGTTCACTCTTGTTTATCCCTCACAGAAAAGATCAGGATAGAGGTAGCTTATTCTTAATTTTTTAGTTCTGGTATTAAAAATATTGGAAATTCTACCAGAAATTAACTAGGAGAGATCAGTTGACAACGTGATGAAGAAGGCAAACAAGTGTTAACTAATCTTCCTCTAGCAGGAGTGGGCAGATGTCACTAAAAGAAGAAAAACTTTTCAGTAGCTCGATTTTCTCCTCATCACACCAAAATCTGCCAACACACAGAACAAAACCTCAAGATTCTGTCAGTGCCACCTTCCCCAGCTAACTGGTGTTTAGAAAGATACCTTTTAATCAGCTCTAGAAGTGCTGCCTTTCACTTTTACTCTACATCCTTTTCTTTTTGACAGAGGAAGTCAGGACAAGCAGACTTCATTCTGTGTGCTGTTTGTTACTGTATGTAAAGTATCTTCATGCCCACATTAGGCTTTTATTCGACTCCTCAGTTTTAGGGAGAAAAAGAGAAAACACAAGGCTTCAGATGAAAGGATTGCCCACTCACCACTAAACAAACTAGGAAGCAATGAAAAGATACAAGGACTTTTTTCTCTTTACCACTTCCACACACACCTCTACCCAGCAGAAGGCATATTGGGCACTAACAGTCTCAGTATAAGAGGGTTCAGGTAGAGGCTTTTATGTCATTAATTGTGAAGAGGAGGGCTACTTGCAAGTATTTGAAGGTAGGCTGATCACCCTCAAAGACCATGGCCATTGCTTCCTTCTGCTGTGTAAAATAGCAAAAAAAAAAAGGAAGGTAATCTGGAATTAAAATAATTGGTGGGGATGCTTCCTGAAATAACCTATTTACCTAAGGGAGCACTGTTAAATATTTTTAAGTTAGCACCAGCTAATTAAACAATTAAAGGTTGCAGAACTTGCCCTGAATATAGGGGTCAGGTGCTGAAAGACTCTTTTGTAAATGAGGTAAACTGCTGTGGCTAGACAGAAAGCAAACTACACGCATGATCACAAGCCCTCAAAAACCAGTCCCACGTAAAAGACTTTTAGAAAATCAAAAAACCACCAAACAGGGAGTCATTCAGTTTTCAAATCAGTTGGGAACAAATTCTCTAGCTTTTGAACATTTTTTTGCCTGCCAATAGCAACAAGATGAAAACGAAAGGGCTCTTTAAAAGCGTTATTTGAGATTTGCATAGTACAAACAGACATACCATCCTAGGTGAGATCAAAAGCACAACTCCACATGAGACTTCCTCCTCAAGGTGGCTGGAGAACAGAATGAGAAAACCCAAGACCAAATTACACAACTTGACAAAAGACAACTGCAAACTTTTAAAATGACAGTCAGAAACAGCCCATTTTGTCACTCAGTTTAGATGCAAGAGAGAAGAGAAAGAGAAGTCAACATCAACAACCTGAACTCCTAAATGAGTGAATCCAATCATCCGTGCCTTAGCGCTCTGCTTGAACTGAGGACCTTGGAGGCAGCTGACAGGAAATGTTCAACAAATACAAGTGCTGGGTTAGCCACTCTACTAGAAAGAATGGAAAGGCAAAACAAGGCATCTGTATTGAAAGGACTCACCTATACATGTGGGTGACAAGTACAGTTACCTTAGCACCCCATGGCAGTAGGAATTAAGACTGTATAGGAAGTGGACTTCTTGTCCCATGAACAACTTCAAAGTATTTCCAATATGAAGAAACTGTGAAAGGACCAAACGCTATTCATGTACCATAATTATTATTAAAACACTTTCTATCTGAATCACCAAAACATTTCAATTTGATACCTTTTAAATACTTCAATGAGATCTTGAGAGCGTAGTTTTAAAAAAATAGTATCTTGCTTACCTTTTCAAAGACAAATCATTTTGCATTTGAAAATCATATATTTTTTTTTAGCTTAGAAAATTGCATTTTGATGATTTTTTTCCTGTAATGTGAGTCAAGAACACTTGAAAGTGACTCTTTCCAAGTTCTTACAAGAATTTAGGGGTTTTTCAGCAAACCAAAACATTTAAATCCAGCCCGCTCTGGAGAGGATGCAGTTCCCTCCTGTGACCATCATCCATACCACCCCTTGCAACAAGACCATCCTCAGAGAACAGGACATTCTCCTTTTTATTTATGCAGGGAAATAAAAGGGTTCTAGTACCAGCTGTTTCTAAAGCAGTATAGCCCTGCCTACCTCTCATTTGGTTATCTAAGCATGTCCTATGCTTTCTAGGACCGTAACTAAGGTCCAGTAGGGTAGGCATAGGCCTTCCTTCTGTGCAGCTCGCTGAACAGAGTTCTTTCTGCAGGGTCTTTTGTGCTGGACCTTGAAATCCTGTCCACTCTGCTCAAATGCTAATAATTCCATGGTGTTTTTCAGAGTTATCGGGGTTGTCCTTAAACAAAATCTCACTTCATTTTCCCTTTTTAGGCAGAAAGCCCAGAGCTAATTGGATGCATTCTCTCTCTTCTTCAGTGACTAAATGTAATGCTGATGTGTGCATATAATGTGGGAATCACATTAATCATAGGCACACAGATTTCAAAGCCAATAGTGCTGTTTGTGATGACCTAGTCTGATCCGCGGTGTAACACAAGGCATAGAATTTCTGCCAGTGATTCCTGCCTCAAGCCCATGAGTTTGCACCTCAGTACCCATCTGTATAAATCGAGTTGCAGCTTCCAGACACAGGGTTTGTTATGCCTCTCTCTGCTGCATAAAAGGTTTCTTTGTGCCCAGAAACCTTCTACCACACTAAAGTCTTGTGGGCTCTGACCAAGCCACCTCTTCACCTTCTCTTTGCTAAAATGAATAGATTAAGCCTCTCATATCTCTGCCCCCAAGGTAAGGTTTCCAGGCTTTGAATTATTCTATAAAAAGACCACATAGACTTACACACTTGGTATCTTACAAAAATCTTGAAGATACGAGGCTTCTGCAGTATGGGCTCTTCAAAGGCCACACAGTTAATCATTCAGAAGTTAGTCATTTCAGCCCTCCACTTGGATCCACAGTCTTTGTTTTGTCCCTGACCATGTGTGTTATGTTTTTAGTTTTGTCATCACCTGATTTTTCTCAGTTTATCAATAGAATATCCCTGTGCACAAAGTTTTAAATGCGTCTTAGAAGCTGCAATAAGGTGGGGGTGTGGGTCCATAGAGCAAGGACTCAGAAACTTCATACAATGCTCATAACAAACACAGGGCTTAAACCAAAAGCAGTAATCAGTAAGAAAGATTTTAGCAATTAGGTAGAGTATCACATGTGGTCTTGGCTGTTCTGGTTTAGACTTAGACTTTTAGTTTGGTCTGTTATTGCTGACTTGGTCCTTTTATAAAAGCAAACTTGGCTGAAAGAGTCGCTCCCAGTACTTCCCGTTACCCTGCTTGACCTGCCATACTTGTATGCATGTCAAATGCCAGCTCACCAAATGTGCTGTAATTACTAGCAAAAACACATGTAATCCATGTCAAACTAACCCTAATTTTCATGGCAAGATTCCCAGGTTTTGCAGCGATCTGATGCGACAGAGAGATCTTAAGTAATTCACAAAAATCAAAAAGTACTAATGTTGTCAATGGATTCATCAAGAAATTAATAAATAATGCAGAATCCCCTTTGCTCTAGGATCTTAGTATCTATCTTGGATAGATATATATACAGATATATGCACACACAACTGCTATGCACACACAACTGCATTTTTCAAAATCCTTCCACATAATTGCATTGTGAAAGTCCCTGAGAGGGAGGAAGTAAGATTTGGAGAGTTGAACAGAGATGCTTAAGTGCCATGTAAGTCCTTTAAAATGGACTAACATGGATAAAGCAATCCATAAGAGGTGCATGATATCCCAGGGAAACCGTCAAGAAAACTGTTATCTAAATTGCTCCAATCATCAAGCTAATGAGAATTGAAAGCTCACTTTAGAGAATAAATTTCAAGTATTTGCTTTACAATGTTTTTTCATGTTTTTTTCATTTTCCAATTTCAATCCTGGTTTCCATATTTTTTTTAATAAATGAAAAGGTTATTAATCAAAAACCCCTTTGAAAAATGAAGCTGTTTTAGCTCTTTATATTTACCATTTTTGTATTTTTAAAAACTGGGAGCAGGAGAAGTAGGGAGGATCTTGGCAAATAGAGCAAGCAAAACAGTATCAAAATGTCACTACAATTTTTTCAACAAAATATATTTGTAAAAATACTGCTCCTTTTTCATTGTACCATTGAAAATTCATCAAGTATAAACATAGCAAGTCATACATTTTTAAGCTATTATTTTGGGCTATCTGTAGACTCCGAAAATGCTTTAAGGTTATTTTCACAGACAGTAAGACTAGACACTTCTCTTTTTCTTTTCTGTAAATGCTGAGAGTCTCAAGCCCCATTCAACCATAATAGATGGTCTAAATTTTTGACATACATTTGGCACTATTAATATTTACTCTAAGTGTAACATTACTTTTTTCTTGCAAAAGTCCGAGACACACAATCCATTGCCCAACTCCATACTGAGTGTGAGGTAATGCCTCTGTCCACTGGTCAAGAAGAAACCTAAGAACCAGAGAGCTGCTTTTTCAGCAGAGTTGAGTCGATGTTTTCATTTTCGACATGCTTTGTATTAAACATCACTAAAGCCCTTTCACTAATTCTGATCTTGTGATTTCTGCCATTGACAAGCAGAAGCAGAACCCAGCAGAGCAAAGTGATGTAGTATTAGGGTATTGTTTTAAAAGCAACATCTAAATGTGACGGCTGCTCCATTGTCTGGCTCTTTAAACCCAGCCTAGTATTTTTCCTTATGGGACAGTGCTCCAGTAAAATAAATAAAAGGGCTGTAGTCTAAACTCCAAAGCCTCTGTAAGATGTTATTGTGTTCCAGGCTCAGCAATAATAGGAGAGACACCACATTATGGCAGACATAGACTTCTGTACTTTTGGAAAGATCAAAGCCTGCCTTGTCTGCAATAACTTTGGATAGATGCAAGATGGCTTGAGCCAGCATGGTCCAAAACACAGTAGGGGAAAATGTCATCAACATCCTACGGGCTAATTTAAATCCCAGTTTCTTCTTACTGTCTCGATGAGTGAAACGTCTGAAAAAATATGTACTTGCATGGCAGCTGGTAAGTGCCTCAATGTGGGTGGGGAAACTGCAGGCGGAGGTAGAAGAACCATAGAAGGGCTTATACCTCTAGGGGACTCTGGAAAACAGAGAATAAAGAGGCCATACATTTGGGTTGAAATGCTTTAAAAGGGGCTTAATTACGAGAAGGCATGTTCCCCACATTTTCTATACATCAGCCTCAGAACCAAACACTCCACCAAATAGTGACCATTGTTCTTACAGAATGGCACAACTCAGGCAGAGGCAGTTCAAGCCAAGTGGAGCAGCCATCAGCAGGTGCCAGATACTCCCCCATGGAAACCTCTGCGTAGGTGTCCTGGGTTGTAAGACACAGGACTAACTTTTCTTCTAATGCTGGGGAAAATTGCACTTTTAGAAGACTCTAGTGTCTGAATTTGTGAAAATATTTACTCTGTAGCCAGCCAGGCTCTGTGGGATTCAAGGTTTTAGTGTTTTTGAGCCTTGCCAGGTGCAGGGACAAGGAGGAGCAAGGCCTGGGCATTTGACGCAGACTGGCCAGCAGGATTATTTCATACCATGAACGTCACATTCAATATAAATTGGAAAGTTTGCTGCATAGTTCTCTCTCCCTTGATGGCAGCGGGTCCAGACAACTCCTTGCCCCGATGCCGGAACCCTGAGCCCTCCCCTTCCTCCCGAAGCCATTGTGCTGGCAGTGTCCCACATTTGCTGTCCACTGCTGGGAGTGCACAGCTTCCTGCTGATGGAATCGGCTAAGTATAATTCTTGTATATCTTATATCAGTATCAGGATTAATACTGGTTCTTTAGTATTATTGTTAATTATTTAGTCTTAGTCTATTAAATCTATTTATATTTCAATCCTTGTGTTTCTTTGTGTTCCCTGATTCCCCTTTCCAGGTGGGGAGGGCTCATCGGGTGATAGAATAATTGTCTAAACGACAACAGATTGTTATAGGTTTTCTCAAACCATAAAAGTAGGTCACTGGTCCCGACTATCCATTACCTCCAAACAATGTCTATGTACATTGAGATCAGGGGCCCAACGTTTCCCTCATCTTCTTTGCATCTTCTGCCACTAGCTCTAACAGAGGTTAAGTGAGATGAAGGCTTATACTTACTTTATCCTATCCTGGGGATGAAGTCCAGGTCATGCCTGGAGGTCCTTTCCCCCGGCCCCTTGCAGCAGGGAGGGATGTGTGGCAGCTGACAGAGCCAGGAGCAGAGCTGAGCTGCTGAGCTTGCCCACAGCCTCCCAGGGATGGCACAACATGGTTGTAACAGGCTGGGCACACCACTGCAGCATGCACTGGCCGAGTCTCAATGCCCTTTAAAACGCCATAATTCAACCTTCAGAAACAACCTTTAACTTCTGAATTGCCTCAGCCTGAGGACATTGGCTTCTAGACATGGAGGTGTTTCACACACATCGTCCAGCTGGATGTCGCTCCCCTGGAGGGAAAGTCGCAGTGCCTAACAGGCTACAGCATTCCCACAAGAGCTGCAGCCCCAGGACAGTCAGTGTTTGGGACACTGGGAGGGTCACAGCCCCAGCTAAGGAGTGGGGGGCTGCCAGGGAGGCTGTGGGCTGGCTGCCTGGCTGCCGGCAGGGAGCGAGGGGGTGCTGGAAGGGGTTCCCGAGTGCTGTCAGCTTCCCCACAGGAAACCTTGGCTGCATTTTCTGCTGTGCTACATAATGATGTGTGGGCTGTAAAACTGGATGTTGATGCAGGAGCAGCGTGTGCTCCTATACAGACAGAGGAGGGACTCCGCCTTTTCTTCCTCATTAGGGACAGTAATGCCTCTGGAAATTCAGGCACAGGATGATTGTGGCTTGCTCAAAGACACTGCATAGTTAAGCAGGACACACAAAATAACCCCCACTTCTGCTCCTTTTGCGTCCAATCTGTTTCATTCAGGGTCAGGCACTGATCTCACACAGTCTCACAGAGTGCTGGTCCTGCCTCACTGGGCAGCTAACATAGGTTAGCTGACATGAGGTTTGGTTGCATCCCATGTCCTCAGTAGATTCCATTCAAAACAGACTAGTTACAGCAGTTCAAAGATGCAAAAATTAGTATAGAGCACAGCGTATTCGTCCAAAATCACAGAATGATATGGGGTTGGAAGGGAAATGTTAGATCCTGCTGCTCTCTGCTGAATAATTACACAACATCAAATGTGTTCCTTGTGCAGCATTGGATAATCAGCCATGGCCCCTTCAACTGAAACACACTGTACCTTCCATATTGCAGTCATCCTATCGTAGATTATATATAGGTAGTTCTTCATCCAGCTCAAGACACCAAACATTCCAGTCTTGCTTTAATGCTTCATTGCAGCCACAGATAGAACTGGGTTATTTGTGGAAAAGTAACTATTACTACTATTATTGTATGTACTATTTATCCTGTAGCATCCTTTGGGGTTCCAGTGACAGAAAAGAAACTTGCTATGCTAGATGCCATACAAAACCAGAGCTACAAGCTGAGCTTTGCTCCTCTATGAAAGAAGATATGTTCAAATTTGATGTAGTACAGCTATAGAAACAGGAACATTTGGGTCTATAACCACCTAGTGTTTTGGTCTGGTAATATGAAATGCCTCAAGTGGATGATACAGGAAAACACCTAAATGCAGTGAGGGGTAGGGGGGAAATGGGAGAAGATGAAAAGCCAGCTGATTGAAAGCAGCTGAAACTAGTCAAGACTAAACACAGAGTTTCTACTGGTGGCGATACATAAAAGTGACTGCAGAAATGCAGTGAAATTTTAGGATCCCATTTCTTCAGTTCTCACTTATACAGCCTTCTCATGAACGTCCTAAGACAATAATTCTACAAGTCCCTGGACAGCCATTGCTCAACTATCCTTACTGCTAGAAATAGTTTTGGGATTCTTTTTCTTCCTTTCTTAAAGATCAAACACAAATCTTTTTTGCTGAACTTAGGCCAATTTCTTCTTGCCTTACCCTGTCTTGACCTGCAGAATTAGTCATTGGCCTATCCATAACACCCTTAGAAATGTCTGATAAGTATAGTATTTTTCACCTCTGCTCCTGCCATGTTCTCTTTTCTAGACTAAACAAAACTGATTCTTGCAGCCTTTACTCACAGTTCATGTTTTCTAACCCTCTTATCACTCTTCTTGCTCCAATAGTGACTCTTTCATGTTCATCCATGTCTTACTGGCAGTACAGTTCATCCAATAGAGAGGTCTGCTAGAGTGTGGAATAGGCTTACAAAGAAGGGAGAACACTTGTACTGTAAGAAATACAAATTAAGTATCAGCGGTAGGAATTATTCCATACTGCCAGAGATTGATTAGGTGAGACCAAATACATTGTTTCTACCTTTGGTTTCTTCTGGAGTGGAAGTAGATGGAAGAGGCTGGAGCGTTGACTGTTCCATTGACTCATGCTTTCACAAAGAAGTCAGTAATAAGACAGCTCTTCCCGTCTCTGCAAAGCAATCAGTGCCCTGTTAGTGCAAAAGCTGGAGTGAAGGAGCCTGTAGCTCATAAGCTTTAGTGGCACTAAAATGCTTTTGTCTGATGCTGATGAAGCAGCAGCATGATGATGTTAGATCACAGTCACACTCACACACCCTGTGAAGCAAGGTTATAGCAAAAAAGCATGCCCATCCTGGGCAAAGGAGCATGGTTGAAAAGCCCTTCAAACTGGTTTCCGCTGTACTGGCTCTGGTGCAGGAGGCAGTACTGTTTTATTACATAACTTTTTATCAAAAACAAACAAAAAACCAAAGATTTTCCCTGTCACATCATCTTTTAGTTCCACAGAGGCAGCTCCTTGTGCAGCTTTTCAGCCTCATGTAGTGTAAGACTGGTTTGGTTTGTGTTTATTTGCAGGGGACGGGTTTGGAGGGTAGGGTGAATCAGAAAGGCTTCCCGCAGAATGGAGCCCTTTTGGCATGTTTTTCAGCCAGCCCAAAGCCATCAAATTCCCTATATTTTTCTAAGCCGACTCTTTTGTTTGGCACTGTCTCCCACAGTGGTGGACCCCAGGCGCAGAAGCAGCTACTCCCCCCCCCCCCCATTTTCCCCTTCCAGAAAACAAAACAGAAGGGTGCGCCCAGCTCTGCCCCATTCGGCTGTGTGAGTTCACTGGGTCCCTTGATGGGGCCAGCTTTCAGCATCAGCTTTCAGGAGCAAAGCCTGAGAATATTTCACAGAACAAGCTGGAAAAGTGTGAGAAATCAGGAGTGGGGGCAGGGCAGGGGGGAAGGCGAAAGTGTTTTTCCTTTAAGTCCTAAAGGAAAGTTTGAGCCCACAGTTTGTTTATCATTTGGTTTTATTCAACCTTTGCTATGGGAAATTAGGAAGGGGAATGCTAGAAGTGTCTGGAATAGGCTCAGATCCAAGCTATGCTGCTGCAAAAAGGAAAAATAGCCCAAATAGCCACCATGCACAAACAGGCAGCTAATTCTGCCAATTCTTTACTTGACCACATCACTCCCCACCCTGTACACCTCAATTGCTGCCTCACCCATTTCGAACTAGGGATTACGCTGTGCTGCTTCTCCAGTACTCCCATGGGCTCACAGCCTGATTCTCTGCTCCCCTGTTCCTTTAATCATTTACACAAATCCCGAGAGGAAGTAGAAAACTATCAGGCCAAGAGCCAGAGCTTCAGCTAATGGAAATCAGATAACAGCCATCCATACTAGCAAGGCACTCTCCTCTCCTGCACACCACTTCATGGGATGGATACAGGCAAGAGATACAAGTGGGCATCTCAAACCCCACCTCAGTTTGTGTAGACATGTACCAGCACTTTCCTGAACGTCCCTTCACCTTAGCTCTGTAGCTTCTGCCATCTCCAGCAGCCATTTGGAAGAGGCCTTCTGCCTCCTCAAATTTTCACCCCACAGAAGCCTCATTCTCAATGTTTCCTCTTCTGTGCGTGTGTGGCAAGGGGAGGAGGTTGTTCTTCAGGTTCTCTTCCTGCTTTGATATCAGTTTGTGGGAAAATTTCAGACCTATCATTTGCAGGGAGAAAAAAAACAAAAATCTGTGTAGCAGAAAACTGAACTGTAAACATCCTGTTGTGGCCCAGCCTCCATTGCTAACCTAGATTCCTTGTAAGATATTTTAAAAAAAAAGGCAGGGGAGGAGGTTAGGGGGAATTTAAATCAGAACTTAACCAATAATATTATCACAAAACAGATAAGTCTATTCTTCTGGAATCTTTTGTCTTAAGCATTTACAGATGGAAAATATGGTCATCCTTCTGCATATTATTTTTCCCAGTGCTTGGTGGCTGAAAACCTTCCCTAGCAGGAAGATGGCTGCAGAATTTCAGGAATCAGTCCAAAGCCTTGTGCTGTTGCAGCTCGTCTGGTGTTTGACATACACACAAACTGAAAGCCTTGGGAAGAACACCACCCTGGGATTTTAAGACCCTTTAAAATCATAGCCTGTGTGAGCACTGTGCACATACACCTTGCATCTAAAGTGCACACAGGGGCTCATGTCCTCACAGGAATGAGGATCCCAGTTGATACAATCCACACTCAACAGCAGCAACAAGCTGAAGTACCTACATGCACCCTGCTTACTGGCCTCATACAAGTCTAAGTTACAGCTTGGATTAATGACTTGACATATGTCAGGCCTTTGACTGAGGTTGGAGCTATAACACAGTAATGAACAGGTTAGGCAGTCTGAAGCATACACAGTTCTGGCAGCTCAGATGGCCTGAGATAATCAGGTAAATGGTGATATCCTCACCACCTGTCTGAGCCAGACGGTGCCTCAGTCTCACTCCATAGGGATGGATTATAAGACTATGAATTGAATTTGGTCTCCCTATTCCACCTCGTCCCCACACTCCTTGCTTAGCTGGGGAACAAGCATTTCCAAGGGCTTTGTTTATGATATGCATGTCAAGAGCATCCACATCGGTGTTTGTAACCTCTGAGTTGGCTTCGGGCACACACAGCCATGCGCGCACAGCCCGCCCTGCTCTCCAGGGGCCTGGGATCACACATGCGATTCAGTCAGGCAAAACATGTTGTGTTTATCTGCCT
>JAOXNO010000001.1:90010588-90020753 GCA_028565335.1 Limnodromus scolopaceus
GCTGTTTGAATAGGCGAGCAGCTGCCTGTATGCCCAGGAGGGAAAAGTGGGATTCACCTCCAGTGAGGTACCTCTAGTTGTCCAGTGATTTTGGTTTATGGAAATGGTCTCTTCCCCTGAAGACACCCACATAGCAAATTCAAAACAAGTTTCCATTAACTTCTCTTGCATTATTTTTTTTTTCAAATCCTGAATGTGCTCTATAGAGGCCCTGATGAATATCACTGCTCCACTGGTAGGTACCACAGCAGTAATGGAGAAAATTTTTTTTTTTGTTTTTCTTTTTTTTTGCCCCTAGGGAAGAAGGCAGTGCCAGCCATTGTCATTGCTGATGATCCTTACAGCCTCCCAGCACACCTCTTTTGCTTGCCTCCCACAAAGCCATGGAAACATTTCCTTATTCTCTTCTTGTGCATTCCACAGACTGAAAATAAAATCAGAGCAAAACAAGAACGAGGAAGGAATAAAATTGAAACAACAATCCTAAGAGAGATAGCAGTACTTATAACCTCCTTCAAACCTTGTATCCAAACATCTTAAGGCACTTCATGCAGCCATGATGCCCTGATGTGGTATGGTTAAGTGCTATTACCCTTTTCCAAGCAAGGGCCACTAAGCCAGAAACTGAAATGCAGTGTCCTGGCACCCAGATCTGTGTTTTAAACCAGAAATTGATTGTTGTGGGAAAAGTTTTGCCATACCTAAGTCTACACTGAGACAATTAAGTGCTCCAAAACAGGGACACTTCTATGAGAAATCTCATTTCCAAAATATTTAAAAATTATTCTCCTTAAATTATCTCTCACATATTTGTTAGTGTTAAAAACATAAAGAGGTTGTTTGTTTGTTTTTAACTTCCAGTTAAGGTAAGGTACTTTATTCTTAAATGAGTTAAAGCACACATTGTATTTTTCAGTTCTTATCATTCATACTTTTTTGGTCATAAGATCAATGGTTTTAATTTCTGGTTCTTGTGAGCAAGCAAAGTGTCTGTGCCTTTTCGGAATATGGCATGACACAGGGAAGTAACAGTAATTTAAACGAATTCAGTGAAATTCAAGAATGAAAAATCCTTATTCAACTTTCTCTTGAAATAAACAAAGTTTGCCCTTCAGCAAGCCCTTATAGAACATGTAGAAGAACATATGACTTTGACTCCATTCTAAAGTGTTTATTCAGAAGTAATACAGTCTGAGCACCAGAGCACAGTTAGGAGAGTCAAACCTCCTTTGTCTTTTATTCCTATAAAAGTTATCATAGTTCTGTCAGTGAGAGGTCTTGGGACCATGCCACTGATTCAGCAGACTAGAGAAGCTTCACAGGAGGATCTACACCATGTTAGACAATACAATCTGCCTTTTTCCCCTCCATTTCTGCCTTCCATAAAATGAAAATACCTCCAATTTGTAAAAAGCTTTGAAAGTTATAGAAGAAAAAACAGAGGGAAATGCAATGAACCATCATCCAGATCACTTACTAGTATATAGACTCAAGGATGACAAGATCTGATGCCCAAGGCAATGCCTACTTGAAGGCATTTCTCTTTCAATCTTAGTTGAAGAAATTAATTATTCAACTTTTTGTATTTATACCAGTTACAGACAACTAAAACCAACATTGGAACCTGAACAACCCCAGTGAATCAGGGGCTTTAATTCTCATTATATTCAGAATGGCAGGGCCCAGCTGGGAAAGGCAATCAGCTAACTTCTCACCAGCTGGCAACAATCAAGAATTAAGTGCATGGAGCGAGTGAGTGAGCTTCACTTCAGACACTCGAATGAAGTGATGTTTTACAGTGCTAATGTAAATACAGTTCAATGGAGATGATGCTGGCAGGAAGCCACAGTAAGGACATAAATTCATGGTGCTGGAAGACCAGCTTGGCTTGGCCTGCTGAAGTAGTTCACAAAGCAATCCAGCATCTCATATAAATAAACCTTTTACCCAGGTAGTAAACCAAGAGAAAGGCTGGATTTTCTATCAGACATCATGATTTAACAGATGTTTCAATTTCCTCCACAACTCACCCTTGTCCTGAAAAAGAATAAGTGAAATGAAAGAGGTTCTCAGATATGTCTGAGTAATTTCAGCTAGCCAGTTCAATTAAATGGTGCACAAGGCAAATGAGAAGCCACTCCCTTCTTGCTCATTCTCACTTGCATCCCACAAGATATTAATTGATACTGACACAAACTAGGAGATTTGCTGTCAATATATATCTTCAGTGGCTCCTTCAAAGAGGAGCCACAGAATCTTCTTGGATTATTACTTACTGGCATTCTGTAGCCTTCCCATTTGCCTCATGCAAGCTCTTTGTAAACACCAAGTCTTATGAATGCTTGGGAATCCCTCTAGCACCTGGTTTGACTGACACAGGAAGAGCACTGGAGATGGATGGCATCTGTAGGCGTGTGTGCTCACTGGCATCTGCAAATGCTCTGATGAAGGTAGTCTAAACCCAGTGAAAACACCACACAGGGGTTTAACTTTTTAGCTTCTGGTAAATCAAGTAGCTTTATCTTCCATCATCAGTAATGTATTATGCCACCAATTCAGTGTTGACTCAACGAAGGTCCTCAGTTTACCTCACTGTTTGCAGGCTGCTGTTGAACCCTGCCAGTTTCAAGAGCTGTGGGGCTATCCCTTGCAGCTTTTCCATTTCCTTCTTCAATACCGGCTTCCTTCAGCTTGAACCTGTGCAGTGGCTACTCACAAGTAGCTACTACGTTTTTGCTCCCTCCCTTGAACAGTTCTGCTTATGTTGATATTTTAGGGTATTATTTTTTATGGTTAGCTTTGTTCTCTCATAGTCTTTCAAATAAGCTGGAATCACATGTTCCCCAAACCACTCTGCTTTTAATTAGAGAATCACTATGTCTGAAGAGCTATCTGTGGCCACCAAGGCTGCATATGGTAATATAATGGACCTAAAAATTCCTTCTTCCCATTCTGGTTTTGGGGCAAAACAAAATTCTCTCCTCTCTCAAACCATCTGAGATCACAAAGCTCCATAGACATTACCAGCACCAATCCCTGTATCTTACATACATCACAGCATTCCCTTGGCAAAAGCATTCCCACAGCTCACACAGCAGTCTGTGCAATCTTCAGAAAACAAGGAAAACGTAACACACAGTTGCTGTACAGAAGATACCAGCAATGCAGCATGTCATGCCTGCTCTGTAGGATGACACCTCAGATGTCTGTGCTCCAGAGGAAGGCTGTGGGCACAGGGTCTCTGCTTACAACTGGACTTCACATAGTGCAGTACACAGCCCTTGTATACAACCTCCATAAGCATCAATGCAGACCCCAAGGTGTGATTTGGTATGAGTGCTTTTACCCCTAGTATGATCCCATGTCCCCAGTATGACTGTTGAGAGCCTGCATTTGACTGAAAAAGTAGGACCAACTTTTACATAAGGAAGAATATCTACCATGAATTACTAGCAACTTTGGATACCTGATTAGAGATGCCATCACAAGGGGCCTGGCTTTCCAAAAACTACTGGAGTCCAAATCTTACCTGTCAAACATCTTTGATAATACGTTTCCTGAACAGTAAATGAATGAGGCCCACATACCAAGGCATTTCTGCAGTTTGCAGACCTGGTCCAAACAAATGTGAGCTCTTTATGAAGTCAGTTGCTCAGGCCAGCTGTCCAGCATGCTCTTCCTCATCAGAACTTCTGATTTCATAACAGCTAGGCCTCAAACTCTGGGCTTGGAGGGTAAGGCTTCTCACATCTGGGACTGTCCTTGCCATCTCGGGCATGTCATGCTGACAGTGGGTGCTGCAGGTGGCGATTTAAGGTGTGGCCATTGCAGAAGTGGAACTGAAGTGGGCAAGAAAAGTAATTTACTGACTGATCGTGTACAAACACACCCAAATAAGGCTGTTCACATCCACATCTTCTCAAATAAAGAAGATGCTTACTCTTCTGATTTAAAATCAGGACAGTTGACCTTTTATTTTTAAATATCACAAAGGTAGAAGCAGCATGGAAGGAAAGGAGAGCTGCCAACGCATTCAGAAACAGTGGCATGTGTGGAGAGTTAGAGCAGTAATGCATATAGAGCTACTTCTAAAACCAGAGGAAGAGGATAACCTTCCCTGCCATGGCCAAGGTAGAAAGGAAGGTGATGAGAAGGGAAGGTTTAGTAGTGAGTGGCAATTTGTATCCTCCATCCCGACATCGACTGCTGGTCCATCAGCCAGTGTGTTTATGCTGTGGTAGGCAAGGCCATGCTCTCTCAGCCCACTTTGCCTGGGTGAGGCTAGAAGTTGCCGCCTAGCTTTGAAGCCTGCCCTCTGCTATCCCTGCTGTTCTCCTACTTTGAGCGCGGATCTTCATTCGTTTTTGTTTTCCTTTTCTATGTGCAGCTGCCTTGTTGAACTCTAAAAACCTTCCCCGGCATCAGGGCCACAGAGTCATTGCTGTCCATGCAACATGCTTAGTAAATGGGAGCAGGACACTTGGGTTTTTCAACAGACAAGCCCACAGCTAATACCATAGCATTCTATGGGATGGAAAAACTGCAGGAATGGGAATCCTGTCTTTTGTGGCTAAGGACAGGAAAGGCAGAAATACAGAGATGAGGTGATGAGAGGCCCACTAGTAGCAGCAACAGAAAAAATACGTTTTTAAAAATGAATCATACATTCCAGGGTTCAAAATATGCAGTGTCCTAAGACTGGCTGCTTTTAACAAGACATTATGGGCATTTATAGGGCATTCGTTTCAGAATTACAATGATAGAACTTGTGTCATATCCTTAGGAAGCTTTTCGAGGTAATACATGAGAATGCAGAACCATCCAAATGTTTGTTCATGTACTTTCCCCCACCCCCTGCTTCTGCATAGTTCATTGTTTCGTTGAATAGAAGAGCTCATAAGAGAAAACCCACTTTCAAGAACAGCAAGTCTGAGTCAATATCCTGTGCAGATAGAAAGGGAAGGGGAGCTGACATGGTTGAAGTCTATTCCCAACAGAAGGAGTGACACATCCAGACACTAAAATTTCCTACACCTTTGTTTCCGCATTTGCAAACTGCGGCTAACGAAAAGGCTGTCATGAGGCATAGGCTATATTTCAAAAGTGCCTTGCAGAGGCTTGGATATTGCTAAATGTCAGCCTTCGGTTCTAGGATCTCAAGTAGGAAATAATAGACATAGACAACATTATCCTCTAAGACAGGCCACAATGTGTGAAACAGGAGAAAAAATAGCATTGCCATAACAGCTCCTTTATGAATGGCGCGACAGGAACTGAGGCTTGTATTTATATGAGTCTGTACAGATCCACATATAAACACTGGCCTGAGATGGGTCACTGAATGTACTAAATGAAGGCACCATGGCATTGTTCTGCATTGTCCCACTTGATTCCAATAAAAACACTTAGCAATGCCTAACCACATATGTTTCTGACCTGCTAGGTAGTGTGTTATTACACTTGCTTCCTAGTATAACAGAAAAGGTATTTACCTTTTACAGAAATAGATCTGTGGTCAGAGATTTTACGACTAAAATAGGCTTATCACACAAACAGGGCTTCTAGTTATTGCTGCATTTCACCCTCAAAGCTTCTGTTCAGACTACAGGCTGCCTTCTAGAGGGCACCAAGTATTCAGCACGGGTGATAGAGAATTACCCTGGCCTGAATGGGTTCATTTTTTCCCCACATACACATTCCCCACATGAAGTGGCAAGTTTTTAAGTACCATTTTTCCCATTACAAGTGAGTTTGGCCTGTGCTGCCTTAATCACACAGTCCTCTGGCTGTAGAGCGAGCTAGAGAGGAGGGTGAGGGAAGAGACGCCTGTTTCAGATTAAGGGATTGTTCCAAAACTTTCTGTTCAATGCAAAAAACACAACAGCAAATGTTTACGCTGTGAAACAGCCAGAACCCTTCAAAAGGGATGGGATGGGAAGAATACAGTAGATGCAAAGGACTTCTTGCTACAACCTGTCCAAGGATGGCAAATGGAGAACCAGAGTAAGAATGGCCATTAGAAAGGGTGGGAATTAAGTTACAATCTTGCCACAGGATAATAAGGACTTCACCGTTCCTCAGAATTATTACATTTTTCAAACATAAGGTTTTCGTTAATCTTTTTTTTTTTAAGTAGAGAAAAAAGTATCAGTTCCAAAGTAAAAAAATCCAGCAATAATTCAACACTTTCCAAAATATTAAAGTTTGAAAAAGTATGGGAGAAAAAAAAGAATTGTGGCTTTCTAGACAGCTAAAGATTATAGAATGAGGTTATTGGATTTTCTGTGATTCTGTATCACTCTTTTTCCCTCTTATTCCTCACAGATTTATAAATCTTGGAAGCTCACTATGTAGCAGGCTTGTCAAATGGGGAACTCACCAGTAACTTTGCAGCGAGGCTTCCATTTTAATAGGCTTCTGATTAACGGAAGGATATTTTAATTCACTCTAAAAGAAGAACACCAGTATAATTTATATACAAACTTTATTTGGGGGTTAACTGATTTGAAAAGCAGAGATAAATTTGATACCATGAGGCCTCACACTGAGGCCTGAAGCTGGGGTAGGACTGTGAATGGCAACCCAACTTCAATACTGCCTGGGAACAGGTTATTGCTTTAGTGGACAATTTTATTTTTCATTTAGAGTAAACTAACAGCTCAAGTCCTATGGGTCAAATGCTCCTCTCATATCTGTTGGCCTAATTGTCACTGTTGTTATATGTAAACATTTCTTTTCCTTGCAGAACCATTGGCTGTTGAATTCAGTGCAATAAAATCGGACAAAAGGAAGTTTGTATGGGTTTGAGGCATCCATATATGTCACTAGATGGCGTTGCAAAACAGTTATGGTATAGTGTAGTGGAAAATCACAAGGTTGTGTAATAGGCTGCTGTGTTACTGTGTAATGTCGCAGTCAATCTGTTTATGTATACACGGTCACTAAAACACACTTGGGTACCAGTTCCATCACTTTTAAGCTTGTTTAACTCACATGTGAATAGACTGAAAGAATCAACACATAGAAATAATAGTTTTTCTTTACAACAGCCCTTACACGCTGCTCCCGCGAGTGTAACAACATACTCATTCATACCAAGGTAATCCACAAAAACAGGGACAGTGACAAATGTAGGGCTGTTTCCATAATGAATACGGCCTTGACTTGGAAAAATCTGTCAAGCACATTTCGAACACCAAGAAGATGACTTTGTCACTGCCTTCCTTTAAAGCCTGTGGTGTAGCTGATTTTCTAAAAATTATATGGGGAGGTGCTATGTCTATTATTATTTAAGATCAGCTCATTGGACCTTAACAGTTTACAAAGTAAAAGCTAGAAGTCAGCTTGCCACACTGCTGGGAGCTCTGGGAATCAAGCTGGTATCCTGTCTCCCACTTTACCTGGACTAGGGCTGTCAACTGCATTTAGCTCCAAATTACAACTGCACTTCCACTTGCCCCCTTCCAGCTCCACCTTCAGTTACGGCTGCATAGCTGCACTGGCAGCATTAGAATTGGCAGATACAAGAGAGGAGGACAATTCAGCCGTGCCTTCACAGTTTAGCTAACGAGTTTGCTGATGATGCGTAAGCCTGGCGGAGCCCAGCTCCCTCACCAAGAGCTGTGCCTGTTCTGCAGGGCCAGCAGCCTCATGTTTACATAGGGTCAAGTCACACCTGAAGCTTGGGTGACACTTCCTATTTTCCTTCTTTTTGCATGGGATGCACGTGTGTATTCAATACTCTCCAGAACTGGAATGCCAGAATGAGATGGAGCAGATGCAAAAGGCCAATACAGTCATCTAGGACTTATTCCCTTGCCAACAAGATATCCTCTAGCACTCTGCCCAGTCCAGATTTAATTGACTCAGGCATCACAAGCTCTTGCCACCTCTCTGGGGGAGTTACTTGAAAAGTTTTAATACATCTTCTCCTTATCCTCAAAAGCCTCACCCTAGACTTGCTTTGTCCAGGGATACCATTGCGCCAACCTTCCCAGCAAAAAATCTCCTGCTCTTTGATTCTTCATATCACAGCCTGGTGGCCTGTCATTTGCCCAAGCTTAACATATCTGCTACTTTCACTATCTCCTCATAAATCAGTCTCTCAGTCTCTCAATAACTTGTGTTGTTCCTCTCAAAGAGAATTAAATCTCTCCCTCTATAAATAGTCCTGGTTGGTGTTCCAGTCTGTTGCTGATCTTTCCATTACCAAAACTTCTTGACATTTTATAGCCCACCGTCTGCTGTGCATGATGGCATGCAGATGTTAGTCATACAGATGTCAGACATTTTTGGCTACCAGTACAGCAATAAAGAAATATTTCTCTAACTCAAAAACTTGAGAACTTGCCTTAAATGAACTAAGTAATGAAAGGTAGTTCTGTATTGAGTTCCCTTTGCTTCTGGCTGTTGATGAATAAAATCTCATTTTGCCACTCACATTTGGGGGAAAAGAAGGTCATTCTTCTCCTTCATATTGTTCCTTAGAAATCCCTAAAACCTCCCCACACCATGGCCAATGAGTTAATTGTCATAAATTTGGCCACTGGTGGGCTACCACAATGGCCTGGCACTCCTGCCTCCATTCTCTCCTTGTCCCTTGATTCCTCACATTTATCTACCCACCTATTGTCTTCAATAGAGATTATCATCTCCCTGAAGAAAAGATTTTCTTGATGTTCCAGATTTTTGATTGCAGGTACAATAGCATCCTGGCCAGAGCTGGCTACTAATAGCCACCATGGATGAAATAATAAAAGGATTCATCATAATGAATTCTTAACAGTTAAGAAGAATAAGGTTATATCAGATGTAATCGTGTATTTCCAAGGGTGAGATTAGGGGCAAATAACCTCAGAGTGTTGGTCACAGTTTTAGCATCAGACAACTATTAGCAATAGATATTGCAGTCAGTTTTCAAGAGGGGGGTATTAGTGGAGGTGTGACGCCAGTACATTTCAGTAGGTAGTTTTTGATAAATTGCAATCTTGTTAGTCCATAAGAGGATTGGGTTGCTTTTGCTGTTGGCTTTTTTTTTTTTTAATCTCTGTGAGCGTAACAACTATAATACTAGTAACACAAATGCAAATCAGTGTGAGGAAATAGAACAAAACAGATTTGGTATCTGGTCATCTGCTTTGTATCCTGCAGAGATGTGATAGATCCCAAATGGTTTTGGAGAGCACGGATATGTGGCCTCATGCTTCTGAAGATAAGAAAATCTCCAGATTTTCACTATGGGAGGTGAAGCAAGTTGGCTACTTCATAAGCATCTGCATCATGTGATCGTTTAATATTAGCCATCTCTGTAAAAAGGGCACTGAAGAGAACTAGCGATCCAAATACAAGTAGCATTTTCAACAGCAGTAGATATGTGTAAATTAGAATTCCTTACTCCAACAATGTGATTTTCTAAGATATCTTCAAGAAGTAAGACATCTAAATCACCTTTTACCCATGCCTATATCACTGTACATTACTTGGACGTGGACACATACACTCAGAAAATTTTGTATTTCACTGAACAATGTCTGCTATATCTTGATTCTTCCAGTGCTGACACACATATGTAAAGCAGCTTTAACAGTTCTGGTCATTTGTGTGTTAAATTTCCATTGCTACTGGAAAAGTCCCAGGTCACCTCCCCTCAGTGGAAGCAGGACCTTGCTATAGTAATTATGGAAAAAATAACAACATCCAGACAGGAAAAATTGGACCAATTATTTCACCTGGGATCTCTTTCACAACACACTTGCTTTCTCGTTTCTTCTCTCTCCTCTTTAATTTTTGGAAGGCTGTGATCTCCCTTAAGTTTTCAGCTTAATTGTATCCTATAAGTATGAGCAAAATCCAGGACTCTTCACTGAAGAGAGGAACTTTGCCATTGATTTCAAGGCAGCTGGTTTCACATATCAAGAACACATGTGGGTTTATGTACAAGGTTGCCTTTAACATGAAGATTAAGAAATCAAAACCAGCAATGGAAATATCAGTCCTTACTATATATTTCTCTGAATAAATCTGTTACACAGATTTCCCTCTGTTTTGTTTTGTTCGTTTTGGAGATCAGTGATTGTCAAGCAGGTTTTATCATAGAATCATAGAATCATAGAATTGTCTAGGTTGGAAGAGACCCTTGGGATCATCGAGTCCAACCATCTACCCT
>JAOXNO010000001.1:90020853-90033592 GCA_028565335.1 Limnodromus scolopaceus
CAAACTTGCTGATGATACGCCCTATGTCCTTATCGAGATCATCAATAAAGACGTTAAACAGAAATGGTCCTAACACTATAACTCTCTAAGGTGAGGTGACAGGGGAATAAATGCACTTCTGGTCTTCCAGGTCTACACAGGACAGGCCTCCTACCACTGTTTCTACTGTGTTTCAGACCATTCCTTGGAAAGAAATGTTGACGACATTGGACTGCTTTATCCCATGTATTTAGATAGAAGCTGCCTGGACTGGGAAATCATTCACTACTCATACGGTATGTACAGAGGTACTAAACTCAATGGCAAGAAATTACTGCACTATAGTAATACTAATTCTTCTAGTACACAGGCACTCAAGTGCTCCATAAACAGACCACAACAACAACCTGCCAGAGAAGGGCAGTGACAGTTTGTCTTTGAATGCTTAAAAATAGGAATGTGCATGGTCTCTATACACTGTAAGGGAATCAGATCTAAAAAATAAACCTTAAAATGCTATCTAAAGTATAGTCTATCAGATGTGTGATTTCAGATGTGAGTCTCTACAGGGGTATAATCCAAGAACAGCAGCAATATATTAATAAAACATGCTTCGACCACATTTTTTTCTGGCAGATAGTACTTTTGCACTGGAGCCCCAAATATATAATGAAATCCAGATCTCACTAGTTGCTGGAATGTCCTTTGTGAAAAATGTCTCTCGCCCTGCAGTTGAAAATTTAGCTGTGGAATTTATGTGCATAAGTTCTTCCACCTTTAAAAAGTATTTTTTATCCTGCATGAAAATATAGACACTGATTGCGCATGGCAGAGACCACTCCCTACCTCTGCTGAATATCCTAATCCCTTCTGCACCAATTTTGTTTATGTGAATTTATTGCCTGTGAAGTAGACTACCTTAGCAACTTCAAAACCCCAGATTTTCTATTATTGTTTGATTAAAAATTAATACCAGTATTGCTGAACAGGAAAGAGATGCATATGTTTGTCTCCTCAGTGTGAGACATTGTATCAGGGACCAGGATCCTTTTTTATTCTTTGCTTTTTCTGCTAGGGAAATTGTTAGGATTCAACTGCATTGTTAACTTTCGGCCTGGTGGAAACATATCCACATGGCCAAATTGGGTTTGGTTCCAACCTGAGCTCAGATTGGGTCACAGACCTTAAGAAAACAAACAAAACCCCTAGTTCCTAAACCCTTTGGACCACTGTCATGCCTCAAGACTTCTCACACCATTTTGCTCCCTCTTCATATGTTTTTAGTTGAAATCACCAGAGTAGTCAGCCATGTTCTGTTGCCAGCTGCTGACCACTCACCGTCATCTCATGAATTATGGGTTGAGAATTAGCTGTCTACATCTACAGATGTCTTCTGTGCCTATTTCTGCTTCCAGAAGTAGCACAGGGCGGTCACTGGATTCATGTCCTTGTAGCCTGGTGGAATGATGAGACTAACCAAATCAGCCATTTGCCCCAGGTGAGTAGACTCTGCCCCTACACAGCCACTGAAGGGAAACAAAATTCTGCAAGGAAACAGGAAGAATTGTATTCACCAGCGTATTCAGGATGCTGGCATGGATCTTCCCAAAGCAAAGAGAATCCCTAACAGGAGGCTGTGATACCTTCATCCCACTCTAAATGATTCTACAGCTTTTGACTCAGTTTTCTAAATACTCCAGTTTAAGCAGATACTCGCCCATTTCTTCTCTGTCTCCCAGTGTGCTTCTCCAAGGTTTGGGGGTAGTGGACACTGGTGCTGAAAATTAATTCAAGGAAAGAACTTAAGAGCCTTGGCTTCCAACTACTTGCATTCCTTTTGCTCATTTTTTTGACCCCCCCTACAGACCCTTGGCCTGTGGAGCACTTGACAGTCAGAGCCCCACCGCAATGGGTCCCTCCCTCCTCTGCCACCCACCGAGGAAAGATGCCAAAAGCGTCTGGCGGAGATCTACTTCAGCCTGAAGGAGATGAGGGAGAGCCACAGGCTGCCACTGAGACATAGGAGAGTCTATTCACACAATGGAAAGAGAAAAGAGTGAGTCAGCTGAAGATTAAATACTCTAATGCGCCTGATAGCATATAAATAAAGGGGCATGAATGCCTGCAAGTGAGCATACACAACAAGAAAAGTTGTACATTATCTGCACATGATAACATTTCCAGCTGTCACTTTCAGGCTTCAACTGTCTTCAGTCTGACCCGAAGCAAAGGGACATAAAGATTAAATTCTCATTCTACTTCAGTCTTTTGCCTTAGCTTGCCTTGCCTTCCCCCCATATAGCCATGCGAGCACAAAAGTGAGGTGAAACTTCAGTATACACTTAAGTGCTCCTCTGACTTAAAACCATCCAAAGATTTGAATCTTCTCCATTGACAAATAATGAATGTTAGGACAAGAATGTGTGCAGCCATGTAACTAGTAACTTTTTATATTCATCCCTAAAGCATTCTGACACGTAATCACCGAGAGTAATCACTGAGCACAGCCCTGTTTTGGAAGGCTCTTTTATTGCTGAACCATAGCATGGTCTGGTTTTTAAACATGATCCTCCTCCACTCCTACCCTTTCAATTTTATAATCAAAACAAGTCTTTAAAAAAAAACCCAAACAATTTTTTTTATTTAAATTACAGTGTGCATGAAAAAGATTTGTAAGCCAGAAAATTTTAAGATAGATAATGAGACCCACAGATATGTAAGGAACAACCCCCCCTGAATCAGTGGGCTCTGTTTTCTGGCAGAATCTCATTGAAGTTCCTCTAGCAGTGCAGAGGAGAGCTGAGTCTTCCCTGGTAAGTCAATGAGCTGATTGTATTGCAGGACAATTTCTACTTGATCTTCTTCCAAGTGTGCAAAGCCATAAGTGGTTGCATTTGTATAAAACAGTTGTCAAAGAGATCAAAACTGGGAGCTCTGCATTAAGAATCTGAGTCCTAGTATTTGTGCAAAGCGAGAAGTTGCATAAGCACCAGCTTCCATCCTGCTTAAATCTGCTTTGTGCCACAAAATGGGGCCACGAGAGACAGGAATTTCCCCTCTGTTCAGAAGGGCTCAACATCGGCTGGCAGTTCCCCAGACAAAGGAAGGGAGAAGGACAAAGAAAGCATGCCAAAGAAAGGAGGTGGCACAGGTCAGTGTTCAGAACTATGTTAACATACAGCCCTCTTGTGCAGAGGTGCAAAAGTGAGATGGGAATCCAGGCCCTTGCAGCTGGTGAGTTCATTGTCGAGGCCAAATTCATTTAGTTGTGCAGGTATGTGATGTGGGAGAGGTAACCAATAGCACTTCATGGGATAATCATGAGACGCCAGTAGTACAGCTTCCCTGTGGAGTTATACTGCCATAAGAGAGGGACGTTGGCCTCACTTGTTGATGATTGGAGCTAATGAAGTCTCCTTTTCCTAATCGACTCAAGGACTATTTCTGTGACTGACTGACTGTAACTACCCCAAGACTGTTCCTGTGGTTTTCCAAAGGCTACACCTCAGCAGCTGTATTATTGAGAAACCATTTGCAGCACACTGCAATGGCTTTATCGCTTCCACCAGCTTGTGACCAGGTAACACTGTTTGCAAGGCCAGCAGATGGCAATCTCTGTATTCGTTTGTTCTTATGTATAACTCTTCTATTGTAGTATATATAACACCAGTTGCATCAGTCAGTTTGGGGTAGAACTTGTGTCAGTCCTGGCCAGAAGATGTTTTGTTCTCCCTGGCTGACATTTCCATCCCAGATGTCAACCAGATGTAGAACAAGAAATGGGTCTATGTGAGAGCCTTCCTCGCTCCAGGAAGCTCTGTAAACTGGACAAGGAGAGGTGCTAAACTCAAGGCCAACTCGAGCACAGGCCAATAATAACACCCAGACGTCAGAATTTCACTGCATCTCTAATATAGCCTGAACCTTTTGAGCCGGAACCCTGTCAGTACCCAGGAGGCTCAAACTCAGTTTAAAACATTTAATTTTAAAGCTTGTAATATTTATTTTTAAGGCCCAAAGCATCACATTGCATCACCAGTTTCTAAGCAGCATTCCTGGGGACTCCACAGAAAAATGTATATTTAAAAAGTGAAGACTCAAACAAGGCCACCCTATTTATCAAAAGCGCCTTTCTATTTTAGGAGCTTGATCTGACTAACCAGGCACTGCTCTTTTTATTATGGGTCACCGCCTCTGCAAGCCTCCCTGTACTGACTCCTTTTCCTGCTTACGTACAGGGGGCTGCAGCTCAGTTCCCCTGTTTACACTATTAGTTGTTATTTCTCCAGCTGCTGGCTGGGTTATGACCCGAGTCAGATCACTAATAATAGCCTCCTCCCCTCTCAGGAAAGCGAGGAGCCAGAGGGGTTCAAGAAACCTGTCCCTTCTAAGAGCATCAACAATGTCTGGCTTCGCAGGATTCAGGCCCTAGTGCTCTCTACTCTAATGACCCCCCACTGGCATCAGCAGGGGAATCTACACCTGCTTCGCTGGCTCTCAGCTCCCCAAGCACTCTACAAAGCAGCTGATGCCAGTTTCCCAAGGCCCTTGTCTCCTTTCACCTTCCACGCAATCAGTTTGTCCACCATTCTCTGGAGGATTGCCTGGGAGCCAACTGAAAAAGAAAGTTCTTCCCACTCACACGTCTGGTTGTCTCCTTCTTTCTGCTGCCTTATTTCTCTAGGTTGTGTAGGACTGAGAAGGAATCCTAGTTCAGGAGGCAGCTGACTTTCCGTTTCATTCCTTAGCAGCTGAAATAATGGAGCTGTGCACACAACCCTTGACACATTTGATGTTTATATTTTTAGGTCTGATACCTAAAGCAGAGCGTAGAAAGACGCACAGTACTGTCAACCTTAAACAGATAAATATTTTCCCTTTGTGGACATAGCATTAACTTTCAGTTCCTTATTGAAACCACTCTGAGGGCTACGGCATCTGTACATTGCATTTCAGCTTTCTCAAATTGCTCATGTCAGCCCAATGGGCTAGAGAACTCATTTCCATAAGCCCACAGAGAGCTGCACTCTTCAGGAGTGGATGCCTTTTTGATCTCAAGTTTCCTACATAGATGTGTCCATAGGGATCTCATTCCATCCTTTTGCCATGACTTCCAGTTCAGCCAAGAATGTCTCTTAGAGGCTTGATTTGAAGACTAAGCAGCAGAAAACCATCACATTCTTGTGGAAATTATCCCAGAGGTTAACGGAGATCATTATTTAAAAATTGCAAGTAATTGCAATTACTTTAAGTGTGCATTTGTCAGGATTTAATTCCTAATCATTGGATATCCTTCTGCCTTCCTCTGCTGGATTAAAAAATTATTTACTTTCAGAAGATTCTTTCCTGTGGATGCATGAGCAGATCATGACCAAGGCGTGCCCGTGCCTTCCACATAGTTATTTTCCCAGCCCCATTTCAATGGGATCATATCCAAACATCAGCTCACTTCTTGAGCCCTTTGCAATCCTTTTGAAAAGCTTGATGTGCGTGGCAGTAACCTCCTTATTGCTACCATGTATGACTTCCTAACTTCTCATTGACATGCTGGCAGACTTTCTCCTTGCTGCAATATAACACTAAAAGGTTATTTCCAGTGGCTTCTACACCATGACATTTAAGTCCCCTTACAGAATAGCTGAATTTTAGGATATTGTTCTTTATCTTATGCATGTTTTGTGCATATTTTTTTTTGTTTCGTGCTGTATGACCTTGCATTGGCCCTTTAAAATACATGTTCTCTTTACCAGAAGTCCCATGTTGTTCTGTATAAATTACTTTCTGAAAAATTTGGATGCCGAGCATTTCCAGCAGCCATTTCAAGTTTATTCCTCACCTCAGATAAAGATGCTAAGAAGCATCAGCCTTGGAAATAATCCCTGTGGCTCCCTGTCACGTTGTGGGCTAGTCTCTCTCTATAGCTGCCTTACAATCCATCATCTTCACTGATCTGCCACCCTTTGATACATTTAAGACAGATTCTGTAGCATGCTGCTTTTTTAAATGAGGTTGGCAGAGCAAAGTCCTCACAGAAATTCTTTAGTGTATCTACAATTAGATAGAATAGACAGCAGAGATAATAAGGAAATTTGTTTCTTTCCTTTGTTGTCATGTATTGAGTGTGTTTTTCTTGGCTTCATTACACCTATGCAGACAAATGATGTTTTGCTTCTGTGTGGTTTCAAACTATCACCAACAACAAGAAAATTGAGGTAATTTAGTTTTAAAAAAAAAGAAAAAAAAGAAAACCCAAATTAAATACCTGCCTTCAGCTTTGCAGGGTCACTTTTTTTCAGTGTTTGTAATAAAACTGGAGGAAACATTTAAATGAAAACATCATTTTGAATTTTCTTTTCTTTAAAATGTCACATTGAAAAGTGTAATGTTTAGGAATTTTTTTTTCTCTTGTCAAGATTAATAAAGCAGCAGACCTGCCACTAATTCAAGTGGAAAATGTTACTTACCCTTGCTCCACAGAGCTCTAGTTTTGTGGTCCTTGTGAGAGGTACGATCCCCTTACTTCCCAGCTGATGCGTGATATGATATTCTGGGAGAGCCTGTGCAGTTTTGCACTTATGTTAATGCAAGCACAGGCATTCAGCATCCTCCCCGAACTGCAGGGCAAACCACTGGCCACAGAATCCAAACTGTGGACACATTATTAGCAAAACCACTACTAATGTTTATCAGTGCACTGGACAACTTTTAAAGTAAAAATGAAGCAAGTTAGGAAAGAGAGAAAGAAAAGAAAGTTTTTTATCCTTGAACTATTAATTTCAAGAGAAGTAGAAGGTGCACCTTCCCCACCTCCTCCACTCCCAGGATAACTGAGGTCAAATCCAGTATGTTATCACGGAAATGTAACAGCATATCTGTAAACAAGTGAAATCTTGGAAAACAGTAAAAGTAGCATTAAGGTCTTGGATGGTTTTAGGTGTTACCCATCAACTACAATTAAGTGGTGTTTTACACTGAAGGTGCATGACATACTGAAGCCAGTGTGAAACAGCTAAAGGCCAGGTGCTCTCAATATAGCTGTGCCCGTTTACGTCAGCTTAATAGAATGGTGTCATTGACACCATGAAGGGAGAGCAAAGGACATGACCCTGTCTTTACCTGTGTCTCTTTAGGTATATTTACACCTTTTCTGTTTGTTTATTTCACTGCTAGTGGACATTCATGGGAAACACATGTGGCTCTAATTTTAATACAATAATAAAGTAAACATTCTGATATCCTTAAAAACTACAAATTAACAACCACCCATGCCCATATGATGTTTGCAGAAAAGACAACACCAACCTACGTGAGGGCCTGAAAGAGAAATTGGTTGGAGAGTGTGGAGAAACTGAATTTCACTGGAGTACTCCCAGAAAGCAAACAAACAAGGAAAGGGGGAACAGGAGACAGAAATAATGGGGTTAAAAAACAATAACACTTGAACACCAGAGCTGTTACTGACACCAATGGGGAAATGCACTTCTCACAGGACTAATTT
Source organism: Limnodromus scolopaceus (assembly GCA_028565335.1). Taxonomy (NCBI): domain Eukaryota; kingdom Metazoa; phylum Chordata; class Aves; order Charadriiformes; family Scolopacidae; genus Limnodromus; species Limnodromus scolopaceus. The sequence continues at coordinate 90,028,331 of JAOXNO010000001.1, forward strand.
TTATGCAGACTGTGTCAGTTTAATGGGAAGAAAGAGAAGTCGAGGTTGTGGAATGCCAGGGAGCTGGGACGTGTGGAGGAAAGAGTTAAAGCTGGAGGCACCCTCTCTGAAGTGCTCTGTGATGCTGTGCAGTGTTTCAGCCCCCAGAGCCTTCCTCCTCCTCCTCCCTCCCTGTGTCGGAGTGGGGAGGAGGCGGGTTCTGCTGAGCTGTTAAATCCTGAGTGAAGTTTCCCCCATTTCCAGTGGCCACCGTTGTCTGAGGCTGGTTGGGAGCAGGGCTGGGGTTACCCTGACATTTCTGGGACTGCGGCCAGCCAAGAAGGGAAAGAGAAGAAAAGACGAGCCTTTTACAATTTGCTTTTGTCGAAGTGTGGAGAAAGGGGAAAGGGAAGCGTCCTTTCTTTCTTTTTTTTTTTTTTTTCAGCATCACATTCCTGTGTTTTTCCTCAGCCTGGAAAATATATTAATGCTGGTGCCTTACTCTCTGGAAACAAAGGAGCTAAACGGAACCAAGGAAGCAAGAAGTGGGAAGGAGGCTTGGGAAGTTTAAAGGAGAGAGACTCGGAGCAGCTGGGATCTCCCTTTTCTTAAATGAAATCCCTGCCTGTGTGGGTAACTGGTAGAGCAAAAAGCCAGACCTGCAGGTAAATGGAGAAGCAAAGATCCCAAAGGAAATTTCCGCTAACATCATCCCGCTTGTCAAGAAGGTGAAGAAGAAAGAAAGCTGAAAGAGACACAGGGAGACAGACCAGCTCTGGGACCTGTTGGGCTGCGTAAAGATAAACCACAGGGCAGCAGCAAAGCTGTATGGCATTGATCTCCTTTTAAAGGAAAAAGACGCGAAACCTTGTTGCTGGAAGGGGAACTTCCCTGAGAGTGTAAGTCTCAAGTCAAGTTCTTGGCTTTCTGCTCTACGTACTGAACCCTTTCTCTGTGCATGTTTGCATGTGTACAAGTGAAAGAGTGAGAGAGAGAGAGAGACAGAGGAGGATGCAGATCAGTGTCCTTTTGGACAGAGTCATATTACAGACAGATGATCTCATTTTTGCATAAAATGATCCATTTTGTGCTTTTCCAAAAATAACTGTAAACTGTACAAAGCCACCAGGGCAGGACTGAGGTGTAATCAGCGCTTTTAAATCGCAAAAACTAGCCAGCCTGTGCTTTGCTTTTTTTATCACTTGCGCAAGATATCATCATACTATTAACATCTAACTTTTTCTCTTTCTCCTCCTCCCCTCCAGCAGATTGCACAATGAACTGGAGGCCAGCTCTCAGCTTAGCCCTGCTGTGGGCAGCGTGGCTAGTGTGCGGCTCTGAGAAGACGGGGAAGCTAGAGGAGAGAGGGAGCCATGGTGTTAGGAAAGTGCCCCTGGCTTACAGGGCTCCAAGCAGCCTCCTCAGAAGGTCTGGAGCATCCCTGAGGAGTTCGAATCCCCAACACCCCGTCACCAAGAGGGATTCTTCAGCACCTCCAAAGGCACCTGCCAATCTCCTGCATGGGGAAGTACGTTCCCAGGCCAGAGGCATGGGGACCAGAATGAGACGGGTACAGAGACTCACAGCTGCAGCCAAATACTCCAAGTCCGAGATGATTAAGGACGAAGGGATATCCTCTGCCTCCCAGTCACGAGTGGTACGTTTCCCTTCAGGGCCAAGCTCTCCCAATGTCCTGGCCAGCTTTGCTGGGAAAAATCGGGTGTGGGTCATTTCTGCCCCCCATGCCTCTGAGGGCTATTACCGGCTCATGATGAGCCTGCTGAAAAACGACGTTTACTGCGAACTGGCTGAGAGGCACATCCAGCAGATTGTGTTGTTCCATGAAGAAGGGGAAGAAGGGGGAAAAGTCAGAAGGATAACCAACGAAGGAAAAATCCTGGAGCAGCCACTAGATCCTGCCCTCATACCTAAGCTCATGAGCTTTCTGAAACTAGAGAAGGGGAAATTTGGCATGGTGCTGTTGAAGAAAACTCTGCAGGTGGAGGAAAGGTATCCTTATCCAGTCAGGCTAGAGGCCATGTATGAAGTTATTGATCAAAGCCCAATCAGAAAAATTGAGAAAATGAGGCAGAAGGGCTTCATCCAGACTTGCAAAGCAGCTGGGGTGGAGGGACAAGTGGTTGAGGAAGGCAATAATGGGGGCAGCACCCAGCCTACCCCTGGTGGTGGACATGTCCAGGTGTCAACAAGGAAGGAGGAGCCAAGGAGGAGCAATAATCAGCCAACAAGGACCAAAACAGTGAGGAAACCAATGACAACCACAGTGGCTACTCCTCTGCCTACAGTAAGGACCACTACCCTCCCTCCCACCACAACTACCCGTGCTACCACCCGCGCAGTGACAACAGCAAGCCGGTCTACGACAACAACTACACCCCTCCCCACCACGCAGAGGACTTGGACCACAAAGTCGCATTCCACCACAGAGTACCACAGGCTGCCAGTAGCCCCTGATGTCACCACGCCACGAGTCACAGCCTCTGAGGATTTCTACTCTCCTGTGTGGAAGGGAAACCGCAGGGACCGGCAGCGCGGCCACTCAGAGAAACACCCAGTGGCCACACGGAAACCAAGCAAAGCTGCCCGCTATGACAGTTTCACAGAAGTCCCAACAGCTCCCTCAGTGCACTACACAAAGGCAAATGTGGGTAGATTTAAAGATAACCGAACAGATAGGAAGGAGTATAACCACAGGGACCTGAATGTCACACCAGGGCAACACAAACCAACTAAGAGTAAACCACCAAAAAAGAAGGCCCAAGAAAAGATACTGAGCAATGAATATGAAGATAAATATGACCCGAGCAAGCCTGCTGGTTCCCATTTAGAGGAAGAGATTGCAGCAGGAAATATTCCCCCAAAGAAAGGAAAAGAATCAAAGAAGCATGAGCGAATGGATAAACCTGAGAAGAAGAAGAAGAAGGACAGACCTGACAAGCTTCAGAAGAGTGAGAAGCAGTCCAAGAAGGACAAAGCTGACAAAAAGAGCAAGCAGGACAAAGATCGTAGCAAGAAGAACAAGAAGGGGAGCAGGACTGAGAATGAGGATTTCCCCAAGCCCAACAAGAAGCCTTTCCCACAGCCTCCCAGGAAGTCGGTGACCGATCTCCTGGAATATTTTGAAGGCAAAAGGCGGCTCATTGTAAGTAACTCATTCATCTGAATCTTATTTAATATATTAAGTAAAATCTCCCTCTTAGTAGGAACATGTAGAACCGAATGTTTATAGTTGTTTTGCGTTATTCTTTGTTGGTGCTTTTGTTTAAGAGGTAAAATTTCTAGACCCAAACAATCATTTCCAACAGGGAAGGATTCACAGCCTCAGGTTGGAAATCTTACATGTAGTATGAACATCAGTCAGCCAGGAATTAGGCTTAAACCTCTTCCTAGTCCCTTCCATGCGCCACCATTTAGCCATCAGATTATTTTGTTTCCAGTGGATAGGTAGGTGCCATGATCTGTACAGATATGATCAATAAAATGAAGTTCTAGTGTGGATTACATTTCGATGCTCAGCATGTCCTGCCAGCTGGCACACCTGTTTTATATTGCTGCTGGTGTCCTAAAACTGGAAGCAAGCCAGGTGGCTTGGCAGTACTACTGCATGTCTGACTGAGGATACGCACAAAGGCGTATGACCAGATGCCCTGAGGTGGGATTGTTACATTTGCTATTCTTTCTGATGGGAATTTGGCATTCAAATCTCGTAGACATCTTCAGAGATCCCGTGCAAACTTTATTTTGTTTTGGGTTTTTCCCCTGCTGTTTTTATTAAACTATAACACTATGGGAAGTTTTCAAGTCTGAGAAACTCAGCACGGTCTGGAGTTACTTGTCCCAGGGTTTAATAGTGTTGTATGTTTTTCCAACTACTTATCTGAAAAAACACTTCACCTGGGACAGGAAACAGTTTTAGCTGTAGTACAAATGTTTTTTCTGGCAGATGGCACATACCCTGCAAGGTACACTTTGAAAAACAGTTCTTTAAAAATATTATTGTGGGAGCTGGTTTCTTGCAATTATTCCACTGCAAGCTGGCCTGTTTCACAGTTATTGTCCAATAGTTGGTGTCACAAACATAGCTTTGACTTTCCAATAGCAATAGCTAAGATGCCAAACTAAATTTTCAACCATTGGAATTTAATAATCAACCATTGGAATTTAATAATAATTCTGCTAGCGATTCACAGACCTGAGCAGAAGCTGGCTTTCTTCTCCCCCTGCCTGTTCTTCCAGCTGTAGGGGCTGTGCAGGGCTAGCAGACTTGCATTCCACAACGTGATGGAAATGGAGAAGAGACATATAGTTGAAAATTTTGAACTTGATTGAATTTTGAAAAAAAATGCCCATCACTTACTTGTTAACTAACAGTTAACTAAATCAAAAGTTCAGAGAGAGAAAATGCACAGAAGTTTGGGATCTTTGAAACTTGGTTGTGTATCTCAATGTTGAGGCTTTCAAAATACGTGCAGTATCAGGACAAATAAAAACGAATTTGAAAAAAGAGCCAAAAGCAGAGCTCACAGATGTCAGACTGTGAATTCGTGACACCAACACAGTCCCAGCAACTTAAAGGCTGGTCTGAAATTTGAACCTTCTGATACTAGGCCACCTATCAGCTGCATCTCCAAGAAAAAGAGTTGCACAATCTCAGGCTGTCAGGCCAAAACTCACTGAAGACAAATGATTATGCCATGCTGCACCTACTTTTCCAGTATCTAATGCCATCCTCAGCCTGCTTGTTCTGAAGTTTCTTGGAGAATAGGTTTGATTTGGTCATCAGTAAAACCAGTGGCTGAACTCTGTCTCTGCCACGCAGGGCACGTGTGGAAAACAAACTTCTCAAGCTGCTTTGAATCCACACACATGCCTATTTGCATCCCTTCCTATCAAACTCTTCAGCTCCCTTAGGGTCAGTCCTTCCAGCTAGATGAGCTTAGCCGTTCATAAGTCTTCAAACTCCCTCTCTGGAGAATTTGCCCACACTGCTGCAGAAGTGGCTCTACCGGAGTTATTCCCCATTGCTTTGCTATACTTTTGTCTTTCAACAGCTTTAATAGAGTGGCTCCCAGGGACTTTGTTTCAGTCCTCTTATAGAATCATAGAAACGTTAGAGTTGGAAGGGACCTTAAAGATCATCTAGTTCCAACCCCCCTGCCGTGGGCAGGGACACGTCCCACTACAGTAGGTTGCTCAAAGCCCCATCCAGCCTGGCCTTAAACACTTCCAGGGATGGGGCATCCACAACTTCCCTGGGCAACC
>JAOXNO010000001.1:90033692-90049344 GCA_028565335.1 Limnodromus scolopaceus
CTGTCACTACACTTCCTGACAAAGAGTCCCTCTCCAGCTCTCCTGTAGGCTCCCTTCAGATATTGGTAGGCTGCTATAAAGGCTGCTATGCTCTCCCAAAAGTCTTTTGAGAGAGATGTGGGTTTTTAAGTCCCACACATCATTAAAGATTTCAGATCGCAGATTTCAGTGTGAATTTCAAACATCCAGGATTTTGAAGGTCGTTCTGGGTTAAGTTCAATTAATGACAACTACAGGACCTAGCTGCAGAAACTGAAAAAATGTGCGGGTTTTGAGTCCTGCAACCCCACCTCTCTATAGTTGGGTTTTTATTCCAGTCTTACTAATGTTGAGAAGGCTTGGCTCAGTGAGTTTGGCTTTTTTATTTCTCTGTGGTGACGAAATGCAGACTGATAGTTTATATATAACACTCTATTTATACCCACATGCACGTATATGCACATGCATATACACGTGTGCATGCAAAATACATACAGTGTACTGCCTGGGTCAAACCAGTCCTAGCACAAAGCTTTGATTTGAAGTTTGCTTTGCCTCTGAAATGTTCCCTGCTTTGTTCTACAAGGTTTAATCAAGTCGATGAAATTCAGACTTGAGTGTACATTCCTGTTTACAGCCTCCAAAATGAGGAGAATACAAACCAATGATCTGGTTTTGATCTCAGTCCTCAAATCCTTTTCGTGATCCTTTTTTCATTTGAAGCATTTCTATACAATGTAAAAGCATGTTACATGTTATGGCCCAGAAATCAAATCCTCTTTGTGTCTGATTCTCATTCACCTTCATGGCCCAATGCTGTAGTCGTGCCAGGGGGCCTTTGCAAAAATGAGAGGCAGATCTTATAAGCCCAAAAATGCCTCTTACATTTCAGTACATTGATGAACTGGATTTATAAGGAGTATATCATAAAAATTAGCCTCCAGGCCCCACAAAGTTAAGAAGGCAGCTAGAAGATGATTGCACCTGTTACTGACTAAAGCATAAGTTTGTAATTGAAGGATTATGGTGATTATTTATGACTTTAAACCATAAAATTTGGATCCAGATTCCAACTCCTTTTGTTTTGGGGGGATCGGTGGCACATGCTTGATTACATTGCTGGAGCTGCAGCAGTCCTCTCCACCTTCTGCTGGAAATGGCTGCACGGGACCACTGCATGTTGTTACACACACACCTTCCCTGGGACATTCACATCTCAGTCACTGATGAAGGATCTGAGTTGTGTGCTTTAAACTTGTTAAAAGTTGAAACTTTTCAATTTTTAGAAGGCCTTAAAATAAGTACTATAAGTTGTAGAGATTTTTATGCTTTTGTTGTTGTAATTGTTCCTCCTCCTTCTCCTCTAGCCATGCCCTCTCAGCGAATATAAGTCCTGAAAGACATCAAAGTGGCTTAGAACAAACAAAAGCTAAATCAGCAGTTTTCAGATGAGGTTACCGTCACCTTAGCAAGTCTTCAGGGTCTTCTTATGTGGCCATCATTTACATAAGTATTCATGTAGCCCTAGTTGTACTCAGTCCTTAACAGTCAGACACCCGGGGTCCTGCCTAGATCATGGGATGAGGCCAGAGTGGCTGCCTTGTTCCCAGTGCTCCCACTGTGAGTGATTAGTTGGAATCCTAGATTCATGACACCACTGAAGGCTGTGACGGAGACCTGGCAGGGCAAGAGATAATAGGAGGGTACATGGTTTTCTGTAAAATCCAGTGCCATTTCTTCTGTCAGCACCATGGAGGGGTGGTGGAGGAACTGGTCCCACCAGCTGGCCGTGTTTCCTAGGGTTTTCCTGTGGCTGCTTGAACACCTTTGGGCCAGGCCTGGGCCTAAATATACAGTCCAAACCAAATAAATAAGATGATACTACAGAGCTGTCAACAGCTCTACGGAAAAGAAGTCCCAGTTTGCAGAAAGTGACTAGTTCTCCTTCAGTGAAATACTCATCTGCTTCCTTCCTTATACTAAACAAGCTCTTTTGTCTTTGCCACCAACCAGCTGATCACGACCCCCAAGGCGGACAACACCATGTATGTACAGCAGCGAGATGAATATCTGGAAAGCTTCTGCAAGATGGCAACGAGGAAGATCTCAGTCATTACAATTTTTGGCACCATGAACAACAGCAGCATGAAAATTGACCACTTCCAGCTAGGTACTTTTTTTAAAATAATTTCTTTCCATCTCGTGGGCACAATACAGACAGCAAAGGGAGAAATCTCCCCAGCTTGGGTCAAAATCTAAGCAAGATCATTTGTTGTGGTCCAGTTGCACTTTCAAGCCCATTCCTCCTCCTTCCATGCCAGCTGCACCCCTTTTGTATTTACAGAAGTGTCTCTGGTATTTTCCACGTTTAGCCTTCCAGGGCTGTAACTTGAGCACCTTCAGCTTTCTTTGTGGGAATTCTTAAAGCCAGTAAAACAATGAAACAGTGAAAAGGCAGAAAAATGTGATGAGGGCATGGAACAGAAAGAGAAAATTTGGCTCAGCTCTACCAATATCTTGAATACCAACCTCACTGTCTAAGTAAATGGCTGCTCTAATACAATACACTTCCTGCCTAGGTTTTTGCAGGCCATCAGCCATAGGTGGCTAGATATTGGCTAGCACAATTTAAACACTGCTTAAAAAAACTGGACTGTTGTCATGAAGGAGATGAAAGTAGTGGGCGGAAATGCTGAAGGGAACTGTTTGAGATTATAGTCAAAACTTGGCCCAAGTTAATCCTATTTTGAAGTTCAGTATCATTATCTCCCCGCTCTGCCACATAACATTTTCTCATGCCTTTGCACTCCTCACGAGGTCATGGAAAAAGCTTCATTTTTGAGAGGCATGCACTGGCAAAACCCAGGACAGAGAGAAGCGTGCTAGTTAGACCCCTTGCTGCAAGTTCCCTTCCTTCCCAGGATCAACTTTCCCAGGCTTAAGAGCTGATTTCACTATGTTCACAAAGCGAGTATTCTCCTCCACAGTAAGGGGAGATCCAGGCGCATTTTCCCCTCTGTACTCATGGACAGATATTAATTTAGAGTATTTCAACCATAGCGTCTAGGTATGGCCAACCTTATAAATTTGCACCAGCCTACCTGATATTTAAAGGTTTACCATTTGAAGTCCTGTCATCTCTCTTTACCCATAAAGCAAGATACCCACCAGTGTGACTGCTTATTGCTGGCTATTATAAAGAGGTTCATCTCACTCAAGCCAGAGATTTTGGAGGCACTACAAATCAGACTATGAAGGACTTGAAAAGTAGCTCATTAAGCCATAATTAGTACCACCTTCTTCACATACAGAGTTCCCATATAGGTGCGTGACACTGGGCATCCATCTCTCTTAGGCAGCTTTGAAACAATTGGTGTCAGTGTTCAGGTCCTGGGGAAGCACCCACCAATGCCAGTAAGAATCTTTCCTTTCATAACAGCAGGGTTTGGACAAAGATTTCAGGTCCCAGTCCAGCAAAGCACTTAAGTTTAGGTGTCTCTTGAATCATATAAATAATCTCATTGCTGTCTGTGGCTAAAGGTTAACGCTGCCGTGAATGCTTTGTTGGACAAAGGCAAAGAAATAGTATAAAAAGCTGTTAGTTTTGCTTATAAGTCCACCACATGTTTCCTCTGGAAGTTCATCTGGTTCTACCAGACCTTGGGAAGAGATGTGTTATGGAACAGAAAATTCAGGACCACACCAGCTCCAGGGTATTTCAGGTCTGGCATACAACAGGCCAGAAGATCACAGATTTACATCTGGCTTCCAGCCATGCCTCTACTACACTTGGAGGGAGAGGACCTAGTAGGGAACCAGGAGCTTTGTGTCCCTGAATGACAGTGAGTCATAAATCCTGTCAGACTGTCCATTTGTGCACTTCCTTGACAAATCTGGAGCGGTACAGGATTTTCCACATCAGGCCAAGGTTACTCAAGGTCACTTTTTGTGTACCTAGACCCATCTGCCTGTCAGTGGACTGTTTAGGATTATATTTAGCTCCAGTCTGGCTAATAAACAGACATTCATTCTGACATAGACCATACTCTTTCAGCCTGTTCCAAACTTAACCTACACCCAAGCTTTCCCCAAACCACACAAGCGTATGTAATAGCTGAATTCTCACAGGAGGAATTAATTTGTTGAAGAAAAACATGAGACTTAGAAGGGTGTAAGTTAAACCCAACAAGAAATTCACCTTACATTTTTGCCCAAAACACCAAATCCTGAGCTTTTCAAAAACTTTAAATAATACTAATATCTTTCTATGTCTTTCTCCTGTACCTTTCCTGCTTGCATGGCCTCTGCACGTCTCACCCTCCGTCAGCACCAGAGGCAGCAAAAGCGCATAAGAAACGTTTTGGTCACAGTATTTGTGCTGTAGTGAGAAGCCCAGCATGACGAGGTCTACTCGTAGTGCTGCATCTTGGGACTGCGATGCAAATAACCCCAACAGAAAAGTTCACAGAAAAGACTTGTCGCTTGAAATTTCAAACACATTTAGAAGTAGTGAATGAAAGAGAGCTCATTAACACTGTTTGGCCAAGATCAGCTCACACTGAAACCAAAGAGCATTTCCCAGTTTCCCACTGGAATGGTACAAAGGCCAAGTGTCACTGCAGAGGTCTCTTCTGCACCCTGAGTCATCCATGTGGTCTCTTTTCCCCACCTCATTGGAACAGGGCTTTAGTCAACCAAACACCAGACCCAGGCTACCTACGTTACCATCAAAGCCAATACCTAGTCTATTAGGCCACTGTCATGCTACAACAAACTGCTGAACTTTGCAACCTCATTTGAATGATTTTTAATAACTCATCTTCCCAGCCTGTCTAGCTGCTAAAGACGTATGCAGAAAAGTTTCCATACTCTTTCAATGACCTTTCTAAAAAAGAGCGAAGACAGTGAGTATTTTGCAGGTAGCAGCAGGCAGTCTCAACTCCTGTTGTTCTTCATGCTGATCCCAGATGTCCTTTATGCGGTGGAGGTCAGGGACAAGTGGTGAATTGGAAAGAGGTGATTAGATTAACTTCTTTTTTTTCTCCCTGGAAATCTGTCCCGGTTTGAAGTAAAACAGAACCAATTTTCTGTTCTGTAATTTTACATCTTAGCTAGGCCGCTTTTAACTCTCTGAAATTAACAGCATATTGTGGAGAAAACCGCTTGTTCACAGAATGATGATACCAATGTTTGTGCTACATGCCAAGGAACAGTATGCAGAGAGGCCCTTGCTTATACTTATTGCTATAACAACCAAGGTCAGCCAATTTCGCTTTTTGGCCCATTAGAGGGTTGGAAATGGAAAAACGTAGAGGGGTCACATCTGTGGGGAGGAGCGGACAGGACAGGTGACCCAAACCTGACCAACTGGGGTATTCCATCCCATCTGCCCCATGCTCAGTACAAACACTGAGGGATCAAAGGGTCAGCTCTCTTTCTTCGATGGCCGACGTCTGAAGAGGACTCTATCTGTTCATCTGCCTTTGATCCCAATCCATGTGTTCCTGACTCCAGAGCTGACTCCAGTCTGGGACTTCCCCAGTGTCTGCCGGTGACGTGACTGTCATCCTGGGAGCTTGATACGTTTTTTTATATATTGTATCTATTTCATTATTTTCTTCTTTTTGATTTTAATATTAATTCTTCATTAAAGTAGTTTAGTTCATTCTAAACTTCTAAATCTCCTTATCTCTTCCTCTCCTCTCTCTTTTTTGGGGGGGCAAGGGCCATCTGTCAGTCTGGTTTTCGTAAATTCGGCCGAAACCATGACAAAATCACTTCCAAGTTTGAAAAGCAGGCCAGTCTTTGTGGCTTTAATTTTTTTTCCCCCGAAACAGTTTTCTGTATCACTCTTGTCATCTAATTTTCTTCTTTAAGTTGTAAGTTTTGAATGAAAATCTCTTAACAATGAAACTGTAAAATGCTATCTTAATGTTGATATCTACAGTCTTTAAAGCAGAAGAATGCCATGGGTCAGTTGGTCTAAGGTACTGCGCCAGACAGCTGTTTTCCATTACATTTCACACTAACACTTTTTGCATTATTCTACCTCCATATAGGCCAATGAGATAGTCTATGCTTTTGTAGGGAATTGTTTGCAGACGTAAGTATGAATTTTTTGTTCTATGTTTAAATGGTCATGTTTGCCACTAGTAACACTAAATCAACCATTGATGCATGATTTACAGATGTTTTACAAAGTGAATAACCAATTAGCCCATCCAGCAACCCATCCAATAGAGAATTCATAACATTGCCTATAATTCTTTACAAAACTTTCAACTGAGGTACCTATAACCATGCAAAAACATATAAATTACGTCTATAGTTTGATTAGTATAACTAAGTTTTAACATTTGCTGGTTTGGTTATTTTTCTGTAAGAAGTGGGTCCAAGATGTGAAACCTGAAGGTCAGGTTCTGATTCAGACATTTTCCCAAAGTTTTAATTCAGAAGTTTTATTCAGTCTATTACACAGATTGGACCTACTGCAAAATCGGAATCAGATCATTATGTTCCTTAAAACCTATGGAGATTTAGAAAATTATTTAAAATGCCTTCTTGTATAATGACTCAAATCTTTTCTGTTGCTGTGTGCTCAACTTGGATCAATTAATCTCATCTTTATTTGCTGGCTGAATAACGGTGGAGCAGGGAGGGGACAGAAAGGTTGTAACTCTGGATTCTAGCTCCTGATCAGCTATTGCGACTCTGTTTGACTTCGGGCAAGTCACTTAAGCTGTGGCTGGGATTTCTAAGTGAGGATATGAATATTTATATTCATATTGGTGTCACAGGATATAAGCAAGTAACATTTGCAGAGAACGCTTTGGTTTCCAGGTAACATTTTACTTTGTGTGCGACAGCCTGTCTTTAGCTTTCCAGGCCCACAGTTACACATGGAGGGCTGTTCCAGTGTTGTCGCAGTTGTATAGGGCTGTGCTGGATGCTACAGCTGAGGCTGAGCTGACAACAAGGAGGCTTTCAGGACCTGGGCCTAATACACCCTGGTTCCAGGGGAAGTAAGGAACCTCAGTACCTCCACAGGCTGTCTTGTACATGCTTCAAATCTCTGTCTTCAGAGGCTTTTTCCTCCTCAAGCACATCTGAATATTTTCTTAGGGTAGAGCAGAGCGTAGGTACAAATTGTTCTCAAAATTAAGGTTTTTTCTGTCAGGGTACTAGAATGGGAAATGAACATCAGCAAGCAGATGGAGGAGGAGTGCCACAGCAGGGTAACAGAGAGACCTGAAGACTAGGACTGAAGTATTCAAGACACATTAAACAGTTTCTGGTTTCTTGTAGTCACTAAACCTGCCATATAACTTTCTAAGACTGGAACGGTTAACTCTAGTGTCATGGCCAACCTTAAGCTGTTCTAGCTATATTTCACTGACTCAAATTCTCTGTTTCATTTGGATATAGTATTTTCAAGCTCCTATCCTAAATTGTTGAACAGTTTCTATTTTCTATTCCAGAAGTCGCTGCATTTCAGCTGGTGAAATTCTTAGTACAGGCATATACATGTATAAGCATATTGAAAAAATCCAAAAGATCTTTCCAAGAAAAAGCAGGCCACCAAGATTTTTCAAAAGCAAGTAGAAACGTTGACTATTGAAGTGCATGTGCCCTATGACAGACTGATTTTCAAAAAATACTGGGACTGAAAACTGGACAGCTAAAAGCCAGAGTGCCATCCTGATGCTTTTTAATATCTTGCCTATGCAGCAGATAAAGGGCTTCTGGGAAATGAATTTCCCCTTTCTTTCAAGGTGAAATTAAAGACAGAGTGTTGCGAGATTCCATGACTATTTTTATTTCTCTTTTGTCTCACATTAAGATAATGAAAAGCCCATGAAAGTGATAGAGGATGAAGATCTTGTGGACCAGCAGCTCATCAGTGAGTTGAGGAAAGAGTATGGGATGACTTACAATGACTTCTTCATGGTGCTGACGGACACTGACATGAAGGTCAAGGTGAGGGTTTTAAATCTTTGAAATACAAGGCATAGGAAAAATTTTAGGGCATGTGAGGTACGTAAGAGACTGATGCAGAATTTGGTCATAGCTGGAGGACAAGCAAAAGGGACAGTAGGATAAATTTTCAGGAATTAGGCAGCTATCTTCATTTTCTGCAGTTAGGGGGTTTTGGGAATTGTGGGTTTCTGATGGGATGGTGAGCTGACACCACAGGAACAGGACACCCCCAGCAGCAGGGGTTTTAATGTAGTACCTGGCATTCTGAAACACAGAGTGTGGTCACTCAATAGGATGACAACACATTGCATATGGACAATGCTCTAGTTGAATGGCCTTACAAAAGAATATAATGACAATTTGTTGCCTGTAATGGCCTGGCCGTGTCACATTGGGAAAATACTGAAAATATGCCACTTCCAAAGAGCAGTCTGACTGCAAAACCTATATTATTTTTCATGGTTTTTAATCTGTTTTAGGCCTTGTTATCCATGTGTAAACAGGAATACTTGAATCTCTATGTATCCTACAGTGCTGTGATACCTGCAGAAAGATTGCTAATACATGCATACTTTTATCCATCTGTTCTTTTTTGTAAACAGCAATACTATGAAGTACCCATAGCAATGAAGTCTGTGTTTGATTTGATTGACACCTTCCAGTCACGAATTAAAGACATGGAAAGACAGAAAAAAGAGGGCATTGTCTGCAAAGAAGATAAGAAGCAATCCCTTGAGAGCTTCTTATCCAGGTAATACCTTCTGTTCTTATCTCCTGCTTGTTCTTATAATTATTGTCTTATTGGAAAAATACCCATCCAACTATTTCTGTGATTATTTAATATGGATTTCTCAGTATTTACAGTCTTAAGCAAATACAGAGATGTAGCCATAGCTGCGTGCAGTCCTATACAGAGCACTGGAAGTCAGGATGCATGTTGTGTTTCCTGACTGACTGCACATTCTTTGGACACCAACTTTCTGTACCTCAGTACCCCCATCACAACATGGAGATAATAGCACAGATTTGCATTAGAAGAGCAAATAAGGATTAATTCACAGATGCTAGCTCACTGTTTTGAATGTATGAAGCACAGTGTTTATGTGTTTCAATCATCAACCATCACAATCTCATTAATCCCATTCTAATCCCTTCTATGTAGTTCAAATCAGTAATTAATTCTCTCTAACTTCCTTCTTATCCTGCTAGAGATAACAATTGGTCTTTGCCAGTATTAGTCATGCATATTATTAAAGGTCTTGCAGATGTCTGCAAGATGTCTCTTGCAAAATGTTTGAGAGACCTTTTGCAGACAGACAGTTTTGTTTATGCAATTTCTATATGCTGTATTACTGTTCTACCTGTAAAACCTAAATTCCAGGCAATAAACATGTCTGGACTATGGGAACTCAGATCCACAGAAGAGCTGTACTGCTATAGCCCTCTCTGTTACAGGATAATTTATATGAAATTAGGGCTACCCCATCACTCTAGGCTTTACCTGTTACTACTGTATCCTCCTCACCTATTATCAGAATCCATGGGAATACAGTTAATGCCAGATGGCTACAAAAATAACCAAGGCAGCATGGTGGATTATGACTTGAGGGGGAAAGGAGCAACAGGTAATGAGTAGGCTGTTGGTTCACAAACATTTTAAAATTCGATGGCCACTTCAACAGAAGGAGAGCCTTTAACAAGGTCCACTCCACCCACCTCACCACCTCCTCTTTAGGTCTCAGTGATTCATGCTCAAGACCACCAAGAAGAACCTCAGTTTGGAAACAGCTGACCAACACAAGAGCTTGTATGCTGGAAAGTGACATGCCCCAAGTCCTTCTTTGCTTGCAAACAGCCCTAGTAATAAACACACATTAGAAAAACAAGCAGGAAAAATGTCGAGTGGTGCATCTATAAACAGAACTGCCACTGCACAGAATGCATTTGTTGTTTGTGAAACAAGCATCAGGCTTTAAATATTGGGTGGACTTCAATAGCCACATGAGCTGGTCAGATTCCCAGCAAGATTCATTCCAGCTTTGTCCGAGATTATCTTCCCAGCTCAACAAGAGTGCTGGCATCATCTCCCTAGTGTTGCTCATTGGGGAGGTCAGTTATAATAATGCAAATATTGTTCTTAGCAAGCCTGGCTGGCGTGCAAGGAGACCATGAGAACCAGAGGCAGCTTGAGTAAAGCTTAAAAGTCACATGTATCAGGAGAAGATCCTTGAGTTTGGTGAGGGGAGTCCCCCTGCCACACCAAAACTCTGGCTGTGCTGCAATCTGGGCTCACAAACAAGAATGCAAAGTAGGTAGAAGAGGAAGAAAGGATGCGCCTAGGGAAGAGTCTGGCAGATTTGTCAGGACAGGAGTACTGGCCTGAGGCTTCTGACGTCAGAAATAAGGTATAAATCTGTACATTAGTGACAGTGAACTAACAGCTGTAAAGGACCAATTGAATTAATTTCTCAGTAAGATGTA
The DNA here is from genome assembly GCA_028565335.1 of Limnodromus scolopaceus. NCBI lineage: Eukaryota > Metazoa > Chordata > Aves > Charadriiformes > Scolopacidae > Limnodromus > Limnodromus scolopaceus. Next base: position 90,044,130 of record JAOXNO010000001.1, read on the forward strand.
GCCCTAGACAAGCACACTAGGTATAGGGATTGCCTGGGGCAGGGGTATAAACAGCTTGAGTGGCTTTCAACCCTTTTCAGCTCTGTGCATCTCCAAAGGAGACACTCAAAAAAACAGAAAGGAATTAGAGTATCTTGAAGCTGCTCACAGATAAGATACCATCCTGATTTATGCCCTAGATAAAATATGACCCAATGTTTACATTGTCAGTCACTGTTTATATGTAGCCAGGTACTTTTGCAATACAAAATATCAGAAGAATTTTTTCCCCATTTTCAGAATAACAAAACAATTTTTGCCCCCTTTACTTCACGTCACGTATGTGATTCTTAATGCTTCTCATTCCTATTCACATACTTGTACAAGCACATCAATGTCTCTTTGCTGTTCCTCCTGAGCAAGATTAAAATTGGGGAGCTTTGCTTTTCAGTGATTTACTTTTTTAATTCTAAAAATAGATGCAGTATCAGTCAGTTAACAAGACAAAGACATCATCATCCCCTGTTCTTTCAGCAACTTCTTCTGTGACTTTGAGGAAGTATCACCATATTTTCTGCTTCTCTCAAGTGGAACAGAATTGACCCATTACATTAGCCTTTGAGACCTTCACATGGTGCTGCAGAAAGGCAGGCTATTATTATAACAGAGTCACATCTGCATCCATTTAAAAGATCATTTCCTGCTATAAAAATATCCCTGCAGCTTTGCAAATTCCTTTAAATCTGATTTATTTAGGTTTAATGGAGAAGTACCTTTATTCAAAAAAGGGGTTGTTTGGGAGAGCATCAAAACCCCCTATAGTTAGAATTTCTAAAGGTTTCAAGTTTCCTTATAGCATTGCCTTTCCTTGAGAGGACAACAGAAGGTTGTCCTTGTGCAAAAGTTTGATTAGATGGGGCATCCTATATTAAAGAAAAAATATCAAAGATTTATCTTATTGCCCCATGCATGCTTTATATAGCCACCGGCTCACACAGCCACACACATACAAACAAGCTCAGTTTTAAAGCCATGTTAAAGGTATTTTAAGCAAGTGCGGTAGAGAAGAAAAAGAGGTCAGTGAGTATTTACACAGAAGTATGAGTTATGTCTGAAATGAAGATACACCCTAATTCTCAGACAGCCGTTGGACTGCAAAATAACTGTGCAGTTCCAGCAGTGGTGAATGACGTAAATGCTGAATGTCTAGTGAGGAATCCTACAGGAATCTTTCTTTCCCTCAAATATACACTTCTCAGCATTGTTGTAACTACTGAAGGGGCCTTTGAGCAACGATCATAAGCTTTGCAGTGTTTGTTAGGTGAAGCAGTGAAACTGCAGATGTTTCTTTGAGAGTTCTCAAGTTGTAAAATTCAAATAAGCTTTATCCTCTCCCAGTGATGGATAGAACTGGGAAGATCTCCCATCCAGCTGTTGCTTAGAAGTTGTGAGAGACATAACGTATTCAGCCTACAGAGAACAAAAATGCTGAGATGACTTGAGCCATATGTCATAAATGTGCCCTGTTGCACTCTCTTCTCTTTCCAGGTTCCGATGGAGAAGGCGGCTGGTGGTGATCTCTGCTCCCAGTGATGAGGACTGGGCTTATTCCCAGCAGCTTGCTGCTCTCAGTGGACAAGCCTGCAATTTTGGTGAGTCAAAAGAAATTATACTCTTGGTCCCCAAAACCACATCCTTCCTGGTGATGTGATGGATTCCTTTGCTCAAGCCTGAACCTAGGCAGCCTGAGGAGTCCGACAACTGAAAAGTTTGTGGTAGCTACTCCAAATACAAATGGAAAATACTGTGCTAAGCAGGTAGTACAGCACACCCTAACAGCTAAACAAAGTGTTCCCTGGAATCATTCGTGTGATGCAGAAAAGCACTCCAAAGCTGTTCTTTGGGCTTGTACTTCAGGAGATCAATAGTATTTTCTTTTTCTTACTGGGAGATCTTCAAGACCTGCCTGGATGCAGTCCTGAGTGATGTGCTCTAGGCGTTCCTGCTTTAGCAGGGGAATTGGACTAGATGATCTCTAGAGGCCCCTTCCAACTTTGACAATTCCGTGATTCTGTGAAATAAAATCAAATTTAAAAAAAAAACAAAACATAAAAAAATGCTTTGTGAAGGGCAGATCCTTAGCTCCAAACCGGGCCAGGTACCAGGGAGATGCATGGACATCAGGTTTGTTTTTTTCTTTTTCTTCCTGCTTCATTGCCAAAAGCTGTAAAAATATTAATGGAAGCACCTTTAACCCAATATGCACCCTCCCAGCCACCTAACTAGATACTTAAGATCCAACTATACAGTCAGCAGAGAGAGATGGGCTCCTCTGGGAGGCAATTAAGAGCAAGACCCAGAAACACTCCTGTGTCTTTCCATTATGAAGCCCTGAGAGACTGACTCTCTAACTCGGGTTCCTAAGCAATGCAAGTACTATACAGGGCCTAGACCTGACTCCTACAACAGAATGGAACAGGTCCCATTCAAAAGCCACTATTTCAATACATTTCAGTTACGCCCAGAGATCTGCACAGTATTACTGGTACACTGTCTGTTTATTCATCATCACCTGGCTTTCATTCAGCATCATCTCATTTGGTAACTACCAAAGTAAGCTGTGACATGGACCACTGTAAAATGCTTTCTGAAGAATGGAACGTAAGCAAAACGGTTAATTCTCCCTACCCTTTGTTAGGGACAGCTTGAAGGAGATCCAGGGAGTTCTTAAAGCGTTCGTCCTCAATGATTTAACTAAGTGATATATTTCCAAGTATCTTACTTCCAAGTTGTAAAAACAGTTAGATCAAAGATTTTGTAGATCATACAGACTCATGTTACACGCACAGTTTCTACAGCCCCTAAGGTCTTTCTTCAAAGCAGAGGCGACAGTTCAAGCCTCTGCCCAAAACAAATGAGAGGAGTGAATGCCTGTCCTAAGCCATTCTCTGCAATCACTTGGAGTCTGACTGTGATAGGTTATATTGCCTCAAAATAATTCTGTTGCTCTGTATGACGCTAGCTTTACTAGTGAACAAAACAGTTACAGAGGCATTCTGAATTTGGGGAACAGCCTCTGTAATTCACTGGTGTGCTTGATGCTTGTATCCTTATGCTACGGAACCACACCAAATGCTGTTGTCCCTGCGACACTAGCAAGAGCTTTTATGCAACTGATACCACATTTATTTGACACACTAGTTTATCCCCATGTTTGGGACAGGTGATGTGACTGGCACAGACTCCAGAGAAATCAGTAACTCTTCTTCCCAGAGGACTGCTGAGACTGGCCCCTAATTTAGCATGCACAGATCTGTACATCAAAAAAAACTGAAATCTGCCTGAGAATGAACAGAAAGAACTCGTCTGATGAAAAAAACTGCTTCATTTCCTCCACAGGTCTGCGCCATATAACTATCCTCAAATTGCTAGGACTTGGAGAAGATATTGGTGGTGTCTTAGAGTTGTATCCAATTAACGGTAAGTGACTTTTTCCAGTTTCTTCAGTACTACACATGAAGGGCATTACTTAGTACTGAGTGTTTCTTTACTGTAATTTCTTTAGAGGGATGGGTATAACTGTTTTTCTCTTTTGCTTTGTTTGAGAAATAAGACACCAAAGCAAACCATAAGTTTTCTTGGTGTTCCTGTGGTAAACATTCCATTGCTTCTTCAGGACAGAAAAGCCTGAATATCATCTGGAAGTCATCTCACATCTTTATCTCCCACCTAAATATACAGTCCCAAGTATACTCCTCTGCCTGCCTTGCTGTCAAAGGGATGTTGGTGCCTTTTACATGCTCAAGAATTTGAATAGAACATAGATGCAGCAGCTTCTCTTATACAGGTCCCTCATTCATCTTCATATAATAGTTTGGTTGAAAAGGACCTTTTAATGCCACATGCAGGGACATCTATCATTGGATCGGGTTGCTCAAAGCCCCATCCAACCTGCCCTTGAACACTTCCAGTGATGGGGCATCCACAACTTCCCTGGGCAACCTGTTCCAGTGCCTCATCACTCTCATCCTAAAAACCCTCCTTATATCCAATCTAAATCTACCCTCTTCCAGTTTAAAACCATTACCCTCTGTCCTGTCTCTATGAGCCCTGGTAAAAAGTCTTTCTCTGTCTTTCTTATAAGCAAGCCCTCTTTAAGTATTCCACTAGCTCCCAGCAGGCTACTTAAGTAGATCTTTGGAGATCTCACTGTTAGGGTTCATTTCAAATGTACAGGCTCCTCCAATACCTAATCCCAACGATTGCCTCCACCAGCAGACAGACAAAGACGGAAAGGAGCTTATTTATGCCATTGCCATTCCTACAGCTCTGTACATGAAAGCATCTTAGTCTTTCTACCACGTATAGATGTAAGTCCATGCCAAAGAATGAATATGAACAGAGGAAACAGGTGTCATGCTTCTTCCATCAACACTTTTGCAGCCTCTGCTTTTCGTTGAAGGACTTCCTGACCTTGGTTATAGCTGCTATTTGTTAAGATCAACAGATCTCTTCAATTTACTTGTCTAATTTCCCTTTGAATTCACGTTAACTTCTAGCATGTGTCTTCCTGTGAGAACCTCTACAGATCTGCAAAGTACCTTTTCTTTTATCCCAAGCATGGCCCCTATAGATTTAAAAATCCTTAACTCTTGGTGTGGGGGGAAAAAAAGGTAAACACTTAATCCCTATCCATCCCTGCAGTGATATTCACAATCCTGTTGACCTCCTCCAAGCCATTTATTATACAGACTGCAGTCTTTACTTGGTCATTTCTTATACAGAGTTTATTCCAAGCCAGTGATGAACCTTGTTTTCTTTCTGACTTTTTTTCCCAGTTCTACCATTATTTTTTTTTTTTTTTTTTGAGGTGAGAGAACCAGAATTGCATGCACTTTTCAAGAGGCACACAAACAATAGGTTTCCATAGTGGCATAATTATACTCTGCTTTGGTTTTTATTATTTTCCTCATGGTTTATAACATCTGTTTTGGCTTTTGACCGTTAGTGAGCAGTGAACTAGCCTTTCATGAAACTCTCTTTCATAGCCCTAAGACCTCAATGCCAAGTAGTAATGATCAGACTTCACCATTTCTTATGTGGAGTTAGCAAAATTTTCACCATGTGCATCATTTTACTCCAATCTGAATAGAATCTGAATGAGAAAAAACTTCTTTACAGTGAGGGTGACAGAGCCCTGGAACAGGCTGCCCAGGGAGGTTGTGGAGTCCCCTTC
>JAOXNO010000001.1:90049444-90085993 GCA_028565335.1 Limnodromus scolopaceus
AGGGGAGTTGGACTAGATGATCTCTATGGTCCCTTCCAACTCTAAAAATTCAGTGAAATTCAGTGAAATTCTTCCATCGTTTTATTAACCAGTCACACATCCTTACAATGGTATTCTGCAATGCTTCACAATCATCCACTGCCCTTACTACTCTGAGTATCTCCATACCTCCAGTACAGTTCCTCACCTCCATTCTCATACCTTACGTGTGTCAATTACAAAGATGTTGAACAGCAGTCGTCCCAGCACAGACAACTGCTGAACTTCACTGGTGATCTCCCCCCAAGTCTAGGAACTGATCATTCACTCCCACCTTGTTTCTGCCTTTCAATCAAGCTATCAAAGTTCCTTTTCAAGCATTCTGGAAATCCACATAGCTTGTACTGGCCAGATCACCCATAGCCACCTGCTTGTTGACCTCCTTTGGAGAACCTCAACAAGTATCTAAGACAGGATACCACTTTGCAAGTGTCCTGTTGCCAAGTCAACTACGTATATGTATGCATATACATAAATACGTATGTAGGGGTCCACCGATCTTATTTGTCTTATACTTTCTACTCATTTACCCAGCACAGAGTTCACACTTACAAGCATGAAGTTCACCAGATTTGTGCCAGAACATATATTTTGAAGTGGACATGACATCTACCACACCCCGTATCTTGCGTATCATGACAGTTCAAGAGAGAGGCTCTATACCACCACTAGTGACCCAGCAAATTCATCCTGCAATTCTTCACATTATCACACTTGAATTCTAGTGATTTCTTCCACTATGACTGCTTTTCACATATGCCTTCCGCATTATGTGAGCCAGCAACCCAAGCTGCAAACCCAAGAGAAGCCAAAGAAGTGTATGATGTGTGTTGGGTGACAAAAAGGTGTGCCACACTCTCAGTAGCTTCAGCCTAGAGAATAAAGACAAGTTTTCTAAATCTAACAAAACCATTAAAAACACATCTTAAGTTCACAGTGGTGCAGTTTAATTTCGGAATCAAGAAATCCTGAACTTGTAGATGACAAGAATCTTACATTGCCAACTATTGGGCTCTATCCTATCTCTTTTTGCTGACTTGCTTACCTACCATCATCATTGCCTAAGCAAAATACCAATGCTGTTTTATGTGATCACTTTCTAGGAAGCTCTACTGTAGACCGAGAAGATATCCCGGCTAATTTGGTGAAGGACATTCGAAATTATTTCCAGATTAGCCCAGAATATTTCTCCATGCTTCTAGTTGGAAAAGATGGGAATGTCAAATCTTGGTATCCTTCTCCAATGTGGTCTATGGCGATTGTGTATGATCTGATTGATTCCATGCAGCTTCGTCGACAGGAAATGACAATTCAGCAATCGCTCGGCATGCAGTGCCCAGATGATGAGTATGGTGGGTATGGTTACCATAGCTATCACCAGGGATACCAGGAAGGTTACCAAGATGACTATCGTCACCACGGAAGTTACCACCATGGATATCCATACTGAAAAGAGCAACTTAGCCTCCAACTGCCCTGTGTCTATCTCCTAATAGCTATCTGAGCAATAGGTGGTTAGTTGCGGAAGTCTTCCCAGGCCACCTAGGTATCCATGCCTTGTTCTTCCACAGTTCAATCAAAGGACTTTGGTTATTTGCCTTCTCAAAAATGCAGAAGCCTTTACAGTGAAGCAATTCAAACCAGTAGTATTGAAGCTTTAAAGACTCCTTTATATTTTTAAACCTTTATAAACAAAGGGCATCAGCAGGTGCTGTTTGTATTAAAACCAAACAAAAAAAACCCCACAGCCCCAGTCCATGGACACTACCACAGGGCAGGACATGAACTGTCCAACAAATATTGCAATGTTCTTTTGAGTATTTTTTTCTAAGGAGAAAAAAATAAGTATATTTATTGGAAAGTGAGATTGCATTATGCTTATGAAAAGAAGCAAAGAATCACACTTCAGAACGTTCCCAGAAAAGGAAAATTTAAGAAAGAAGCATGGGGCAGGCTCTTTAATAACAACAACAATAATAATAACGAAATCCTTTTGAAGTACTTTGTCTAAAAAGACACCATCCCTTCTATAGTGCATTAACATTGTAATTAGCTGACTTTATTAATGAAAATAAGAATTTATGGCCGTAGCAGGATTTGTTCCAATACAACGCAATGTAAAGTTCTGAACTACAAAGCTTCCTGCATGGCCATTTATGGTCCCTGATCTCTTAGGCCCTGCCCACCTGACAGTTAAATCCAAGTTAATGAGAGCTAAGTGAAACCAGCAACCATGGTTAGCATTGTCTGAAATACAGAAAACTGAAAAGCATTATTTTCATCAGAACAAAAGGAAAAAATTCTCATTCGCGTATATTTTAAATGTGTTGTAACTAGCTCTCTATAATAATGTTTTTAATTAAACTATTGCTCTAAATTTCAAATTTCCTTCTCCCTCTTCTTCTCATACCCCCTCCCCCCTCAATGAAAAAAAATATAATCTAGACTACATGTTTATAAAACTATAGGGGAATAATTTGCTCTGCTACTAAACCAGCTCTATTTCTGCCACACTTTCCGAAATGGTTTTATTCTCCGTTCTCATTGGGTGTCTTTGAGCATTAGATCTGTTCCACCATCCTACTCCTAATGAAATCAGTGACAGGAAATGTGTTCTATATAGCTGTGCTTTCAACACCATTTGGGTTAGATTTCTATACAATTAAGACACAGCAGAAAGATTCAGGAATATGCTGAAGTGAAGGTATCATGCAAGCTTTTACAGAGGCACAGTTGTCCCTTCCAATGGTAAAGGCATAGCTTGACCAGTCACGTTTCTTACTATAATCCACGACATGGGTGCACATGCCATGTATAGATACATGCAACAGGGCACTCGTACTAGGTTTTGCCATCACAGCAGTAGCACAGGAATAGGGTGAAGCTACAGCTCTACACTGGCCAGAGCATGTCCCACAGTTTGAGTTTTAACATTTTCCTGATTTTTTTAAATATTTTTTTTTCCCCAGATGAAAACAGTGAACAAGTTCACTCAAAACCAGATACTTTCTTTAGAAACTTAGTCACAAAAAGTCAGACCTCGCTTGCCCTTCTGAATGTCACAAAGGCAGACAGATGTGGAGACATCACAGGGCCTGGCCAGCTCTTCCTTATCTTTGCAAACCTGGTCACCTTCTGGGGCAGGCTGCCCTCTGTGCCACAAGTTCTAGTCAGCACAGGGTACAGCTCCCGACTTATCTCTCTTTGGTGACTGGAGCTAAGTGGAGGAAGGTAGACATTTGACAGAACCGTTTTGAGAGGACCGCTGCCTGCCAAGAGCTTCCAAGCTCTCATTAACTACAGCACTTCCACAGCTGAAAGCAGGGGACAGAGAAATTAAAAAAAACAAAAAGGAGGTATATAACAAGAGTCACAGAACTGAAAGGTTTCTAGAAGAAAATGGGAGGTCCCATATCTCAGTTTTAGAAAACAAGTGCTTATTGCATCAGAGTATTAAGGTCAGCTGCCTAACTTTCTTTGCCTAAAGCAAAAGCAGAGGAAAGTAGACCAGATGTCTAACAGCCACCCCCATAGACAAAAAGAAACACCTTTGGGTGTTTTCTTCCAGATGTTCATTTCTACATGAAAAACAAGTTCACAGAAAAGTTAAGTCTTTAAATGAAAGTCCTTTTAACTCACATTACAAATCATGGGAACTAAATGTCCTGTGCTGAGCAGGAGGAGGAGACTGTTATCTTACAAACGAGTGCAACACCTAATCCAAATTGCTTTTTATTTTTTCCCTCCTCTCCAGAATTCAGAGTTAAGTTGTACAAGTACCAAACCCAGCCTAGGCATTCAGTAGAAGTTGCATTAAAAAGACAACTCCAAACAAGCTGTCCACTTATACAGGAGGTTGGGATGGGCTCTTAAACTGAACTACATGTTCAAATATTCATAGAATGTGAGGAAGACTCAGTATCATTCTATATTCTGGTGCCAATTCCTGCCTTCATTAAAAACTGGCTCAGAATTACCAGAAACTTTTAGCAATGATTTAAAATCTTGATTTTGCAACCTACCTCTCCCTTTGGAAAACTAAAAGCAAAGCCTGAAGGAACACCAAGCCAAAAATTCCTTCCAACAACAGCATAGTTATATTGAAGACTATAAGCATTCGGCAGCTAAAATGCTCCAAATTAAGACTTCATTTTGCAAAACACAAATCAAATCTAAAGCACTGGATCTGTCCCTGCACCATCACTCTGAGGACAGACTTACTGAGATTAAGGTCCTATTTCTACAGTCCTTAGTGGGAAAATTCCATATAGTAAAGAAAGACTTTTTTCTTATACATATTTATGGGATTTGATTCAGCTCCAGGATGGCTGTTTTCATTCACGGGCTGTCTTTCAAGCACCATGGCTTGTTTGCTACATTCACAAATAGCTGAAATTAACCAAAATAAATGTTGATTTAATTGGCTCATTATAAACAAGAGAAACATGAACTCATCTCTCTTTCTGGGAGGTTTTGTGAACTATTTCCTCAAACCTAAAGGGAGGAGCATAACATCCTCAGCAGCAATTAAGTTCAAACATTTGTGAATCTGGGCAGTAAATCACAGCTTAGAGAGAGCTCTCTGCCCAATGTATTCATTAAAGACTATATGCCAAACTAATGCTGCCCTCCAAAATATATCCTCATAAATTTCCTTACTGTCATTTGAAGAGAAAAACAGTAAGCTTTCCCACATGGAGTAGGTCAACCACCATACAGTGGAAATACTTAGATCATGTGAATCCCACTCGATTATTTGAAATGTGTAACTCTATAGAATAGCTCCTCCTCCTTGCTAACCAGGGCCACTCTCCAGCTGACAATCGTTTACAGTCACTTCCTCTAACAAATCTCATGTACACACTAAATTCAACTATTGCCATGGATAGTACATCTGTCCAGAATTGCATGGTTATACTTTTGTGCTACTTTACAGGCTTTTCTGTTGCTAAGTTGATGCAAATTCTTACCTGTTTTCAAACAGCAGTTAACATTCCTGTTGCTGCAAAGGGGATACACAGTTCTCATCCATTATTAAAAGAAACCTGCCTGTCCAATCCAACAGAATCTCTCCGAGACCTCCAACCTGAAGACCACAGAAAGATTTCTACACGTTAGACAGGACCAACTCTACAGTGCAAGTAAATGCTTGCATCAACAGTTGCATAGTGATATCTTTGTGCAATCTTAAGATTTTGGCAATTAGGTCAAGCAGGATAGCACCAGTGAAATTTATAGAGGAAAAAATCATTAAGCAGGACAGGAGTTGAAAGCAAGAACTAAGTGCACTTAATGACATCGGCAGATCAGTTATTTCCATATCTCATTTCTCTTAAGGCAGATAATTCAGGCAAGACGGTCAAACATACGGTTTTTAAGACATTCACCTTTGGGTTGATGCTCTGTCATTAGAGGTATGAGATTGATTGCTATGTTCTGACTTAAGGCAAAGCTCTCTAGAAAAGTTCATGCAAAAAGCTACTGCTCATGTAAATGCAAAGCAATCTAAAGCTAAGAGTACCTTCACTGTTCTTAGAAACACCTGCTGAAGTTGAGAGCTATGATTGAAAAAGACAATGAACTCAGGCAGGTATATATTGCAAAGCTGTATGTAATGGGAAAAAAAATGAAAATGTCTTATCACAACTAAGTCTTTAATAGTTTGAGCATTATTTTCCCTTGAAGTTTCATTTCACAAAATAGGACATCATAAACCAATGAAAAGCATGTTTCTGGAATTTACACTGAAATATGCCTTCTTATTCATTATATACAGATGCAAACAACTAGGATTCCTTTTGTTGAAATGGCTTACTATACAAGCACAATGAGAGCAGCTGTAAAAATTTTTTCAACCACAACAGTAACTTCACTTTGTACAGTTATTCTTAATATATGCTAGGAAAAGTTAATACAGAAAAAAGTAAGAAAAGAGAATAATTTTAGATTCACAGTTTATAACTTGACAGTCATTGGCCACACATGGAAACAGGCTGCCCCCTCTTGACGGATCAATGACAGGAAGTATGTTAATTAATATAGTAATGAACCATCAATACAGTATGCATAAGTAAGCCGTTATACACAGAGCCTGAAAACAGGGTGGCAGAGGGGAAACAAAGGCAGGACTGTCTTCAGTCCACAGAGAAATGCATCACTAACTGATTACTATACACTGTGGTATGAGGCTTTGACACTGAACTCATTGCTTATCTTCTTAAGAATTCTTTTGACAGTATCTTTCAACTATGAAAGATGCATTTTTGAAGGGAGGAAATTATAAACCAACATCTTTTCCAACGTTCCGAGAGAAGAGCCTTTAGGAACATACCAAGAATCTCTTATCTGCATCCCCATTCCCTTCCCTCTTTTAAAATTCCCTGAATTATTTGGAACCTAATTTTCATCTCACTCAAAATACAATCCAGCAGATGGCTCAACAGTGACTCTGAGATCACTATGCCTGGCACTCTGCAGAACTCTCTCTACAAAATGAATGTAAGACCTTATCAGTCTCACAGGGTGGAGCAAATGATATTACCACCTGCACCCTCTTGCTCGGTGCTCCAGATGTTGAAGGTCATCACTGTAATATCTGTTTTCAGATAGTGAACTCAGTGTAAACTAAGCCCTTCTAAATGCAAAAAAAGACCCTAGGATGCATTCATACTGTATAACATTTGTTTTATTCAATCTCTTTCAAAGTTAGGCCACATAAGTTGCATGTGAAATTCACTATCTGCCACAAAGGCATTCCAGATTTCCATTTCCCCAGACACTGGGAGACAGGCACACAACAGTCTCACACTGAAAATGTGAGGACTAGTGGCTGAAGTCAGTGAAATCTATTCTGCTCTCAGTCACATCAGAGAAAATCAGAAAGAAAGGACTCCACAGGAGTCAGTACAGAGTTAAAACAGGAATGAAGACAGAATTAAGACCATTCAAACTCAAATCACATTCTAGAGATCTGCCTGTTTGAAGGATCAACATAACCTTAACCCAAATGATTTGATTTAATATACATTCTCAAGTGAAAGTTTGATGAGGTTGGTTCAGAGGGACTCTTTTACTCAGCTAGGGATATGTCAATCTGAATTGCCAAAATACAATAAAACATTCAACATTCCTCATTGTTGATGAGGTTATTAGTAACACCTTAAGTCCTGAAAAGAAAACTTACTGGAGCATTTGTACATTGGAAGGTGCAGAAAAAACATTAATCAACACTTCTATCACATCTGCAAGATGGAGAACAGTTATAGTTCTGCTTTACTAACCAAGGAATTCATACAGGAAGTTGCAGTGACTCAGGACAGTCAACCAAAGCCGTTAAAGACATATGGCTAGAGTCCAGGACTGCCTTCCACAATGCAGCATGTCACCCAGACCAGTAAGTCCAGGGTCCAAGCCTCTTCTTTTTTGCATCAGTTACAAATTTTGTTGCTTTCAGCAGATTTTGAACTCCTGGTTTACATGGATAGGAAGAGTGAATACAACTTTCGATATATGGCTTCAATGTTTTTCTTATCCACTTCTGACATCCAGCCCCAAAACAGTCTCAATTTCTCTGCAAGTGGGGAAAAATTACCCTTCTCTATATTAATAAAACATTAACATTCTCTCACTATGAGTAATAACACTCCTCTGAGCCAGCCTCATGCTAGAGGGAATCTTCATCTGTATCGATGTCACTGCTTGGTTTGTTCAGTCTCTCAAATTCTTCTCCATCCTACAGGAACCAGAAGCAGAAGAGAATGACATGAGCAAAAGTTATCTTGTTATTAGTACCAAAAAAAAAAAAGACAAAAAAGAGTAAAGTTTATTTTGAAGGCATCACTCACACCAAATCAAGACCCTGTACCCTGGTAAATCTCTTACCAGTGTGTTATACTCTTGTTCTAGGATATATATAAAAAAATCATTAAAAAAGCCCATGTACTGTTAACTCTTTTTACCAACTCACTCCCTAAAACAGCTTGTAGCCCATTACTTCATCAGGAAGCCTGGTCACGTACTGCTATTTATTTTTAACACAGCTGCTCAATTTTAAGTGCTAAAATAGAGAATTCCCAGTATACCAAAAATATATAACTTTGTGTTATTTACTGTTTGTTAAACAACAGCCTAAAAAGGGACCATGTGGAATTTCAGGAAAATACCTTTTCGAAGTTTAATGTTTCTTGGAATTAAACAGAGACAGCACGCTCTGCTGGTTGTAACGTGTATTACAGAGCACATCTGCACACTCAGACTGAAAGTATACAGACATTAACCCTTCCCCTTCAGACTGACTGCTCAGCTCAGTTGAATGACATATCTGAGAGCAAGCCCTCCATGTCATGTTCTAGTTAAGTAGATTACTATTCAATTTAGGACAAAAAAACCATTAACGGGCCGGGAGGAAATGTGTTGTAAGAAAAAAACTTACTAAAACTCTGTATTTAAACATTACCTTTTTGTCTTCAGGTATCTTTGACTGTGCAAGCATAAATTATCTTAACATCAAATATACTAACTTCTTCATGATGTAGGCTCAGCTACACAGATTTATCAGTTCTGCTTAAGCACAAATATTTCCCAGGCATCAATTCCAATTTCTGGATGCCCAGGGCCAGTAAAATATTTTGGTTATAAAGGTTTCAAAAGAGCATTTGTACAAATCTAAAGTTGCTCACAGGACTGTCTGTAGTCACAGCAGGAAAACAATGCTTAACTAGGCTTTATGAACTGAAAAGTGGAATGTGCAAAGCAATACTCAATCAATTTAACAGATTTTAAGAAATACCAAGGAGTTTTGGTGTTTGAGTTGAGGGATGTGTCTGGTCACATGCAAAATGAATCTTCCAAACATTCTACAGCATAAATGGGGGTGAAATAAGAGAGAAATCAGAGGGGAAAAGTACTGAAAAGCCTTACCCCACTTGACCTCTCCCATGTATCTCCTTTGACAAGTTTGCCCCTTTCCCGCAGAGTGGCATATTCCAGGCCTCGTGGTTTACTGGCATTATAGATGAATATGGAGAGAAGCACTACCGGAGCTTCCAAAAAGAACTCTAGAGAAGGCCTGAAGTCAAAGATGACAAAAGAGACAGTGGTGATGATGACAGTAGTGATCTGAGCAGTCATAACATGGAACATATTGTCTCGGAACTTCAGGATGAAGGCTACAGACAGTCCCAGGAAAGCTGTGACAAATATGAGAGCCACCGAGAAGACGTTGTGCCCATAAAAGAAGCCACAATTCCCTATCTGCCTCCGGTCCTTAGTCCGCAGCCCGAGCATAAGCCCATTGAACAGCACCCCAAAAGCATAGAGTTTGCTGTTCTGCGTGAAGATGCTTTCAGCAATTTGATCCCCATCTTTCAAGATCTTTTCGTTATAGATGTTAGCCAGGGCAGAAATAAAACACTGCACTAGAATAAGCAGATGGCCCAGGCTGAGGCGGAGAGGTCTCAATGCTCCTGCCATGGTACTGGTGACATTCCACTGGAAGCTGGGAAGGAAACTTGGTGCTACGCAGTTGCCCTTTTCAAGGCATGCTTCCTCAGGTCCAGCATAGAGAAGGCAGTGGTTAGATGGACTGAAAAACATATTGTGATGGAATCCATGTGCAGCCAAGCTTTGCTGATGGCCTCCAGTTCCCAGAGTCAGGGCAACGATGGACAGGAATAAAATCACCAAAGATGCCCATTGTACCCAAGAGAGTTTTCGCCTAGGAGTAAACAAAAAAAGCCACCAACTTTAGAAACACAGTGGTACAAGTTAAATGACAGGCGAACAAGCTCTATAAAACACATAAAAGACATTATGCAACAGATAAGGAGACAGAGAGAGGCACAAAGAAAAATCTTGGCTTTTCAGTATGGGCAGTAAAATGCCAAAACGCAGCATACTTTTTTATGGCAAGGGGGGCCGAGCCAGACAATCACAGAAATATAAAATGGGGTATTCTGTAGAGATAATTTAAGGGACGTCTTTCAAGATCATATTAGTTCTAGACACTGTCTGTCAACTTAAAAGCAACTGTTGTCTCCATGAAAACAGGTGTCTGATGGATAAAAAGAAATCACAGACATTCCAGTAACTACCCTCTTTCTTCAGTCAACTTTCACTAGATTTCACTTTCCCCCCATGATTTTGTGCCCCTTTCTAGTATTTTACAATAAGTAAATTGTACTTTACTTCACTCAAGTAAAGGCTGTTTATCTTGGGGAAAATCAGAAATTTGCAAGATCAAGTAAACTGTGACTTCACAAGAGACATAAAACGAAACAACTGAGAAAAAGCATTTCCAGTCAGACTATCAGACACACTCTTTTGGTATATTAACACCTCTAGAAAAGGATCTTTGCTCCCTATTCAACACAAGTCACTTTTTGAGTAGTTTGAAGTTACTACATGTTTCCCTGTGAGTCTTTTGTGAATCTAAATCACACCATAAAGAGCACAAATCAAGCAGAGCAGAACACACAGGACAGAGAGTCTGGCTTTTGTCACGTGAGTAATGAAGAGACATATAATTACTTTTTAAAACATGCTATGCAGTCGACCAGAAACACATCAGGGCTGGCACAATATCACTGAAGACACCTCTATCTTTTACGTATCTCATGCCCTCTCGTTAAATTACATTTACATTCAATTAACAATTACAACAGTCTGAAAAGAAGTACTGCTAATCATGAAATAGGAGATTTAACCTCCAAATGAAAGTACCCAAACCTTAATTCTGACCATCCGACAACTATATAATCACGATTTCAGTTGTTTCCTATTACACTTGGGCAAATGTGTAGAGATGCATAGGGACTCCTAATAAGCTATTCCTTCCTACACTTTCAAATGTAGAAAACAAAGCCATCTCTTCAAGTTGGTATAGCCACAAGAAAAGAGAATTACTGTTCCCATCAGACAAAGAGAAAGAATGTTGCTTAAGTTCTTCATCAAGTCTAGGAAGATAAAAAAATTTTATTTACTCTATTAAATATTACTTACTTTAGCACTATCCTGAAGAGAAGAGCTGTTGTTATAATGACAAAATTTGAGAAGAGTACAGCCATTGCCTAGAAAGAGAAGAAGGGGAGCAAAGTTATACTTGAGACATAGCACGGACATCAAAAGCCCACCAACTTTAAGTGTTCACCTTCCTGCAAGGTGCCAGAGTGAAAAGTATCATCCTGGTACTGAACTTTCTTCTCTACCCAAGCAGAATAACACACCCCTAAAATGACATTCAGGTCACATTCCAAAACATCAAGCAAACCTCAGAACCTAAATTCCACTGTAGTGGGGAAAGCTCTACTGAAACAAAGATGTGAGGAAACCAATCCAGTGGAAAACTGACTTAAAGAAAATGGTTTAGTTTTCTGTCAGATCAGTTCCCCAGCCAGGTTGACCACTCAGCTGCAAAAACAGCTGTGCCAGCACAAAGGAGGAAGTTGCTCAAAAATGAAAAAAAAGAATAGGGGAAGGTGAGGCTACTTTCGGCTGCAGTGCTAGCTTGCAGCATCCGTGAAATCCCAGATTTAGACAAGGCTCTTGCAGAAAATAAACTTCTTGTATGTCAAGTGCATTTGCTGTATCATTTATCAAAGATAAAGAGGTGCTCAGCTTGAATTTTCAAGACTGCAACTGTACTAAAAAATTCACCTATTTCAAAGTAAAACTGAAGACAACTCTGAAGCTCCTGTCAAATTTGGGAATAGCTGTATAATAACGAGTGACCAACAGCCATGGCCATGATCCCAAGCTGGAAACTCCTTGTGGCATGGATTGTCTTTTTGGTCTCTGTATTAGACACTGGAGTTACCATTAAAGAAGAGAATCTGTCAGCACCAGTGGGGAAAAAGGGTTCTTTTTGAGGTGTGTAGGTGTTTCCCAAATTGTGTGTTATTCAAGACTGCCCTGTGTAGTCAGTACACATACAAAAATCTAGGCATCTGAACTCTTTCCTTCAATTCAGCCTTAGAGTGAGATCACTTTTTGAGACAATTTTACACAAAAACATATACGGATTGAGAAGCGCAAAACACAGACTTTATCTTGAACTTTCTCATCTGCATTTCCACATTCCCAGTTTTGCAAAAGCAGAGCCTTTTTCATTTACCAGAGGAAAAGCACAAGATCTTTCCCCATTATCTTAGTTTCACTCTATTCCAACATACTATCTGCTGAATATTAAGCCTCATGGAACAGCATGACACAGGGTCTCAACTAAGCTGAAGACTGACACAAGATATCTGCCAAAGAAACCACAGCTTAATTTTCTGCTTTTCAAGAGTAAAACTTAATAAATATTCAACACTGTGGAAAAAGAAAAATATTGAAAAAATTTTGAAAAAAAAGAAAAATAAACAAGTAATCTGGCAGAAACCACTCCAGAAAAAAAAAAAAAAAAAAAAAAGAGGCTTGATGCAAAATGTACAAGTATTCCATGTATACTCTTGTTTTACTTTACAGTCAAAGTCCCCCATCCAACTTCTCTGGTAACATAATATAGTCAAAAACTACAGCAGAATAGTTACAAGGCATTAATTTTGAGTTGCTTTGCTCCCTAAGACCTCATGGGACCTCTGTCCTAGATGAGAAGGAGGAAGAAAAATGTTTACCAAAGATCACCATTCCACTAACTTACATGTCAACAAAAATAAATCTTACCACTAAGAAACATTAGCCACTAAAGAGTATCCATAGTTATAGCTGAAGGTTCAAGCAAAAAAAATCTCATCAAAGCAACTCCATACCCCAAGCAACTGCTCATTCTGGTACAACTTAATCCCAAAACTACTTAGTTTTTAAAGTCACACGAAATAAAGTTCAGTCAGGTATGGCTTCCTTCTTTCAAGCATCTTGCCTCCACCCTTTCCCTTCCATGGACTTGTACAGTATCAAGCTATTCTATCTTACAGGTATTTAGTTATCTCTTTTAATACTTGTTTACCATGCTAATGTTACAATTTCAGCTAACCCTCATAAAACATATCCAGTTAAAAGGTATAAGAAGCTAGGAGTTCTAAAGAAAAGGAATTTTTGAGCACGTTCTGAGCAGAGAGAGACAAGGTGTGTGGGGGTGTAAAATAAAAAAGCTGTACATTTTATATTAACTGAGCCAAATCAAATGGCTTAAGAAAGCAATAGTGTTTATGTAACTTTCTAAACAACAGGCTTTGCTATTGCAAACATTATAACTGAATTTCCTTCCTAATGTAAAAAAAAAAAAAAAACCCAAACAAAAAAAAAACCACCATCAAAAAAAGCCCCACACAACTACCCACAGAACCCAACACTTTTGCATGTTGTTTTAAGATACCCGACTCTTCATTTTAATTAGATTTTTCCAGACAGGTCTTATTTTAGACTCTGGTCAGTCCCTGACAAAAATGTACACCTAGAAGGACAATATTTTAAAGATAAATTGGGAAAGAGAACGAACAGAAATGTTTATACTTATTTATAATGTCAAACAGGGCCAGCCGCAGTATTTTATAGCAAGCACTAACCTCTGTTTCCACCTAACTTCAAACACTGATTCTTAACCAAAAACTAGCAATGAAATAAAGAAAATACAAAACCTGTACTATTTCCTGTGCATATGTAGATCCATCCAAAAGGCTGAACATAGCTCGAAGAAAGTACCAATTACATTTTGTGCTTAAACATAACTAATAAATAAATACAAAAATTAAAGTAAAACAGTTTTCTTCCTTGCCTCCTCAGTTCCTATTACACTTACTCCCTTTGTGGGATTACATTTCCTCACTTTTCTTTGGAGTCACTGAGGAAAGAAAACAAGTAATGTGAAGCCACATTCATAGAATGATTTAGGTTGGAAGGCACCTTAAAGATCACCTAGTTCCAACCCCCCTGCCTTCAGCAGGAACACCTCCCACTAGACCAGGTTACTCAAAGCCCCATCCAGCCTGGCCTTGAACACTTTCAGGGATGGGGCCTCCACAACTTCTCTGGGCAACCTGTTCCAGTGCCTTGCCACCCTCACAGTAAAGAATTTCTTCCTGATATCTAATCTAAATCTACTGTCTCCCAGTTCGAAGCCATCACCCCTTGTCCTATCACTACATGCCCTTACAAAAAGCCCCTCTCCATCTTTCCTATAGGCCCCCTTTAAGTATTGGAAGGCTGCTATAATGTCTCCCCGGAGCCTTTTCTTCCTCAGGCTGAACAACCTCAACTCCCTCAGTCTGTATTCAAAGAAGAGGTGCTCCATCCCTCTGATCATCTTTGTGGCCCTCCTCTGGACCCACTTCAACAGCTGCATGTGCTTCTTGTGCTGAGGACTCCAGAGCTGGATGCAGTACTCCAGCTGGGGTCTCACCAAAGTGGAACAGAGGGAAAGAATCACCTCCCTCGACCAGCTGGCTACGCTGCTTTTGATGCAGCCCAGGATACAGCCGGCCTTCTGGGCTGCAAGCGTGCATTGCCGGCTCACTTTGAGCTTCTCATCCACCAGCACCATCAAGTCCTTCTCCCCTGGACTGCTCAAAATCCATTTCCCCACCCAGCCTGTATTTGTGCTTGGGATTGCTGTGACCCACATGCAAGACCCTGCACTTGGCCTAATGGCATCCCTTCCCTCCAGCGTGTCAACTGCACCACACAGCTTGGTGTCGTTGGCAAACCTGCTGAGGGTGCACTCAATCCCACTGTCCATGTCACCAACAAAGATGTTAAACAGCACCAGTCCCAGTACCAGCCCCTAAGGAATGCCACTTGTCATGGTTCACCACTTGGACATCAAGCCATTGACTGCAACCCTTCGAATGCCAGTTCCTTATCCAGCCAGTTCCTTATCCACTGAGTGGCCCATCCATCAAATCTGTGTCTCTCCAACTTAGAGACCAGGATGTTGTGCAGAACAGTGTCAAACACAGAATCACATAATGATATGGGGTTGGAAGGGACCTCTGGAGATCATCTATGCCAACCCCCCTGCCAGAGTAAGTCCACCTAGAGCAGGTTGCACAGGAGCATGTCCAGGCAGGTTTTGAAAATCTCCAGAGACAGACACTCCACCACCTCCCTGTGCAGCCTGTTCCAGGGCTCTGCCACCCTCAAGGTAAAGAAGATCCTCCTCATGTTTAGATGGAACTTCCTATGTTCAAGTTTGTGCCTGTTACCCCTGTTACCTCATCCTGTCGCTGGGCACCACTGAAAAAAGACTGGTCCCATCCTCTTGACACTCACCCTTTAAGTATTTATAGGTGTTGGCCAGATCCCCCCTCAGTCTTCTCCAGACTGGAAAAGACCCAAGTCCTCATAACAGAGATGTTTTAGGCCCCTAATCATCTTCGTAGCCCTTTGCTGTACTCTCTCCAGCAGTTCCCTGTCCTTCTTGAAGTGGGGAGCCCAGAACTGGACAAAGTACTCCAGATGCGACCTCACCAGGGCAGAGTAAACACTTTGCATAAGTCCAAGTAGATGATGTCTGTTGCTCTCCCCTTATCCACCAATGCTGTAACGCTGTCATAGAAGGTCATCAAATTTGTCAGGCATAACATGCCCTTGGTGAAGCCGTGTTGGCATACATAAAATGGTAGAAGCTGCACAGAAAAGTGTGGCTCAAATACTAGCAAGATAAGCAAATACACTGAAATACAGGGAGGGAGAAACCAGAGGAAGGAAAGCACTGAAAACCTGCCTAGTACTTAAGCAATTCAGCCTATTTCTAAATCACTTTGGATGGCGAATAATACACAGAGACTCTCCTCTACTGAGAGATGTACAACACTTATCCGTAGGCAAGAGAATGGGGAGGTTGGGCTGGTCAGGTAACAAATCATTCTTTTACCTGATAATCTTGCCTTGCCAGTGTAGTCTAAGGGCAATGTTACTTACCGCCAAGACATTGGAAGACAATTTATTCAATATATGTACACTTACTGGCTGGAGGTAGGACAGTACGTAGAAGACAATCAAGTTATCCAAAAAGTAAAGAAAGGCAGGAATTGACCATTTCATGGAATTACAAAAATTCTTCCAGGAAAGACATTCAAAAGGATGATCCAAACAACCCTCTGAAAAGGAAAAGAAATCAGTAAGAAAGACGTCTTTCTTATTATCAAAAGCCCATTCTGTTATAACAGAATAGGTATCACTGTTCTGTCAACGGAATCACTGTCAACAGAACACCGTTGGACTGAAAAAAATAAGGTACCACAGCCCTCTGGCAACATGGAGGACAGATCCAGGGCAGAACACACACCTAGAGCAGCAATCCTGTGTCTACAGGCATTCACCTCCTTGCTTAAGCAGAGAAAACACCAAGGAACCTGTTACCCCATCAGACTACTTGTCCACTGGGAGCAAAAATTCAATTATCAACCATTCTTTGAGGACAAAAAAGCACCCCAAAGTCCCCACACAATAGTGACATCATTACTGGGTATGATTTTCTGATGATTATCAATCGAATCTAGAATCGAAACAATGATACAGATGGTTAATCTGTTCATATAGCACCCAAAGGGCAGCCAGTAAAGTCAGAAATACAAAATGTACTCAGTATCTGTAGCACGCAGCATGTGATCTGGGTAAAAACAGAACATATAGGAAGAAGGAAGAAAGAAAGGACAAGGCACAAAGAATGACATTTACTTATGTATTCAGGGCACATGCTTTAGGAGAAAGACTGTGATAAATCTCAGGCTAGCACCAATTTAGGACTACACAATGTTATCTAATCCTCTTCTGAACAACCGACACATTGAGTCAGCAAAACTCAGACATTTAGAAGAAAAAGGAGGGGGAAAAAAAGAAGAAAAAAAAGAAAGTAATCAGCAACAGCAAATGAGGGCAAATTACACCATTTAGTACAGGCATACCTAAGACAATACTAGTGGAGGTAAAAGTTTCCTCAGCTTGCCAGAGCTATGACTGTTACATGGAGAAGTGGACAAAACCAGCAGTTCAATCTAATGTGAGTCTCCAGTGTCTGACACTTTCTTCCAATTTAAACATCTGTTCACTACCATTTTGAAATCCTATGAAATTAACCGCTCATCCCTTTTACATCATCAACAGAAAAGCCAAGAAAGACAAAAGAAAAATAGCCTGCAATGTCAAACCAGTAGCTAGTGAAGCCTGACACCACTGCTTCTGAACAGCAGCCCCCAGATTTGCTTTCACAACAAAGCTACCTTGAATTCTAACACTGATATGTTGTTTCTGACTCTATATACCACTATACACACACAAAGCCTCTTCAGGAAGGTGGTGCTTTCAAATGAAAGCAGTCAGAACAACAGAACCTAAAGGCTAACCCTTGAGTTAGTGCAATTTATAAGCTTCTGTTCAGTCATGACTTCAGAGGGAAGTGACTCCTATTATCCTAGCATGATACTGTGTTAAAATTCTGGAAATGTTAGACTGTGTCTTCATTACACTTTCTAATTCAACATACCTGTCCCCATTTCAGCTACCGGACAAACAATTCAAGAATACCTGAATTTACAGCACAAAGTAGAGGTTAAAAAGTAAAGTTTAGTTATAATTCTGCGTGGAAGACATAATTCCAGTGAACCTTACTAGCAGGACCTATTCCATACAACTACGTTTGAACCTATGATTTTTTTAAAAAACCAACAAAAACTAAATAACATCATCAAAAAAGGGGGGATTTGAAGTATAGCAAATCTTAGAAAATCAACACATTTTAGTTATTTTACATATAGGTACTTACCTTTTTTCTTAACCCATAGTGCCAATACCACACACAGGACCAGTTTTACAACTTCAGAACATATGTTCACTGTTGTAGGAAGGTAATCATATTTGTTATCTGTGGGAATCAGAAAATCATAGAGAATACACAATTAGATTCTGTCTCTTGCTTTCATAATTAGAGCAGGAAACTATTTTAACCCCTCCAGTCAGAATCTTTGCTACTTTCCATGAATGCAAAAGGCTGTATCAGCACTTTCATTATAAATATTCCAATTTTTAGGATATACAGCTTCCTGAATAGTCTCCTTTCTGGAATGAAATCTTTCCTCGTTTGCTCCCAGTTTACAGCAGAACATTTTGGAAGAACACAAGAACATCACGGTTTTAAAAAAAAAAAATTTAAAATGGGGATGTTTGCCCCCAAACAACAGTATGCTATTTTTTCCCTCACAAAAAAAAAAAAAAAGCTTCCAGAATGACACAACCTCCTTCTTTTAGGACTCTTTTTCTTTGTTAGCATATTTTGCTAATACTTGGCAAAAGGAGAAACAGTAATAGCCAGTTATAGCACGCCCACATTGATACCACTTTTCTCCTAAGCCTGTTGCAAGACAAATATTTCAGTCAAGACACATACCATTGACAGTGTCTACACAATAATTTAGTCTTCGAAAATCAGTTATAAAATAATTAACCGCCTCATCTTTTAAGAGTGAATCTCCGTGTGGATCATACACCTTACAGCCCAAGTTATCACTTTATGTTAGACGAATAACTACAGAGAGATTTTCTATTACAGAAATACTTATTACTATTTATATAATAGAATGTTTATGCTAAGAACTCTGCAGGTGGAGAACTAGCCTTTTGGGTAGTTTTACTCCAAATGTCAACTCTTTCTCATTTGAAGCAAATTATGTTTATTGCCCAACAGCACCTTCATTGGCAGAATACTTCATCAGGAGGATTCGACTTGAGCCCAGTGCAATAAACACTCCTCCCAGCAGAAAGGTATAGATGGTTGTCTTGGAGCAAAACACAAACTGGCTACAGCACTTGGTCTTCATTCTGCTGTCTTGCTGTCAATGCCCTTTGGATGACAAAACAAAAATATGCTATAAATGGTACTTCCAGAAACTGGTTAAGCAAAGTGATATGTGTGCGGTTTACTGCTTTGTGTTATTTTATATTAAGATGCTTCCATCATGAGCCATGATCTCGCTCTACAATTATCTTTTTTATTTAAAAAAAAAATAAAAATTAGAAAGATATGCTATGAGGACTGGCAAAGGGGGATAAACAAAGTATACACAGCAACTCGGTGGCATGAAGAGGCCAGTTTGTCAGAAGAGCGCATCTATGGAATACCGATTAGATAAAAGGATTATATAAATCACACACTTATTTTTCTTTAATGTTTTTAGAAGCGTTCTTTTTCTCAATTCCAGTAAGGAAAAATTTCTCAGTTGTGGAGCACGAGCAACGTCGCGCAGATGACCTGGCGCTCCCTCAGCGGCGGAAGCCGGGAAGGAACACTCATCGCCGGAGGCACAGCCCGAGCTCTACCGCTGCTCTCCGCCTCCAACGCTGCCGTTACTCGGCCGGAACGGTAACGGGCCCCCAGGCCCGAAAAACCGGCTAGCAGACGGCCCCTGCGCCGAAGGAGCGGGGCGGGGAGGGGAGAGTCCCTTTGGGTCGGCAGCGGCCGGGACGTCCGTTAACAGCCGCAACATCCCTTAACGGCCGCCGCGGCTCGCACCCCTCCGCCCCAGGGGGGACCGGCTGGAGCACGGCACCCCCTGAACGGGCCCGGGGCGGCCAGCTTCAAACCGGTCCCCGAGAGCCGGCTCCGCGGGGCCCGGGGACGAATGCCCACCTCACAGCGGTGGCGAGAGCGCAGCCGGTAAGCGACACCGAGCGCTCCCCCGTGCTGAGGGAACACACTTGCCTGGCTTTGCCGACCGGGCCGTATGCCACGTCGCTGCCTCAGGTGGACGGCGCGGCTGCAGCCAGGAGCGGGGCCGCGGCCGCGCAGAGGGAAGAGCCGGGCTCCTACGCGGCAGCCACCGGTGCTCAGACCGGACACAGAAGCTCCGGGGAGGCTGCGCACCGTGCATTCCCCCCCACCTCACACCCGCTGCGCGCCCCCGCGCCCATCACCGAATACCCCGCCAGGCCCGCGGGAGCGCAGCCAACCCCACAGCGTCCCGCACAAAGCTGCTTGCTCGCTCACCCACCGCACCACAACCAGCGGCACTGCCCAGCTCCCACGGCCCCCCCCCCCACTTGGCCTCACCTGGTAGGGTGGGGTGGGGTGGGCGGGGCGGGGCGGGGCCGGGCCCCTCCCGCCCAGCAGCGCGCGCCCCCTGTCTGTTCGTCTGTCCGCCCAGCAGCGCGCGCACGCGCGCGCGCGCCTCCTCATTCTCATTTAGACAGCCCAGCCCAGCCCATCCCGCCCCGCCTCATGGCTGTTCCGGCCACGTGACCACCGGCAACCGGGGGCTCCGCCCCAGCTCCTCCCCCCCTTCCCTTTCTACTGTGGCGGCTGGGGGGGGGGGGGCGCCTGCGCATTAAGAGTTGTCGTCGGCTTTCCCGCCTCTCCTCTCCCCCCTCCCTCCGTCCCTGCGCCTTCCGGCCTTGCGCGCGCGCACGCCGGGCCCCGCGTCTCCCGCCACGCGTGAGCGCCGGTGTGTCGTCACGCGTGTGCGACATGGTGGTGGGCGGGAAGAGGCCAGCGGGAGGGCGGGGAGGGGTGGGTGACGTGACGGCGGGAGGCGGAGGGGTGGGGAGGGGGAGGCGGTGCTGCCGGGGCGGCCGCCGCGGCGGAGATCGTTGGCGGAGGGGCGGGGGAGGCAGTTTGTCGTCCTCCTCCTCCTCCTCCTTCGCGGGGCCTGCCGGCAGCCATGCAGAACGTCATCAACACGGTGAAGGGGAAGGCCCTGGAGGTGGCCGAGTACCTCACCCCCGTGCTCAAGGTGCCGGTCCGGACGGGAGCAATGGCGGGGGGAGGGGGGAGGAGCGGGCAGGATGAGAGCGCACGCTCCCTCAGGTATTAGAGCCGTTAAGGGGGGGCGAGGCGGCTGTGGAGCCGTGAGCCGCCAGGGTCGCGGGTGGCGACGGTGCGGCCCTAGCCTGGCCTGTGAGGGGTGTGAGAGTGGGCCCGGCCGGTCGCCCCCGGAGTCGCTCCGCCTTGCCGGAAGCTGCGCAGCGGCCGTGGCTTCGCTCGTCGTCATGGCCCGGGGAGCTCTGTCGGTGCGACCGCGGGCTTACGCAACCGGCGGAGGGTCTCTGATGGCGCGGTGCTCCCTCAGGCTTCAGAGGGAGGTGGTGCTGGGGCAGCCTTGCAAAGCCATCGGCCTTCATCGTACACCGGGGCGGGTTAAAACGATCTACGCGTGTCTAAAGATGTTTTATTCAGGTAGACTTCCCAATCCCCAAAGGCGATGGAGGGAGGCCGAGTTGGAACTCAGGTCTTATTAGAGGTGGGAGCGCTCCCCTGGGAGGTGCACACCTTCGAAGGCTGGGCGTTGCTACTGCTGGAGCAATAACTTATGTGTTAACTTTTATTAAAGTGGCCAAACTTTAATCGATTGTGTGACTAGAAAGGGAAATCCAAAGGTGCTTCTGGACTGTTAGGTTTAAGCCTGGTTTCAGGAATGCCTTGCAATGGTTATTGAATAAGAGTGCAACCGCTCCAGCTGACACAGAAAAGCCCTAGTCACATCTTCATAATGCTAGCAGGTACAGCGTTATGTAGCATAGCTTATTTCTGTATCAGCATTACTATATTAATGCAAGCCTCTGTACACTAAAGTAACTGCAAATAGTCGGAATGGGCTGTTTGGTTCTTGGGAGTGAATTGTAACAGTCCGCTTGTAAAGGTGGGCAGCACATCTGTTATAATTCCTGTTATTGCTTATTTAGGTAAACCAAATTGTGTTTTTTCTGCAGTTGTTAGACTACTTCCCATCTTCTGCCTCCTATTTACAAGTACTTTTTTATGCAAAACCCAACTTTGTGTGTGAATGCCTAACTTGTCAGCAGTCCTTTCACTACTGATTTTTGTTTGTCTATGTTTTTGAAAAAATACTTCTGCTGTGATTGTTTATGACAGCAACCTCTCTGCCTGTGGTTTTATGGTGTGACCTTCTATATGCCTTGTACTCTGCAGCTTAGATCTTTGGGCAGAAGACAGTGATACTGAGTCGTTAATTGAACTTGTCCCTCTATGGTATATAGTATACTCTTACCTGGATAGTGGAACCTTCCTGGAGTTTCCCCACCAATGTGACATACTTGGGCTGCAGTGAAGTTGTGGTGTGGAAGGGTGAAGTGGCTTGTTTACCATAATACAGTTGCTGTTGCATAGCTGGTATAATAGTGGATGAATTCTTGTGCCCAGATGTATGATTGGGAGGAGGCAGAAGTAGAACCTCCCACAAATGGGAGGGGATGATAACGTGTATATGTTCCCTTTGCAAGAGGTTGAAATAAATACTCCAAATTGGTAACTTCGGAAAGAAACTAAACCTGTGTTTCTCACTACCTTACTTAGCACAGAATGTACAGAGATGAAAAATTGAACTATTTGCCCTCAGGGAACAGAGGATGGATATTTAACATATTTTCCTTATATAATTCCAGAAACACAAGTTTGTGCATGTTGCCTACTGCTTATAGTTCATTTTGAGGTTAAACAGTAAGTTGTCTCCACTATGGTGTTGCATAATGCGTTATTGAGAATTCTCAGTTTTACAGCAATCCAAATTGCTAAATTAGAATTGTACGAGTTTCTTTGATTCCTGTTAACTAGCATATAATGATGTTATGGTGTTTATACAACTACTGCTTTGATTATCTTGATCTTGTTCTTTAGTGTCTTCTGTTTAGAAATAAAGGAGAAAGAAGTAATCATTTATTGTATGAAACAGGTGTGCTCGTTTCCTTTTACATACCACATGTGATAGCATGCACCAGGGTGAAGCATCAAGAATAACCAAATCAAGCAGTGGCTGGTTTTCTTTAATGAGTTCCTAATGATCGAACAAGCTGTAGCCAAAAGTAAGGTGCTTTTCAGTTGCTGCTTTTAGTCTTGATAGAAAAAAATCACGAGTTATATAGGATAAGAAGTTATTTGGTAATTGATGATGCAAAAACTTGAAAAGTGAGCTATGCATGGTTGAAATCTTGCTCTTTTTCAAAAGCTGTTCTTAGATAGTTTTAATGCTGGGAAATGGTAGGTTTCCTTGGTGCTTGAGATTTTTCTGAAGAAAAAAATCTAAACAGAAACAGAAGTCTGAAACAAAATATGCTTACTCTAGATTTGAAGCTGCTAAAAAATATTGTATCCTTAAACTTCCTAAATATAATCTTTAATGCAAAAGTATGTAATTTCTCTATGCAGACTAATGTTGCTGCTTACTATCTATTCTTTCATCCATAAGACACATGACAATGAGAGAAAAATCCAAGCTGTTTCCAAGGGGTGTGTAATGAAGGCACAGAAGTGCGTATTAAGAAAAAAAGTTAGTAACTAAGTCTTTCTACATAACTTTTCCTATCACAGAGAAAATTTGGTTTGTCATTCATTTAATGACTTTTCTTGACTGCAAAGCCTTGTATTGATGCATTGTAGTGCTGTTCAGTGCCCAGAACAGTCCCAAAGTCCCGAGTGTGAGGATCACTGATTCCAAATGGTTCTCTCTGTCTTACCTGGCAGACAGTATTACATTTGCCAGTGTCTCTTCCTTGTTACTGATAAAATTGGCTGTAGCAAAAAAAAATATTTTTTATATGTGATCTTTTTTCATAATACCCTGGATTCTGCAGCAGGTAATTATGTTGAACCTTGCATTATAGGAGGTGGGAGCAAGCTGCCTATCAGCCCTGGCACAGATTGCCTCCAAGCTGATACACAGATCTCTGCAGACAGAGCTAGTTCCAAAACAAAAGTAGAGCAGATGTGCAAATGTTTGTCTTACCAGTGAAATGGGTTACTTTGATTTGTCAGCAATTCTCAAAATTTCGTAACTTTCTTTATTGCAGGAGTCCAAGTTTAAAGAAACGGGAGTCATTACACCTGAAGAAGTAAGTATTTAGATACTTGAAATGTTTTGGAAATAATGATAAATTTTACTGAAAACGACCATGTTAATATCAAACAGTTCATGTCTTGCCAACTAATTATTGCTTCTTGAAACAATTTCTATGAAGTGGAAGTTCTAAATGGCCTTTTTACTCTACCAGTGAAGTAAACAGAATTCCTCTTGAGATGATACTTAACATCTGAATGTGGGATGGTGTTTTCCTGGATTATATTATGAAAAGTTTGTAAGGAAGCTCATGCTGGATCAACAGCTCCATTTGTCATGGGAGTTCAGGACTAAACCCGGAATATGTTGATTTCAAAATTCTTTCCTATAAGCAACTTAAAGGGGAACTTGTATCTTGGGAATAGTCTTTACTTACCTCACTTTTGGTTCCTTCCAGGGCTCTGGCTAAATCATTACATACGCTTGTCCATACCAACTATCCGATGATTATTATTTTTTTCCCTCTTCTTCTCTACAGGCTACTTCAGGCTGGTTGTATTTTGGAATGCTGCCAAGCAGTTGTAATTTTTTAAGGAGTCTGCTATAAGGAGAAACAAACAGAATTTTTTCTAGTATAGTAAAAACACTGATTGTGCAGTGCTATTTTTGACTTCCGCATTCTGCTTTTTCTCATGTTGAAGTGCTACTGTTCTGAAAATACATTGTCTTTACAGAGGTATGAGAAAACAATGTTAAGACGGTTAGGTAGAATGAAAGAGAAATGAGACAATGCACAAATGTGAAGATGAGATGGGAAAAGATGGAACAAATAGTGACTGATGTAGGCAGATAATGTGGACAGAAGTATTTTTTGTAACGTTGGCACCTAGCACTTTTTTGCTACATTGCATGGCAAGCAAGCAGTCGTGCTTTCTGTGATCCAAAATGAGTACTGCTCAGAAGAACAGGCTTGGCAGCAGACGTTCTGCTGGTCTGACAACTATTCATATATGTGTGTGTATATAAATGTTTATCTATTACGTATTACATAATAAGATATTTGTAAGCTATATTATATGTAAAAGAAATATAACAGAGAAAGTCTAGACAAATGTTCTTCTACTAATGCTTAGTCCCTTGATTTTTGGGAGAAAAATTTGCGGTAGTACTGAAAGAAAAGGTACTTCTATGGAGCATAACAAGAGCTGTGCTATATTACATTGAACAATTAGCAGCATTGAGAATGCGAATAGTATGTATTCTCTGTATAAAGTTAGATGCTGACAGGATGAATAAATATGATCCTTCAAAGCAGTAGTCAAGGGAAATAATTATACAGCAAAATTAATTTTTTATTAAATTTAGATGAGACTGGAGCATGGGTCTGCTGATTGTCCCTTTGACAGTCTTTCCTCTTCCATGATGATTTTGGTCTTTATATAGTAATGACTGGTAAAGAAGAATTGAAAGTCATCGATCATGCTGGGATGTTATCTTTGAATGAGTTTGGATTTCTTCTCAATTCAACTGTGTTTTAGTCTAAGACACTGACTGTTTTGTAAACTTCGTGGGGTTTCTGTGGCTTGCCTCTGAAGATGAATCAATTGGCGATAAGGCAAAATATGACTCGGTCAAACTCAACACCTACTCCCTCTTTTCATGTATCTGCATACTTGCTTTAATTGCAGCAGATTCTTGCCTGTCATGAGTTTTTACTAGTTAATACCTCAGGAAGATAACACCCTGTTTTAATTTTATATTTAAGTCCAGGCAAATCTTTACAATCGTTCTTTCCAGGAGTAGAAATAAGGTGTTGTCCTAAAATTGATCTCTTGCCACTTTTGCAGTATTGATTCAGGTATGAGATAGCATTACTGCTTAAGAAAGTGAAACCAGCTAGATAATTTTGCTGCTTAAGCTGAAGAAAATGCAAATGAAACTTCAGGTATTGTTTTGGGGTTTTGCATCTGTTAGACCTGAAAAGAACACTTTCATTTTTTATCGTCTTTTAATAATGTATTTTAGCATTGATGCTACAAACAGTGCTCTGGTTCTTGAAACAGAAAGTTTTATATAATTCTGGAGTTTCATGTGTTATTTATTATTATGTAGAGGCTAATGAGTTTTAAAATTTCCATGTGTACTGGGAAGGATTACTGTTTTCTTTAAAGTGAAGATTTCACTTTTGCTAGAGACTTTTGTTGGAAAGAAAGCACATTTGCAGAGATTAAATCTGTTAATCCATATGGAGTGCATGTTCTGGTGTTTTCTGCTACACTGATATACTACTGCCTCACTTTGGAGGGCATGATGAGAAAATGACCGACACGCTGCAAGCCTGTAGTGTCATGCTACAGCAGCTTCTGGTCAGCTAGGAAGTATGTTGTTATAAGCTAGCATTTTAAGACAAGAAAGCAACCGTAGCAGTAGGTGTGCACCTCATTTTCAAAAGTAACTGATGCAAAGACCACACAAATCACTGTTCTTCAGTGTGGGTTTGCCTTTTGCAATTTGTGCGTACAAAAAATAAGCTCAGTGGGTTAGACTTTGCTGGGTGAATTTTGATTTCGTGCACAAGTCTAGCATTAGCTTTCCAATATGGCTTTGATACAGTGATGTGACTTTGTAAAAGCCTTTATCTCAGATACTAAGAACAAGTAGAGTGAAGATTTTTTAAAAGTTATTTCTGCAGAACAAATTTACACATAGGTTTTTCAGTGTGTTAAGTCCTTGCTTATCCATATTTATTTAACATCAGTGGTGAACTATCACATTGATGATCATTCCTTAAAATGTATACTGTTTATTCCTCTGCTGCAGTTCTCTCACTGATTCAATGAATTGATGTCAGTCTTGCTTTTCTTCTTGCTGCAAAATTGTTTTGAACACAAAAAGAGAATCAAATGTTTGGGTTTTTTTTACATTAAGCTCTTAATTGTCTTTGTAAAACTTTGAAGAGTCGCAAATAAAAACATTTTCTTCATCACAAAGTAAACATGTTACTGGGTCTAGAAACTTCTTTGCTTGTTAGAAGACTACTATGTAATACCACAGCTTTTTAAACTGTCTGAATTTGCTAATGTGCTTAGTATGCATATCCTTCATGTGAAGTTGATTTAATCTTTGTATTTTCATGGTTAGCTGGGAAATAGAGTTAAAAGAAAGCATCAAACTGATATAAACAGTTACTTGTTATATAGTTAATCTATCAAAGGAATGTGCAACTGAAAGATTAATATTGAGAAAAATTGGAGATTGTTTTCGTTATGCCATATTTAGTAATACTTTAATTTTTTTCCTGCCTTAACAGTTTATTGCAGCTGGAGATCACTTAGTTCACCACTGTCCTACTTGGCAATGGTAAGTAAAAGCAAAAGAATTTTAGAAAGGTAGCATGCTTTGATGTTAATTTCTATTGGATGCAACTATGCAGTTGTCTCATTTCAGAATAGTGCATGGACTCCTGCAGTAGAACTTCTGCTGCTTTTGTGATGAAGCTGTCTTGAAGCCAGGCAGGATTCATTTGTTGTTCTGCATAGCAGTTAGTTGAGAGGAGGATTTGTTTGATTTGTTTAGGGATATGTTTGTTTGTTTTCCTAAGCCTTTAGAGGAAATAAGCTGGTACATACTGTGAATGCTTTCAGTGCTTAGCTGCAGAGCAGCATACCTCCCTGAGCTTGTCTTGGTTAATTGGTGATTGAAAAAGAAAAGGCTATGTGCAAATGGAATTGCTAGGCAGTAGTTGTAATTAGTATATTTTAGACAAGCATTTGTAAATTAAATTTGTTCAAGGTGGCCCACATCAGACCACTTCATGCAGTGCTTGCCCTTGGAATTCCCATAT
This sequence comes from Limnodromus scolopaceus, assembly GCA_028565335.1. NCBI lineage: Eukaryota > Metazoa > Chordata > Aves > Charadriiformes > Scolopacidae > Limnodromus > Limnodromus scolopaceus. Next base: position 90,077,042 of record JAOXNO010000001.1, read on the forward strand.
CTTTCATGTACAGTAAGGGTGCAAATAAGGTGCTTCCTTGTGTTTTACTGGTGTCTTGCATTATAAAACTAATCAGTTAGTGCCTAGATGGGCATTGTCTGCGCAGTTGATATCATCAAGGTTCTTGGCTCTGTACTGGGCTGCGAAGAGCTGAAGGAGGAACTATTATGCTTGAATCATTGTTTTTTGCTGTTTTATTGTCTCCTTCAGAGGAAATATGATGTTGAGTCTGGTTTATGTGCTAGCAGTTTGGAATACGCTATTTAAAACGTTACTCTTCTTTCAAACCAAAAACCACAGAAAGTGAAAGCAAATGCGTGAGTAATATGAGGTTGGCAAAGATTACTAGAACTCTGGTGACAATGGGCAGGTTTTATATTTCTAGAGGTTTATTTGTTGCTTTTTCTGAAGTTGCTTTCTTCAGATGTTTGGGACTATACTGTTGCTGATCCTAGAAAATTTCACATATACTATATTGTTCTGTCAACTTGTCTTTGGTTGGCCATCTCAAAGGGAAAGTAATTTTTGAAGCAGAAAATAGTTTTGGTCCAAGACTCTGTCATAGTTTAGGGGTGGCCAACCTTTTTGAAACCATACCTATATCACAGTCTATGTATAGGGAAGAGTAAATTTGAAGCAAACAGATTCTGTGAATAGGTCCAGAGGAATATATAGAATGTTCCTGACATACAGTGAAAATAGAAGGGTTCTTTTGTTTGCAGATCATCAAATTCTCAACCTTTTATGGCACACTTTGTTTTACAGGGCTTCAGGAGAAGAGCTAAAAGTCAAGGCTTATCTGCCAACAGACAAACAGTTTTTGGTAACTAAAAATGGTAAGGCTGAAGTTTAAATATAAGTGTTCTTAGGATTGATACTATGGGTGACTGTGCTGTCAGCCCTACTGATTTTCTGTATTGACAGGAGAAGTGAATATCTTGCACTTTGGATGCTTTGGCTTTGCAATATTAAAAATGTTTTTCCTGCACATCTAAATTTTTTTTCTGTAGACCAGTTAGTAGCAGGGCTTTATACAGCTTGTCTTCATGAAATAGAAGTGAAGTTTAAACATTATAAACCTCCTTGTCTGTCTTTCCTTTCTCCTGTCCTTCAACTCGTATTCAGTCTCTAAAAGGAAAATACGTTTATTTTTCTCTTTGTTTTGGATAACTTGGGCTATTGAAGTGTTCCCAAAATGCCTTTTACAGTGACACTAATACTTCTAATGCAGATATGTAATTGATGTCACTATCCCTGTCAATAACAACAATATAAAACACAATTTTAAGTAAAATTTTGATCAGCTTTACAGTTGTGTATATATAATACTTGTGGGGACTACCTTTTTAATGGATAAGAAGGCTAACATCTTGGCACAACCATGGGGAAATAATTTTCTCAAAAGATCCTGTAACACAATGTGTCAAAGATAATGCCATTAGATGAACTTTCAGTACTGAGACCAGCCCGAGGAGATTATTACCTTGAATGGGTTTTATTTTATACTTGGATTTCACTTGCTGGCTTTCAGAGTCTTGCAGTGCACTATTGTGTGAAAATGCTTACAGTCGTGTTGGATACCAAGTGATCTACTTCATTTCTCTTCTCCCCCCACCCCTCCCACTTCCAGGGTCCGTCATTGCTCTGATTCTTCTAGATCACATTTCAAAATAATGTGTTTCCTGCTGATGGTAACGCGTTGTCCTACCACCCGAGTAAAAGTTGTGCACTATGGGTGGAGCCGGGAGCCATCCTATAGATCTCATTTTGGAAGTCTTCAGAGGTCTTTTCTTCGCTGTGACTTTAAGGCCTTTCTGAAAAATCTAGAAGCAGTTTACAAATTCGGAACTTCACTTCGGAATTTATGATTAAACATACCTAATGTATTGCATAAGTAGCTGATTTGGAAGGCTTTTTAGGATGATTTCTTGCTCCAGTCTGGTTTTGTATAGGAATGACTGCATTCATTTTGTTTTGCAATTTTTTGCAGTGCCGTGCTACAAAAGGTGTAAGCAGATGGAGTACTCAGATGAGCAGGAAGCAATTATAGAAGAAGATGATGGTGATGGGGGATGGGTAGACACTTTTCACAATGCAGGTATTCAAAGCCTTGCTTCACACTTTGCGTTTGGTAATCTGAAAGATTTTCAGTTTCCACTGTTGGAAAGTAAAATCTTTCTTACATATAGATGGCTGTGTACCAGCATCTAATCTGGAAGAAATAAGTTACGTTGCCAGCTACCCACTTGGTTGGTACATGACTGCTCAGGTGTTTAACTGTATGCCTATATATGCCTGAAATAGGCTGCTTTTTAGAGGTGTTGACAATAACCTATATCCATATTCTCTTGTTGAAGATCTAGGAAGTTATTTTTAAAAATGAGCTTTGTAGTGGCTCATTCCTTAGTAAGGAGATCTTGTGTATAGAATGCTGGTTTAAATTATTTGTTTGAAGAATCTGCAGATTTCCTTTTTAGCAGGATCATGTGTGGAGCACGTTGAGATCTTTATCTTAATTATTACCTCATCTGACTTAATTATTTCAGTGTTTCCCGTTCTGTTGAATTGTTGGATTCAGCTAAAAGGGGGAATCATTGAAAAATAGCTATTATCTTAGTATCTGAGGTCACTGGGGGGAAGGGAAGCACTAAAAGGAAAGAAAATACTGTTCAATACAGAGGTGAGTGTGGGAGATGATCCTTTTTTACACTAAGTCCTTAGATAAGCTTGTGTTTATAAAGAAGTCTAAAAAATACTACTTACATGAATCTATCTCATTACCTTTTCTAGCATAGCCTCTTGTAAATCCTGTTGTTCTTTTCTAAGAATGGGCAACTTTATTAGTTTTAGTCTGTTTATGTTCTATTATGCGTTAATAAAAGTCTGTCTTTCAGTGAGGTTTTTTCCACCATTTCTAAACCTAGAAGGTACTCCACTTAGTTTGGTGGGGGGTTTTTTGTGTGTAAATTTTTTGCTGCAATGTGGAAGAAGTTCTCTAAATAGTTCAGCCAGTCTGGGGAGAAAAAGGGTGGGAAAAGATCCCCTTTGTTTCCGTAGATACGTGTTTTTCGTACTGCCAGTTCTTAAATGTACCACAGTTCATAGTTGAACCACACCAAAGAAATCATTTGACAGCTTTGTCATATCCTTGAATTAAGGATGCATCCTCTGTCCCTCCTGTAGACAGACTCCTCTGCCAAGTTTTCCTGTTTTAGGGTTGACTAGTTTGGGCATCGTGCTGTGGTAGCACAACTGCAAGACTCTGGCTAGACTCAGCCAGATCTACAAACACTGTAAAAGGAGATATAAAAAAAAATAAAAACCTGTTTCCACACATCTGTGTACATGTCCTTTATAACTACACTTTTTCTGATAGAAAAAAACCACATCTAAATGATCATGCAGCCACTAGAAATGCGTTGTCTCCAAGCAGCAATCAGCTGGCATTTCTTTTCTTTAAACAGCTATTTCTCATGAGCAGTTACTAGATTTCAGGTTCGTTCTCTGTAATGGTGTAACTTATTTTCAGCTGAAGAGTTAATTAGGTAAATGTATTGTGTCAAAGCAGAATCTTGTCATGTATCCTGAAGAGTACTGGGTGAGAGCTGTAGTACAAAGCTAATGGGGAGAAAATCAAAAGCTGATACTACTGTGATTTGGGATGTTTTTTACCCCCACTTTCTCTCAGCTAAGAGCATTGAGTGTTCTGCTACATTATGTTTTGTCACAAGCTTTGTATCTTGCTTTCAAGATATTTAGAAATATTCATAAATGGCATGCCTTGCTTGTGAAGTTGAGTTTCATTATTGTGACATGAATGCCTATCCTGAACTCACTCTTACGCAAAAAATCCTTGAAATAAAAGTCGAAATTACTTTGCAGTGTTCCATCAACAAAACTTGTGTGATGTGCGAGAGCTGTGCTGTTGTGCTCTGTGTTACTGATACGGTCTGTTTATGGATGTCCAGCACCAAGCATGCAACCGCTACCAAATAAATAGCCTTTCAAATATCAAAATTGTTGCGAGATGTAACTTGGAAAGATCATATGCTGCTTTCTGAAATCTTTGCAACCTCTTTCTGTACTATTTGGTAACAAAGAAATCAGCTATTTTTAACACAGACTTCTTGTTCGATTAACAGGCATAGTGGGTGCAACAGAAGCAGTTAAGGAGATCACACTAGACAGTAAGGTACTTGTTTCTAAATTTTCCTCTTGCTTTATTACAGGACCTAAAGGTGGTAGAAGTCTTACCTGCAGTAATCTAGTACTGCCTGTGAAAGATTAAAGTATGCTTTGTCACTAGGCGTGTTGAAGATATATGTTGACCTTCAGAGCCCATGATATTAGTCTGAGCATGTGCATCTCCTTATTACTATGTGTTTACTGAGGCACATAGACATTTTGGAATGTCTCTAGCAAGTGTACTCTTGTGCCAGGCTTCTACAAGTTGGAAGTGAAATTCTATTTACAGTGATACTGCATCTTTGGGTCTCAAGAAACTAACGTTTGGAGATTCAGTGTAAAAAAATGTTTATATGGAAAAATAATGTAGGGATATAAAGTATTTCTTTGTAATCTTTAGCTACTGCAGGTAGAGTTTTAACACATTTGGTCCTGTTTAACAGGCTTTTGCCCTCAAGTTTAGAAGTATTAAAACTCTTTAAATGTACACGTCTTACAAAGTCATCAGTTTCTGTACGTGTCTCCAAAAAATCAGTCTGGGGCAGGAGCCAAATCTGAAAATTTAATCCTCAGGAAACTGAGAACAGTTGGAAGTACTAAAATTGAGATGTGTTAGCTAACATGTTTAAGAAATGTGGAGAAAGTCACAGCTACACAAAATGCTTTTAAAGAGTAGTTGCTTGTTAAAGTGGAGTTGTGCCTGTGTGCTATGAGAGTTTGTTAAACCATCCAAGCACATAGCTTTGGATTCTGAAGATGAGGGGGAAATAGAATGGGCTACTGCATACTACTGCACAATTGTAAACAGCTCAAAATGCTACTGATACGATGAACTGTGAAATAAACGTATTTCAAGTGAGATGGTGCAGAACATGGTAAAAATACTGCTTTTTCACAAATTAGTAATGTAAGCGTGGAAGAAACATTCTAAGGAATACTTAAAGGAGATCTATGATAACTGCTGTACAGTTGGCTGTGGGTTAGGACATACAAAATCTTAACATGCATGTTTAGTCTTAGCTGTTTAGTCACTGCCTTTCATTTGATATACGTGGGTTTTTTGAAAGAAATGATGGGCTGTTTAACACCATGTTTATTATTCTTGGCTTAGGAATTAAATCATTCCAGATTGCAAAGTCAAAGGAGACCTTTTTAGCAGATTTAATGTCATACTAGGACTTTGAAACTAAGTTTGGTTAATGAGCAGATATTTTGAGGTCAGTATAGTCCTTCTAAATATTGCAGAATTTTTGTCTGGGTCTCTGTATGTGTTGACGGGACTTCTACCTTAAATTTGCTGGGGCTGTTAGTCTGTTTAGATGCAGCAGTCTTTAAAGCAGTGTTTTCAACTTCTAAAGGATAATATAAAAATACCAGAACGTTCAGCATCTTGTGAAGATGATGATGAGGAAGATGAAGGAGAAGCTGCAGACATGGAAGGTATTTCCTTAAATTGGGTGGGACATGCTTTATTTCAGGCCTTTAACTATAGCAGTACACTCTAAGAAAACATTACTCTTTCTTTTCATGGAATGAATGCTGAAAAATTCAGCAGGCATATGCTCTTTATCATCTTTATATGTTTTATTGATGCATGTTTACTGTAACTTGTGTGCTGAAACCTGTGTGAATGTTAGTGACTGGGAAATGAATTTGAGTAGCAGAACATCCAAGCAGGTGTAAATTAGGGACTTAGCACATTTTCCTTCCTGCTTATACCTACACTTAAACTCAGTCTGCGTACTTAAAGCCACTTAAGGCTTGGTCAACATGTACTTACCGTAGTCTTGGTCAAATTTGTATTAGAAAAAAATATAGTTTGGGGTTTGTGAAGTCTACCTGAATAAGACATCTTTAGATGTATGTAGATTGTTTTAAAGGAGTTGTTTATGAATGAGAAATTGATGGCTAGATACAAGCTGAACACAGAATTTTATGGGTCTTCTTTTCAGAGTATGAAGAAAGTGGGCTATTGGAGACAGATGATGTGAGTGAAAACTTCTCTATCTTGTCTGTTACAATGCTTATCACCACTGTGAGCACCAGCAAAGTAAAAATAATGATAAGAAATGGATGACATAACAAGCTTGTTATGAGCAGTGAGATTACTGAACCTGGTTTCCTATGGATTTGTCTCCTGCCAATCTGCTGCAGTAACCTTATCTCTTAGGTCCTCAAAGATTTTGATCACAGTAATTTTGCTTCTTTTTCTGATTCTTTTTCACTCTGCTTATGCACAATGCTGTATTCACAAGAGGTAAAAAATGCAGTTGTTCTTGAGGCTTACTTGTTGAGGATGGGTGGCTTATAGGTTCAACACATTACAGTGATGCACCAGACTGTCGTGAGAGAAAACAGAGGGCATCATTATTTGAGGTACTCTGTTAAGGTCTTCATGAATGTGCATAAACTAAGACCTCTGCCTTCTGAATTCCATTGGATTTGTTTGTTGGCTTCAAAAGTTATTGGTGAAAGAAGGGAGGGGGGAGATATGACGATGTAGTGGCATGCTTCCTTAAATCGGACCTTTTCTTTTTTTTTTTTTCTAAAAAAAGCAAACCTGAAAAATAAAACCCAAAACCCCTTGGTGGGAGAGAAACTAATACTCCTAATTTAAAGATGAAAACAAAACCCAAAGTCTGGTTTTTTTAATGCTCACTTAAGAACATTAATTTCAGTTTTACAGCTTTACATAACTACTTAGGATGGGAAAGGAGGGAACCTAAACAAAACTATACTAATGTTGTCATTTTTACCTTGAACCAGGCAACGCTTGACACAAGACAGATTGTAGAAGCTAACAAAACTAAAGTTGATGTTGGAGGGGAAGATGCTATTCTACAAACTAGAACTTATGACCTCTACATCACTTATGACAAATATTACCAAACTCCAAGGCTCTGGTTATTTGGATATGATGAGGTATAGCTATGTTGTTGTTTCTTCCCACTTCTGTGGAATTAGACTCATCCTGTCAAATAGCAAGGCTATTTTGTTGCTTATTCACGGTGGAAACTTGAAATAAAAGATGGTTAGAAAATCATTATACAGTCAGGGTTGCAGACAGGACTTATGGTACTTGCAGGAATTAGGAACAATTTCACTGAAAATGGTACTTGGTAACCCAAGTGCATTTGGAAGGAAGAAATAATCCTCAGTCATTTGAGTTTCTGTTAACTTTGTAGAGCTAGTGATAACCCCACTAAACTCAGTCAAGTAAGCAGGTATGTGTTTTCACAATCTTCAGAGGGAGAGGACTCGATAAATCACACTTCCATTTAATGACTAAGTTTCTTGAGTTGGTTGGGGCTTACGTCTCAAATACCTAGATGGGAACATAGATGGTTCTCAGATATATTGACTTCACCATTCACCCAGTGTATTAAAACTAAAAAATCGTGGGGTACTTTTTCTACACCATATGGATTTTAGCATGCTCAGTTCTTTCAGTGTACCTTCAGAACTGTTGTTTATTACATGCTTGTGATTTGTGTTGCTTCATCTGTCAACCATAAAATTGCTGAGAAGTAGCAAAAGATTATTGGTTAGTGATGTTTTTGTTCTCATGTTCATTTTTCCCATGTAGCAACGGCAGCCTTTAACAGTAGAGCATATGTATGAAGATATTAGTCAAGATCATGTCAAGAAAACAGTAACCATTGAAAACCATCCTCATCTTCCTCCACCTCCCATGTGCTCAGTTCACCCATGCAGGTAAGTCTTTGTTTCTGATCTGATTCAGCATGCAGTCACAAGGCACTTCGCTAGTCTTGTTAAGGATTTGGTTCAGGTTTTCTGGACATATTTCCACAGTTGACTGCCGTAGTGGTCTGTTAGCTTCTGAGGCAGTATGAAAGGAAGGTATCAGTGATTCTCTGAAGTCATCCCAGTGCTTGCTGCAGCAAGTGTATTCTGCAGCTAGAACTGTCTTCTCCCTGCTCAACTTGCTTTTTTCCTCTGCTTTCCTGCAGACTCCAGAAGATGGCAGGCTACTAGAACTCTGAAAAAGAAAGTTCTCCTATACTTTCCTTTGATGCTTTTTTGGGAGGGTGAAAGTATAGTGTATACTTTGAGAGCAGAAAAAGCTATTTTAATATGAAATAACTGTTTCTTATTTTGTAATAACTGAATTCTGCTCCCCTGGAAGTCATTGAAACTTTACACTGATAAAATAGAGGTCTTCTTATTGCCACACTGAAGTATTTGTTGAATACAAGTGCAAGCACACTTGTGGTTTTGGGTCTTTTCTGTTGTATTTTCCACATTTCTCACCCAAGGCCTAGGGAGTCTGTAGTTCAATTAGCTGCACAGGTATTTTTTTAAGTCTTTGAAAGGTGCCTTTTGTCTTAGTGTAGCCCTAACATCCTTTTACGTGTCTTAGTGATACAGGGCCAATACCTTAAACAGCGTAACTCCTCAGCTTCTTGATAGTATGATGTTCTTAGAGATACAAGTTTGGGCTTTTATCTCATTTTTTAAAAAGAGACACCCTTTGTAGCCTTGCATATGTTTAAAAAATAAAAATCCAGATTGCCACTTTAAGTCTAGTAATTTCTTTTGACTGAAAGAAATACTTCTGGGGTCCATGTCAGTAGCTGAGGTGTCAAATAATCAGCTTGTTGTCAAGCTTGTGATAATTTTTGCAGACTCAAAACATTCTTGTTTCTGATTTAGGAATTATTTGATCATTTGAGAAAAAACTTCTTTACGGTGAGGGTGACAGAGCCCTGGAACAGGCTGCCCAGGGAGGTTGTGGAGTCCCCTTCT
>JAOXNO010000001.1:90086093-90096901 GCA_028565335.1 Limnodromus scolopaceus
TCGGCAGGGGAGTTGGACTAGATGATCTCTATGGTCCCTTCCAACTCTAAAAATTCAGTGAAATTCAGTGAAAAATAAGGTTAGCCTCGGGAAGGGTATACCATTCTTTAGAGAAGGAGCAAGGGAGCTTTGCACCAAGTAGTTTATGGCTCCTTTTGATTTTGAGTATTTATGTTCATGGGCTTTTTAAATCTGTATCTCGTGTTTTTTCCAGTTTGTAGTTCTTTAACTAGTTCTTTACAACAGTCTTTGCTTTCACCAAGCAGTCAGGCTTGTATCTGGGCAATATTGAGCAGAGAAGCCATTGTACAACTGGGAAATAGCTTTTTCCCCAGTTTAGCTATCTTGAAGAAAATTTTAAAGTGGTAAAGTTTATTGTTGATCTTTAAATCCTCAGGTTTGAGTCTACACTAACACAGTAGACCTGTGAAAACATCAATCTTAAGGCTCAGAGTCGTACAGGAAGCAGAAATGGGAAAACTCTTAGGAAAACAATGAAGAATAGAACAGAAAACAGCGTAAGGCCTCTATTAATCTATGGGATTAATATTGAATACGGCACATATTGAATACTGCAGTACAGCTCTGGTCATCTGTAGTCTGTGAGATGAGGAAAGACTAAAACTGAAAAAGATACAGAGGGGTTGTCTGGGATAACTGAGGTTATGAACCTCTTTCCCATAAGAAATGATTGAGTAACCTGGGTCCCTTCAGCTTTGGAAAAGGCAGCTGAGAAGGGAGTTACGATTTCAATGACCTTCATTTTGAGCCGCAGAAAAGGTGAAGTAATAGGTGTTCATTTTTTTCCCAATAGTAAAACTGATGACATTGAACGCTGGTATGCTCAACGCCAGGAAAAGGATTAAACTCTGCACACAGCACCTCATTAAACAATTTATTTATTTAATAAGCAATATGAGGTTAATGAAAGAAAAATGTCAAAAGTTGTTAAAAGTGAAGTTACTAGAATGCCTTAGAATTAGAAAGACCCTGGGTTGCACACTGCTGGAAACTAGGAGTACTTTGGGAGAGTTGTTACAAGGTGCTTGCTCTGGCCTCTTTCTTGAGCATGTACTATAAGATAATAAGCAGGACGAGGTAGACCTTTGGTTTGATTCAATAAGGTATTCTTGTACCTTATATGAACATATCAGTCCTGAATGTAGGAAGGCTTAACAGACTGACTAGGAAGATTATTAATTTAATAAAGGAAAAGCCGGGGTGGGAAGCCTGAAGCCAAGGCTTGATTTAGTGATTGCTGGAAGCCCTGATGATAAATTGGTTGGGAATAGGCTCCTATTGATGGATGCAGGCTGTGAGAGCGATCTCAGAAGAAACAAAGGCAACCAGATATTTGGGCATGATAGCCCTCAGAGACTAGGTAGACCTGTGGGTTTTATAGTGGGCCATAGCTGCAATGTAATCTGCTTAATTTTGCAAACACCTTTGCAGAGCAAAAACCAATTTAATGTTAGTCTATGAATTTGGATTGAGTCTTCATAGATGAGAGCTATATGTGCATGTTTTCACTTCTTCCTCTGAAGCCAGTGAAGTGCCAGTGCCTTTGTTATGTGAACCATGTCTACACTTGAAGAAATGGTTTGCATCATGAGACTTGTTCCAATTAGTCTTTTAAGCGTGAAAGAGATGACTGATACTGCAGTGAGATAGAGTTGTTGGTAGTCTTAAATGTGGAGGAAACTGTCTAGTCCTTCTCAAAAAGCAGTCTAGTTGACCAGCAACTGCTTAACATCAGAAGGACTCGAAAAGATCATCTTGAGACTGTGAAGAAAGAGGTTAACAGCATATCTAAAATGGAGGGTTTAAGTATGTTCTCTTACTCTTCAAGGTGAGATGTTCTATTTTCTTAAATAGGTAAGACTAACAGTTATGAAGGTCTGGGCTTCTGAGGTGAAAAATAATAACCAAAAATGTTTTGTTCTTAATTTGGCTAGGAAGTACCAGCGTTTATCTAGCTCTGCTGCTGTTGCTTCCCTGCACATTACAAGAATTGTGTAATGTAGGGTATTTGGATGGTCCTAAACTTACTTGGCTGTTGCTTGTGACGTGTATAGCTCTGTGTCATGCGTCAGAGAAAGGAAAGAAGCGACAGTCAGGTGCCGCTGTCAGCTGCTTGAGATTGCTTCTATTCTGAGTAGTTAGTTGAAACTGTTCCAGCTGTTACAGCTCTGTTATAAGTTGTATTTCTTGTCAGCGTTTTTATGGTACTGGGAGGAACTTCCTCATTAATTGCTGCAAACTGGTTTAATCACAATTCCACAATTCTCAACTTTTTAATGTGGATGTTTTGAAGGGACTATCAAGCTAGTTAACTACTAAACACATTTACAATTAGATCTGAATTACTGGCACTAATTCCAAGGTCTTATTTTTCTCTATTTAAGAATAAATGGTAATAGGCTTCTAAACAGTTTTTCCTTCTTCTGTACTCTAAATAATCTGCAGGGAAGAGACTACAGGCAACTGCAAGCATCAGTGAACTGTAGATCTTAAAGTTAATTGACTATTGCAGGTTCAGAATGTTTCTCCTAATTATGACATTTGTGGGTTTTTCCACACCTGTCTCATTGTGTGTGAGCAGTTACAGACACTGAATAAAGTTCATAAGTAATTTTTTCTTGAAAGTACACTGTCCTAAAAAGTCTTGCTTTTTACCCTCTTTTATGGAAGCTTATAGTTGTTGTTCAGTATGCATGAAGTCCTGTGGAAGGCCTTTTATCTCTATGAACTTCATGGGGGGTGAGGAATGAATAATTTCTGGTGTTCAGGTTTTTTCCCCATCTGTCAGGAAGGCTTTTACTTTTTAAATTCTGATGGTGTATATTTCCCTTCCAACTGATACTCAGACAATAGCAGTATGTCAGCTGTACTGAACTCCAGTGTGAAGTTAATAGCAAATATTTTGACTGACAGCTTTGGTCAATTACAAAGCAGGAGAGGGGTTCTTCAGTTGGAAAGTGAGCATTGCTGATGAGATCATAAAGGGTCATCTAATCAATCTAGGAAATCAGCTTCTTTCAACTTATTTTTAACCCTTTAATGTATGGTTTTAACTCTACATATTTGAATTTATTTTCAATAGGAACAGCAGTTCCTATTAATTTGGAATATGAATAATAACTCAGTTATTATTACTTGAACCACCTCAAGAACTGGTTGATATACTGAAAACTAAATTAGGTGATTTTAGTAGATGTTTCAAATGTCTGATCTTTTTGATAGCTCAGGTGATCTACAAACAGGTCCTGAAACAAGCACTGGTGAGCACAAAATGTATTCAGTCATATGGAGTTCATAGTTTTTTCTGGGGGACTCAAATTCAGAAGTAAAAAAATAATTGAGATTTCTAGATGGGAGGATATTTTAGGTGATATTTCTTCCAAAGTTATCTTATCTCTTTCCATTGTGGGCTATGCCTACTTCATATTAATGCCTCAAAATTTTCTTATAGAAGGAAACTGAAAACAAGAAAGTTTATAAAGCACCTGCAAACCTTTTCATGTGCAATTGTATGACAGTAAGAATGACCAGAATGGAATGATCTGGAATTCCAGATATCTAACTAGTCCTTAGAAAACAGAAAATAACAAATGTCATCAAGGTGTATGAAGTTGAGTCAGTGTCCTGTTAAAGACTTCTAATAGCTCTAGAGTGACCTGAATTCTGTGCCAGTACAAAAAATAGTCCGCTGTTATGGACGAGGTCAAAGCTTACGTTTAGACAGTGGCCAGGTTCCTATATAAAAGCAACTGGCATTGGCACCTGATATGGCGTGTGTTCTGCAGGGACATCGTGAGGATCCAGATTTGGAATCAACTGTGAGGGTTAGCTGATTTGCAAAGACCAACAGGCACAGCAAATGACAAATGCTGACCTTTAGTATTTCCCCAGACTTGCATGTTCCTGTTTACAGTGTGTCTTGGTAACTTTGCAACAGCTTCCTTCCTTGTGTTTGCAGTCACTGGCAGCATGATTAAATTTGGAGGTAACTACTAAATGCCAGTTACTACTCAGCTGTTGAGATTTGCATAGTGGTATCAAAGCATGGTCAGAAAGTTACGGAGACTCTGCTTACTACTCTTCCTTGTTCTTAGTAGGCACACAGGTTGTTTCAGGACAGGTATTTTAAACTACCTCTGTTAATTAGCTAGCAGTGTTGTGTAAGTGGATGTTCATAGCCTTTATGACCTCATGGATAAAGAATGCCTGCAGAATCATGAATTTAAAGTGAAGTTGAAGTATAGATAAAAGTAAGATCAGTTACATAACCTGGGAATTTATGTTAAATATATATAAATAAAACATCAATTGACCATATAGTAGTTCTCCCCACTTGATTTGGTATGTTTTTCATCCCCTGGTTTATGGGCTATAACTGTCCTGAAAACAAGACCATTATTTCTGAATTGTAACTTGATCATTAAAAGATTTGAAGTCTTCATCACTGGAGATATTCAAAATCAGACCAGACAAAGTCCTGAGCAATCTGTTCTAGTTTACTGCTAATTGAGCAAGAAGGGTTGGACTAGGTGATGACCAGTCTCTCCCAACCTTAGCAATTCTGTGATTTCATGTTAATATTCCCAGGATCAGCTTTGTACATAAATGTCTGTGTGGTTCATAGGAGGTCTGGTATGCCACTGATGACTTAATGTCAAAACACAGTGACCTGAGGAAATGTTTGTCTTCCCTTGTAGTGCTTTACAATAACAGTCAGGAGAGAAAGGTAACTTAAAAACTGTTGATCTGCCACGGAACCCAAGTTACCTCTAGAGAAGGTTTTCATACTCTAAGTCAGTCCCAGAGCAACAGTTCTGAATTTATGTAGGGTTAGTTTAGCCTGCCTTTCCTAGGAAACTGTGAATTGTTTACGTGTTTGATATGTCTTAAGTTCTACAAATTTGAGAGCAGCAGTGTAAGCTAAAAAAGTTGTAGCAATTTCTAGTCATCTTCTTCAGAGGTCATCTGGGAGCTTCTGGCTTGCCTGCTGGTGAGGATTACCTTCTGGTGGCTTCTTTGACATTTAGCAATTAAAAATTACACTAGTGACAAGCAATATGTATTGACTGTCATTATGGCAGTCAGTCTACATTGTAGTGTAGAACATTTTTCACTTTCCTTGTGAATATAAGGAGATGTCAAATAATGTTATACTCATCACTTAATACTAACTTTCAGTTACTGTTGGGATTTTTTTCCCCTTAGTGAACTGAAAGTTTTCTCTTGCTGCTTCTGAAGCTAACAGTCCGAAAATATTTATAATTTGCACAAAACATAATCTTAGATGAAGAGGGAGTTACTTTTTCCTTAAAATATTTTCACTGTTTCTGATTCTGTTTTTCAGGCATGCAGAAGTCATGAAAAAAATAATCGAGACTGTTGCAGAAGGTGGGGGCGAACTTGGAGTTCATATGTATCCTTTTTCATTACTATACGGTATTATTACAAATTTCTTGCAGTGTAAGGAGGATTCTGTTACCTCAGTATTTCTAAACTGGAATGCAAATGCATGTGAAAACAGTAAACAACTGCTTGTGGATTAGAGTTCTGGGATGAGCTTCTCGGTGCGAACAACCTGGACAGGCTGAAGAGTTGGGCAGAGAGGAACCTGATGAAATTCAACAAGGGCAAGTATAGGTTGCTGCACCTGGGGAGGAATAACCCAATGTACCAGTACAGGTTCAGGGCTGACCTGCTGGAGAGCAGCTCTGAGGAAAAAGACCTGGGAGTCCTGGTGGTCAACAGGATGACCATGAGCCAGCAATCTGCCCTTGTGGCCAAGAAGGCAAATGACATCCCGGAGTGCATCAAGAAGAGTGTGGCCAGCAGGTCGAGGGAGGTTATCCTCCCCCTCTACTCTGCCCTGGTGAGGTCCCATCTGGAGTACTGTGTCCAGTACTGGGCTCCCCAGTTCAGGAAGGACAGGGAACTGCTGGAGAGGTACAGCAAAGGGCTACGAAGATGATTAGGGGACTAAATCATCTCTCTTACAAGGAAAGGCTGAGGGACTTGTGTCTTTTTAGTCTTGAGAAGAGAAGACTTAGGGGGGATCTGATCCAATGACTATAAATACTTAAAGGTTGGGTGTCAAGATGAAGGGGCCAGTCTTTTCTCAGTGGTGCCCAGTGACAAGACAAGAGGTAATGGGCACAAACTTGAACCTAAGAAGTTCCATCTAAACATGAGGAGGAACTTCGTTACTTTGAGGATGGCAGAGCACTGGAACAGGCTGCCCAGAGAGGTGGTGGAGTCTTCTTCTCTGGAGACATTCAAAACCTACCTGAACAAGTTCCTGTGTAACCTGCTCTAGGTGGACCGGCTTTGTCAGGGGGGTTGGACTAGATGATCTTCAGAGGTCCCTTCCAACCCCATATCATTCTGTGATTCTGTGAAACTCTGTTAATCAGTTGTTGGGGCGAGGGCCGGGGAAGGAGGGTGGCAGGAGCAATGGGGAAAGTAGGTAGGATTGAACGGACAGGATAGAGCCCTTGTTTATAGGGGTGTGAAGGAGGTAGCTGTATGAATCTGAGATCCCAGTGTAGGAGGATGAGGCTGGAGGTTCACAGACTCTGGTGAAAGTGTAATCACTCTTTTTGGTACAGCAGCTTCTGTATTAGATTTGAATCTAAGGTTTGTCTCTGAAAGGCATACAGGTCTCCTTATTCTCTACTCTGCGTGTGAGCAATATCTTGGTAAAACATTCAGCTGACAAAAAAGCAATGGAAATTACTGAACACCAATATGAAATGCCTCACAATTAGAATTTTCTTTTAGCAAGGCAACTGATCTTAGTTATGCTTTTAGTAATTAATACTATGCTTTCTGACTGAAGTAAACTCCACGTTAGAAGCAAATGTGTCCTTTCAAAATAGTGTTCTTTTGCTGCTATAAGGCAAGCAGGGGGGGATTACAGAGCAGTTAACCTGAATCAGTAAAATTCTCATTTACTGTATGAGTTGAGGTTGTTGAATTTGTGCAGCAAGCAACTGAATCTGAACTGGAAAATAACTTTTCTGGCAAGATAGTTCAAGTCTTCTACTCCTCAATAGTTAGAAGTAGCTTATTTTCAAGATTTTGATTACTTTTTTGCTATTGCTTAACAAATTGCGGGGGTTTTAACAGGCAGTTTCTTCTTTCATTATGAAGCAGTTTGTGTTTGCTAAGAAATGAATGGTGTGTGAAACTAAGATGTCAAAATAGTAGAGCTTACTTATATCCAGTACCAATGTAACTTAATTGTCAGTTGAAAGCAGTGATTTATTTTTTTTTTTCAGTCTGCTGTCTGCTGCAGTCCTAGGTGGATGGACGTTTTAGTTCATAATTATCCAATATACTCCAGACCGCAGATTCAGGCCCAACATACATTGGAAGGTGATATACACAACAGAGATGAGGAAGGTCTCTACAAAGGCAGACTTCTCATCTTAGCAGACCTAATATCTCTACTTGCCCTCATCAACAGGAAGGAGCTCTTTCAAAGGATGGTTCAGAACAGGAACCTTCTTTTTCTGAGCTACTGAAATACTGAGGAAGAGCCTACCTTCCCTTCAACTACAGGAAGGTAGCTAGGGATTAGCCTTGCTATGTACAATTCACATTGGCTTTTTTATTAACAAGTATTAAGTATGTTAATGGGATTGCAAATGTTTGTGTGGTGTTTGTAAGATTTATTGAAAATAACTTCTGGTTCCACGCTTTAACTTAAAACAGGAAGGTCTATATGTTTGGGCAAGCATTAGATGTCATTACCAGAGTTCTGCTATATTAATTTCCCAGTCTCAAAGTGTATAATTGCTAGGTGTTATTTTCCTTTTAGTAAGAAATACTGTTGAGCAGGCCATTGAATGTGACTTTGTTTTACAGGATTTCCAGCTATTGCTTGTTTTCCTTAACAAGAAACTCAGGTACCTTCTTATTTTCTTGAAATTTGTACAGGCGGTCATTCCAACAATAGAATATGACTACACAAGGCACTTTACGATGTAACTAAAATAAGAGATGTCCTCCTCTAATTATCAAATCTTTTTTTAAATAACCCATTCATGTGACATACAATATTATACACAATTTCTGTAACTAACCTTTTATCGAGTTGATGCATCAAAATAAAATGTTCCATTACCAGCCTTTTTAATAAAAATCTTTGTGTGTTATATAAATAAATTACTTTCATTCTGATACGGACACTGCACTAAAAGGTGGAATTTTTTTTTCTCCATAATTCCTTCAATTTCCTTTTAACAGAAGACTATTTTTGTCTGTATTGGAAGCTAAAATCTGTTTTCCTAGTAGTGCTTTTGGCTTCGTTGCCAATTCCTGAAAATATGATCTTTGTTTTTTTTATTACTCCTCCCATGTAACTTCACTTGAGTTATGTGGGTTTTTCCCCAGTTATGAATGGTTGTGTTTCCTCTAGCTGGAGAAAAGTTTTGAAAGCCGAAAGAAGTGGTCATCTTGTTAGGAAAATTTGACTACATCTTAAACTAAGATAGCTGTAACTAACAATCTTTGAAAGGTTGTTTAGGTTTACACTTGACCAAGATTAGTGTTTTGAGATGGAATTTTTTGGGAGACAAAGGAGTAACATTAGTATGTAGTTTGTTCATCTTTTAATAAAGGCAAGAACAGTCTTATTGACAAAATTACAGCTTGGGGGTAGAGGGAGAAGATTGCTATGGTGGAGCAAGATTCATTCTTGATTACTTGTCTGCCTGAACTATGGTAACTGGTAGTCTAGTAGCGTGGTTTCCTTTTTTGAGTAAATATACATTGAGTTGTTTATCAACTCAAATATTGCAGATGCATCCAGGCTTTAGCTACCACTTTCTGCCCTGAAAAATTAAGTGTGTGTGTATTATTAGGTTCATTTAAAATCTGTTCAGCTTCCAGGACAGCATCTTTGTCTCCCAAACATCCAACTTGCATTCTGCAAGGTAATCTGAAGTTGGGTGTCTGCAACTTACTGAATTTACTGTTGGGTAGGAGGGTTCGTCCCAGTCCTGGCACAACAGGTCCCTGTCTTGGCTGTCCTCTGTACCATGTTCTTACTTACAAGTTCTGTGTACTATGCTTAAATTGGCTTTCCTCTTTTGATATCTGTCTTCACTTCCTCTTTCTTGGACAACATCTTAAGCAATGTCTATATAAATGAAGCGTAATGCTAGCTGAAACCTGTTAAAACTTAACCACACCCACTGAGTCACACCATAGGATTTTCCCGATCAGACTAATCTCAAAGATGTTTTGGGCTTTTTGGTAACAAAGGAAGTAGCTGTCCTCCACCCAACAAACAGGGGGGTTTGGAGGGGAGGAAAGAGGGAGGATGGCTTAAAATAATCAGCAGTGATGTTTGGTTTTTTTCCTGCGCTCTGTCAGAATATTTTGAAATGTCCTCCCTAAAAGATGACTGTTCTCCTCCTTTAGGAAGCTGAATTAGTCTTTCAGTGATCTCCAGTATGTTGAGTTAATAAATATCACGTTCTTTTGTTGGACTGAAAGTGGCAAATTTTTTTTTTTTTTAAAGTATAAATTGATTAAGGCCTTTTTCTCTGAGCCTAGTAGAAAAAACAGGAGCAGCACAACTGAAGAGAACTTGCCAATGGCTTCCATCAGCACCATGATATTTAATGTCTTACAGCATTGTAGCAAAACCCAGTGCCTGGTGGCTAATCTGCAGTACTCTCCTTGGCTGGATATCAAAGTGGCTCTTCCTGAGCAAGCAAATTTGACCTGGGTACACTTCCAGGAGTTGTACTGTACATTGATCATTTTCTTCTGTTCAGGAGTAGTATGAAAAATTCCTGTTAGAAGTGAAGACTCCAGCTGTAGGAACTGCTATAAACATATGCAAACATAGTAACCCCAGTTATAGCTTCTGGCAAATTCTACATGGTCATTAATTTTCTGAATTTTGCCTCTACATCAAAATAGCTCCTGAGAAGTTCTGCTCTGATGGATTCCCTTTCCTAATGCACACCTTACCGTTCTTGTGGCTCTTTACTTGCCTTCTAGACCTCCATCTCTTGGTCTTGGACTTCGAGTACATTCTAGTTTACAGGTGCTGCATGCAGTGAAGATGTGGGGGAA
This sequence comes from Limnodromus scolopaceus, assembly GCA_028565335.1. NCBI lineage: Eukaryota > Metazoa > Chordata > Aves > Charadriiformes > Scolopacidae > Limnodromus > Limnodromus scolopaceus. Next base: position 90,096,201 of record JAOXNO010000001.1, read on the forward strand.
ATTTGGTTTCATTGAAGCTGAACCAAAGTTATGCACAGGGAATAGGTTACGATGCAAAGGGAATAACCTTGAAGAGATTTAAAATAATGACCATCCCAAGCTGTATTGTAAAATTTAAGATACCGAGTCCTCGATTTACATAAAATGCTTCTAAAATACAAAAAGGACTTGCTTCCAATAAAAAATGAACATAGAAGAAAAAAATCAAAGCAGAAACTTCCAAGCAATACGTGGGAAGTGCACTTAAGTAGTCTTCTAAAAGACCAATCAAAGTCTAAACTGTAAATGATGAAGGGTGGGAATAGTGTTAAAGAATGAGGGTGATTTCAGCTATGTCTTTCTGTGGCTGCATTTTTAGGTGTGGGAAAGTGGAGTTTGTTTAACCAGGTTGCTAACAGCCTAATCTATTGCTAGAGAACTAAAATGCCTTGAATTTATCTGGATGTTGTAAAGTCCATAGGGACAGATGTAACTTAGTGTTGTCTTGTGCTAAAAGCTTACTGATTGTATGTTTCTTCCTGAAACATACTTATCTACTTTCCCATTGGAAAACAACCTTCTTTGCTAGTAACTTGTAACAATTGTTCTAAGCCTACTTTAAAAAAAAAAAAAAAAAAAAAAAATTCCTACTGTGAGTAGGAAAAAACATTTTAAATTATGCCTTGGGCAGTGAACTTTAGGAAAAAATTGAAGAGATCACA
>JAOXNO010000001.1:90097001-90109361 GCA_028565335.1 Limnodromus scolopaceus
TAAATTGTAACAATTGTTCTAAGCCTACTTTAAAAAAAAAAAAAAAGAAAAAGAAAAAAAGATACTTGGATGTAGAAAGTGCAACCATATGAAAGAAGAAAAAGTTAATTCATCCAAAGTTTCATACCTGTTGTCGGAAGTAGTTATGTATACAGCTTGATAAGAGGCTCTCTTTTTTTTTTGATAATCCACTTTCAGTTCCAACAAAGATTTATGATGAAAAGATGCAAATGTTCCTACTTGTGAACTCTTGCAATCCTGTACTACCTGGTTAACATCGTGTTGTAGGCACTGATGTTCTTACTACTTTTATTTTCTATAGAAAGCAAGCGAAGTTGAATATGCTGCTAGACTGACTTAGTACGAGGGCAGCTGGTCGGATTTTAGCATATCAGTTGTAAGCCTGAGCAAATAAAGAAATCTCTTAATAAAGAAGACAAACTGGAACACAGAGAACACAAACATGGTTAAGAGTAGGAGTAAAATTGTTTGTGGAGCCACACTGAAAATTTTCTGGCAAAAATTAAACAGAGGGGGGCAAAAAGGTTTCTTTTAGGTCAGTCCAAAATTTTGAGTCAGACATTATTAATGTAGTTTTTGAAGAGAAGAAGCTAGTGTATCCACCTCTCTTTGTTCCTTAAAATGAATTTTTTTCAGACCAAAAGCCAGTGGTCTTAGACAAATTTGTTAAAGCACTGAAATGAGGTTTTACAATATTTAGAAAATCCACATATTTCTTTTTGTTTTAAACTGTGTATTGAATTCAGCATTTCTGTGCAAATAGTTGAGGGTCCTGCTAAAGAGTTGGTTTTGGCAAACATACTGACTGGAGAAACACCCAATTGTAATCGAGGACCTTTGCTTTTCTCTGAAGGAAAAGGCCCTCAAACCCAGGATACAAGTTTAAAACATGTGCATGCATTTAGGTTTAAATCAACATGATTGTGTCTCTTGTGAAGCCTTTAGCACCAGAGCAGTCTGAAATGCTGTTCTACATTCTTACTGCCTTGTAGCATGTGTGTGACCACGTAAGTTACACAGCCTGCTTTCCTTTAACAGTTATGCAGAATGTGCTCTTGTATGAGCTGCCATCAAATACGAAGCATGTATACGTATTCCTTGAGTAAGTTGTTGGCTGGAAGAAAGCTTATGTTTCTCTCCTGTCATCTTTTTGCCTTCTCATGTGGTCTTCAGAGTAGTACATCTAATTTAGACTTCTAAAATGAGCCGTTTCGCTGATTAACCTTTCTTAGCTTTAGTGCCTTCTTGCAGGAGTGAAGATACTTATCTGATGGCTTCTGTTCCTAGTTGTGCCTGGCAGATTTGGTAAGCACCCCCTCTGTCTTTTACCTACATTCAGAACCATCTGTTCTTTGCTGATCAATAATTAACTCCTTGTTTGCCCATGAAAGCCCTTTCACCCTGCACTAAACAAAGTATGATTGCTGGACTGTTTTGCATTGATTTGTGTGTTTTGAGAGAGAGAGAGAGAGATATCTATGTAAGGGCATTATTAGCAACCAATTCAATAATTGTTTTACAGCTTTTTCTTTTCTATACTAGCTCCTTCTCAATCACTATAATACAGTTGCTAAAACTGACGGCTGCCATTAGGATATGGCTGCCCGCTAGCAGTTAGGGTAGCGTTTGTGATGAAGTAGAACTAAGTTTATGGTGGGTTCTAATCTGTAATTTGCAAAAAAGTCTCAAATCACTTTGTAGCTCTTTAAAAGAGTTATCTGTTCTTAATTGCTCAGACTTGGCCTATTCTGTGTGAAAAACTGGCAATCCCAGTTAGTTTTAGAGGTCGGCCTTAGAGCAGTACTGTGAGTATACTCTTTCAGTATGTTTTCACATAGAGCATAACAAGAGTTGGGACCATAATTACTGTAAGAAAAGACAGTAATCTTGCCCAGGTAGAAGATGCAGACCTGGTTTTAGTGTTTAAAAGTATCGCTTATATTTCTCTTTCCATGCTTTCTTTTCATTTGGTATTTCACTATGAGTACATCCCAAAGGTACTGCTTAGTTTTGGGAATAACATTGTTTATTTGCTGCAGAGAGACTGTTTTGCCACTGTGGACTACACCTGTGCTCTTCCCTGCATGGCTTTTTCCCACAAGATGTTTCATGTTGCTGGTAACCAAATGTAAATTACATTTGAACATGTGGGGAAGCAATGAGGATAAGATATGAAATTTGCTGCATGTGCAGTGTTGTGAGGTAGAAGCAGCTAAGATCATGGCTATATGTATAAATAGAAAATCAAGTTGTGTTGTCTTGGAAGACTTAAGCATGAAGAATATATTCTGTAGTCACTTGTCACGCGACTAATAGTAATAGCTTGCAGGTAACCAGCACTAACTACAAAAAGTGTGCGTATATATTAGACTTTCACCATGTCAGACACTCTGAAGATAAAATTGCAGGTGTTAGAAATTAATGGTCAGGTGAAAGGAAACGAGGTCTTTGGATTATTAATGGTTTTCAGAACATTCTGAAACTTCCCACAGCCTAGAGGAGACAATGTGATGCAATAGCTTAAAGAAATGAAAAAACAAACAAAAAAAAAAACCCAGGCTGACCCAGATAATTGCAGGTGGCTCAATCTTACAGTGGTCGTAAGAGGTGCAAGTAGAGGAGAAAATAAGGGAGTAGCAAATATTGGACTTTTTGTTCTTAAAGGATTAAAGAAGAGTAATACATGCTAATCAGTGTAGCTTAATGGAAAGTATATCACGTCTCATTTGAATATTCTTCTTTATCAGTGTTATCAGCCAACTTTGTAAAAGTAATTTCACTGATGTAATGCATTTTTAATTCCTTTAACCATTTGATCAATATTGCACAATTCATTGGCTAAAAAATTTGAAAAATACAATCCACAAATTCATCAAAATGGATAAAAGAGAACTAATTGATGTCACCTTTGATGATTCCCAGCTCAGAGTCACAAAGCAAGGGGTTTTAAGCAGGTATTCTGGATATTAATTTCTAGCCTGCAATATTTTAGTTTTTATTACAGGGAAGAATTAACTATTAGAAACCTATAATGGAAAATTCAAACAGTCCATTAAACAGAATTACAGGAAGGCTTGTTTAAACTGTATTTTAGTTTCATCTCCTCAGCTAGTCACATAAGAATACAAGAAGGTCTTCAAATCCCTGTGTGGCAAGGAGCTTTAGTAACAGCATTGTAAAGCCCAATGGGTGGAGATTGGACTCAAAGATGAAGCAGTTTCTGTTCTGATAAAGGTGCGTGATATTTTCTGTGTGCTTCTACGTGCATGAATGTTGAAGTTCTGAAGATGAGGCAAGCTAACTTAAAAGTGAAGGTGGTTTAAGTTTAACAGAATGTGCCAGGCACTTCAGCATAAGCTGCTTCCCATCAGTTCTGGACAGAAGGAAAGAATTTTCCATCTGCCCAGAGAATTCTTTCAGAGAAGCTAAATTATAGGCATTTTCACGCCAACTATCAAACTCTTAAGCACCAGCACTAAAGTTGACCCTGAGCAGACATGAGATTGGGACAAGTATTATAATTTTTGAATTAAAAATTATTGAAGTAATTTACCAAGGATTATGGAGAGTTCTTTAATCAAAACAGTAACTAATTAGTAATGAAATACTAATGGACTGTGTTTACCTAAGATTTTCTCTTCAATATCAGTGCACACATTCTGGTCCAAGTTAATTGTTGCTGGATTCTGGGTTTTGAATCCTTTTGGTACATAATGCGTGTGTCAAAGTGGCTCATGGGAACAAGTGACTAACTCCATGCAGATGCGGTAGGAGGTAATTTAAGTTCAATTTGCTGCCTTGAAACTGTTACTTGATGTTTGTAGTCTTATGTTGGTCCAAGAGATCACAATTGTTTTCAGGTTTAGGCACCAAACTATTCTGAAGTTTGGTAGGGAGCATTCAACTGTTGGTCTTCATTTTTTTTCCAACCATCTTCCCTATCTCTTCTAAGGTCATGAGGTACTATGTAATTTGGGTAGAATTAACCAAGCTGCCAGTTAGACCATTCTGCTGTTGAACAATATATCAAATGTACAATTGATCGGGATTTCTTTTGAAGTAGTCTGAGGAAATTTTTGTCTGGATCTGGAATGGATTTATTTTGATTTCAGGTTTTAAGTAATTTTTTAATGAAAACATTAGCAAAACATTATTGAAGAAGTTGTTGTGATCTTCTATCCATGAAAAAAATAGGTAGGGTTTTTTTGTTTTGTTTTTTTTCCAGGAATCACAGTGTACGGGAAACACACTCAACCATTTTCTTGTTTTGACAAACTTCTCAGCACTGGCAAAAGCAGAGAAACATTTTTGGTGATATAGTTGATGTTGGTAATAGCTTATCAAAAGGTATTTTCCTAATCATTTTTCTTCAGATAAACCTCAAGAGATTAGAAGGATTCTGATTACGGGCAAGTTTTCAGGCTGACCTGTTAGCTGCCACTGAGAAGACAGCTTGTTATCCATTACCTGAGATACTTGAGAGTGTAGTAGGAACCAAACTGAAGCTGACAACATGTTTGGAAAGCTTACTGACTTACTACTATGAGTATGCATTATATGTCCTAGATTTGAACTAAATTTAGCTTTTCTAGTCCCCACACCTAATCCCTCAGCATTTTGCTTTCTAAGTGGGAATGATTTCTAAGGAGATATAGCATCTCACTGGGAAATTTCCATCAGCGCCAGCCGTGTGCTGGGTTTCTGTTTTCTGGGAAGATAGAAAATATGACCCCCTTCTTCCTAACTATGCAAGGCAAATATCCTGTAATTGTAATTATAAAAAGTAATTGTCTTCTGCCTCTGATATCCTGCTGCTTCAGTAGGCAATGACCCAACCACAGTCTGTAGTGAGGCTGAAGCTGCTTCTCCTTGGTGCTTGTATCTCACTGAAGATGGTGTGGAGGAGGGGAGGGAAGGTAGTTTAAACACATTTTGTTTTTTTCATCTCTATTGGATCCCTGTCAGCAAGGGGAGGAGGAGGTGAAGAGCAATGACCTGAGCGTGGCAAATCCTGTTACCCTCTTGCATCACAATTATTTCATTTCTGAGGGGAAGTTGGAAGCAGCAACAGCAATAAAAGCAGCGGTTTCTGCCTTGTCTTCCAGAGGAGTGTCAACAGGCGTCTATACCATGACACTGCACTGCACGCGACTTTTTCTCTTGCTTCTGCTTGGTTCATGGTGGCCAGACTCCGAGAAGCATGTGGTGGGAGCTATGAAGGTCAGGGAGCACTATATAGCTGCTCAGATCACTAGCTGGACCTACAGACTGGAATCTGAGGAAAAGTCCAGGTAACTAAGAACAGAATAAAAAGTATGAAACTAGTCCTTTCTAGTGACTGAAAGTGTTTTGTGTCTCCCACCTGCTGTGAAATTTTAGAGCCCCAGGAGGACTTTAGAGCCTGATCTGTTGACTTCAGAGGAACTTGTGTGACTTTAAGCAGCATGATCTGAACTGGAGCCAGTGAAGTATTAAAAGCTCCTTTTCGTTTACTTCATTAGTGGATAGAATTATTTTTAAGTTTTCATTTTATTTTATTAAATATTTTCCTGGGCTTGCTTTTATCGTCATCTGTGTGGGTTGATGTTTGTTCTTTGTGGTTTTTTTAATGTAATTATTTTATGTACAGGGATTTTGGGCAATGTTCAATTGAGCCATAATTTGGTAACATTTCAAAAACTTTAAGACTTTAGAATTTGCTGAAAGAATAAATACGTTCCAATTTGGATACTATCACTTTCAGTTAAATCAGAAGCGGATGAACTTTGGAACTGGCTATGTTGTTTCTGAGTTGTTCACTAGTTTTTGTGAAATGTCCATCCTGAGTTCTAGTGAGTAAAGGTTATAGGATCAAGCATTGCTATACTTCATTAAGTGAAAATACCGATTTCATTATTTTTTTCAGATAGCATTGCAGAATTGCCAGCCTACATGCATATGCCAATCAAGCATATAAAATATCTTATTTGCATTACCACTATTATCCTTAGTATTATAAACACTGCAAGTACAATGCTGCAGATGACAAAACTTGGATGTCATTTAGAATTCTGTTTAAATTAGTCTTCGTTCTTATGCTGTGTTCAGTATAGTCACCATACACAGCTTTTATTTGTTCACAAAGTGGCATGAAATGGTACAAGTTACTTGTTACCCTACATTGAAGGATCTGTTTGGATATTAGTGCATTTTTAATTTTTTTTTAATTGGTGGATGGCTGGTTTTCTTTACTGTAGTGCAGTTTGTGATTATTTTTTTTAAATATGTATTGCATTTCTGGATATTATGGAAAGGATAGATTTAGATTTTCTAACTATTCTTTTTTCAAGACTTAATTGAAACAAAGTTCTATGATTCCTAAAACTCCCCTTTGAAGTTTAATACAGCTGGTATAAGCATACTGTCAAACTGGCAAGACAGAAGAAAACAGAATATAAATGGCACTTGGCTTCATAGTACTACATTTAAGTATTGACCCAGGCATGTGAATTTAGTAGTTAGAACTTCATTCTCATCTGTACTGGATGCTTCAATATAACCATCAACTGCTGTTGTGTTACAACATCACATTGTGGATAGACTGTTTTCATGCAGTAGAGACCCACAAGACTGCCTAAAACCTCAGCTGAAATCCTGTGTGACTAGCTAGGAGATTTTCATAACAGTACACATTGAGATATCTTGCATAAGTATTTAGGGCAAGTTACATTCCAAATGGGTCTGATGAACTTAGTAGAGCTTATAGAAATCTAACTCAAAAAAAAAAAAAAAAAGGCAAATAAACAACACAAAAGATACTCATTAAGGAAGAATTAATGGCCTGGATCCCAAAGGCTTTTGGGTATGTGACTTGTTCTGATTTCAGTAGAAGCTGACTGTCCAAATACAGTGTAAGAATCTGATACTTTGCTGCTTTTGGTTCTAAATAACTGAAGAGAGGCTGAAAAGAAAATGGGTTCTTCCTGAACTGTTTCCTTAATTTTCCAATCATACAGGCTAGAAAAGGACACCTAACTTCTTTAAGTGTCAGTCATCTTATCTTTATAGGTATTTGTTACCATATACAAGTGGCATTTGTAAGACACTTCGGAGCAAAGTGAAAACATATTATCTGAGCACGCAACGTTGCTGCTGCCCTTCCTGAAAGTTATGTAACTAGGCCTGCTTGTGTAGTCTGAGATTTCTGAAGTGTTAGCAAGCTGTGGTTTTTGTTCCTTCTAGCTATACAATTGGCGTTTATAAATTTCCTCTTCTACCCCATAGTCTTATATGCGTATTCTATTGAACATTGCCACATAAAAGCACTTGCCAATGAAGGTTATGGATCAAGTCCCTCTCTTTACAAGACTGAAACTTTTATCAGTAACTCTAAAGAGGGACATGAATTGAAACATGAACTGCTTCTGCCCGACTCTTCAGTTGCGAGAGTGTTGCAGAGGGACTTACAGAAGATGTCTGCAAAAAGAGATCTCCCCCTTACGGGGCCCTGGATGTCACTGAAGGTGAGCTCACTGCGTTATCCCTGCCCAGCATCTCTATGCTTGAGCAGCCCATCAGCTCCCTACCACCAAATGTGTCTGAAAGGGCATTACAGAAAAAACAAGTGGAATTAATGTTGGATCCAGTCATCATGCATACTATAAGAAATCAACCCATAAATGTGAAACTAAGTACAGACTATTATCTCTTCAGCCCTCTTCTCATCATTATTTCCATTCCAGAAGTGTTATGTGCTGGTTTCCTTCAGCTTGCCTAAATATTTTCTAAGAAAACATTGGGTGGTTTTCTGGCTTCCTGGTTCATTTACATAACAAGTCTAAGGACACTGGCAGTGTTTCTCAAAAAGCAGTTTTCTGACTTGCTGTGAGATCCTTAGTTGTTGTCAGGGAACAGTTTTGTGCTTGCCTCCAAGGTCATTGCTGTTACAGGAGCTTGCTGTTAATGCTGTTGTAGAATCCTTGGGTGAGTCTTAAAGTTCAAGCTTGAGGCTGAGTAAAGAGATATTCAGATTTCTTTCACTGTGTTTTGTCAGATGCTTTCTAGGTTAAGCCATCTTCCTCTGTGTCTTAAATGGACAGAACTAAGACACTTTCATTGCAGAATCAAAAGGACCTATAGAGATTTCCAGTAAAATCAGGCTAAACTGTCCTAGGTACTGTAATTGAATGTCTAATATGAAATGGCCTAGCTCAGGAAGGTCATAGATTCAATAGAGTAAGAGGGAGAGAGGAAAACACTACAAAGAGTTGGACTGTGTGCCTTGACTTCAGCAAAATGTGTACGTGATTAAATGTAATTCCAAGATTGATTTTCTGAGATATCTGTTAAACAGTAATGGCATCTCTAGGAATTCTTGTCCTTTTAATATTTCTTTTTAACTCTTTTGGTTTCAGATCGGAACATTCAGATTCCGTGTTTAAGAAAATTTCTTACAGAGAATATGAAGTGGATTTTAAAAGAGAAAAGCCAGCAAATATATTTGCAGGTAAACAGGAAGGACATGTTCTGAGTATTTTTATTTGCTTGTTACAAAGCCAGTAACAAGCTAAGGAAGCTTGCACTTTTGTGTCCATTGTTTTGCACATAAATCAAATAGGCACAGGGGATGAGGTCTCTACAGTGTGCTAGGCTAGGTAAGGCCGTAGGTTGGATTTTCAGAGGCTGGGGCTCAGTGCTATCTCCAAATTAATTGCACAGTACAAAGTTGTTACCTTTGCATCATCTGATGAAACCTCCCATACACATTTAGACTTGTACGACACAGTCACAATGGTGACACTAAAATTCACATGGAAGGAGCTTGAGGCCCGAGGCTAAGTGTATTTCTGATATGTCAGTGGAAAGGAAAAGAAGAACTGTGAGGTTGAGTGTAAAAGATGTCCCTTTGCCTTTGCATCTGTTACTGCTTGAAGACGCCTTAAATGGATGGAGGCAAGTTCTTGTACTTAGGCCGTACACAAGTATGGTACTTGAGTTCACGCAGAGTACTTCTATAGTCTGTCTGTCCTTCATATTAATAGATAAAATAAATTCAGATGTTAGATGTTCAGATTCAGATTTCAAAGTAAATGTGTGTGAGGTTGGTGATATGAAATTGTTACAAAATGCCCTGGAAGCTCTAGTCTATAATCTGATCCCTTCCAGTTTTGTTTGCTCTCCTGTGTTTTCTGAATCTGCTTCTTTCTTTTCAGAGAAAGAAATTTAGAAAATAGTTTACAAGAAAAGAAACTACCAAGCCAAAGGTTGTCTTAGCAGATTTCTTCCATTGCTTATTTTTGCAACATGGGGAGTAGGTATACAAGCCTCTATTGAAACCTTTTGCAGGCTATGCCTCAAGAAATTTGCAACATGGAACTGATTATTTCTTTAGATAACATTTTGGGACTGAAAGATCTTTTTGTTCTTTGACTTCTGGCATTGAGAGTGCTACTCAAAGAAATGTACTCGAATGCCTTTCTCTAAACTCTTAAACTATAAAATATCTGCCTTCCCAAAACTATTTAATTAAATTGTATGCGAAGTATTCATAGAAATTCCCAATGAACTGCAACGTGAACTTTTTGATAAATTTTCTGTATCTGGAAATAACTTTTTTTTTTCCAAATACACCAGTTTCCTGTGATTTTTTTAAGTGCTAGTTGCCAAATACACAATGTATAACATTCCTGCTGAGCTGCAGGTTTTAAATCCCCACATGCCTTTTTACGCGTAAATCTTCATTGCAGTGGTATTACATTCTCTGCCTGTATTAGTTTTGCTACTTGTACTTTGAGAGCTCATGTTCCTTGACTGGGAGAGAGAACTCTTTGTTTCACTAAACATGTTGTTTTGCTCACATTTTCTTCCTTCTTTATCTTGAATAACTACAGGACTCCTGGGACCAACTCTGCGTGCTGAAGTGGGAGATACTTTAGTAGTTCACCTTAAGAATATGGCTGACAAGCCAGTCAGTATTCATCCCCAAGGCATAGTTTACAGCAAAAATGCAGAAGGTAAATGCTCTAAAAACTGTGTTTTGTTCATTTGCTTGTAGACTACTGCATATAGCATGAGCTACATGTAGACTACTGTGAGGGCCCCAGACCAGTCCTTGAGGATATGTGCAACACAAATATCTGTTGATCCTGGATTAAAACTTCACACCCATTGTTAGCTTCTTTCTTTTTCATCACTGCAACACTAACAATATAAGCTGTCATCTGATGTGCACGGTCTCCTGACCAGCCGCCTGTATGCTAATACTGTTTCACAGAATCACAGAGTGGTTGAGGTTGGAAGGCACCTCTGGAGGTGATCTGGTCTAACCCCCATGTAATTGCAAAATATTCTGTTTTGGGACCATGTAAACTCTTAAATACAGGTCTTAAAAAAAACCTTTCCAAATCCCTTGCAGTAGCATACATCAAGGTGTTATTGGTAAAGGCAGTTGACGGTGCTGATCATGTTCTGACACTCAGCATTTTATGCTCAGCTTTGTGGTGTGTTGCAACCCAGTCTTGTGGAGTTGAACAGAACGTGTTATTGGAAGCGATAGGCAGTTCAGTTTGACTATCTTATTAATGTGCCTTTTGCACCTAGACTTTTGATTCTCTGACTCCCCTGTGTCATATTGCAGATTTGTTGGATATGGTAGGCAGAGATAGGAGCCCTTACTGCCATCTGGATGTGCAGTACACAAAAGGCCCAAGGCAGCAAGGCAATGCTAGCCTGTGCAATGGCTTTATGGGAGACAGTTAGAAAGTTGACAAAGTGGGCAGTATTCCTCCCCACAGTATCAGTGAGCAGACGCTGAAGCTTCATGCCATCCTAACCTTAGCCAGACTGATGAAGAGCCCCACCTTTTGGCGGTGACGGCAGTTTAGGAAGAATTAATTTCCTGAGAGAGTGGTCAGGCACTGGAACAGCCTGCCCAGGGAGGTGGTGGAGTCGCCATTCCTGGAGGGATTTAAGAAACTTGTAGACATGGCTCTTCATGGCATGCTCTAGTGCCCAAGATTATTGGTTTGTGGGTGGGTATGATGTGATGGAGTGTTGTGTTTTTTGTGGTGTGTGTTTTGTTTGGTTGGGGTTTTTTTTGTTTTTTTGTTTTGTTTTGGGGGTTTTTTTTGTGGTTGGACTTGATGATCTCAGAGGTCCCTTCCAACCATGGTATTTCTGGGATTCTAAGAAATCCTTAATCTGTAAAAAAAAAGGATGGTGGAAGAGCTACTCTCCCCTGTAATACTCTCACAGTGTAGAATCACTAGTTAGTTACCTCTTTGAAGAACAGGCAAGAAACCAAGCTTTTGGAATTGATTGTAGGAGGACATTCTAGATGCTTTTATTGCTCTTTGTCTTCATGCCACTCTACTGACTCTTTTCTTGGCAGGCTCCCTGTATGATGACAGAACATCATTTGCAGAAAAACGAGATGATGCTGTACTTCCAGGCCAGGTCTACACGTATGTGTGGGATGTAACAGAAGAAGTTGGTCCAAGAGAAGCTGACCTTCCTTGTCTTACTTATGCATATTATTCTCATGAGAACATGACAATGGATTTTAACTCTGGTCTGATTGGAGCACTACTTATCTGTAAGAAAGGTAATTAAATACTTTAAGACTACTATAAGGTTATATAGTTTCATTTCTTAATAATGTTAATATTGTATGATAATAAGGGAAGATACATTATTTTCCTTTTTGCATCTTTACATGCAGTGTAAAGTAAATGATTTTCAACATCTTTTTTTTAGATGTCAAAGTTTCTAAATGGTAGCTTTCATGCAGATCCATCCTATAATTAGAGGGTCAAGAGAGAGTGCTATTAATAGATACATTTGCCTGTACTGGTTGCATTTTCAGTTGCGTAACTGCCAAATATATGACCTCAAATTTCCTGTCTTAGAGTAATTATTTTTTTGAAGCTTCACTCAAAATGGTTCAGCCATTCCAGAGAATAAGGGAGGAAGTAATTGTTTTGCCCATGCCTTTTGAAGGCTGCCTGATGCAGAGGCTGTAGCACACTCTCTTCTCTAACAAGGGTTTGAAATCACAGAGCAGTGTGTCTTTTGCTAGTCATTTGAAAATATGGCCAAATGTGAACTGATTTGAAATTTGCTTTGCATGTGATAAGGGACTTGAGGTTTTAGCAGTTTGAGTCATTGAATTCCATCTCCACTAATGCAAACTTGTGTCTTGTAGGACTTGTAAATAACTGCTAGGTATTTCACTGAATTTCACTGAATTTTTAGAGTTGGAAGGGACCATAGAGATCATCTAGTGCAACTCCCCTGCCAAAGCAGGATTGCCTAGAGCTAGAGCATGTTACTCAGGACTGCATCCAGGCGGGTCTTGAAAAT
>JAOXNO010000001.1:90109461-90146798 GCA_028565335.1 Limnodromus scolopaceus
TCCTCGCCCAGCTCTCCAGCCTGTCCAGGTCTCGCTGGATGGCAGCATGGCCCTCCGGGGTGTCAGCCACCCCTCCCCGTTTGGTATCATCAGCAAACTTGCTGTGATACAAGTGGTATATGCCACTGATTTGAGGGAAGTTTGAAACAGCATACCACTGTGTAAGCTACTTAAACTACTTGCTGGTCCCTTAAAACCAAAATTTTTCCCAGTTATGTATCCTTCTTTTAGTGAAAGCTCTGTTAGTTATTTAGGTTGATCCTCTTTCCCTGCAGTTTGAGTCAAGCACTTTGTATAGACTGCAGACTGCGTGGACTTGGACCTTGAAGCTTTCCTGGAAGTAAACATAAAACTGGTTCAATGTGGATTGTACAAGGGCACTCTTCTCACTGATAGATACCTATTTAATTGCAGAACACACCAACTCATATTACCTTAAGGGAGTGGCATTGGTCTTAAGTTCCTCCTGAAGCTTTTTGAGAATTATTGCTTTTATTAGTATCTAGGACTTATTATTTTCCTAATTTCTTGGGTTTTCTTTCTCTGGGTTTGTGTGTATGCATACATTTTATGGCATACTGTTGGAGTTAATCTGGATGAATGCTTTGGGAGTTGCTTGCTTTCCTTCTCAGGCTTCTCAAATTCATGCGTATATTGTGGGCTTGAGATGAGTTTGAGATGGATTGCTTTGACCACTACCTTCAAGACAATTTGAGCATATGTTTCTAGGTAGAGCAAAGACAATACAGCTAACTACTCACATTTTGAAGATTTCTGACAGGGTTTCTTTGACTGGGCACTGTACGTGGTAGGTGTGCAGCACACCTGTGTATTTGATCTGGCTGGTATGGAGTTAATTTCTTCGTAGCAGCTCATACGGTGCTGTGGTTTAGATTTGTGGCTAAATAGTGTTGATAATACACCCATGTTTTTGCTGTTGCTGAATAGTGCTTGCACAGTGTCAAGGTTGTCTCTTTTTCTTGCTCAGACCTCCTCAGCTTGTAGGCTGGGGGTGGGCAAGAGGTTGGGAGGGGGTACAGCTGGACAGATGAATCAAATTGGCCGAAGAGATATTTCCTACCATGTAATGTCATTCTCAGTGATAAAAACTAGAGGTAGAGGAAGAAGCAGCAGTGTGAGGGGAGTGAGGGGTGTTGACTTCCAAGGTGGCTGTTCTTGAGAGACTGGCGGGGCATCAATCTGCTTGTGAGAGATGATGAGTGATTTCCTTCATGTTGTTTGGTTTTTTCCCCTCTTTCCTTCACCTGTTGAACCATCTTCATCGACCCACAAGTTTTCTCAGTTTTGTTCTTCCTGTTCTCTCCCTTTGTGCTACTGGGGGTGGGGAAGCATTGAAGTGGCTGTGTAGGTGCTTGGATGCTGGCTCAGGTCAACCCACCGGAGTCTACACATTAAGAGCAGCATAGGCAGTATAACCTGGGAAGGTTATAAAAACTGGACTTTTGAGTTAAAGCACTGACTGAATGTTCTTTGCGTGACAAACAGATAAATTCCTCTGTTGATCTGAGACTTCTTTTGTGCACTTTGTGGCCTCTCATACATAGAAAGGATTACATTAAAGATCACTGTTTCCACTGCCAGTGTCTCTTCTCTAAGTAGAACAATCAGCTCCCAAATTTTTAGTTCCTGGAATCCAGAAGGACATCTGTTTTAGCCCTGGATTATGTATTGAAAGTAGCAAATGGAAGTTTTTGATGTGAGCAGTCTACAGAATGAATCAGTAAAATTGCACCAGTTCTGTGTGGCATGTCCAGAATGAATTCTACTTGTTGATAGGAATCACAGTTGCATCACAAACTCAACTAGATGGTTTCTTATAACTGGTCCAATCCAGCAGTATTTGTTAAAGTTTTTTGTATGTAAAGGTTGTTTGCTGAGTGGTAGATTTTTTCTTTTTAAAGGGGCTGCTGACCTCAGTGTAGTCCTTGAAAGGGCAATGTTCACTCTGCAGGTGACTCTGCCATCATTCTTCTCCTTGCCTCACAGTCTCAAAAGAGAGGCCAGCGTCTGACTGTGGACAGAAGGCTGTTTGGTGCTCCCATTCATTAAGGCAATCCCTACAACACATTGACAGAATTGTCTGAGACAATTCATTGCATTTTGCTTAATCTCTTCTGAGATATTACAGACTTTTGATTGGTTGTTGCAGTTACCCAACCCAAAAGTACTTTCAGGAATAAAATCACTTTATGAGCATTCTTAAGGTCTTGATTTGGTCAGGCTCAGCCAATACATGCTAACAGGTGAAGCAGGCTCATTAAAAACACGTTAATGCCACTAACAACATTGATGTGAAAACTGCCTTACTTCTGCTTCAAATTAAGACCTGCTGTTTCTTCTTCACAGGAAGCCTAAATGAGGATGGGTCACAGAAACTTTTTGACAAGGAGTATGTATTGATGTTTGGTGTGTTTGATGAAAACAAGAGTTGGCAAAGATCAGCATCACTCAAGTACACAATTAATGGCTATGCTGATGGAACATTACCAGGTATTGTTCAGGCTTCCATGAAATGAAATTAATATTGATGAAGTCTGAATATTAACTTTGTTTGCTTTTTATGCAAGAGAACAGGAATGAGAATAAATGGGATACAGCCTTTTTTAGAACATATTTGTGAGCATCTAAATTCTGGAAGAGAAACTGTGCTGCTGGAAGGAAGTCGTGCCATATTGCTGAGAAGAACAAGATTACTTCTTAGAAGAGTTCTGCTTGAAGAACTGGATTGCTAACTTTAAAAAAATAAGAAATCATTTTTTTACTCGGCTGATGGGGAGAGTATAATGTAGTTAAGTGAACTGCTGGTTTTACACCATATAGAACATACTAGATGTAGAACTTCCTGAAAGTGGAAAGTCAGTTACCATTAAATTAGACAATTAAGTAGGAAGACTAGGGAGGTGGTAATGGAGCTGTTCTGTTGCTAGTGTTTTCCTCTTGTTCTCCTAAGGAACTACTTTCATATCTCTGTCCAGTCCACTGAGCAAATACAAAAGACTGTCTTAAGTGGGGTTTTTCAAACAGGTATTGGATAGAATAGTTACTATCACTAGATACAACCTCACTCTTTAGCTTGGATCCTTGCCTTTTTCTTTTCTTTCTTTTTTTTTCTTTTCCAAACAAGGACAAATCAGCTTTCTAAAAGATGCCACTAGTTTTCTTCCTTCCCCAGTTTACCATAAGTCAGGTTGTCACTTGAATGTAAGGTTTAAACACCTATCTTCCACTGATGTATGGGATTTTGGTATCTATTCCATTTACAAGCTTCTGAAACTTCCTCTTGCTGCAAACACTGATCATGGGAGTCAGAGATACTTTTTTTTTTTCTAATGTTTTGAGCACAGATTTACTTCAGACTTAGTGTGCATAGGGAACTTGCATGATTTGCCTGTATTCTGAACCCTACTCTCGTTTCTCTTTCAGATTTAGAGGCTTGCGTATATGACAACATTAGCTGGCATTTGATAGGAATGAGTTCCAAGCCAGAAATTTTCTCCATTCATATCAATGGCCAGTCCATGGAGCAAAGACATCACCGAGTTTCTACTGTTAACCTAGTGGGAGGAGCATCAACCACAGTAAACATGACAGTGAGTGAGGAAGGAAGGTGGTTGATATCTTCTCTTGTCCAAAAGCACCTGCAAGGCAAGGAAACATCTATTTATTAGGCAACTGTAGAGTTGTCCTTCTTTTCTCTATGTCCCAAATGGCTTCTACTGTTTTGCAATGGTACAGTTACTGTGTTTCAGATGGTTGTCATTTCACTAAGAAACCACTGGAGAACAGGGTATTCTGTTGAAATGAGAACTGCATGAGGAACTAAAAGGTGTTCTTATTTGCAGCTTTACTGCTGTGTGCAGATCACAGAGCAGCAGTGAACCAGTACTTCAGCATCTAAGTCTCTGTGATCTCTTCAGATAAGCACCATTACGAAATGAGTAAGGAACCACTTATTTCCTGAGAAACTGAGCACTCTCAGCTAAGGATCACTAAATCTGATGAACATATTTCCTATTAATCATTTGAAAGCGGTTATCTCTCTTTCAGCAGTGGTCAGAATTCAGTTTTCAAGAATGAGAGAAATGTCTCTCTTATAAGAGCTGCAAGATATGTTTTGAAAAAACAGCCAGGAAAAAATAGCTTTCTGTCTGTTCAGCTGGTATTTTCAAAGAAGGCTAGTTGAGAGAGCTTCTGTATTCCATTTGATTAATATGAGCTCTTTGGAAGGCTCCCAGCCTATATATAGTCTACATGGATGCAACCTTTTCAAGCCTGAAAAGATGGCAATCAGATGAACAAACACTTGCTGGCAGCCTTGGTTAATGAAATGAGAAATGCAGTTGAAGTGGTAAGGTTTCATAAAATGGAAAATCACTATGGTATTGTTTCTTCTCAATTAGCTGGAATGCATGGTTACCTCACAGTAAGAGACTGTGGGGACAAAGAAGTGAAGAAGAGTCGTCTCTCCTATAAAGAACTTCTTATGGTCAAAAGCTGGGAATATTTCATCGCTGCAGAAGAAGTTACTTGGGATTATGCCCCAAGTATTCCAGACAGCCTTGATAGGTAAAATAATACTTTATTAACATAATATGGAATGTTAACATGCAATCACAGAATAATTTAGGTTGGAGAGGACCTCTTGGGATCCAACGGCAAAGTTGGATCCAGTTGCACAGTGCCTTAACTAGTTGGGTTTTCATTGTCTCCAAGAATGGGGAGTCCTCAACTTCTCTGGGCACCTTTGCAACCTCACAGTGAAAAAGTTTTTTCCTTATTTCTGGTATTGCACCTTGGGTCCATCATGTCTCATCTCTTCACTATGCAACTCTGAGAAGAGACTGGTTCTGTTTTCTCTATAATCTCCCATTTGATAGTTGAAGATAAAAATAAGATGCTCCCTGAGTTGTGTCTTTGGACAACTGGATAAACTGAGATTTTGCTTCTGTGTTATGTGCTCTAGCTCCCTAATCACCGTGGTGGCCTCTCCACTGGACTATCACCAGTGAGTCAATGAGTTTCTTTGCTGAGGACCCCAAAAGTGGACACCTTCTTTTGCCTCTAAAAGGGAGCCCAAAATACGAAGATGACTTAGGGAATCCCCTAAGTAGCATACAAGCCTATTTTCTACATTACTTTTCGACATGAATTCTGCTGAAATAAACAATCCTTAAGAGGAATGGAAAGGGAGGGAGGGAATATTTCTAGAAAATAAAAGTTTTTAAAAGTGCAGTCCAATAAGGTGTTTAGGGAATGGGAGAAAGAGAGGTCTCTCTACAAATGACCTTTGCATGGCACCAATGTAGATGTAGTAAAAGTCATAATAAGTAAGCATATTGGGTAATTTTGTTCAACTTAAGGTAAATAGAAGGAATTCTGTAACACACATGAGGTCATAGTACACAGTGCTGCCAGTGCTCTGTAAGGTTAAATTTGCAATCTGTCAGTTCCCTGCTGCTGAAGTACTGGTGACTTTACAAGCTGATGTTCCGAAGAACCTTTAAGGATTTAAACAGAACAAGACAAATTCCTTACCCTGTATGGGGTGATAGCTTCATATACCTCCTTAGAATATAGTGTTCACATAACTCTAAGTATTCCTCCTTCTTTGGTATGATTTGCTTTTCTTCTTATTTGCTCTTGGGCTGCATGGAGCAAACTTTTATATCTTTATCTGCTACTTACACATGATTATTTAACCACCTACCGCTCTGGTTTTTCCTCCTTTGCTCAAAATTACAGAGTTTATCCCTGTTCAGTAACCTTTTTTGAAGCACAAGTGACTAGGACAAACATGTTACTTTGTGTTACTTCCCAGTATTTATCCTAGTTTTGCTCTCAGCATTAACAATTCTAATGTTTTTAAACCTGACTGTAAAACTACTAATTGAAGGGTGCTCGACTCGGACTAAGATTATCTGTTCCTGTCTCTCCCAGAGTCTTTGCTACTGTAAACAAATTGTTTATTTTTTCTATGCTCAACTATGCCTTTATAAAAGGAGAACAGTGATTTCTGCTATCTCACCTTGAAAATATAGCTGCTGCTTCAGTTTGTTTTTCTTTCATATATACCATATTGAATTAAATGTAAACTCTGGTACTAATTGATCATATGTGATACTAAAAGACAAATAATGTTCCAAGCTTCTTCTTACCTTATTTAGGTTAGAATTTGGGGTAAAGAGCATTATGTTAGTTTAGGGCTTGGATTTATCTTTTTTCAAGCAGTGAGGTTTCTGCCATTTGCTTGAGTAGTAAGTCTGTATTCTAATAGATGTCACTACTCAAGTTTTGTTGACCGCTTGTCTTTTCCTTTATTTTTAAGACACTATAAAGCGCAGCACTTGGACAACTTTTCAAATGTCATAGGTAAAAAGTATAAAAAGGCTATTTTTAGACAATATACCGATGCCAGCTTCACTAAACGTCTGGAAAATCCTCGTCCCAAGGAAACTGGAATCTTGGGTCCTGTTATCAGAGCTCAACTCAATGACAAAGTCAAAGTAAGTAACATAAATTCAGGTATTATATATACTGTAACTTAATTTTCAGTTGGGCAGAGATACAAAAGAACTAGTTTGCTTTGGGGTTTTTTTTTGGTCAAAAACCATAATGTTAAAATATTGGCCCTATTAAAATGTATGATCACAAGTGACAGTGTTTTGCTTAAATTTTTCAGCATTCCCTCTGTAGTTTCCATGATTGTGCTTTATTTTACAACATAAACACACTCTGATCATACTCTTTGTAAAATATATGCTGACAGTGTTCCAAAACAGAACAAAGCTAGACCTAGGTGGACTTCTAGCGGAATTTGGATGTGAAGCCAAACTTCATGAGCCCCTCATTCCTTATGTTGCTATTTTTGGGGGCTGTTTTAGACAAAGGTACTCAGTTTTCAGTGTGCTGCTGTCACAACCACTTCTCTTTCTGTTGTCACTTAATGATGCATCATAAAGTTTCATGATCTTTAATTGCTCCCATGAATCTGTGACTCTGAATTTGAGTTTAACATGTTTCTTCTTTTTTTTTCTGGTTTCAAATAGTGGGCAGGATGCTTTGCCTTTTCCTCCCATATCCCCTTCGGACCTTGGAATATTGGACAAGATTTGGTTTTAAATCTGTTTAAATTTGTTTTCTCCCACATTGAAGGTTCTTAGGAACTTTAGTCAATATCTTCCCTGAGGTAGTGTGTGCACAGTAGCTGAAAGAACAAGTGTTCTTTTTAGATTTTTCCAGACAGCAGGTGAAAGAAGCTGGACTTCACTCAATGGGCTGTACAAAGCCCAGAAGCATATAGAGTGTGGGTTTATATTATCAGACAATATTTAAGATGTCCATTTGACTTTCCAGCACTTTCTGGGCTGAAACCAGGCAAATTCTACTGTAGTTGAAACTTTGTTAGGTATTCAGACAATGATTTGCTGAATTCTAAATTCAATTTTTTTTCATTTGCCTATCAATATAGATTGTATTCAAAAATAAGGCCAGTCGACCCTACAGCATTTACTTCCATGGAGTGACTCTTTCAAAGAATGCAGAAGGAGCTGATTATCCTCTGGATCCCACAAGTAAGAATTTTGTGAATAACACTTTGCATACCGCTAACTGTTGTGGAGGGTTTCATTGCTTTGAAGGAGATGTTGTGTCTAGGAATGTGCATGACTGGGAGACCTCAGTTCTGTGCTCTGCCTCTGCTGACCTGTTGCGTTGCCTTGTAGAGAAACCAAGGTATTACCTGCAAGGCATAGATGAATACCTTTTCTTGGTGTCTTAGTTTTCTGTTCTTGCTTGTGATTTAAGGGAGAGATACAAGTTCATGTGGGACTTCCGTTATCTCAGAGGTAGCTTGAAGTGGCATAACTGGACCAATTTCATTAAAAGGTGCAGACTGATGCTATATAAAGATCTGGCTCTAAGTTTGTAACATTACTATTCTCCTTCTTTATGTTCCTTAGGCAATGCCACCCAGAGTAGAGGAATTGAACCAGGGAACACGTACACTTATGAATGGAAAATTGCCAAAACTGACCAGCCCACTGCACAGGATGCACAGTGTATTACAAGGCTATATCATAGTGCTGTAGATATTGAGAGAGATATAGCCTCTGGACTGATTGGCCCACTTCTGATTTGTAAAAGTGAAGCATTGACACAGAAGGGTGTGCAGGTAACATGTCTGGCAACCTCTTATAGATAGATTTTGCTCAAATAATATTGTTTGATCTACACTGAATTTGGTTTTGCCTCCCTTAGAGAACAGCTGTGTAGAGAGCAATTAAATCAATAGGCTCCTGATGAAATTACTTGAAGAAACAGTCCTCTAACTGTCCACAGCGATAGAGGAATTATATTCTGATTTTCTTAGCAAGAGCAGCATTTCAACAAAAGGTCATCCTGACTTGAAAGTCTATTTCTAGACTTGATAATAAACTTTCCTGCTGCTATTATGCCTTCACACTCTAAAGATACTCAGATCTGAGCTGGTTCCTTTCTGTAACAGATATAACTCAAGAGGATCTGACAATCTTGGGCATCACTGAATCCAGAGCAACCCAAATAGCATGTGAGAGTTCTGGGAAAGTGGTTCTCTTTGCCATTCATTGAAGTCTTGCTTGGCAAAGACTTGAGCATCGGTTGGGAGAAGAATATGCCAAGAGCTTGTGTTTGGGTCAAACCAGGAAGCTGCTCCTTTTACAGAGCACCCAGTCATGTACCATCTGCATATTAGCAGTGCTAGTGATTTGCTCAGTGCTCCACCACAGTTTGGTTGCAGCAGTAGGATTGTCACTTTGAAGTCTTGGCCCCCAACTCTGTTTCACTTAGCCCTTGGATCACACTTACCACAGCTCTGGTGAAGCTTATATTGCTTGTGTAGTAAGTAAGAAAGATGATAGGATTGAGTCCTTAATACATGTGTCTGCTCATAAAAGCTAACTGCTGTGTTGATTGTCTTTCAGAAAAAGGCAGATGGAGAGCAGCAGGCAATGTTTGCTGTGTTCGATGAAAATAAGAGCTGGTACATAGAGGATAACATCAAGGACTACTGCAGCAACCCTGCCAGTGTTAAAAGGGATGATCCCAAGTTCTATAACTCGAACATAATGCACAGTGAGTAGGATACAGAGCTGAATATTATGAAAGCTCATGTGAACCTGAGCATTCAGCAACTGCTTGTTCTCAAATGTAGTGCGATCAGGGAATTCTCTAGAGAGTGCCAGGTGGCACTGAATGGAAATATGCCTATTTTAGGGATCAGGCTGGCTCTGGACCCTGAAACAAAGGTAAGGGGTATTTAGCTTTGCAGCACCCTGCTTCCTTAGAAATACTATTACCAGAGCTGGAATAGCTCTTGTGGTTTCAGTCCTGTGCTTTCCAGGTGCAAATGTGAGTCCAGTTCAGTGGACTGACATCAAAGAAGAGGAGGTCTTAAAAATCTTACTCTGAAAATATTGACACCACTTTTACTTTGCTTTCCTTTTAGCAATAAATGGCTATGTGTCGGACAGCAGTGAAATCCTTGGATTTTGCCAAGATAGTGTGGTTCAGTGGCACTTCTCCAGTGTTGGCACTCATGATGAGATTATCTCTGTTCGCCTTTCTGGGCACTCTTTTCTGTATCAAGGGAAGCATGAAGATGTTTTGAACCTTTTCCCAATGAGTGGAGAATCGGTCACAGTGGAAATGGACAATGTTGGTAAGTGGCAAAACTATAGTGTTTGACTGCTCTCCAAAGACATTTTTTAATCTCCAGTCTATACGAACTTACCTAAATAGGAGAGAGAGCTTTTCAGATAAACACAGTGCTGGAAAATCTTCAGTCATTCCCAATGCAACTGATGTGTATGGAGTTTTGTTGGCTACACGGACTTAGCACATAGCATAACTGTATGCCATACTGAGGCTCTTTTTGTTGTTTTTTGTTGGGTTTTTTTCACTTCACAGTTAGTATTGATTTTGGTGTGTGATCTGTTCTTTCCACCTAGGGCATGTTTTCTTTTGCAAATTTGCTGTTAGAAATAAGGAAAGCTATGCAGGTCACTTGAAACTCTGACAAATACAGAAAAATTGTGGGTGACTTTTTTAATAAAAAAGGCTGGTTTTCTCAAGCCCTGTTAATTCTGTCTATTCTGTAATTTATGCTAGTTCCAGAAACAAGTTGTTAAAAGCAAAGAAGTTGATTTAATGCTGTTTAAGAAAACACAGATTATATTTTGTTCTCTGCAGATCATATTTTCAAATGGAGAACTTCTGACTAGGTTTTGGAGGGATTATTAAAGGCTTTAACTTAATCTAAGATGCCTCAGGTTGGCAGTTTAGTGTTTTGTGTCTAGATTAGAGATTCAAATTACTTAATTCTTTTAAAGATTATCCTTTGCGTGTTCAAAAGCTTTTAAAATACTGTGTTTGACAGATGTTTGTTGACATTGCCTCAGAAAATATTTATTCTGTTCAGAATGCTCTATTTGTGTGGTAATGCATACAACACTAAGGACAGGACAAAATTAGAACTTTATCTCAAATGATTCCAATCTTAGATCCAGATCTAAACATAGGATCCTTTATATCGTTTCTTTCCATTTCATATCCATCACTTTCATGGGTTATGTTTAGACTCAGGTCCTAGGTACAGCTTAATCTTTGGAGAAGAGCTCCAGCTCTTAGATGTATGTATTTATTTGTGCTATTATTTATTTACACTTATTAATTATTTTTCATTGTAATGAGAGCTCATGGAAAGCCCAGATGAGGATTAGCAGTCTGCTATAGCAAGTGCTATAAAAACAAACCCAGCAACTTGCCCTGGCAGCTTATGTGATAGGCGATGTCCGCTCTTGTAACTACTGCATGTTAGAAAAACACTTCTATTTCAATTGCAGGTACTTGGCTTTTAGCATCCTGGGGTACCCCAGAGATGAGTTACGGCATGAGGCTGAGATTCAGAGATGCCAGATGTGACTCTGAGGAAGATGATGCACTTGATGTTGTGGATATCACTTACACCAAGACTGAAAAAAAGGCTGTTTCCGAGTCAGTTGAAGATGATGTGCTAGAAGAAGAAGGAGATAAAGAGGATATGGATTATCAGGATCAGCTGGCTTCTTTATACATCCGAAGCTCAAGGAAGGCAACAGGTGATGAAGAAAAACAAAACCTTACAGCACTGGCCTGGGAACAGTATGAAAGCACTGATGTCACAAGTTCTGAGACGGCAGCTGGCTCAGGTCTGGCAGCTGTAAGTCACAGGGAATCCATAAACTCCTCTAAGTTCTTAGAAACTCATATGACTCTTCTTCCCCCAGTTGAAGCTGAAACATTCCAGTCAAATCACACATCAGTCACAGCAGAAAAGGTGTTATTTTTAGCTAACACAAGTGATGGAAAGGCTGAGTTGGTGTTGCGGAATAGAAGCCAAAGCAATTACGAAATAGATCACGGTAACATGTCTGCAGGTGAACACTTGCTGAGCCATGGGGAAGGCCAAATGAATGTTGCAGAAGATCTTCCAACTGATGTAAAGGACAGTAAATTTTTTTCAGAAAAGCATCAAGAGAGAAGCACAGGACGAGGAAATTATAACATTAACAGTAAAAGGACAAGGCGAAATTCACTGGCCATTAAGTTTTACTCCATCCAAAAGATGAATGCCCTTCTAAATCATGTGCGAAATAAAAATGTCACGTTTTCTGACAAGACAAGTGTACCTCATTCTGTGCATCATGCAGAGAACACATCCAATATTGCCATTGTGGGAACTGGCCAGCTTCCAAATGATGATGATGATGATGAACCAGAAGAGGAGGAAACCAAGATGGAAAATGCCATGCGTGCAGTTAACTTGACGCTTGCTTTGGACCTCATTGTAGGAGCTGGGTCTAATGCATCCAGTCTCTCTGAACCCAAGCTATCCAAAGATAAACAAGCAGACACTTTTTCTTTAGATCATCCATTAGGCAATATAAGCCCTAATTCCAGCCCTGCACTAGTGAAGAATTTACTAGAAGCATCATTGCCCAGGGCTGGGAAATACTCATCTAAAATGACAAACGAGGAATGGAATTTGGTGTCTGCAAAGGGGAGTCGGGGATTAGGGGCAAATTTAGATAAATCTGTTAGTGGTACATTAAATCATCGTGGTAGAAATGGTACAGCATTCGTAAATAAGAAGCATATGAATAAGTATCAAGGGTTCTCACATCCACTGGGAAAAAAACAGAAAGGGAGCAAGATGCACCCAATTCTGAAAGAAAAGGAGGGGAACAAGAATAATACTTTGAGTACATCTGGAACCTTCATCAAAATCCGAAGGAAAAAAATGGAATATCCAAAAATGACCCACTTGCTGAGCCCAAGGAGTAAAAAGGCCCCTAAAACCACCGATTCTATGGCAGGATTTGGCCGTACATTGTTTCTGGGTGAAACCAACCGCACAACACTGCCATGTTGCACTAACACCACAAGGGCATCCAGTGAGGCCAGCCATACAGTGGATCCGAGTAGAGCGAGGCATGGAGAGTTGCTAAATTACACAATCACCCCACGGCAGTTTAAGCCATCGATCATGATTGGACTTCCCCTCGAAAATGGAGACTACGAATATGTTACAGAAGGATTTTACAGCGAGGAAACATCAGGTGGTGAATATGAATACCATTATGTGAGCTTTGATGACCCATACATGACGGACCCAAAAGTGAATATCAACGAACAACGTAACCCAGATGACATTGCTGAACACTACCTGCGCAGCAAAGGGAATGAGAGGAGATACTATATTGCAGCTAAAGAGGTCTGCTGGAACTATGCAGGATATAAAAAAAGGTTTGGCTAAATCATTCGCTTTCATACTTTTCATACTTTTTCATAGCTTTTCATACTATCCTGATACATACCAGCAGAATGTTGATTCACATGCTGATAAACTTAAGAGCATCGGTAATGTGCAATGTGATTTCTAACATTTCAGTTGCAAAACACTAAGAATTTTTCCATGGGAGGCTAGGACCCCCCTAGAACGTCACAGGGATTGCTATAATCAAGAACAACACAACTAAGAACTTTTTTTTTGTCCCCTTTTTTTTTTCTTAACCCCCTTTTTGTAGAATCGCTAAAAACACTCTTTAAAACAGAAGTAAGAGAGCAAGGGAAACTTCCAGTTAGTTTTGTTATACTTGAATGGCCTGTCGTACTTCCTCCTTGAGATCTTGGATTCTGTAGTAGAGACAGGATAGAGACCTCCTTGGACAAAGTCTTCCCTGGAATTTAATGGGCTAACTGATCTAATATAGGCACGATGCAATCGCAGTTTCTAGCACCAACAAGAAGTGGTTCTGGTGTCTGTTCTGTATTGTAAAATGGGATAATAGCACTTTCCAACTTCACAAGACTCTAGTACTGAAAAATATATGAAAGATGCAAAGCGATTAACCACATTGGTGACTGCCTCATACTAAGAGTAAAAGTAAATCTGCATGCATTTTTGTTTCTACTGTTTAGAGAAATCAGAAGGATCACAAAACCTAATGTTTCGGGGGTTTCTTACATTTTGACAGAGAAGACTGACCACTGTGCCACAGCAAAGAGTATATGTGATTTGAGAGAAACTCTGTACTAAAAATTCACTGTCTTAATTCATAAAATTAGGATCAGTGCTTTCCCTACAATGTGTAGGATTCCTAGTCACTTTTCATCAAAAAGCTGAACTTCGTGGCCCTTGAAATAACAAGACCAAAACTGCTACAATTTCAGGTTTTTATCAAAAGCACCCAAAACAAGATCAAGAAAGTTTTCATTTTACAAAATTCAGCTCCAAACATGTTTATTTCTCAATTTGAATTTCCATTTTATTTGATTGATTTCCCACATGAACATACTTTTTCAGTATTTGCCAATTTTACTTCTGCCTCATCTCAGTCTGTATAAATGGCACTTGCAAAAATGGCAGAAACCACAGATAGTTTCTTTGCATACTTGCAAAATAGAGATCCTTATGCTCAGAGCTCTATATAGACCTCCCCAGTGAGGTTCATCCTTTGCTGGCCTGGGGTGCATAGTTTGCGTTAAATTAACAGGGCCCATGGCGTATAACATCTCAGTGTGAAAACCAACCTTTCTTCCTACTAGATGACTTTGGATTAAATTTCTATTTTTTCCAGGATAGTGAGGCAAGGTTTATAGGGAATCATAAGAAGTTCTATCAGATTAAGAACATCTTGGTACTTGTATTTAAGATCTGAAGAATGGTTTGAATGCCTAAAAGCTTATTTTTTCTTACCAATTCTGTGTTGCGAAATGCAGATATAATCAAATGTAAAATGTGTTTCTGTTAGCTTTCCAGAGAAGATACATCTGTGAGACAGTAGGGTATAGTTGGTAGGCTCACTATGCTCTGAGCTAAACTCTCAAATTATTAAGGCTAATGGTAAAAAAGGAAAATAGAGCTTAGGTGGATTTTCAGAGACTAGTTGGAGTTTTTCAGTGACAGCTGACCAAATCTTTGAAGAATCTCATAGACAACTGTAAAACTAGAATTGCTTAAATATTGCAAGTGATGATTTTCAGAATCATCTGACATCTGTGTTTATTCTTTATATTCTAAGGTGTTCCTGCTGTATGAGTTCTCAGATTTCATCAAAGCTATTATTTCTGATTCACTGTGTGGGTTTTTAATTGGGTATTTCCTTTCAGTACAATGATGAATGACAAAACCTGTAAAGATGGCACCACATATAAGGTGATTTTCCAAAGCTATACAGACAGTACCTTTACAACTCTTCAGGATGAAGATGAATATAAAGAACACCTT
Organism: Limnodromus scolopaceus; assembly: GCA_028565335.1. Taxonomy (NCBI): domain Eukaryota; kingdom Metazoa; phylum Chordata; class Aves; order Charadriiformes; family Scolopacidae; genus Limnodromus; species Limnodromus scolopaceus. Next base: position 90,124,289 of record JAOXNO010000001.1, read on the forward strand.
GGCATCCTGGGGCCAGTTATCCGGGCTGAAGTGGACGATGTTATCCTAGTAGGTCAAAGTTTTGAATATGTGTGCAGGATAAGATTCTTATGGTGATCTTACAGTGTGACATAGAAGGGGTCTAAAACTACCACGAGTTTTTAAAAGATGATGGTGGGGAAACAGCTTTCAAAGCTAGAAATTGCATTGTGGACATGCAAGCACGGTGATGTGTTTCTTTGAAACACATCCTTTTTCCTATTCTATCCACAGTAAATTCACTTCTGTTTTTCTTTCTTATGTTACCCCACATTAAATACTGGCTTATCAGTCTAATTTAAAATGAGATTTAAGTTTTACATTTAAAAAAAAATAAGTTTTTTAAACCCAGATTGCATTGAAATTATTACTTTTTATATGTAAAGCTCATTTTTATATGAGCTTTGTAATTAGAAAAAAACAGTAAATTTGTATTCAAGATGAATATATATATTTGTTAAAAAAGAGTGTTTTCCTCTGAAAAGTTTTGCTGTAAATGGGTTGGTTAGTTCTAACACAGACGACAAGGATGGAGGGGAACTGTATCCCTGGTGACACAATGGTATATTTGCACTAAGAAGCACATTGCTGTAGAGTTTCCCTTCTGTCATCCTCCTTCATCCAGTCTTTCCAACACACAGGGATGGACTGAGATGGGGAGAGTAGATCTCACTGCTTTCTGCCTATTTCAGTAGGAGTAGTGCACAAAAGAAACACACTGAGCTACATTTTAAAACATGCGTAAGAGAAGAAAGAGGCTATTTTAGCTTGGGAGCATCATTCTCTAAGGACAGGTAAATAAGTAATCTGTGTATCCTGCTTCTCTGGGACAAGTGAGAAGTGCTGATTTCCGTGACAGTGGTACATACAGAGGCCTAGTGTTATTATTTTATGCCCTTCTTTAGTGCGACTGTGCGGCAACGCATAGGAATTAGAAACTCCCCATCTCCCTGCTTGCTGTGACTAAACATATCCAGGTGTGAAAGGCAGCAGTAAAAGTCGTAGGAACCTAGACTCATTGAAAGGCAGGGAGTTAGACTTGTGCTTTCTACTTTTTAATTGGCAACCTGCATCAAAGAGGGTGACTCTGCACGGGGATGTCAATGCACCATGTTTGCACCATGTAGCCTGTAATGATTATACAAATCTTGACCCTGGTTCAACGTCATAGGAATGTATTGTGTGGGGATTTTGGTTTAGGCCTGAATTTGCTGAGCAGAATCTACTTTATTTATTTATGTGTTTGGTTTTTAGGTTCACTTTAAGAATCTGGCATCCAGACCGTATTCCCTCCATGCTCATGGACTCTACTATGAAAAGTCCTCTGAGGGAAGCATTTATGACGATGAGTCTCCTGCTTGGTTTAAGGAAGATGATGTAGTTCAACCAAATAATAGCTATATATATGTATGGTATGCAAACAGGCGATCAGGGCCTGTGCAGTCAGGAGCAGCTTGTCGGTCCTGGATCTACTACTCTGATTTAAATCTGGTAAGGAAATCAAAATAGAAGTGGTAGTGTTGGTGGGGTTGAACACAGAATCATACAAACATTTATGTTGGAAGGGATCGCTAGAGATCATTTAGTCTATCACCCCCAATCTCAAGCAGGGTCAGCTAAGAGTAAGTTATCCAAGACCACATCCAGTCTTGGGGTCGGGTTTTGAAATCTCCAATGATGTTACTGTATGCCTGTAGAAATGTAAGCTGCAGAACAGGTTTTAGATAGCTTGCCTTTCTTTTGGGCCTGATGTTCCCATCTGACATTTAATCTCTTACATTCAGTTAAAAGAGGATATAAGCTGTTGAAGAATTCAAATTGAGGAAAATTTTGGCAGACTGAGCAGGGGAAAGTAAAGATACAAGGCAACAGCAATACTGGCATGTGCTCTAAGTTTTTAGGGACTGATGCATTTCTACAGAATGCTATGTTTTTCTGACATCTTTTGTGAAATCCACTTTTACATCTAATATGAGTTTATTACCTTCTAGGAGAAAGATATTCACTCTGGTTTGATTGGGCCAATATTGATCTGTCAAAAAGGAACCTTCAGCAAGTCAAACAACAGCAGAGCATCGACCCGAGACTTTTTCTTGCTTTTTATGGTCTTTGACGAAGAGAAAAGCTGGTACTTTGACAAACGTTCTAGAAGGTCTTGTACTGAGAAGACCCAAGAAATGCGGCAATGCCACAAATTCTATGGTACTTATTTCGTTTTGCCAAGTATTCAATTTATTGGGGTAGAGGGGAAGACGTTGGGGGAGGTATCTGAGTTCACAGGGCCTTTGAACAGGCATAAATCCTACACGTTAATTATATGAATGTTTCCTTATTCTCTCTTGTACTCATAGTAGTCATAGTTTTATAAGTAAAAATTAGCATTGACTGAAATTTTATTCTTAAAATAAGAAAGAACATATTAGACCAAAACTTTAAACAGAAAACTTGTCTCTTGCACTCACATACATCTACCCCCATATCAAAAAAAAAAAGAAAAAAGGGAGAAGAAAACAAAACCCCATCTCTTTTCAGTAAGAAGCTAATAACCTGAAGCCTGTTTGCAAGAAACTTAAAAGTATTGTAGTAATTTGACAAATCAACTAGTTCTACAGAGGAATTCGAAACAGCTGTAGGACAGCCCTTCATATCCCTCTCTGTGGATACAGAGATTTTAGTTATGTAGAGCTAAGTGGCTGACTGTTCAAAGGTAACCCTTATTTCTCTTTGAAATCATGGTTAGTAATGGAACTGTGTTTCTGTCTTTGTAAATCTGATGCTCGTGTGCTGTAAAGGATCACATTTGGAAAAGGTACGCTGAAAAGTGGAATCTGCCTTTTGAAAATGTGGTCTATAAAATCACTTATTAATCAAAGATGTCAGCTTTGACTGCATGGCTGTGGAAATTTAAGCTGCAGAACACATTTTGGATAGCTGTCCTTTCTTTAGGGCCTGGTGTTCCCACCTGACATTTTATCTCTTACATCTCCTTGTTCTTCTAGTGGCCATGTTGTAAGCAAACCGTGCTCAAATCCTCTGGCGAGGTCCTTGGATTTTCTGAATTGATGTACATACACTTTATAGGGTGTAGCACTTTGAATTTGAAAAAGTGGTGGTTTTTCCCAGAAGTGGTGTACTTCATTAAATATTTTACTCATTTTAATAACTACATTCTAACACTTCAAGAGACCTGTTTTGTGAGCAGTTTTCCTTTTCTAACAGTATGGGTGGGTTTTTTTCAGCCATTAATGGGATTACCTACAATTTGCAAGGCTTGAGGATGTATGAAGGTGAACTGGTCCGGTGGCATCTGTTGAATATGGGTGGGCCGAAAGACATTCATGTTGTTCATTTTCATGGACAGACCTTCATAGAACAAGGAGAGCCAAAGCATCAGCTCGGTACATACATGCTCCTTCCAGGTAAGTATCAGCGCGGAGTAAGTTCTAAGGGGCGACCATTGCAATCTGTCGTCGTCATACCCAGTGTAAAGGTGAACAGAAGTTGGTTTGGAGCACAGTAAGAAAGAGTTTGAGACCAGTTAGTAGTTCATTTGCCTATGATGGTCAGAGGGAAAATCATGACTTTGCACCTCACTTAACGCTGTGGGCGGGGGGAAATAAAGATAACATTGCTGTCCTTTAAAACTGGAAATATGAGTAAAGTTACAGACAAAACTTAAGTGCTTGGACAAATGTCTTCCTCTCAGATGAGAAGTGATACATATATATCTATATATGTATGCGTGTGGAAAATAAATAGCAGTATGGTCTGCAGTACTACCTTCTGTTTTGCACTTTCCTTGCCACTCGCCAGATATGAGGGCATGAGCAGATTTCTCTTTAGTGCATCTCTCTTTTTGTGTCCGCAAAGTAGGTCACAGTACTGGGCTTGGCTTTGGAAGGTGCTCAACAGTAAAGGTCGAGACTGGAAGAAGAAAGTCAGTTGGATAGTGACAGCCACCAATTCCTTGTGAAATGACAGGGGTACAGAAGCACAGCCATCCTATTCATGTGTCTCCAGGCTTCAATACCATTGAAGTCTCACTGATATTTGCTGGGAAAAACTATTGGTATCTGGCTTAGCATGGTGAGGGTTTATTTTTATAACGTCAAGATGAGTGTGAAACACAAGAGAAAGAACAAATGTGAGCCTTAGGAGAACTCTCGTGTCCAGGAAGAAACAAAATAGACTAAAAGCATTCATCAGGCCACAGGATATACTCCTTTGCTGATGACTGACAGCAGTGCTAGTGTACAATAACAGGACTTATGAAGCCTATAATGCCAGCTACAAGTGGGGTTTTTGGAAAAAAAAAAAAAAAACCAAAACCAAAAAACAAACTCCACTAACCAGGAAACAAGATCAAAATAATGGGATTGGCTTTCAATAATAGGAGTTTATTTTAGTGAGCATTGGGTGGTTTAATCACTATTAAAGCATTTTAAGGTGATATTTTTCACTATGACATCTACATATGCTTTTGTTTAAATGGGAACCAGAATTATCATGTCTGCACTAAGTAGGAGTATAAGAAAAGCAATGAAGTGAGTACTGTGCTTTCTAAAAGTGCAGCAAACAGCCTAAACTAAATCTGCTTTCTGTTCAGTCCTTGGCCCTCCTGAGGTATGCACAAAGTGAGGGGAGGGCCGATACATCTGATTCTCCGACATCTACTTTTGGCTTCATTGCATCCGTTCCTTACATTACTTGAGCCAATGTACTGGGGCAGCAGGAATAAGAACTATAATTAGCACCACAGATTTAACATCCCTACCTTATGTAATAAACTGAACAGCACTATTCATTACATGGCTCAGTGCTCTACTTAATATGTAGGTATCTGTTACATACAGGCTTCTGAGGTTTTGTACTTTGCACGAGCAGCAAAGGTTAGGTTTTGATCTGATCACTTAATTCCAATCTCAGTCTCCAGCTGGAACTTGCTTACTAAGAAGAATATGATTGAGACAGTAGTAGTTATTGCTCTCTCTGCAACACGTAACAGGTTATTTAATTTTTCTGGATTAAGTCACAGAATGATCTTTCATTTACCATCCAGCTTTGCTAACATCAGCCTTGTAATGCTAGTATTTCTGATATGTTTCTCTTCCATTTTTTTTCAAGGTTCATTTAGAACAATTGAAATGAAACCACAGAGACCTGGCTGGTGGCTTTTAGACACTGAAGTTGGGGAATATCAGCAAGCAGGAATGCAGGCATCCTATTTGGTTATAGAGAAAGGTACTGAACTAAGGTGTTTTGTGGCTGGGGGACTCAAGCTGTAAGGTCCTCTCTACCCTTTCAGTATCACTACATGTGGGAGATTGTTTTGCAAAAGCCCAAAGCAGATTCTCTGTGCTTTAAAGGAGGGGGAGGAGTGGTTACTATAAATTTATTCTTGAAGAAAAGATGTTTAGCCTCTAGCATACAAGCTTTGAATTATTTAGCATACTACTTCTATTCCTTTAACATAGCTTTGAATTTGAGGTTTCTTCACAGTGACCAGTGGATCAGTCTGCTGAGAGAAATTGCAGATATGTATATTGGCATAGCCCTTCTTTTCTTTAACAACAAACTTACTGTGCTCTCTTTAGAGTGCAGAGTTCCAATGGGTCTAGCAAGTGGAGTTATACTCGATTCACAAATCAACGCTTCACATCATATAGGTGAGTTAATACTTAAAAAGGTCCAGGCGTGCCTCTGAACGTCCCCAGCAAAGTATTGCAGTTCTGTATTCATTTGGCATCTCATGATACGTTGTACAAGATCAGCTCAGTGGTGAATCAACTGTCAGGTTAAAAAGCTCTCCAGTGATGCAAGCAGACTGTGAGCTGTACTAGGTAGCCCTCATCATCGTATTTTAAGTGTCACAGGTTCTACTGTCAGGCCTGAGAGTTAGGGATTCCTCTGTCCATGGCCTGCTGGATTACTTGGAACAAATCCAGCTTTATCTTTTTGTTCTTTGGGTTCCCTGGTTGAAAATCAACAGCAAGTGTTGAAAAAGCTTTTGAGATCTGCATGTGGTATGAGATGCGATAGGACAAAGTGTATCTGTTATGAAAGATTTGGGAACCTGACATCCAGAGCAATGATGGAGTCTTTAATTTATCAAGTTTGTTCCTGATATAAAAGTGGGATCATTTGATGAAAAATTCTATTAATTTCTCTATGGACAGTGGCAAATCAGGGTATACAGGTTACACACGGATGCAGGAATATACATCCTTTCCCTCAGAAAAACAAATAAATTACTTATTTTGGAAAACTGATTTTTATGTGGATTTAATTTTCTTTCTTCATTTCCCACCACAGTGTTATGAAGGCTTCAAAGCTGTGTTGTCACATGTATTTGATATCAGTTGTTAACATGGAAACCTCCTAATGCAGAGGGGAGCTCTCTGCCACGAATGCAGAGCACATTTTGTGTCTGACCTCACTGGTGGCCAGAACTTATTTAGCAAACTCTAGACCCTAGTTCCAAATTAGTAGACAGTACACTACATAAAACACTGTTATTTTTAAAGTCATTCTGACAACTGAAAAACTTTGCAGGGTAACAGCTGGCTTTCAGTTGTTGACCATGTCCAAATTACCCTAGATAGTTTTAGAGTCTATTTGTTGGGGGGTTTTCCCCCCAAAAAATTGGAAAAGAACTGAAGCGCTCAACATCAGTAGCTAGTTACAGCTTCCATTTTTTTTTCAGCACCTCTCTTTAAATTCTTACTTTATTCATATTTTCTATCTAGACAATTGGGAACCTAAGTTAGCCCGATTACACAATAGTGGAACATACAATGCTTGGAGCACTATAATGAAAACAGACCAACTCCCTTGGATCCAGGTATAGTTGGTACAACATGTGCTTGACCATCATTGAGCCTGGGTATGGCCTTACAATCCTGTGTTGTGATTTTCCTGCAATTTGTTTTAAAAGGTCAAGCTGCTCTTGTTCTTGCTGAGAAGGCCACTGGGGAAAACTGAAAAGATGCAGCAAACTTGATTGGTGATACCATAAACTGTCCACCTTCCCTGCAGTAACCCAGTATCTACTGCTGTTGAGACCTGTTTACTGGACAGTTACCCTCACAATTTAGACTATAATTGTTTTGTAGGCAAATGGAGTCATTCTTTCTATTACTTTTCTTTTTTTTCCCTCTGTCTACCTAACTGTACATATGTATATTTATGTATGTTTGTTAGGTGGTCATATAAAGTGTAATATCCTCAAACATTGCTTCAGATAGTTTTATATTTGGGGTTTTTTTGGATGCTTCTATGTCCAACTTGACATTGTGCAGTGTGGCTTCACAGAGAAATTAAGTTTATAATCGTGGCTTCAAGCACTATGTCATTCAGTCACCTCACTTCTTCCTCATTTTTCTTCCATCCCACTAGTTTTTGCACCGTATCCCTAAATTTGGGTGCAAATTGGCTAAGATAGTTGATTGCTTAGAGATCTCATTAAAATTGTCAGCTGGGAGAACAGAAAGACTCAAACTAGTGTTGCAGTGTAAGTTCAATAGGTGGCTGATACGTTTGGCTTGCTAACATTTGACATGCCAACAAGTTAGTGGGGGTGAAGCAGGGGAAGAAGGTTGGGGAATCTGATGTGGAACCAGAAAAATGTTGGGAAGAGAAAAAATTTGGTAGGGGGGCATGGTAGTGAGAAGCTGAGGCAACTGCAGTAAAGTGTGGAGAGATGTGGAGGGCAAATTCTGAAGAATGAGTTTCACTGCTGATAGGAACACCTTGCTTATTTGATTTTATGTGCTAAGTTTTTGGATCTGATATCAGGAGGGGAATGGTGGCCTTTCAGCACTTTAGAATGTCATATCCCTTTTCTCAGCCTGGGTGTCCAGAACTAGAGGCAGCTTATGAAAATGTGAGCCTTGAATTTCTTTGTACTCCTTTTGCCTATCTGTAAAATGAGGATAGCAGACTTCTGCCTAGCACAAAGACACAGATATTTTTGAGGTGTCTTTGTGGTGCTGTGCTGAACACTGTAAAATGGCCTCTGAAATTAAATGCACGCACAAATAAATACACAAATGAAATGAGAAAGACAGCATGAATTTGGACTCTGGCATCTGCTTGTATTCCTCCCTGAGAGTGTTGTGGGTTTTAAAACACAGGGCTCAAAGCTATTGTGTAGATGCCAAAGAATGAAACTGATTTCAGTGTGCATTATTTGCTTTATAAACACTGTTTGCTCTTCCTAGGTGGACTTTCAAAGGCAAATTCTGTTAACCGGGATACAGACACAGGGAGCCAAGCAGTTTTTAAAGTCCTTGTACGTCCAGAAGTTTTTTATTGTTTACAGCAAAGACAAACGGAAGTGGAGCACCTTCAAAGGAGACAGCTCTCCAGCACAAAAGGTCTGTACGTGCCGTAGGGGTTGTGACACCGTAGGTAGCATCATTGGATGATGCAGTGAGGTGACAGCTTTATGTTAAGAGATAGTGGAAAAAATGATGGCCTTCAGAGATTTAATAATACAGCTTGAAGTCCCAAAGGGCATTTACCAACCTAATCAAATTCCGGCCAGAAGACAAATTATAAGGTGAGGAGCCTTCTAGACGGGTCTTTAGATTGGCCCTATGACCTTGACTGGATAGAATCTGGCTTTCTCACAGGCATCTCTCCCTACTTTTATTTCCTAAGCCTGTGTCAGCTTCTTGAAGCAAGCAGGAAGCCAAACTCAAAATTGAGCCCTACCTCATTGGGAACTAAATTCTCCTTCTTCGCCCTCCCTTCCTGTTGTCACAACAGTCGAATGTTAAACTCTCTGAACTGCCTGCAGAAGGCCTGTGTGATAAGCACGGCCATACCCTGCAAGACTTTAATTTTATGCCCGACTGCTCCATCCCTCCCTACATATACAACTCCTGAATCAAAAACCTGTTGTCTCTTACCTCTCCTTTTGCCTCCTTAATAATGTCTTCTTACACACTTATACAGTGCATAGAAATGGGTTGCTTTTTTGAACTGATGCCTTCAGGTGCTTCCAAATATGCTAAGACAGAACCATGAAATATTTCAAGTTGCCCTGCAAGCATTGGGTGTCTCATCACAGTGGATGGGGCCAATGGCTTAAAGAAGACTAGTTTTGTAACAGAGCGGGTTTTCAGCTTCCAAGCTTGTGTTTGCATTTAATTAACAATATGTGGATATTTTTTTTTTCAATAGATTTTTGAAGGTAATTCCGATGCCTATGGGGTAAAAGAGAACATCATTGACCCCCCTATTATTGCTAGGTACATCAGAGTCTACCCAGCTGAGGCCTACAACAGGCCTACTCTTCGCATGGAGCTTCTGGGCTGTGAAGTAGATGGTAAGAATTGGTCATGTGCTGGTGCTTCTTTTCTGGCATATCTTTTACCTAATATCTTAAATGAAGCTAAAATTGTGAATGTTCTCAATTCCAAGTTGCATAGGCTGTGGCTGCTTGGATGAACTGGAGATAACATGGTGCTTCTCTTAACAGGTTGCTCTTTGCCACTTGGAATGGAAAATGGAGAGATCAAGAACACCCAGATAACAGCCTCGTCTGTTAAAACATCCTGGTTTAACACATGGGATCCTTCACTTGCTCGTCTCAATCAGAAAGGAAAGATTAATGCCTGGCGAGCCAAGGTAACAACTGAAAACCAGGGATGACAGCAGGACAGCTACAGTTAATAAATTTGTGCTGCCTGTGTGCTCATGTGCGTCCTGCACGCTGTGTCCAGCACCAAGTGTGATAGGGTTACTTCACAGCTCTTTAGCCATCCTTTGGGAAGAAGCCCGTTCAACTTTTCCAGTAGAAAATCTTTTGAACTTCTGGCAACAGCAGTGAAAGCATATTTTGAGAGATGGATGATGTCCTCTGGGCCAGACCCTGCAGCACTTCCCTGCAGAAATTGCCTTTTTAATTTCAGGAGATGAGTGCAACTTGAATATTTGGCTTGAACAGGTTAAAAAACCCCTTCCTGCATTGGCTTATAGGCAGTGCAGCTTAGTGGATCTGGGGGTGGATTACCTTCTGCAAGGCGTGTGAACTTCTGAGTCTTCAAAATGGAGCTGCATTTCTTTAAGAAACACCTGAGATTTGCTGGAAGCTACTGTTTTGTATAAGCATTTTGTATTAGTATTACGTATTACATTTTAATACTGGAGATAAATCTATGTTATATTTTGTTCTGTATTGGAAATTAACATGGAAATCTTAAGACACCAAATACACTACCTGCAGTGAAGAAGTTAATTGTAGGGGCCACCAAGAATGCTTGTGACTTTTGCCTCAGCTTTACTCTTCTGCACCTCTTTGATACAGTTATGATGTATTTTGATGCAGTTTTAACTATCTTTAAACAGGATTTTTCACTTAAGCAAATATAGATATAGACATGTTTGCTAATAGACAACTCTTTTTGTCAATTGTAGTTGAACAACAACCAGCAGTGGCTGCAAATTGATCTCCTCACAATTAAGAAGATAACTGCTATTGCTACCCAGGGGGTCAAGTCCATAACTGCTGAAAACTTTGTGAAAACCTATGTTATCCTATACAGTGACCAAGGCTCAGAGTGGATATCCTATACAGATGGTTCAAGCTCAGTTGCAAAGGTATCATCCTTGGCTCAGGCAGTTGGGCAGGCCCATTGCTTGGGCAGCATACCCAGCCAAAGAGATAGTCTCACGGGACTTTAAAATGCTAGGGAGCTGTGGTTACTACAGATAATGTCATGATAGCCATCTGATTTTGATCGTAGTAATTAACAGTAATAAAAGGAAAGAACTCCAAAACTGTAGAGAATGCACTCAACATTGTCATAGAAGGATCTGACACTATTTGTAAAGGAGGACATTTAATTTGAATGCACGAGGACATTTATTTGATTGAACAATGGTTCAGGGCCCCTTTTCAGCTTTTTTTTCTGCCTTGATTTTACAGTGAAATTTATGTTAGTGAGCAGTTTTGCTGTAGCAGAGCTAGAGAGCTCCAGATATCCACAGAGTGGACACAGCTCTTTATATTGTTGCCCATATCAACTTAAAACAAGGGCTATTAGCGGAGGTAAAATAAGGAAAGATAGGGGTTTTTTCAGCCCATCCAAATTAAAATGGCAAATTTTGTGGTGTGAATGGAAACAGAGGCTGTTTAATTCATTCAGACTCAGATATTGCTGGCCTGAACTAGTTTTGACTCAGCATTTTAGGAAGAGGCTGGATGCAGTCCTACTTAAATCAGAAATAAGCCAGTCCGTCTACCCTGGATGGCTAATGCAACAGCTTGGAACAATTTTAAAAATAAAAATCAGGGGTTTTTTAAAGTACTGCCTTTTAACTAATTGTGTGGTTTTGTATTTGCAGGTTTTCATGGGTAATGAAAACAGCAGTGGGCACGTCAAGCATTTCTTTAACCCACCCATCCTCTCCAGGTTTATCCGCATTGTTCCGAGAACATGGTATCATGGTATTGCCCTTCGGGTAGAACTCTATGGCTGTGATTTTGGTGGGGGTCTGGCTGTGAAAAGGACTGACAAGCCTGGGAGCTCTTAACCTTTTGGCAATTGTCATGCAGAACAACAATAATTTTTAAACCCTTAAAACAATCATACTTAGTAGTTTGGATGTGTCCTCAAAGGACCTTAATGTTTTGCCAGCAAGAATTGAGGGAGATTTCTCTGGCAAATGTTTCATTCCTACAAATACACACCTTAGAAAACAGCTTATTTTCTCTGGGAAGAAACAGCAGTCCCTTCTGATTTGTATTATCAGTTCTTCATTCTAACCAGTACTCTTGCTTTTTACTTAATTTTAAGTTCTAAATCCCTAGGGATGGAGACCCTGGCCTTAATCCTGAGTCCTGATTTATCTCCATTTTTGTAATGCTTCTGCAGCACAGAGAAGGAATAGACAGCTACAGCAGGTGGATGTTCTCCATATATAGGGATGAGAGGGAAAACCAATGCAGATAGGGAGCTGTGGTGCTGCATTCCAGCAATGCCTTGGTAAGAAATGATTGTAGGGGTGGCCTCACCACCACGTTTTTCATCTGCACTGCAACAAAGGTAGAACGCATCCCAGCACTGAGGCGTGTGCAACACCTTCTCAAGAATGTGGGTTTGCATCATCGATTTGGTCTTACGTACCCAGCACACCCGAAATGCCATGGATTTCATATAATTGACCTTTGGTGCCCTGTCAAAGGAGGAGAAGTCAGCAGTATGTTTCTTTCCCAGAAATGAGAAGGGAAGTGACTTAACCTGGATTATGGCAGCTTATGGAATGGCAACAGTAGAACCGAAGTGAGAATCCAGAACTGACATTCAATCCTATACAAACTTTAGGAGCACGGGGAAGGGGAGTTTTCTTGCATAGGAAGGCATTGAGGACCGTAGCTGTTCAGTGAGAATACAACCTGGTGGTGACAGAGGAGGGTTAAATGAAACTGGGTAATAGAAACACCTACATCTTCTTTACCATTTAGCTCTGACAGTGTTTTCACTAACGGAACTACTTTTCTGCACAGACCATACATATGTTTATTTTCTTTCCCAGGATGACTACATCTAGTGAAAAATATATACACAGTTTGTGAACTCATTATTCCAGCAGAGTTTTAGCTAAGCTTTCAGTAGTGTCTATGGCTTCTATCCTGTAAATCATTTGATTGCAGATCTCCCACTTTTTACCCTAGATACCATTCAGCAGGGTGGATTATTTAAAGTAGTTTGTCTTGGATAACACTATATGAAGTTCAAAGTTATTTCAGTAGTTTTTCAGTTCTTTTATCTTACAGACCATGCATTTCAAAGTGAAAGTATAGAACGGGAGTGAAAAAACTATAAAAAATAAATAAATATTTTCTTTTTTTTTTTTAATATATCACAAACTGTTGTCATTTTTCACTGGAAAATAAAGATAATATTATAGCATGAAAAAAATCAATATTTTATTTTGTATATTTGCCTTGACAGATTAGTGAAATTTTGCATCATCAAAGTAAAATTTTCAGCTTGATGGGAATTTTCAGTGCTAATTAGAATTAAATTCAAGAGGTGAAACTGTGTGGGTAATTGCTTCATCTTAAAAGATCAGTTTCTTAATATTTTATAATGGGGCTTAATTTATTTTTGTTTGATACAGCCATGAAATAGCAATACAAGCCCTATCCACTAAAAAAAAAAAAAAAGACTAAGTATAAACTTCAGAGTCAGGTTTTACCCTAGAAAAGAGATAATAAATGCTTGCTAACTTCAGCGGAACCAGGATTTTTGTGTGGTAAGTGCTAAACTGTTTACGTTTAAAAAGGCCATGATCTTAAAGGTTCTAAATAATTAGTTCTTTATATATATGTATGTATGATTCTATGCAAAATTGATTGCAGGAGTGTGACTCAATACATCTGCATCAATTTTAAAAGTTGGAGATTGTACTTCCGCTCGATAATGGGATAGGGCTTTGGCCAGCTGTCCTGGTCATGTCCCTTACCCAACCTCTCGTCCACCCCCAGCCTACTCACGGGCAGGGCAGAGAGGGGCTGGGGGGGGGGAGAAAAGGCCTGGACGCTGTGCAAAGGCTGTTGAGTAACAGCTGAAGCTCTCACAGATTGTCAGTGCTGTTTTAGTCACAAATCCCAAACACAGCACTTGGTGGGCTGCTATCATGAAAATTAACCCCCTTCACACCGTTGTTCCAGTATGTCCAGCACAGCACCAGTGCCTGGGCCCCATGCCAGCCTAGGCATGTGGCCGTTGCTGCTAATAAAATGTTCCCTGGCACAGCAGAGTAAGATGGTAAGCGCTACACTCAACAGCAAAAGCCTGAAACGGCCCACTAACAAGCACCAGACTCTAATCTAGAGTAAAGCAAGCGAGCACAGGACCCTGCCAACCAGCGGCTTAGCAACTATAAATTCCACCTAGCAAGCTCTGATCAGATGCTGCTATCTGGAAGTTCTCTTCTGCCACGTGGGACACCAAAAATGGCTGGGGTGGTTTCACCCCGGCTGGCAGCTAAGCTCGTGACTCCGTCGCTTGCTTGCCCTACCCTAGTAGGCTGGGGGAGACAATGGGAGCAAAAGCAAGAAAAACTAGCCGGTTGATACAAAGGCGGTTTAATAAGTGAAGCAAAGCTGCACGTGCAAGCAAAGCAAAATAAGGGATTCATTCACCACTTCCTATCAGCAGGCAGGTGTCAGCACACCTAACAGTTACTTGGAAAGACAAACACAGTAACTCTCAACAACCCCCCTTCCTCCTCCTCCTTTCCCCCAGCTTTTCTCGCTGAGCACAATGTCATTATGGTCTGGGATGTCCCTTGGGTCAACTGTCTCAGCTGTGTCCTTTCCCAGCCTCTTATGCACCCCCAGCCTACTCGGTGGTGGGGCAGGGTGGGAAAAAGAGAAGGCCTTGGTGCTGTGCAAACACTGTTCAGCAACAGCTAAAACACTGGTGCCTTATCAACACTGTTTTAGCCACAAGTCCAGAGCACGGCACTGTTACAGGCTGCTATGAAGAAAATTAACTCTATCTCAGCCAGACCAGGTTAGACAAAGCATTTCCAAATGCAAATGGGGGAGTGACTTCTGCGTCCCATGTTTACAGCAAGGAAGGTGGGAAAACTTACCTGCACCGAGTCTGCCAAATTGAAGGTAAGGGATGTTTAGTGAGCTCACAGATGCCTGGAAAACAAAACTTACAAATTTTATGAAACAGCCAGCTTAGATTGAATCTGCCAAAGCTTTTGGGAATTTGTAGTTAAAACAGTCAGTCTTGTACAGCCTTTCACACACTGCGGAAGGGAATTCCACATACATTGAAATTATTTGCAAAATATATAAGGAAAGCAAAAATTCCTGCAGTTTTCTCAAACTAAAGAGTAAAGATGCGTGTCATAGCCTGGAGATTAGCAAACACAAGCACTTTTGGACTGAGGGAGAAACGTGGTGCCAGAGTTCAGAGTATTCACATCTGGCCAATGATTTCTTCACTCACAAATCTGGGTGGATGCCTTCACACTGGCTTTCTGATCCAAAGGTCCAAAGTTAACTGCCAGTAGCCTCAAACAGCGTTATAATGGAGTTGCTGCCCTCTAATGCTCATTCCAGCTTCCAGGAGGCTTCAGGGTGCCCACAGCTGACTATCTGCAGGTGACAGAAGCATACGGATGGCTGTAAATGAAGGCTTGTACTTTACTCACTAAGTGCCACTAAGCATTCCCTTTTGCTTTCCAGAGGTGGTGGCTGTACTCCTTCACGCAGAAGTTGTGAAACTGGTTGTGTCTGCACTTGGATTGGAAGTGAGGTGGAAGTACATGTAAAGACAGTTGGACAGCTCTGAAGTAGTTACTGCCAGCAGCACCCACCGCAGTAGTTTCTTCAGACCCTGGTGCATTAGTCCAGGTTTGTACAGACTGCCCTGTGAAGTGTAAAGCTGGTTCAGGCAGGCTTATGTGAATCAGTAAGCACACCTCTCACTCGCGGAGTAGCTATTCAAAAGGTTGTATAGCCCACTTGCAACCTCTTTAACACCCTCCAGCACCCCTGAAACAGCCAGTACTTGCATCATGCTTCAATTACAATAGTCTCCTCCAGGCCGGGACTCCATCTTCTTGAATGTTTGTAGAGCACCCTCCAAGACAGGCCATGGGATCATTCTCAGGGTTCCTGGACATATCTGTAATACCATTCCTGGGTGGGAGCAATACTGTGTTAAGCCCACGGTGACCTAGATATGTCTTGAAGCACCGACTAATTCAGACTGACCTACGTGCTTCTACATTTAATAAAAGTACGGGATATGTTTCTTCTAAGTTCTACTCTGGTGGAAGGTGTTCCTGCCCATGGCAGGGGGGTTGGAACTAGGTGATCTTTAAGGTTCCATCCAAACCATTCTATGACAAGTCTACTTGATCTACTGCTTGCTTTTCTTTGTAACACCGCTATTGTACTCCCTTTTAGCACTTCCCATGAAAATTTATCCACCGGTATCCCCTATTTAGCAGACTTCAGTGAGTTTTCCACTTTTTTTCCCATGAAGCCTACTGCAAAATATTTTTAAAATGTTACATCCCTAATGGAAATCTATAGCACTGTACAACATGATCTATATTAGACCAAGAGTTAAACTGATACCCTCTGGCAAGTGATTCTACAAATTCAGCCATAAATGCCTCATTTCCAGTGGTTGCGTGCTTCAGCCTGCATTGTGTCAAACGCAGAGCCTGCTAGGGTGTACGAGGCATAAGGGAAGTTCTCTGCCAGAGGTTTTTGGTAGCAACCTGCCTCCTAATGACTCCTCTACATTGGAGAGATGGCTGCTGTTTTTCCTAAGGCTTCTGCAGGTCTTGATAGTTTGGATTTTACACTGGCTTCTCTACCAGCTATGTTCCTGTACAGTGCAGTGCTGCTTTTTTGCCCCCCATGCACAGCTTTCAGAAGACACGTGGTTCACCGGTCTTGTTGAACACAAGATCTAGCATGTATAGAACTAGAGCTGATGAAAGCAGCATTGGAGGAGATACATGGTGGAATGTGTGGACATCAGGGCATGAACTACAGGTAAAAAGCAGTGAAGTTTCTGAAAAATGAAAATGAATTTGTGTTGAACTAAAGTACCAAAATACCTTGGACTTTCAGATTGTGCATAGTAAAATAGAAGCAGAAAATATGCTCTGTCCATGCTACAGAAAAGAGCTGTTGCGTTATTTTAGCAAGGGACCTTTTCTTATAGGGCAAGGACAATTTATCAGAGTATAGCCATATGTGTATGACAAGGACTGCTGATCCTCCCTTCACGTCCCTAAAATACAAAATTACAACATACTCCTGAGAGTTTTCTTGCTCTCAAAAAGCTGGAACAGCTCCAGAGTGGCTCCAAAAAAAGCTGTGGCGTTCAAAGAATATCTCTAAAATAGAAAATTGCAGCGTACCCCTGAAAGTTTTCTTGCTCTCAAAAAGCCAGAATGGCTCCAGAATGGCTCAAAAAAAAGCTGTGGTGTTCAAAGAATATGCTAGAAGAATTTATACATCTTTATTTTTTGAAGAGGGGAAGGAATTTTAAAGGAATTAAGAAGAAGGGAGCAGGAAAGAAGCTGAGTCAATTCTGTTGTCTTTCTTAAGGTTTTTTTTAAAACAGTAATTTACAATTTAGGTCCTGATATGGGAAAACACTGTACTCTTCTCTCCAGTGAAATTGCTTTGTTCCATTTGTTTTGATTCCAGGGAAACACATGCTCTGTGCCTGCAGGACAAGGCTATCCTCTTGAATTTGGGTTCATATTTCCTCAACAAGTGACATCTTGAAAGTCTGGAACACACAAACCCTAGGCGAATAGGAAGTAACAAAAATGAAGGCATACTATCTGAATAAATCAATCAATACCAGAGCCTTTAAATTAACCCTTCATGGCTGCATGATATTTCTAAGTCTCCTGATGAAAGCCCTCAAGTTATCAAAGGATCAGTCGGGGCAATTAGGAAATACAGACGTTCAAAGTTTTATCCAGTCTTCTGTTCTTACAGACAGCTACAATCTCAGGCTTTAGTCTAAAATAATCATGCTTAATTTCAGAAATAATTTGGCTTTTTTTTTGTTCTCACTGCTTCTGTTGCATTTAATAGAGTCTACTTCCCCAAATTAATTACAATAGCCTGTTATGGTTTGAAAAACCCCTAAGAATTTATTGTCATTTAGACAATTATTCTGTCATCTGATGACCCCTCCCCACCTAGGAAAGGAAATCGGGGAAAACAAGGAAATACAAGGGTTGAAATAAAAATAGATTTAATAGGATGAGACTAAATAATTAACAGTAATACTAAAGAACCAGTATTGATCCCAATAGTGATATAAGATGTACAGGAATTATACTCAGCCAGTTCCATCAGCAGGAAGCTGTGCGCTCCCAGCAGTGGACAGCAAATGTCGGACACTGTGAGCGCAATGGCTTCGGGAGGAAGGGAAGACCTCAAGGGTCTGGCACCGGGGCAAGTTGTTCTCTGGGCTGCTGCCATCAAGAGAGAGAGAGAACTGTGCAGCAGACTTTCTAATTTATTTTAAATGTGATATTTATGGTATGAAATAATCCTGTTGGCCAGTCCGGGTCAAGTGCCCGGGCCTCGCTCCTCCTTGTCCCTGCACCTGGCAAGGCTCAAAAACGCTAAAACCTTGAATCCCACACAGCCTAGCTGCCTATGAAGTAAATATTTTCATGAATTCAGACACTAGAGTCTTCTAAAAGTGGAGTTTTCCCACACATTAAAAGATGAATTAGTCCTGTGCCGCTCAAACCAGGACACAGCCAAAAATCATAAAACCAAAGAAATCAGTTGCTGCCTTTTCTCACATTCATGTGCCTTTGTTCCTTCCACGCTCAGCAAAAGGCAAATCTGTTTTACTCTCTCCTTCTGTAGGGTTTCTGAGGTATTTGTACCATTTGAGTGCACTCATATATTGAGAGAGCACTCTGAAAAATGGCTTCATGAGAACGCAGGAAGTTCTTAACTTACAGAAGCTTTTCTCCAAACAACATGGCAAGACTTTAGGAGAACTTTTCTTGCACGTATATTTTATAAATTCCTCCTCAATAAACTGCAGGTCAGAACTTGTTAACAATACTCCACTCTGGTGCATTTTTGAGTGAAATCTATCAGAGTTTATGGTATGGGTAAGATGTGACGTTAAAATATTGTTGACTCTGAGACTGAAGTGTGCATTTAGATAAGTTGCTTGGATCTCATGCTGACTCAAACATCCTCCAGGGGTGATTCCACCCTAGATTAGGACAAAAAGGGACTCTTAGTTATTAGCACTAAAAGTGCTAATAAAGGAAAGCAGCCACAGTGCCCCGCTGAAGGGCTTGGTGTGATCCTTTTCTTCCAAAGTGCCAGCAGTGACTTTTAAGATTGATCTGAGAATTTGAAGAGTTCTTGGCAAGTATGGACAGATTTCAAGCTTCCCTTTTGCAACAGAGGACCAGGAAAGCACAGCTGGCGTGCCCCCTGGCCAGCGAGACAGCCTTTTAGTGTACAACAGCCCTGAGTTGTATGAAGGTGAGGCTTTTGATAAAGAAGTTGTGTCAAGGAAACTCATCCACTCTGAAGGCAGTTCCGAGTGGTCAGTAACCCAGCATAGGAAGGTTTTTTCCAGTACTACTGCATGAGCTATGTTGTTGTATGAAATGTTGTTCACTGGGGTGTGTTCAGGACACGTATGAGCCAGAGCTGTGTCTGTAAAGGGCAGCCGTCACACAGTGCATCCAGGCCGCAACTATCACTCATTTGGTTTGGATCACACTTGTGCAGGTGGTGCCTCTCTGGCAGACTTGCTCTGACTGTTACGGTCTTGAAAGATTTTACAATTATTTCCATGCAATATTATTTATGTGGAAGTGCTCAGAATATGAGCAATCACGCAAATTGGTCACATCTTTCTGGTAAGAGAATGATTTTCTCTGGAAAATAGTTTCATCCTGTGTGGAACGCAGTAATTTTCAAAACGCTTTTCACATCACCTGTCTAGGAAGCTAGACACAAACAAACACATAGCTTTGGGATAAAACCGATCATTGTTTAATGCGAACACAAATTGTAAGGTTATTTTGGGTTTGGAATTTTAAAAAAGTATAGTTGAAGGGTAGTAATTTTTTCCCCTATTTCTTTAATTTAAAACTTCCTATTACCCCTTTTTTTCCACTGAAAAAGGTTTGTGCTTGTTGAAAGAGGTAGGGAGCAAGTAAGATCAATGGAAGAAAATGTGAAAAACCCTACTTTTCATGGCTTATATTTTCCATCTTTTTTGAAAAAAAGTATTGCAACTCTTGAGGGTTTTTTTTGCTGTCAAACACCCTTAACCTTACCTTACTTTTTCTAGTGAAGTGGTGACATGGAGAGAGAAAATAAAGAGGAAGGCTAGGACAGGAAAGTTAAAAGTAAAAATTTAGAGAATAAAATTTTATCTTGTTTCCAAAGGCTGAAAATGTTCCATGAAAACCAAATTAGGTGAATTCTTTTGAGAACAAACAAACTCTGAGCAAACCTGGAGTACTTAAATCAAAACGTTGCAGGTTCTTTTTCTTAAGCAGTTTTTGGAGGAGAAATCTAGGTTTTACTGACTGACTGTGTATCACTTCAAGGAAACAGGCTGAGCAGATATAACTCCTTCTGCCCCAGCCAATTCCCTGGAAACGGCAGTTGAGCTCCAGTGGCACAACTCCAGGGAATGCTGTTTTGGAAAGGACCAAGCCACCCATTAGATCCTGTGAGCAGCTTGGAAGTTTTGGGAACTGTTGCCCCTAGACAGGGCATGCCATGGGACCTCCAAGGTTTTGCTCTTTCCTCCTACCTCTGCTCAGCGTGAAGCAATGACCCAGACTGGTAAGAAAATGCACTAACCCTCATTCTAGCAGCCATATCCTTTTATTACCTGCTACTGAGCCACGTGCCAGCAGTATAGAGGGGCTGCTAAGAGCTAGGTGAGAGGGAACTGTGAGTTTCTGTTCACTTCCCCATGGCAACTTGATTATCAGTTGTTGTTTTGGCTCGTTTCACTCTAACCGCGCTATTTTGAGAGACAAGCAGTACCTTGGAAATGGCTGGGATGGATGCCAGTATTAACAGGAGCTGATTCTTTCTATTCAGAGTTTTGTTTCAAGTTAAAGTGTGGCGAAATGGCAATTGTCATCTTTTTTCCTTCTTTTTCAGTAATAAACCTGCAAACAAAAGAGAACATGGAGATGCTGAGGAGTAATGATCTGAGAACAATTGAAAGGAAATTTTGCTAGACCCAGAAGACAGCCAGAAAGCAGCAAACCACTGAATGTCGTATGATACAGGACAAAAATGTTTAGCTGCATTTTACAGAGAGCTGAGTAATCCTATGGCCCTAAGACCCTTTGTAGTTACTTTATTAAGCTATGGCAGTGGTCTAGGGCTGACCCCAGCTAGGAGGCAGGATATGGAATTGCACAGGTGAGAAGCCTGACCCCTGGTGTGAACTTTCTAGGGCATCAGGCAATCTGGAGAATAAACTGTAGGTATAGAGTAGGAAGCCCTAGCAGTGGTAGCAATGTGGTGGAGATGAAGGGACTGGAGCACAGGGAAAGGCAAAGCATGCAGATGGAAAGACAGTGTGGGACAGATCAAGTAGCAGAACAGAAAACAGTTTAGCAAAAAGATTGGCAAAGCTTTAAGAATAGTAGTCCTGAGCGAAGCTTTAGATAATTACTTGGAATGTAATAGTTTTATTTTCTCCTCTTATCTAATATTTCCTCTGGCTGGACGACAAGGGGCAGCTTTTATTAAACCACAGAAGTGGCCTCTAGCTTTTATCTTGCTAGAGGGAAGAAAGTGGCAGAGGTCGGCATCTGAATGCGTTCGGGCCAGGAAAGAAAGAACAAGCACAGCACAACAGGTAAAGGATCTCTTTGTCAGATGTTTTTTCAGGAAAGGCTGGTGTCTGCCCCTTGGGGGAAGGGGGAGAGGGGGAACTCCAGGGGTAGAGGGGCCTAGGGCGGGGATGACAAGAAGACATACCTCAGCAGTGACTGGAGCTCTGCCACACTGCTGTGAGTACACAGGAGGGGTGTCAGTCTTGCTCTCCATGCTGGGTCCTGCACTTGGGTCACAACAACCCCATACAGCGCTACAGGCTTGGGCAAGAGCGGCTGGAAGGTGTCCTGGCAGAAAAGGACCTGGGGGTGTTGGTCAACACCTGGCTGAATATGAGCCAGCAGTGTGACCAGGTGGCCAAGAAGACCAACAGCATCCTGGCCTGTATTAGGAATAGTGTGGCCAGCAGGACTAGGGAAGTGATTGTCCCCCTGTACTTGGCACTACTGAGGCCCCACCTTGAGTGCTTTGTCCAGTTTTGGGCCCCTCACCACAAAAAAGACATTGAGGTGCTGGAGCGCATCCAGAGAAAGGCAATGAAGCTGGTGAGGGGCCTGGAAAACAAGTCTTATGAGGAGAGGCTGAGGGAAATGGGGTTGTTTATCCTGGAGAAAAGGAGGCTGAGGGGAGACCTTATCACTCTCTACAACTGCCTGAAAGGAGGTTATAGAGAGGTGGGGTTAGGTCTCTTCTCCCAAGTCACAGGCGATAGGACAAGAGGAAATGGCCTCCAGTTGTGCCAGGGGAAGTTTAGATTGGATATAGGGCAATTTTTTTTTCACCAAAAGGCTTATCCAACATTGGAGCAGGCTGCTCAGGGATGCATCCCTGGATGCATTGCCATCCCTAGAGGTGTTTAAAAGATGGGTAGGCATGGTGCTGAGGGACACGGCTTAGTGGTGGTTTTGGCAGCGTTGGGTTGATGGTTGGACTCTGTGATCTTAAAGGTCCCTTCCAACCTAAACGCTTCTGTGATTCTGTAACCCATAACACGCTACCCCTTCCTCTGAGGGGCCTCCCCCTCACGCCCTTCAGGTGAGGAAGGCAGCGCTCAAACTCAAGGGAAAGAACCCCGTTTCCAGGTGTCCCTCCCGCCCCTACCCCGCCCCCCCGTGC
>JAOXNO010000001.1:90146861-90159379 GCA_028565335.1 Limnodromus scolopaceus
CCCCGCACCCGCGTGCTCCTCTCCCGCCACAGTCCTCCCGCCCCTCCCCGCTCCCCATTGGCCAGCCTTGCCGGGAGGAGGTGGTTGTGCCCAATCAGCGAGTCCTCCTGCTCGCCGGCGAATGGTGTTTAAGAGCAGCGCCGCGGGCCGCGGCTGGAGGTGCCTTTCGGGAGGTGATCGGGGACAGGCCGCGGTCCGCCACCGGCCCGGCCCCGGGAGCGCCTCCGGCCCGGCCCCCGCACAGCATGGTGGGGCCGTGGGGGGGCCGGCTGACTCGCCGATCCTCCCGGGCTGGCGGCGGCGGGTGCTGCTGGGCGCTGCCGACGGGGCTGCTGTGCGCCTATGGCTTCTTCTGCAACGTGCGGCCCTCGGAGCCCTTCCTCACCCGGTACCTGCTGGGGCCGCACAAAAACCTCTCCGAGACCCAGGTACCGCAGCCCGGCGCAGCTCGCCCCCTTGGCCCGAGTGTCTGTGCTTTCCCGGTGCGTGGGTCACCGCTGGCTCTTCTCTCGCCCCCCAGGTGTTCAACGAGATTTACCCGGTGTGGACTTACTCCTATCTGGTGCTGCTCTTCCCGGTGTTCCTGGCCACGGACTACCTGCGGTACAAGCCTGTGGTCCTGCTGCAAGGCCTGAGCCTCATCGTCACCTGGTTCATGCTGCTGTACGCCCAGGGGCTGAGGGCCATCCAGTTCCTGGAGTTCTTCTACGGGATGGGGACCGCCACTGACATTGCTTATTACTCCTACATCTACAGCGTCGTCGATGTCAACCTGTACCAGAAGGTCACCAGCTACTGCAGGAGCGCCACCCTGGTGGGCTACACAGTGGGCTCGGTGTCTGGGCAGGTCCTTGTGTCAGTGGCAGGGTGGTCCCTCTTCAGCTTGAACGTTATCTCCTTAACCAGCATATCCATTGCCTTCGGCACAGCATGGTTTCTTCCGATGCCACAAAAAAGCCTTTTCTTTCACCACGTCTCCAGTCAGCAGCTTAGTTGGGAAATGAAGGTCATGGACTGTAAAAATGGATCGGCTGTCCAAGATCGTCCCAATGTGCAGAGTGCACCGGGCTGGGAGGATGAGACAAAAGCTCCCCTAAACGGGGAGGGTCATTCAGCAGAGAAATGGGTGAGTTGTGCCCTGGGCTTGCACAAGTAGGAGATGCAATACTGATGTGGCAGTCATACCTGTATATATGTATGCATGCATACATACGTGCATGTAAGTGCACAGCAGTAAAAATGTAATATCCAATAGTGAAAAGTATTATTTTGCTTATCCCACTTCCTTATTTATAGAGCGGGAAAACTTATTCCTGGCTTCCCTTTGCTGATTAGGCATGACAGGCTGCTCCTCAGATTTATGAGGTCATTTTGCATATCTCACAAGGCTGTGATTAAAATTCTCTGGGCATCAAATTGCCATTCAATAGTATGAAGGAAGTGATATTTCTGGGGCACTAAAAATTGTTTATGCATCCAAATTCTGCGTGAGCATTTCTGGATACATTCTGTGACTTGCATAAAAGGCAATTCTTTCTGCACTCGTGTTTTGAAAATACTTGTTACTTCAACTGTTGTGCAAGTGGCGCAGTAATAAGCTGTGCGGTAACTGGGTTTTATCTTATGATCCTGGAAGGAAACTGGTCTGGAAAGGAAACTGCAGTAGTCCTCAAGAGCGCTTAAA
This sequence comes from Limnodromus scolopaceus, assembly GCA_028565335.1. Lineage (NCBI taxonomy): Eukaryota > Metazoa > Chordata > Aves > Charadriiformes > Scolopacidae > Limnodromus > Limnodromus scolopaceus. The sequence goes on from JAOXNO010000001.1 coordinate 90,148,546, forward strand.
GGCTGATATTGATTAGTTATAGGTGGGCAGAATACGGATAAATTGCAGGAAACACCTTTGCATAATAACAGCTTAATGCAGCCCATAAGAGCACCAAGGCAGTGCCCTGACCTGTAGCTTTTGTTGGCTATGTAACATCTAAAAAAGTCACTCGTTCGGTGGTGGGATGCATTAGGTCCCACGAGGAGACTGAGGGGGCAGCCTCCGGTTTTGAGGCCCGATGGAGGTGTGTAACTGCGTGCTGGGCAGGTCTCTGCCACGCTGCTCCGGGTAATGCAGGCGTACGGAGAGGCTGTGGCGGCAGGGGGATCCAGGGACCTGGGGAGAGGTCAGCTTTGCTCCTTGGTCAAAAGGAGGTTGTGCTCATTCTGAGAGCTGCAAGCTAGAAGGTTAAGTGTGGCTGCTGGTTTAGTCAGGTAATGGGTATTTCACTTTAGCAAGTAAGCCCTGGTTAGCTCAGTCGGGGCAGGCAGCATACAGGGCTGCTCTCGGCTTCCTTTGGCTACAGCTGGGAATTAAAGGTATTAACATTCCAGGGAACTAATCCTGCCCCGTCCAGCCCAGTCTTGTGTGAGCAAAAGTATTTTTAACTGTGTTATACTTGCATACTGAAGGGCATTTGTTAAGACAAATTCTGTACCAATAATGAGTAAGTTATTAATAGCATTTACCTGTCCCTTTTGTTTATCCTACTCCTATCCTGGGAGAGCAAGGGTGCCACACTAATGGTGAAAACTTTAAAAAAGGAGCAAGTACACTTGCATAACTGTGCAGAGTTCAGTTATACCAGCTGCTAAAAGCTGAGAAGCATTGGCGTGTGATGATAGTCCTTCTTACTAACGTAACAACAGACATAGTTCATGAGCCTAAACGAACGGCTGTCCGAATAATTGTACTGAAGAAGCATTGGCAGGTGGTGGGAGGGCTGATGGGTTTCTCTGGCACGTGCTTGGGTTGAATGCAGCAGATCAGTTTTTGCAGCGTACGTGTCAGTTCCTTCCCCTGGTCTTCCAGCGCCTCGTGTTGAGCTTCGTGTGAAACCTTTGGTGTGGGAGTTGCGTTGTTAGACTTGCCTTGCTGCAAGCTGACCTCTTCCCGAGTTGTTCTGTTGGGCTTTGGAGAAACAGCACCCCTACACAGAGCAAATGTTTTGCCATTGGCAAAGCACCAGCGAGACTGTATAGTGTTTAATAAGGATGCTCAGAAATCAGTGATGCTTCGAGGGGTGGAGAAAAGGGTGTTCGAGACAGAGTTAGGTGATGGTCTTTGGAGGTTTTAGTAGAAACGCCCCAAAATTATTTTTATTGTTCATGGAGAATAGCCTTTCCCAGGCACACACTGCACAATTTCTCCGGGGAAAGGGCGTACCGCCAAGAGCCCAAAGTTACTGCTGCTGTTTGGAAGCTGCTCTGGAACTGGTGTGGAACGGGGCAGTGTGTAAGTGCTCAGTGCTGTGTGTTTGCCTGCAGGGAATCCAAGTTCACAGGTACTAGAGATGCTAGGTGGGCCTTGGGGGCTCTGCCCAGTCTCGCATGAAATAACTGTTGCTCTCAGCTACACAAGAAGGGTCTTGCCTGTCTAGAAAGGTTGTGCATATGTGTGCATGCATCTAATATAATTATTTTTTTTTCCAAACCATTTTGTGGGTGTGCCTCCTTCTGTGCTCTTTTCAGAAAGATTGGGAGGGGAAGGCTTCATTTTTGTCTCATGCCATTTGTCAGAGCGCTTGTATGTACAGGAGCTGCCATTTGCAATAGCAGTGTCTGGTAGAAGTAGCTTCTGTTTCTCTTCAGATCCGCAGGCAACATCTCTCGCCTTCTCAGAGCCTTGGTGAACATTAACAGAAGTAGAGTGGGGTGTAATGAGATTTCTTTAGTATCAGCATTCAGGGATTATAAATATTCAAAGAAGCAAATTGACTTATTTGGGGGGAAGTATACTCATCAGGCGGCTTCCATGTTCACTGTGTTGCCAAATTTGATTGAATTTGGATCAGCACTTAAGTGTTAGTAATGCATTTTGCCTCTATGATTTGAATGACTGGCTCCTGGTCCTGTCTTGTTAAAGTGGATGTCGTGTCCTGTTCTGTGTCTCTTCTCTCTGGTACCCTAGCTCATGTAGTACTTCTAACACCTAGCAGTTACTGCTCTCTGCTTGAGAGAGATGGAGATCAAGGGGTGCTTGGGGCTGAACCCTTTCTCTGCATGTATGGGGACAACCCTGGTTAGAGATGAGACCAGCTGCTGGGACCATGGGATGGGGAAGCTTTTTATTCATTATTCTGTGGAGGTTTGTGTCCAAGAGTGGTAGTGTCACTCGCCAGTGATCAGACCACTTGAAAGAGTGGTGTCACTGCAGAGCAGTGTGAAGTATTTATAAACAAAGACTAACATTTCTCTCCCCTTCCTTCTCCAATCTGTGCAGGAGCAGAAAGTAGACATTGTGAAGGTTCTCAAAGAACTCTGGCAGGACTTCCTGCAGTGCTACTCTTCCCGCACCATGCTCTGCTGGTCTGTGTGGTGGGCACTGTCTACCTGTGGCTACTTCCAGGTCATCAACTATGCTCAGGGCCTGTGGGAGATGGTGCTGCCTTCTCACAACACCGAGATCTACAATGGTGCCGTAGAGGCGGCCTCAACACTGCTAGGTAAGGTGCTGGCATTGCTCCAACTTTGCTGTGAGAAATGCCTTGTGTCCCTCAGAGGTCACCAGAACACGGTTACCAAGTGTCTTGTGTTCCCTCAAGCATGCAGAAGAGGCAACCTCAGCATTTGGGGTGAGTGTTCCCTGACATGCATGGGTGAGGTAGTCAGTGTTGAGTTCGCTGCTGCATACAGCCCTCATTCTTGTAATTCAGTGTGTGGGTGCTTAAAGGAGCCTCCCAAGTCAATCTTCGTTCTGAAATATTTGGCAGAAGGCTCTGGGCATGTGGCTGACTCTGTAATCTTGACTGTCACTATGGCAGTGGGATTATGCTTGTTTTAACCACTCAAAGTCAAACTAAGGCTCCTATGGGTTTACTGCTCTTTTTCTCTGGCAGCATAGGGAACATGTGAAGGTTTCCTGTACACACGCAGCATGCAGTGAGCCACGTTTAGTCATTTCAGCACTGTTAGGCAGAAGAGCTATTAAGATGAAAGAAGTTGCTTGACTTGAAAGGGCCAGGTAGGTCAGTCAACACAAACATTTTATTTTTATTAAGTTGTTTAATACTGTTCCATTACCAGAACTAGGACAATACCTTTTTAATATAGCTAACATACCCTCTCTAGGTGTTGCTGTAGTACGTTCCTTTTTTTTGATGGAGTCATCGTTATACTGTCTGCTATGGACATCACCTATTTGAGGGCAAAAGAAACAAAGGTACACAAACAAAGAAGGCTAGTACTTTCTTGGGCATGCTCAGCCCCCTCTTGGAGTTCAGTGGGAAGCCATAGCTTCAGGGTTTGAAACTGTTGGCAACTTGATTCTGAAGGCTTTGGCTATTAAATTGTCCTTGGTGTGCTAAACCTGCACTGTAATAGCATGCAGTCGTACACTGTTCCTCTACTCTAGCACGATGCTATGGCTCTTATTTCTTGTTTGGTTTGGTTTCCTTCACCATCCTGCCTTGGTCCCAGGAAGGAGAAGAATTGGTTTCAAGGGAAAGAAGACCTATAGCATGGCCAAATGTGGTCAGATTTTTAAAAATAAAAAGAGTATTCTTCAAACCTTATTATGATCATATTTGATATCAAGGTCCTTTCTTTTTAAATTTCTGTGAACAGTTGACCTATTGGCAGAAGAGGTGGTTGGCACTAAATTCATGCAAAACTGGAGTTTTTAGTTTCCCATTTTGATTTTTTTCCTCTAAATGGTTGAATGATTTTAAGTGATGTTTTCTGAAAGGAAATTAGCCTCTCTCCCTGAATAAAACCCCCTTCTGTTTGACACTGATTTGTTGCTTGGAGCAAGTGAAGTTTAGTGAAGTAATGCACTCCAAGCTTTCAGTTGAGATTATAACAAGACTGGAAGGAACCTGTTAAGGATGAACATCCAGTGACTAATTTCCTAGGCACTAGTGCAAATGCTCTATCTTCTGATTTCTAGTTTTGAATTTATGAATGAGCAGTTCTCTTACCTCTGACTTCATGCCAAGAATGTATTTTAGCACAAAATTGTCTCATTCTGGCCTACATGTTCTTTGCTCTAGGCCAAAGCAGCCAAGCTTTTCTAGTTGTTCTTGGGTAGAGTTAAGCTCTTTGTTCACTTTGTCATCTTACTGGCCCCTCTTTGTACCAAAACTGTTTTGAGCTGCATTCTTTTTGAAGATGGGTGACCAGAGCTGCACTCCACTTTATTCAGTGAGGCCTCAGACTTGTAGAAGAACATTAACACTCTTTTTTTCCCTGTACTAGAAATGCCTTTCCTCGTGCATCCTGGATCTGATTTGCCATTTTCATGGCTCTTAGTCATTCCGTGTTCAGTTATGAGCAATGTTTGGCAGCCTTCAGGTAAGATGCTGTTGCCTTCACTGCCTGTACCTGCGCTGCCCTGCAGAAGGGTTTGAGTAGCGTGTGGTGACTCACATGGCTGTCAGCTTCCTGTCCCAGGCAAGATAAATAGTATTCCTTCTGGTGAGGTCAACTGACTGTTAAGCTGCATCCCTGCACCTTCTTGGGGATGTGGCAATCCTTTATCAAGGTAGGATGTGAAACCACTGAATCAGCTGTAGGTACCTAATTGCAGGACATAGGTTGTATATCTTGTCATAACTAGGTGTCAGGCTGCTGTAGCCTTGAGACATAGGGGGAATGAGATTCCCAGAGAGTGGTGTCTGAACCCAAATTTCAGAATTGCTGAGCAAGTAGAAAGAAGGCTCTGGAACTTAGCTTCTATTTGCATCTCAGGGTTTTGCTACTGGGAAAGCCAGACTTTCAAAGAGCAAAATATCAGTCAGGTAGTGTCACAGCAGGCACTGGAAAGAAGAGTTTAGTGAGGGGAAATAAATTCCTTTCTCTTGGCATAGCAAACTTTACTAGTCTGCAAGACTGATGTGAGGTCTGACAGGGTTGCAGGCTTGTACATACTGATGGTACATAAGGAGTCTTTGTGTGCTTGAAGTTCTTCTAAGATAGCAGGCCAGCTGAGGGGTACAGAGAGCTTAGATGCTACACTGTAGCACTTCTGTACAGTGGTCAAATGCTGAATACAATCCTGGTTTTCAGAGATCTCCAGTAAACCTCCCTTTGTCAGTATGCTGTTTGTCCAGTTTGCTGTGTACAGCAGTGTTGTTATGCTGTTGGTTGCCATCTGACTTGTTTGCAGAACAAGGCCTACTTCAAATAAGAATTTTCTTGTAATGTGTATTTGGGCTTCTCAGTAGTTACAGCTGTGATAATGCATGAAATACACCTTGTCTGGTTGTTCATTTCCATGAAATACCACATGTGTTACAGCTTGTGATCTGTTGTCTTTGCCTATCCTGCTTTGTAAAATCCAGCAGGAGTTACAAACCTGTTCTGGCTGTAAAGGATTGTTCTTGCACAACCAACAGCACATGATTGTAGCTTGTAATTAGGTTGCATCCTGGGAGATGTGGATTTGGACCCTTGCTCTTAATCTTACAGTTACTGTCATTTTCATGCCAGGCTGTAGGTTCTTCTGCCTCCTGGGAGAGAGCTTTACCAGCTATTTATCACAATGGGTAGAGTCTTCCTCCACCTTAACCTCCTAAAGCACCACAAAATAATTAGATGAGTGCTTTTGAGAGCCAAGGTTTGCATTTCTCTGTAGCCCAGTTGACAACACTGCTAGGGTCAGGTGCAGAGGACTGAGTGGCAGTGGTCTGACTCCTGGGGCTGTTGTGCTTCTGAAGCCAGGGAGAAGACTTCAGAGGCAGTCAGCATTGACCTGTTTAGGGGGTTGGGTGTTTTTTTTTTTCCTGTTCCTGTAAAAGTGAAACTTAGAGCAGGCTTCCAGGTGAGGGAGAGGTCAGGAAGAAGAGCTGCTAAGGTATGCACATTAGTGTTCCCCACTTCAGTCATGTTTGGCTGTTAGGGGCTGTACATATTCTAATGCAGTCTCCAAATTGCTCCAGCTCTGATGACTAACAGTTACACTTTCTTTCCCCTCACAGGAGCTGTTGCAGTGTTTGTTGTGGGTCACGTAAAAACTTCCTGGGCAATGTGGGGTGAGGTGGCACTTGCCCTTTTCTCCTTTCTTATTGCTACTGCTGTATATATTATGGACACTGTTCGTAACATCTGGGTGTGCTATGCATCATATGTTGTCTTCAGAGTCATCTACATGCTGCTGATCACAATAGCAACGTGAGTATCTCTTAAATGTAAATTGTTTTCAAGGTTACAGCGGGTGTGAAAGCTGGCATATTTTCCATGTAGCTAGGGTCTCGCCTATCAGGAATTTGGAAATCTGTTGCAAGGGTTTGTGTTGTAATTCTGGTTGGAAACTGAGGCACAGAGATATATTTGGTTGGCAGCCTGCCCAGGCTTAAAAGTGTTATGACACTGAAGTGACTATTTCTAGATAGTGCTGCTCGCTAGGGAAATGTTTTTCATAAACATGCTGGAGTGAAGTGTAACGTATGAGGAAAGGACAATACCTTGCTTCTGTTGAAGTGTCAACTTTCCCTAAACTGTACAAGAACTTCTCTGATATTATTTGTCACTTTGGGGAGGAAAACACAGCTGTTGTTGAGCCACACATACATAACAGCTATAATACAGCTCAAGCACAATATGAGGAGAGATGTTGAAACCGTAACTGCAAAGGGAGTTCTGGTCAGAAGGATGCAGGAGGTTATGGACTACACTTCAGTAGGCTGATGCTTTGAGACTGCAACAGCTCTCTAGAATTAGCAAGTACTGTATCTTCTTTGTGTAAAAGGACCCTTTAGCTGCATTGGGCAGGAGCGCTGCTTCAGTGAGACTGAAACCCACAGAGCTCCCAAAGGCTTTTTTTTTTAACCTTGTGGATATCTCTGTATCTTCTAGTATCTATGCTAGTTTTGTCATGATCCTGTTTAGAGAAGTACATTGTCAGTGTGAGGTAATTTAGCAGTGGAAAGTACTGGACCAGTCTATGTAATTCTTCAGGTGCATAGGCTTCTTGTCCAGAGATGTTCCTCCTATTCTTGCATTTCCATGCTTTTTTTCCTGTCTTTATGGTTCTGGACATCCCTTTCTTTCCAGGTTCCAGATTGCCACAAATCTCAGTGTGGAGCGGTACGCCCTGGTGTTTGGGGTCAATACTTTCATTGCCTTAGCACTTCAGACTCTGCTCACTTTGATTGTTGTGGATGCCAGCGGGCTTGGGTTGGACATCTTCACCCAGGTATGACAGGCTCTCTTAGCTTTACTGATGGGAGGGAAGAAGGTAAACCAGGCTGTAAAGCTTCTCAGCCACCTGCTTCTGAGTCAAAGGTTTGCTGACAGAGAAATCACCAATTCCTGATATTTTACAAGAGGGAGCTTGTCTATTAACCTTGTTACAAATTTGGTAACCACTTGGTTTAACCACTTTTTTTTTTCCCTCCCTTCTCTGCAGTTCATGATTTATGCCTCTTACTTTGCGGCCATCTCACTGGTGTTCTTGGGCAGTGGCATATGCAGTGTTATGAAAGCTTACAGAAGAAGACAAGAGCAGATGGAAAGCAGATCTCCTGAAAACCAATAGTGTACCAAGTGAAGACTCTTGGTGGCTACACGTGAAGATATAGGTCTGGTTTTGGTTTGTGTTTTGGTTTTTTTTGTTTTTTTTTTTTTTTTTTAAATCTCTGCCTTTTCTTCCCAAGGCAGTCACCTTAATGGTACTTCATCTCTATTTATACTATATTAGTAGCACATTTTAGAAGGTAAATGTATTAGCTCTTACATAAGTAAGAACAAATACCTTCTTTCTAAAATGCCTTTTGTTCTTCTGTTGCGTATATGGGATGTACAGCAAAGAACAGTAAGCTTTCTCAAGGAACGAAAGCCTTGGGAGGTTTTAGTCTAAGGCTATGCATCTGGAGGCTGCCATTGAAAGGGCAGCTTCTTGACTGTCTAGTCAGCTGCTGCTCTCTGTCACTGAAGTGCTGCTGCAGGGCAGAGTAAGGGCACTCTAATAGACCTCTATCTGGAGAGCTTTAGGCCTGGGACAGGATGTGGCCTTAGGCCTGCGCTCTGCAGCGTGGCTCTCCTCTGCCTGCCCCGTAATGCTGAATGCTCTGTTTTGAGGACTGGTACACTTAGGTTTCTGTGTATGCTTCCTTGAGTTGCTTGTACTGTTTCTGCTCTTCCTGTCTGTCACCCCTGCTGCTAGAGTTTTACCATAGCTGATCACGGTGCTTTCTCGAAAACTTAACTCTGTCCTGGGGAAACTTGTGACGCTGGTGAACTGGCCATCAGCAGCATTACTGGTGCCATGAAGGCCTGTGCCCAAGGGACTGTAAAACTGGAGTGGAAGATTAGAGGGAGTTTAAGGAGACAAAATGCTAAACTGAGGGACCCTTGGACATCCTTGCCTTTGTCCTTTAGGACTGCAGATTCCTGTGAGTACAGGAGTTACTGCCTCACTATGCTAGAGGCTGGGCTACTTCAGTGGGATGGTGGGTGTTGGTATAGCACTGTGAAGGAAGGTGACTTGCAGGATTTTAAGGTATTCTTTGTGACCTTGGAGAATTCTGACTAAATAGACACCTTCCGTTATAGCAGTTAGCAGGATGAGGCTTTGAAAAATGCTGATTTCTGCTCTGTCAGTTTTTCCTCTTACTTTAAAATGCCTTTACGCTTCTGGTGAGTCTCTGTCCACTATTTCTACCTCTGCTCTCCACCGAAGCAGGGCAATGAATGTTTGAAATGGGTAGTTCTCTTATTTTATTTTGCCCAGCCTAAGCAATTTGGGATTTGCCTCCTACCTGTTTTTTAAAAATAATTTATTTTTTTCCAAATTGCTTCAGTACTGGGAAGGAGTTGCACAGAGTTGTCCTGGGCTTGGGCACCTGGGTACTCAGGCACCATGACCGGTACAGCAACAGCTATCCATAGTATACTGTGGAAATGGCCTATGGATTGTCCCTGTTGCTGTGCAGGTTGTGATAAGTTTAAGTGTACAGGAGAACTGGTAAGGGAGAAGATGCAATGCAGCATGCTTCCCTCCATGTCTTCTGTCTGTACTGGTTAGAGCTTCTTCCAGTTGGAGCCTGTAGGAGCAGCTTTGGTTCACTGTTTGCTTTTAGTGCCATGGAGACTTCACAGCATCAGGGTTCAGGAAGGCTTCTTTCCCCTGGCTGGGACAGGTGTGGCCTTTCTCATCACTTTTGTGAGCCTTAGCCTTTATCACGCAAGGTGAATGACTAATGTGTTTGGGATGTGCTGTCTGGGGAGCCCTTTCAGACTGGCTGCTCAGGGGAACCCACGTCCCAAAGCTTCTCTGTGTTTGCAGTGTGCCTCCTAGAGATCCCCCTAAACGTAGGGGCTCAGCTGTACTGGCACTTGCACGTGTAAACTTAACTGCCTTATCCTGAAATAGAGACTTGAAACCACCCATGTATATATTCCTTTCGTCACTGTTTTGGGGTTTTGGGTTTTTTTGTTTGTTTGTTTTTAAAATAATCAAATCTGAAGCCATGAAATGCTAGCTGATCAGCTGTCTTGGGAAAGGGATAGGAAGTGCATATCCTGCATATCTTGTCCTTTGGGTTCCTTGGTCTGATGGCAGTTGCAGCAAGGCGTGAGGAGTGGGCGTACAGCAATTTCTGTCGAGTGGCCAAAAGCAGCTCAATTTTAATCACATTTTTTCAAAAAAAAACCCACAACAAATCCTTGAGGGGGAACAACCCGGTCATTTAAAAGCAAGTCAAAAATTAACTAAAGAATTACAGCAATAACAATGTTTTGTACCAAAGTAATGAAACTGTGGCAACTGCAATAGAGAGGCATGCTACACTGTGTGCGTCCTCAGGCCTATTAACGTATGGAAGCCATACCTGGATGTTGTTCAGGTTTCTACACTGTGCTGTTGCTGTGGCGATGATGTGACTGACTGTAGAGCCTGACTGGAGCTGTATGCGGAGTTACTGATGCCTGTGAAATTCTGTAAACATGTTGACATTGGTGGTTTCCAACTGAATAGCTATTTTTTTTTAAATAAAAATACTCTGAGATATCCCGTGTGGCCAGCGTTTGTTTTGCATTTTGATACCTTGCTAATCCACAGCACTGCTGCTGCAGGCAACCGAGGCAGGTTGTTCTGAGCATCTTTGTTACAAAGGCTGGGGGAGGGGGTGAAATACAGGACAAACCATGCAAAAAGAACCAAGTCTTAAAGATTATTGTTGTTGACTGTTTTGTGGAGGCTTGCAGAACTCTGGGCAAGCGTCTTGGGTCTTGCACTGTGTTCCAGTGCAGACTAGTCCAGTGGGGGAGAAAATTACTTACTGGTGCAGCATAACCCTGGTCAGGAAGCATCAGTTGCACTGAGGGTGACTGTAAGGGAAAGCAGGTGCAGGTTTGCCATGCAGGAGGACCTTTCTATTTACATTGACCTAATACAAAATTGAGGCCTTAAGGAAGGAATGCTGTAAAATTTCACGTCCTGGCACACCCACACTTGACTGCCTTAGAAAGTGCTCCCTGTCTCATACTTCTAGAAGAGATGGCTTGTACCTGATAGTACAGGCTGGGCTGGAGGGGAAAGTGCTCTCTGAATATCTGCTGCCAGTTCATAGTTCAGCGTGGGTAGTAGCCCAACAAGCCCTCTGCACACGACCGAAACAAAGAGAAAATGGGTGGACTGGGGGGAAAGGGAGGTCTAGGAAAAACTGCCCTTCTTACAAGTGTTGCATCGAGAG
>JAOXNO010000001.1:90169620-90198012 GCA_028565335.1 Limnodromus scolopaceus
TGGTCCTGTCATTATTCCCTTGGGAGAAGAGGCCAACACCCACCTCTCTACAACCTCCTTTCAGGTAGTTGTAGAGAGCAATCCATTTGCTTCATTTTGGTGGGGGTTCTTTCATTTCAGTAAATTACAAATTGTAAATTTGGAGGGTAAACTGAAAGTGTATAGGTGGGAGGAACATCATCTATTCGCAAGAACAGATTTCTGTGAGTGTCAAAATGAGTGGGGATTTTTGCTTTTGTGTCAAAGAGAATCAAAACCTGGTAAAATGTCCTTATCAGCTTTCTGAACTATTGTTTGAAGCCTTTCTCCTCTTTGTAGATACTTGTTATTAGCTAAAGTGTGATTAATAATTACAAAAAGTTTTCTCAATTTTGTAAAAATCATTTTGTAAACTTGAAAAAAAGTATTAAGCTGCTAATACTCCCTAAGTAAATACATTACAACTTTATGTCCAGAAAAAAATATCCTTATTTATAAGGTAGTACCTGCGGTCCATAGGTAGTTAAATATCCTTTAGGGTTTAGCAGTCCAACGAGCCTAAGAGTTTCATTAATTTTTAAAATGCATTGGTGTAATCATTTTAAGCCAATCAGAGCTATTGGGCAGGCTTAATTTTAAAAGTCTTCACCTGTTGCTGTTGAAATGTCTGAGTTGAGTTTTATCATGGGAATGGAGGTAATGACAAAAAGTGTTAGACTGAAAGTATCTGAATGTAACGTGAACCACAGAAGTGCTCAAACATAGTATCAGCTATGATGCAGTCAATGAATATTCTTATTTCATCAGTATTTTTGTGTCTCTCTCATGTAACTCAAATGGCTTATGTATTGTCTATTGTAACAATGAAGGCCTTTGCAGATGAAGATGATTCTCTTAAAAACTATCTTTATTCACTCTTAATTCCATTCAAGGAAGAAGAAAAGAAAAGGGAACAAGAAGAACAGAAGAGAAGAGAGAATGAGATGGTTTTTAAAGCTTGGTTACAGAAGAAGAAAGAACAAGTGCAAGAAGAAAAGCGAATTCGTCGTGCAAAGGAGCTAGAAGAGTTGAACAGCAAAGTAAGATACCCCTAGTGTAGGACTGGGATTTATAGTGCCCTTTTTAAATAGGAAAACCAAATTCCAAGCCTGTGTTCTTAGCTAAGTGTCATGGTTTGACCCCAGCCAACAACTAGAACCATTCAGCCTCTCACTCACCCCTCTTCCGCCCCAGAAGGGTAGGGAGAAGGAGAAAAGGAGGGGAAAGGAAAAAAAACCCCTTGTTGGCTGGCATAAAGACAGTTTAATAGAACAAAACCAGAAAATAACAATAATGGTAAAAGAAAATATAAGACACAAGTCACTCTCACTGGCTGGTGAATTGGTTGCCCAACCCAAGCAGAGATCACGGATTCTGCCCCTACCAAGCCCCGCCTCGCTATCCCCAGCCAACCCCCATTTATATACTGAGCATGATGCCTATGGTACTGAATATTCCATTGAACATACCGTTTTCCTGTCTAGGCTCCTTCTCAGCTTCTATGGGAAGCTGAAAAAAAGTCCTTGATTAGTATAAACATCACTTAGCAACACCTAAAGCAATATATGTTATTGACACGCCTTACATACCAAATCTGAAAACACAGCAAGCACTAGAAAGAAAACTATCTCAGATGAAACCAGGACACTAAGCATATGAAAATTTAGTGTTATAGGAAATGTTTTTGTTATGTTGTTTTTAGTGAAAAGTTATATCAACTCGCATGTTTAGGATTGTTCTGCTTGGCAGGGTGGCTTGTGTCGTAGAAGCTGCATATATGAATTTAATAGCCATAAAATCACAGGAGATAATGATGCTCCTTTTCAGGAGAATGACTTGATTGAATCCAGAAAACCCTTTTTGTTGGCAAGCAGTGAATGCACGTGACCTGACAAAAACCTGAAGATTGAGATGCTCTGTTCTAAAGTTCCTCTGCCTTGCAGCAATGGGCTTGAAAAGCTAAATGCAGTATTTTTAAAAATGTACCACTTTGAATGCTTGCTCGTGTATATATTCCATGTCAGATTAGCGTACGCTCTAGTTTGCTTATAAAGTATGTTTTGTGGATGGGAGATGCCAACAGTTCAAAAAAGTGTTGTAACGTGATTAATATAAAGGTCATTTATTGACAAGCCTTGCGTATATATGTGTTGGTTTTTGGTTTTTGTTTTTTTTAAATAGGAGAGGAACAGGAATCCAGAAGAAGCCTTCAGGTTATGGCTTAAAAAAAAGCACCAAGAACACATGAAAGAAAAACAGATCGAAATTTTGAGACGCCAAGCTGAGGGAATTGCCTTTTTTCCAAGAACAGAGGAATGCAACAGAGCCTTTAAAGAGTGAGTAGGGTCATTCTTGGGGAATCATATTAATCATATTTGAAAATTTTGTAGTCTATCAGCTTAAGACTGTAGTTATCTTATGGTATATCTTTATTGCTGAAGTCCTTATTGGTTTGGGGTGGTTTTTTTTTTGCAAACCGTGCCCTCATAAACCTACACCCTAGCAAAAATACATCAATTCCTTGATGTTGTTTATTCACTGTTGTGAAATTACTTGTCAGAACCTGAGCTGAAATAGTGAATTGCTTCTGCTGAAAAAGGGAGATCCCTTCTCCCCTACCCCGTTTTGCCTGTTCTGGAGCAAGCGTGGGTTGATGCAGTTCCTTAAACAAGCAGAAAGTTAATCCAATAAAATGGATTCAACTTGAGCCCATGACTTGAATCAGTTCAACAAAAGGGGGAAGCGGGGGGAGAAGGTGAGTGCAGAAGCAGGATCATTAGGATGGAAAAGTGAGGAGTGGCAGCCTTTCAGACTGGCTCAGCCTAACTTTATCCTACAGGATGAGGTGACTCTAGTTAAATGGGGGCAAGTCACCTTTGAAGGGATGAAGTAAAACTTTCTATTGCAGCTGTCAGTACTTCTAGTCCTGTTTCTGTCTTCACAGATGGCTAAAAAGAAAGAGAGAAGAGAAACGAGCAGAAGAACTGGCTGCTAAAGAGAGAGCAAGGCAGCTTAGATTAGAAGCCAGAAGAGCAAAACAGATGCAGAACATCCACTGCATTAATTCAGAGCCTAAATCCTTTCGGTTCACAGACCATTACAATTGAAAGGTTGATGTAACCCGAGTTCTTGGTGGCAAGCCTCTTAATTTTTATGGCTTGAGCTTTTCCTTTTTACAACTACTGACTTTTTGTGGTGTTTTTAAAGCCTTTGAGCAAGTGTAACAATTCCCTTCACTGACGATTTTACTATCTATTTATGTGTAATTTTGTTGGAATGCCTGCTTTTATCTGTAACTCAGGGATCTTCTTGGTTTGACCAACTCTAAATGAGTGTGAGATCTATACGCGAGGGTGGCAAATACATAGTTCCTGTCTTTAAAAGGCACTTTATACTCAACTCCACCATGAATTCCTGGATGCAGGCTATTATGTAAAATATTGAATTTTTGCTGGATTAATATTGCTATTTGCTGCTACTTGTGATGAAGACTATACAAGGTGTGGTGTTATTGGAAAATGCTGTTTCTTGTACCACTCTCTATTGATCTGTTGACCAGCTGTCCATTCTGGCTAGACCAGAGGACTATTAGTTCAGGAGAAGTGGTAACTGAAGGCTAACATGTATGTGAACGTGCAATAGTTTTTGAAATTTATTTCTGTGAGTCATATTCAGTAGTTTTCTATTCTGTGAAATTTAAGTGTTGTGTGAATTACAACCTTCACCAATATCAAGGAAGCTGGATTCCTTGCATACATGTCCGTGTTTGCTAAATTAATTATAATAAACTACATCACCTTACCCAGATAAATTTTGAACCCTTGTCAGAGAACATGCTGATGTCACTTGTGAAATCATAAGGTTAGAAGATGATGAGGAACATTCTGTCCAGGTATCCAGTCCTACAGATTTGGCAATGATCTGGCAGTGTTGTTACATTTTTCCACGTTCAGAGTGTTTCTGGAAGTTTTGTAACAGAAGGAACTGTAGTAGATACAAAGCCAATTTGCAGTTGGTATTTTCATTTTATCATTGTGGAGATAGTGGTATATAGACAGAGTACTGGTGTTGGACTGGAGGGGGCTGCGTTGAAGCTTTTATGAGCATAGATAAAGGGCACGGATGCAAAATGAAAATTTCACATGCTAATGCGAAACTTTCCTCCTTCACCGACCTTCCCCTGGCACCAAGGGCAAGAAATGCTTCTTTTTTCTAGCCAGCAAATGCAGGGGGAAAGTCTCCAAAAGTTCATACCACCTCCCTAATTGTAGTAAGCTACAACAGAAGCACTTCTTGGTTCATTGCCTCAGACCAGTACAGTGGAAGGTTTTACAGTTCAATCTTATGTAGTTCCTTTTATGCTGCAGAGAAAACAATACAGCTGCATTAAATCCAAAATGGTATCTTGAAAGCAAGCAAAGAAAGTTTATTGTAGTTTTCTTCATGCAAACTGAAGCATGGCCAGCAACAGCAAGAACTTATTACTTACTTACATATTCTGATCACGGCATGATAGTCAAAGGAAAACTGGGTAAAAGCAACCATTTCAGAAACCCTTTCCCCAAACTGGACAGCTACAATTAATAAATTTAGGAGCAAAACTAAGAAATGAAAATGCATATCTGCATCCTCCTACTTTTCCCCTTTACATTTGCAACTTAAATAGACTTCTTTGGATTTAGCAGATTATCTGACAAAATTGTCTTTGAACCCACATCAAGATTATAAAACCATATTGGTAAAAAAATATATTTTTTTCACTTGTACCTGTGCAAACTTAGTGCTTATCTTCAGCTTCCTCTAACACATAAGACAACCTTGGGCAAGGACTGAATTCTAATGCTAGGTCAGGTTTCAACACTTCATACTAAAGGGGGTACATCAGCCTGTCTTTGCTGGGGATCAGATATGTAACAGCTTCACTCTAGAAGCTGAAATATATGGAAAAGCCATTTTTTTCACTTAGGGAAACACAAGAATCTCACCCACACAGTTTTCCAGAATCCATTTAAAACCAGTTAATATTTACATATTATAGCTAGGGTTCATTCAAGCTCCTTCCTCTCCTTTCCAGGAGGGCTGCAACACTGTATATGCTCTTACTTTCAGAACTTACAGCTATGAAGAATAATTGCACATATGCCATTTTATTATTAAAAGGCTGAACATGTGCCTGTTCATCACCTTGGCTAAGATTAAAAAAAAAAAAAAAGGCACGGAGATGACCATTTTTCATTGCCTTTTTTTTCCCCCCCAACATGACCTATCAGCACTTCCTTTATTTCAGTTATGCTTTTATCTCTCTCTAAAGAGAAATTCATTGAGATTTGCTAATAAGACCGTAAAACCTTAAATAGTCAAGGACATCTCTATGCTCTACAAATCAGACCAGCATAACATCTCTGGTCTTGCCTTTGTAGAAGAGAGTAAGTAGCTTTCCAGACTGAAAAGTAGCAGAAGTATCCCAGAGGCTAAGGAAATCCTGTCAGTCCCTAACTTCAAGATGTAGAGAAGCAGAAACTGCATCATTTCCAATGTTAAACCCAGACATCGTGGAAAGAAACAGGAAAAAGGGAAGCCTGCTGAATATCAACTAGTGTAACTCTTCAGAAAGAGTGCGTGTATTGGCAGTGCTTTTAAAGGGCTATCAGCTCTCCTCGGCAGTGATTGCAACAATTGAAAGTTACATCTTCATATCTTGTGTATGGGTGAAACCTTCCAATGCTCTTCTTTGTGGAAAGGAAGGAAGATGGAGAAGTCTCAGAAAAAGAAACTTCTGTTGATGTTTCTGTATGCGCAGCTGGATCCAGTACACGTAACACCTAAGGATGGAAAAATTGAGAATGAAAACATATCTATAAAGTTTAATGGGATTTATCCATCTCTAACAGCTATGAAGGATTTCCGCACAAAAGCAAGATTTTTCATTTTATTTTTCAAGTTGAAAAGTAAAACTCCATCTATCTAGACCCTCAATAGAAAGGCATTAAGTGCCTTTTATAAATTAGTTAAATAAGTAATGTCCAGCAGTAATCCAAGGTATGATTTTATTGAGAATAAAAAAAAGAAAATTCTAATCTTTTTAGCAGAGTTGAGCAAAAACAGGCAAGAACAATCCAGATAACCAGGCACTGTGAGCCTCCTGCTGCTCAGCTGTTACTCAATTCCTCCCTGGCTAAACTGTTAGTCTAGTTTGCTATTCAAACATGTTCTGCAGTGGAACCTTGTCTTGAAAGGTAATCATATAGCTTCTTCCTGTGTTTCCACCCACTTTTAACAGAGTCTGATTTTTAGGGCAATAGAAACTACTGCTGAAGTATTATAACTTATTTCTATCTGAATGAGGTTTCTTGTCCCACTTCGATTTCATACTCTAAGTATTTTCGCTTGGCTTCCTCCTGAGACACTAATTCTAAACAAATTTTGACCCAGTTATTTGTGGTACTAGCGACAGAAAAGCAAATAGTATATATCATCATATTATGTACATTGTTGTTCTTACACTTCTAGTTGTAATTTTTTGTGTGGGCTTAAGTTTCTGTGGTTGGTTTTTGGTTGTTGATTTTTTGGGCTTGTTTTTTGTGGGGTTTTTTTTGTTTTTTTTTTTGTTTTTTTTTAAGGGAAACAACTCTATTCAGCATGTCCCCTGCATGTACTTTTTAAAAAAAGGCAAGATATTAAGCAGTTAGCACAAAGCAAAGTGTTTCTTTCTGGAAAGAAGACTGTGTTGACAGACTGAGATGTATGAAGAGTTCTTACCATTTCAGCCATTTTCTCAGCAGGAGTGTTGCAGAACTCCACAGCTGTTGAAGTCTTTTTAGGACTGTTAGTGCCAACGTCTCCAAGAAGATGTGAGCTTACAGCTTTGGCTAGCTTACAGTTCACAGCTGCTAGCTCTGTTGTAGTGTAAGGTTGGGCACTAGGATAGTATGTCTGTTGTCTGCCCCATTGAAGAGAAACCATCAGCTCCTCCAGCAGCCTGCACAGAAAGGAAAAAAAGCACTTAATAGTGGTTTTTGTACTCCATGTTATCAGCACACAGCATACTTCAGAAGAATTGTCTCTTCTGACGACTCGCTGCACAAGGCAAATGTTAAGCAAAAAAGGAAGTTTAAAAACAAGGAGGCAAACAGGCAATTCTCCAAGGCAAAGCCTCACCAACACAGAATTATAATGCTAGTAAAAATAATTTTATGTTTGGCAGGATAAGGATTAAAAAGCCAGTGTGGCTAGAAGAATCTGCATGTTTTACAAGGAGACAGAGGAGACATGAAGTCAAGACAGTACATGATTAGAGAAAGTCTGAGGATACAAGGGATGTCAGTTCCACGGTTTATGACCCTTACCACCTCCAGGGAACTGAAGAAAGAATTAATGCTACTTTGGCTTTTTCAGCTCCAAGACTGAAAAGTGACCATACCATCCATTAGTATAACTGATTTTTGTTGAATCTTACTGGAATAGGGTAAAGTTATTTGATTCTTCCCTGGCCCAGAATAAACTGACAGAAATTAAAAGTTCACACAGAGGCAGTCTGGATTAGAAAAACCATACTTGTGTGTATCGATCATCTCTTGACGGAACTGATCACGTTCGTTCAGCAAGTCCTGGATTGCACTTTGTGCGTCCCTCGTTTGACGCTGAAGAATTGCTCTGGTATTGGTCAGCTCATCAGCCATAACCCTGCAAAAGAAATCTCCAATCAGTAGCGTAAGTAAGCAGTTTGAAAGTCACCTTTATTCTACTAAAGACTATAATTTGTCAGCTCAAACTAAGTATTTAGCTGCTGTTCTCATGCCCCTCCCCCACGCAGGGCCTGTATCAACCTTATTACAAAGGACATACATTAACAGCAATTTCTGTTCAACTGCAGTCAACACAAGTGCAAGATTATTTTGCCACGCCACGAGACTTGGTATGGACCCCTCAAGCAGGTATTTCAAATGCCTGCAATACTGCAAATGGAAAAATAGAATGACATTTAAACAACCACCAGTCAGAAATCAGAGATCTTAACAAACCAGAATGTTACAATACTGAATGGTGTTACTCCAAGCACATCACCACATTGTTGCTCCTAGAAGGGACTTGCATCCCTGATGTCAGAACTTCTATTAAAGCTAAATTATGATAGTAACACTTACAAGTGTTTACATTCACTCAATATGCTGAAACTTCTTAAGATCAGCAAATTACAGGGAGGACACTGTATTCTACTACCATCTCCTTCAAGCAGTTAGGCCTTTCTGTAATATGTATTAAGCATCATAATTAAAATTTAGTTAGTTATATCCAAGTACAGCAAAAGATGAAAAAATCCTAGAACACTATTTACTTATCTGGCAAGACAACCACACCTAGCAAGTTAAAAAATCTAATCCATTATCAAGTGAGATTTTGACATTCAGACCAGCTTAAGATTTGCTCCTGACCTCTGCTACCTATTATTTTATGATTACAGAAGTAACAGTAGGGCTCTTAGCAGGAATACGATCTGTGTTTAATGAAAAGGTGCCTCTACTCTTTCTTCCATACTGAGCTGCCCTTCCCAGTAGTTCACTGGATCACCGTAAGCAGAGTACTTAACCAAATCAACTTCTTCACACTTTGATGACTCTATCATGCTTGGGGAGTAGGGATGAAAACCAAGCTAATTACCTTTAAGACAAGTCAAGACAGATGTCCTGGAAGACGTTTTAAACCCTAAACTGCACATGATCTA
Organism: Limnodromus scolopaceus; assembly: GCA_028565335.1. Taxonomy (NCBI): domain Eukaryota; kingdom Metazoa; phylum Chordata; class Aves; order Charadriiformes; family Scolopacidae; genus Limnodromus; species Limnodromus scolopaceus. The sequence continues at coordinate 90,178,361 of JAOXNO010000001.1, forward strand.
TCAGAGTTAAGAACTTCTCTTCCTATGTTGACAAGAACCATAGTTAAGATCTTAGGAGATTTAGGATCCACTGTATTACCTTGGAAAAGCAGAACTATGCAGATTTACAAAGAGCTTGCTTACTTTGTACCTTTTCTGTACACTCAAATTTCATAGTAGGTGTCAGTACAGCTGTGTGGCTGTCCTCTGCATATATAAACACATTGCCAGGCATTGCAACAGGCGTATGTAATGAAAGACTGAAGGAGAATGCTGTTTTAACAGTACTGTAAGAGGAAATACCTGCTTGCCAGGAATTTGCTTCGCCACACATCACACTGTATAGACATGCGTTCTAATTGTTCAGATAACTGAGACATATTCCGGCCCAGGACTTCATTTTCTAGGATTAGCTGGTTTTTTTCACGAGCCATCCGTTCAAAGTGATACTGGAGATCATCTCCAACAGAAGCAACAAGTAATTTCTTCAGCTCCCGATTCACCTAGAATTAGACCAGACTGTCTTGTAATTACCAATATAGAATGAAACACTTCCTACTTCCAGAATGGAGTGCAAGTTAGGCAATTTATTGTTTGCAATTTCTCTTTCCAGAATGGGACAAATCCAATGCAGAGTGTATTAAGCCTCACAATCCACTCCATTGAGCATAAACATTTGAGACTAATGCACATTAAAATTGTTTAAATTCTAACAGAGGCCAAAGAGAAAGAATTAAAGCCTACTACAAGAAACAAAGAAAGTTTCCGTAGTATTCAAGACCTGAATCAGTAATACAACAAAGGATTAGACAAGACATCCACAAATTATATGATGTAGAAAATTAAAGTCACCCCTTCTATAGCATAACATTTTGAATTCAGTGATTGAGTAGAGGAACAAATTCTTTTTCTCATGAAAGATACATTTCCCTACATCCCTCCAATGTGTTCCTCTTGGCTTCAAGCCTTTGATACTTTCATCTGTTGTCAGAGAAGTGGCATTGGATCACTTAGATATACTTCTACTCTGGTAACTTCAAAAGGGAAACTATTTATTTCAAGGCTAGAGTGTCATAACAGTTCTTTTTGGTTGCATTCACAAACTGTCAGTATAAACCAAAGCAGCTCAGCTGCAAGAGAAAAAATACCTTTAATTTCTTACCTCTGTCTGTATGCGTAGCTGATTAGAGAGACCTTCTTTATCCTGTAACAACCGTTTTTCTGAATTCTTTAGCTTTTCAATTGTATTTTTCAGCTCTATCTGTTCTTTCTTGGGATCTGTGGGTCCATCTGACTGATGTAATGTGTCTCCTTTATGTCCTGCTGATTTAGCCACCTTAGCATTTTTAGTGGGAACAACATGGGTGATAGCTGCTTTGGGGACCAATATGCGAATAGCTTCAATCTCCACTGATCTATCAGCAGGGACTTTCCCTAGCTGCAGAACTCCAGGACTCAGGGAAGAGACCGTCTTTTTATGTGGGCTGTGGTGGATGTGATGGTTTGTGGTGTTGGTTCCAGTGATTACTTCCACCGATTCAGCTGTCTGCTCTGTTTCCATGCCATCTCCAGGTCCTCGGATGGGTGATGAGGCATCGTCAGCTAAAATTGAGAAATAGAGGAGAGAATGTTTACCACCTTTCACTTTGTTATAGTCTCGTGTAACTCTTCACTTAATTTCTGTACTTCAAAGTTATAGATTTTAATTGCACACTGCATGTGTAAATAGTCTTTTGCAGCAGCAATTATAAAGCACAAGTTAGAAAAGTCCTTACTCAAGTGTACATTGCTCATTAGTACTGATAGTATAAAAGACAAACATTAAACTGAATGTTATTAAACCTAATTTCCTACAGATTAAAAACAGACAAAACACAGCTAGTATGGAGAAAATTATTGACAATATTACTCACAGAGTGGAAGCAAAATCAGGTTTTGGGAGCTGATAGAATCAGAGCAGTCTCATTTTAAAAGCAAGAATTAAATGAAAAGCAGCTATTAGCTACAGAGCTACTAATATCTTAAGAAGTTTAGCAGACTTAAGTACTACCTACCATGTGTTTTAGTTGTCCAAGTGAAGGTTTAAGAAAAGCCAAGAAGCCAGTTTTGCTTAATTTCTGATCAACAGGCCCCAATATTACCAGTAACACTGCTTTCTCCTCCGAATTCCCCAATATGCATATAATGTTTACCGAAATTAATTTTATTTAAATTCACTAACTTTTCAGCTGAATGAAGTATTATTGTAGGAGTTTTCTCTCAATGGGTGAAAGCAAGAAAATTTCTTACAACGTAGCTACACATACTGCTTTTTTTTTTAACTCATAGTGAAAGCAGTAATGTGAGCCTGCATGCCCTAAATAATGAATTTCAAAAATACTGTAGTAGCACCATTTTATTGCCCTACTTTCAAGTTGGCTGATCAGTACCAACAGGTTCTAAATACTACAGGAGGACTGACAAACAAGCATACAGACAGATTACAGTACCAGCGACAAACCTGTTTTTCAATACAAAGCTGGATTAGAAAGCCACATTCACTTAACTGTTCCATTCAGGCAGCTCTGGTTTTCACTGCAATAATGAAGCCACATAACTACTTCCTAATAACTTCATAAAAGGAATAAGTTTAAATGAGTGGAGTCTGGCATACAGTATAACTCTGGTCTTTAGAATTCAAGTTAAAGTACTTTTAATCCAGTCTTCTTAGATATCATGTGAATCACCTACCTTTTTCTAGAGATGTCATCTTCTCTTTAGCAGTCAGCTCTTCCTACTTACATATGTCTGGGAAGGAAAGGAGGGGGGGAGAAAACCTTTAGCAAGGTAACAGTGATAATTAATCTTGGATTACCCTATTTTCTAGTAAAACCTTTAAGCTCCAGTACAGTAGAATAGTGAAAAAAAAAAAACACATCAAAACAAACCCAAATAAAAAACCCCGAAATAATAAAAACCACACCAGGAATTAAAAGGAGAAGGCCCGGGAGACTTCTGGTACTGATTTCTTCTTTCACTAAGAGATGGACTTCAACTCTAATCCAGTTCCAGCTTCCATTCCTCAAATTTCTCTTTCTGGTTGCCCTCCATTTTTCAGTAAGCCTTATTCTTACTCTTTAAAACTCTGTAACACCCTCAGAGTACAACTGCATGACTGTGCAGAGATAACCCAAGAAAAGGAAATCCTACCCTGTGCTTAAAGCAGACCAAGAGGTGAGGAAGAAACAATGGCAACTGCACAGTTGCAAAATTGCTTTAGTCCCACTTGCTAACACAACTTTTTTGATAGAACCAATTCCCTGCCAAAGCAGGAGTCAGTGCCCTGAGTGACTGCATGTACTTAGTTTAAGTCAACAGTAAAACTTTACCCTCAGTTTGGCCCAAACTGCCATTCTGGTCATTTTATCCCTTATCCACCAACACTATCGACCATTGCCTCCTTTACCCACAGGTTCATCCACTCCCAACACTCCAGGCTACTCACCTCCCTTTTCCAGGGTCTGCTACTAACTACATTAGTTCGAGGTCAATATACCCCTGTTAGTTTCTCCCCCCGCCCCCTTCAGTTCTGTCCTTCATTTAGCAGCCAGCCCAGCCCACCCTAAATCACAACAGGGAGAGATTAAGGGAGATCTCCCAAAGGCCTTGCTTCTTTTCATTATACCACTAACTGAAAAGTTTTAACTAAAATTTTTTTGACTTCTGCTGCTACAGCTCTCTGCCCTAAAAAGATAATGACAGCAGTGAGCACACTACTGCCAGCTTTCTAGATTCACAATTTGTTTCATGGAAGGCAGGTTTATTTTTTGTGAAGACAAAAGAAATTACTTTCCCTCCTTGAGTTTTCTCAAACTACAATTACAGAAGCATTTCGCTGTCTGTTGCTTCTACAGCTGCAGTGATGTTTTTGCTCATTTAATATCATGATGTGTTAATTCCCACTACTGTTAATTCATTTTTGATCAAGAATCTCTGCTCATTTGAGGAGAATAAGGAGGATGAAAATACAGCTGCTCAAAAAGAGGCAAGAATACTCAATAAAAGATTCATTATGAGCATTTGGTCTTATCCACTCTACCTGAGACTACCTGCTGATGATCCTGCACCTTCACTGTTCGTGTCATAATATTGTTAGAATCATAGAATCATTTAGGTTGGAAAAGACCCTTGGGATCATCGAGTCCAACCATCTACCCTACTCTGTTACAAAGTTCTCTACACCATATCCCCCAACACCACATCTAAATGACTCTTAAACACATCCAAGGATGGTGACTCAACCACCTCCCTGGGCAGCCTATTCCAATGCCTGACTACTCCTTCTGTGAAAAACTCTTCCCTAATGTTCAGTTTAAACCTACCCTGTCGTAGCTTGAAGCCATTCACTCTTGTTCTATTACTAATTACCTGGGAGAAGAGACCAGCACCAACTTCTCTACAATGTCCTTTCAAGTATTTGTAGAGAGTGATGAGGTCTCCCCTCAGCCTCCTCTTCCTCAAACTAAACAGTCCCAGCTCCTCCAATCGCTCTTCGTACGATTTGTTCTCCAGGCCCTGTTCTTACTGTCCTGTTATTTGAAAAGTTGCAGTGTAAGCCTCTGCACCCCCTCCCTCCCCCGCTTTTAGTACATCCCTATAGGTAAAACTCCTTCACTGGCTGAATCGTTAACCACTGCACCTCTCAGTCATGCCCTACAAAACCCCTCACATGACAAACAACACAAGGAAATCCTGTATTAACACGGGTGAGAGTCACGACCCATAGGGCCTCAGAAAACCAGCACCGACCCAGCCCCGGCCGCCCAGCCCCCGCCGTGCCTCGGAGGTGCTCCCTCTCGCCTCAGCTCCACAGCTTGCCACTAAACGAGAGCTGGACGTCACCCACCGCCCTGGAAAAGAGGTTTCTGCCCGCCCAGCGGTACCGGCCAACACGGATCGAGACCTCCCCCGCCCACCTCGGCGCTCCAGGGGGACAGACCGGGCCGCTCTCAAGCTCCGGCCCCGCTGCCACCAAGCCGGGGGGAAACCCCCGACCGCCCCAACCCCTCTGCCTCCGCCCCGAGACCGGGCCGCCCCCCAGGGCCAGGAAGAGGGCCACGACAGACCTTACCAGCAGGCGCAGCAGCACTATTGCAACAACCCCTGCAACTACCACAACCGCCACCTCCCCTAACTTCCGCTTCCTGCGGCGGGAGGAGTGACGTCCTTCCCCTCCCCTCCCCTCCCCGCCTCACCTCACCCAATGGCTGGGCCGAGTCGCACTGGGGGCGGGGCTTCGGTTGCCAGGGCGCGGGGCTTCGCGTGGCGTCACGTCGCGCTCGCGGCAGCAGGGTGAGGCGGGAGGGCCGCCCGCCGCCATCGCCATGGTGAGCGCCGCCGCCGGGGGAGAGCCGGGGGGGAGGTCGGGACGAGCGGGGTTCGGGGGTCAGTAGCTGTCGTTCCGGCCCCCTCCCGCAGGGCGAAGCTCGGCCCCGCGGCGACGGCGCCGAGCTGCCGGAATAACGGCGGCGGGGCCTGCCCGGGGCTCCCCTTAGGGGCCGCCCTCCTGGGAGGGGGGCGGGGTGGGGTGAGGGTGCCGGCGCTGCGCCCCCGCCCAGCCCGGTGATGTTTGCTCTGTCCCGAGGTCTGCTCTGGCCCTTCCCCTCGCTCTTTTCTGAGGGATATTGCCAGGCGGAATCAGCGGGTAGTTTTAAACTGCCGTTGGGTCTCCGTGATCCCCAGCTGGGAGGCGGCTCCTGCGTCCCGGCCGCCCTGAATTAGGAAGAGGTCAGTGGGAAGGCTGCTGGTGGATTTTAAGAAGGGAATGCGTTTCAGGTGCGACAGTCTTTATTCTTGCCCAGACCGTCTGTTCAGTAGTGCAAGGAAGGTGGCAGGATGGGGTTGCTAGTGAAAACACAGTTGGCGCTGGTAAAACTACTGAGTGAATCCCCTTTGCCGAAGGTGTGCAAAAGCATCCTTTGAAAAGCTGATTAACATGCAACAACTTCAAATCGAATTTTGTGCTCAAACACATGCAAGATGCGTATAAGAGCATGGCTGAGGCACCCGCTAGTATGCTCAAGCAGCTCAGATTTGCCCCAACTTTTCCAGTCTGTGTAGCAGCTTTGTTTGCACCTTGCTTTTCGAACATAAACTCAAACCATTGTTCATTTTCAAGTACAGGGATTACAGGTCTTTTGTTTAATCCAGGCAAAATTGTCATTTTCCATTCCCATTTCGAATTTACTTATGTCGGCAGAAGGCCCGCTTTGTGAGTTCACACAGAAGTCACTTAGGTAAAACCTTGGTTTTGTTGTAGTTGGCTGTCGCTGTGAGTGTGATCTGTTTCTAACCTCCCTTTATTTCTGAGGTGACACTAAGTTAACTGATTAACTAACGGGGTGTTGAATCTTATAAAACCTCTAACAAAATGTTTCATAGGGAATTTGTTTAATTTGTTTTGAACAGGCTTCAGTGACAGGTACTGCATGATCTGTTGATGTAATGCTGTTACATGATGATTTTTATAGTTCACTGACTTTTTTTTCCCTAATATGCTGCAAATGATGCCAGTGATTACTTGGTCTATCCTTAGTGGGTATAAAGATATTCCATTTTTTTCTTTTATGTGCAAAGAACTTGAAGATTACAGCTTTGCCCTTTCCTCTTTTCACATTATTCTACACTAAACAAATTTTGTTCTCCTAATATTTTCCTAATGATCATGTGTTCTTAAAGTTTAGATTTTTTTCCACTCCATCTGCAGATTTCTCTAAATGTGGTATTCAATCTGTATGTTGTTGGCCAGCTGCTGTGTGTTTCACTGCTGCTGAACAGAGCAAAATACTTGTTTCTTGCGTCTTAGATCTTCATAGTGCCAAGTTTGCCATTCTTTTTTTTCCAACTGTAGCTCATTGCACTCTCACTCTCTAATTATAGCCCACTGTAACTCTCAGTTTTTTTTCCTGTGTTTTTGTTGTCTGGCTGATTTTTCCCCTTGTATTTGAATTTGTTTTCATGGTCATCGTAGTACTTTGCATCTGTCTCTAATAATTTTTGGATCATCATTTTGCATCCAGCTTGTGTTTACTAAACTGTTTGCAATCGTTCCCACATTAGTTATCAGCCCAGATTCTGACAGTGTGCTTTCTTAGTTCATTGTCAGTGTAATAAGGAAAATATGAAATAAAGCTAGCTGTATGAAAGATCACCGTGTAACCCCATTTGACTCCCAGTTTGCAAGAAAAGTATTCCTAATTGCTTCTTCATATAGTTGTCATAACTGCTCTTCAGTTTAGGCCATAATTCCCTACGCAACTTGTCAGACTCTCAGGTGACTTAGATTAAAAGCCTAATGAAAGCCAAGTTTGTCACATCTGTGGCTTCTCCCATGCTCACTGTGTCAGAAAAAGATTTGTTCTTGACAAAAATTTGTTCTTGACAAATTCACATTATCTGCTTTTTATTTTCATATTGTTGTCTTAGATACTCAATGAGTGACTGCTTAATAACCCATTCTGTTATCTTCCCAAAGACTGCAGTTAGGTTGATTGTCTCTCTTGTGATTCTCCAATGGCCTGGGACCTCGCTCTCTTTTCTTGGGTCTTTCAAGTGTTACAGAGCCCTGCTTGTTTCTTTCATGCATATGAAGCCACCAATTTTCCCACTCATGTACACTTCCTCCTGCCAGTTTCCTAAAATACAGTAAGAGTAGTTTGGTAGCCGGAAGATGATGGAAAAATAGATGTTTTTGGAATCTGTGCTGCCCAGTTAGGTGTGGGCACAGCACCCTGGAAAAGGGATAAGTTATGTGACTGTTGGACAGCACAACTTCACACACCTGATCCATCTCAAATGTTTATTTTGAAAACATTTTTTTCTCAGGAATAATCAAAAAATAAAAGACTCCTTTACAATGGATTCAAATATCAATTTACAAGCTGTAGATCAATACAAGCTATATTCTGAAAGTAATGAATTTTCTGCTAGAAAGCTTGGCCAACCCTTAGTACTGTGTTGCTTCCAGTCAATTGTATGGATTACATTAGTATATACCTACTCAGAAAAAAACCTGTTACAAGTCATATCATGGCCACAGGAAGAAGAATGTAATGACTTCTAGTGGAATCAGTTTGGAATGTTTGTGTTAGACTCTATACTTCAGTCATATGGAAGCAGCTCACTGGAAGTAGTTGTATGTATTGTAAAACTGGGCACATAACTGTGGTAGAAGCTAAGGTAAGAGGAGAAGTGTTCTGAAATATTCTGCAGTTATTTTTTTTTCTGTAACAGCACTTTGGCTTGAAGTTCCAGCTGATCACTGGAAAACGGTTTTTGTTGTCATCATATGACAGTATTTCAAATCAACTTTAGTGCAGTCTGGCATCTTGATTGTACCCGTGTGACACATGGCTGCTGTGGATGGTGAGCAGAAAATTCCCAAAGGGAAACTTGCATATCTCCATCTGAGATGTGCTGACTCACTTGGCTGCTGGAATGCATTATGAATGCATTATTCTTTCATGGTGTCTTCCATGTAATCACATGCAGAGACATATTGGACCATCATCTTAATAACATTAGTTTCTTTTAATTAATGAGTTTGGTGCACTCTGACACTTGAAAGTGTTCCATATATAGAAATACAACATTTGCCAGAGAGCAATGGCCTCTGTACACGAGCAGCATGTCCCACAGATACAGAGCCCTATTGCACTTGGAGAGGCTGTTCATAGGTGCAGTTGTGTGATTTCTTTTCCCTTCACTCTTTAAAACAATTATTCTTACCCCTGCACATCTGACAACTGCAGCCTACATTACAAAGACTCTTTGAACAACAGGATAGACAAATATTATTTTATCTTGCCCATAACAAAAACAAGGCGCATAAAAGCCAAGTGACTTGTCTAATATGATGCCATATGGCTTTGATTTTGTGGATATAGAAATGCATGGTTAGTGGAATTTGAGTGTCCAACTACCTTAGTTATTTTTGTGAAATTGGGAGAAAATATATGTGAAGTAGAGTGTCCTGGGGCAGGTTGCCAGAGCTTGCAGTCATGTAATTTTGACCACAATCTTGAATATATCTGGAGATGAGCACTTCAGCTTACTTCAGTAGAAAAAGTTACAACTTATATGTTTATCGTTTTTAATATTACCATCAGTTCATTGGTAAAACCCACAGCTTAGAGAATATGAACATGGAAATCCGCAGTTTAGGGAGGAAAAATGAGTAATTTTTTAGAACTTCATTAGTGGAAAGGACTTATTTCATGTTTTGGAAAATGGATTCTAGAAAATAGGAAGTCAATCAGCTGTTTCTAGAACTTGACAACATTGAATCCTGAGTTCTTCATGGTCCAGCATATCATGGTGTGATCATGTTTTCAGCTGAACTCTTTATAAAGGCGATACAGCTCATGGGCCAGCTGTGGAATATACCTTTGTTTACAGGAGTTTAATTTGGGAACTAGTAATCCCAACAACACTGGATTAGATGGTAGAATGGGATGACTTTGGTGAAGAGCTGTCATTCAGAGCTGATTATATAAACAGACATAATAGCCTTTCCCAAATAAGTGCACATTTATAAAGGAAGTTTAGTGTACTTCTTGTTGCAAAATAGTTGCCATTTAAAAACATTTAAAAATGGTATTTTTAACTCTTCCAGGGAAAGATGCAAAATGTCCCCAAAAGACATTGTCCTAATGGTTGAGAAGATTTGCTTCTTTAGTCTTAAAACAAGACTCAGTTCCACTAGAGTCCCAGCTGGTGATTACATTGATTTTGATTTTTTTCTTTTCAGCTGCAAAGCGGCCTACCCTTTCAGTTGTAAGGTTGCATGTCAGAACTAGCCACAAAGACAAGTTCCCTTACTTAATGGCTAACTGTCATTTGCAGCATTTCATCACAGGGAAAAACAAAACATTGTATGCAGCGTGAGGAATAAATAAGCAAAATACTGTCAGGTAGTCTTTAAATGCTTATTGCATGGTGAGTCTTCCTGTGAGCATGAAAAATATCACCATGGTTTCTTCTTGAACTAGTGTTTCCCAATACTGCTAATTTACTTCTTGAGCAGATAGGCTATGTACAATGCAGAAGATGTAGCTGATAAAATAAAAGAACTTTTGGCCCTCTGTCAGCCAAATCAAAACTGCTAAAAAGAAAATTTTCCTTTGTTCCAGGCGCTCATTTTGGGTTTGATGCTACAATCTTTATGACATTATAGGCTATATTAAATACCACCCTACAAATATAAAGTTGACAGTTTCAGAATCCATGGGATAAATTACTAGCCATGTCTTGGCTTTGGCTTGCAGAAATTGCCATCTCTCTAAAAGTAATTTTAGATGTTTATAGCTCTTCTGATGGAGTGGCTCAAGTAGTTCACAGTATGATGGTCAAAGTTATCTAGCATTACCTAATGATAAATTCAATACCAGTCTCCCTTTATCACCCAGAGTAGTTTCTCTGGATTCTTTGCAGTTCTTAATAATCTTGACACATCTGTTCTAATTGTCTGTTGGTTTTTTTTATGTTGTCAGAAACGGAAGAAATGCAGAAATTACTCATTGAACCATTGCCAGGAATAAAGAAAAGTTACAAACTTTCCTTTTACTTGGCAATGAAAAAATAATTTGATTTGATGACAGATCCAGTGGTTCTTTAGGGAATTGTTCCAGGCAGATTTCATGTGGATAAAATTTATATTTAAGAATGTTCTGTCAGAGCTGTTAATTTTTTGAAAGCACATCTGGACTGTTCTTAATATATGAACCCAACGGATCTGTGTAGGCTTTGGACAAGCTTGGAAGGATGGACGTTACCTTTGGGCAAGGAGTTGCCAAGCTATAATAAGAATTATAAAGTTGTTATTTGGGTTGGAAGTGACCTCCAACCTGCTCAAAACAGCTCTAACGAGACCAGGCTGCTCCACGCCGTGTCCAGGCAAGTCCTGAACATCTCCAAAGATGGGGATTGCACGCCTCCTCTGGGTAGCCTGTGCCAGTTTTTGACCACTGTCCTGGTAATTTTTTTTCCCCCTAATATGTAACTGGAATGTCCGTGTTTCAACTTTTGTCCTTTGCATTTTTTGCTATCACTGTGCACTTTCAAGAAGGGTCTAGCTCTGCCTTTTTCCTGTCTTTCAGTTAGGTAATTTTAGACAGCAGTGGGGTCATCCTCAGCCTTCTCTCCAAGCTGAGCAGGCCTGGTTCTGCCAGCCTCATCTTGTGTGTCGTGTTCTCGAGCCCCTGACTGTCTTGGTGGTCAGTGGCTAGTCACTAAAAACTGAACCTTTTATATTTTTCTGTTTGATAGTGTCTGTTTCATTTAAGCCAAGGTAATAGCGCTCCTCCAAAAAAATGGTTTTGGCTGTTCAGTTGAGCATTTTAGTGTCAGTTTCTAAAATATTATGGTGATCTAGCATATCCAGGTGAGATACTCTGTCAATCATTAACTGGCTGGTAAGAAAGAGTGGTAGTAGGGAACACCTGTTGCTGTGAGTCTGAAGGTGGCTTTTCCCATGAACATGGACTTTTACTATAATTGTGGTTAGCACGAATAATCACCAAAAGTGCTATTTCCTGGAAGTACTTGGCCTAATCCTCCCAAACTGTTTTGTGTTAATTTGTGTCCTCACACAGATGGAAACCAGAGACATTGGTGCCTAAGCAACACGCCAAGGTCACTCGGTAGCATTTTGTGAGTGGAACCTGGTAGTTCTCTCTCAGGCAACAAAATGGAAAGAAAAAACAGTGTACAGTTTGGTGAAGGGAGTGTATTTTTTTATAGCTGGGCTTTGGAACACGGTGCCACAGCTTAATACTAAGAATGAGAGCTTAGCAAGTATTTGCATTTATAACGAGAATATCCCTCAATCAGATGAGCACATACAAAAGGTAGAAATTATTTTTTTCTTGCACTAGTGCCTCGTAAGTCTGTCTTTGAGCACTAGAGGGTGCTCCTGTATTTGCAAAGAAGTGGCTCGCTCTGGAGATGTGTTCCAGAGGGTCTATTGCATGTTCTTTATTTGCATGGGATTCTTCAATAATTTTAAAAATAATTAAGGTAGTTAAAAAATCACACTTTTTCTGCAGAATATTCTAGCGCACTTGGAAAGAGAGCCACATATAAGAGAGGTCTTCACATGGGAAGACGGGAGATGTGGGCATGCGTGCTTGAGGCTGTGTACCTGTTCTTCCACATGAACATATGTGCATAAGTATGATCCTTCACTAAACTTAGTATCCCTCCTATTTTTCTCCTTTCTGTATATTCTTTCTCTTACCGTAGTATCTGGGAGAAGGACCATATTATGCTGTATGTGTCCTGGTTACATAGTAGCAATGCTGCCATTGCCCCGTTTGATGTTCTCCATTAAGACACGCTCTTGGATAACTGAACCATGGCCTTTAAATCTGAACATTCCCGAATCACTGAGGAGGAGGAGGGAAATGGATCCAATCCTTGCAGCTACTGATGTTCTGGACTAGCAGTGATTCCTGGTGGCGACTGCAGAGGCAGCGGACTAGGCAGCATTAGCAGCCCTGTTCTGCCTCTTCCCACAGTTGTCTGGTTCCTGTGCTTCAGGGAAGGGTCTGCAGAAGCAGGAAATGAGGATGAACTAACTGAGCTCTGCCATGTTTTCAGCAAAACCAAGGGGCATTTATAATGCCTAAATAGCATGGATGTTTTAGCTATTAAATCTTGCTCTCCTTCCACAAAAGGAATGATGATGATTATTCCCATTTTACAATGGATAAAGTGGGAAATATAGCCTCCTTTTTCTAAAAGTACCGAATATCAAATGCACTAATGCAGGGGGCAGCTGTGAAGGTAGAATTAAGCAATTTGACCAAAACTATGTATGGGATGGGAGTCTCTTAGTCACTGCCTGCATCCAGCAGAGACCTTAGCATCTCTGGGGAATAACGTAGTCTGCTCAAAATTGTGATGACAAAAGCCGCATGCTCTGGGAGAGAAGAAATCTTTGAATTGCAGAACAAATCCTCATAAGATGAACTGGCAGTGTTTAAGAACATGATTATACTTACCTACTTTGCTTCCTTTACCCCACAAAAATTTTTACTTTTTGACAACTTTACTGATGGGAAGTTGCTGAATAGCTTTTATCATGAGAACTTCTATTCACGTGTAACTTGTCATAAGTCTGACTTCAAAATAATGGATATATGGCCGTGACATCCGTACTAGCTGAAACATGGATTTAGTCCAACTACCTTAAAATCAATAGTTGACACAATCTGAGAAAAAAATAGTATTTTAAGATCAACATTTTGTTATACAGTAGTGCAGACAAAAGGCTTGCTTTGAGTGGCTACAGTGGTGCAATAAAAACCGTGTCAGCAGAGTTGTTTGCTTGTTTCATAGGATCATAAACTGTTACTTGACTGTTATAAACTCTGACTGTTCAAGGCAGATGCAGCATGTGTGGTCCTTAGAGCATTCACACAAACTCCTGGGTGCTAGTGCTCGCGCTATCGTCTGACTGAAGAACCCTCTCTCCCTTAGCTGTGATTCCAAGGCAACCAACCGGTTCTTGTTAAAAATGCTTTTCAGAAGATTACGATAAGCAGAGATAATCTGAAGATGCTGCAGGCATTATACTACTTTGAAGGGCTGTTGACAGCTTTGGTTCAGGATTTGTAGGTGTTTCCTTTCAAACTTCTACTTTGAACTCCTCATAACTTTCTGAAAGTTGAACCATTCTGCTTGAAATTTTCCAGACAGATTCTACTGGAGATTGAAAATTTAATGGAAAACTTGAATAAGAATGTGTGGGGGGAAAAAATGAAAAACATTTCAGAATCCTAATTTAAAAAAATAAATTCAGCGTTCTCTGAAGAGCTTTAGATCTGATAAGATTGGAAAATGAGAGCTGAAATTTTGCCAGCGGAACAGTCTCTATAGAAAAAGGCCACCTTTGAGTATTGACATCAACTTTATTGTTGGGCCAAATTTTGAGCCTTTCAAAAGTGTTTTTCCTGTAAGTACATTATAGGTTGAATCACGTAATGGGATGTGCACAGCTCAATGTATGTATAGCCCTGTTTCCCTTTCTGGGATCACATGCAGACACTAACCTCATAGTTCAAAGTCAGAGACCCAGCGTTCAGCAGCTAACCGTGGCAGCGTTAGTTCCGCCATTACTGACTGATTAGGTGCAAAGCACCTAAACTTTATACTGAAATGTAATTATGCGAGATGACCTGTGTTACAAATGCTGTTCTGAGTCAGGGAACAGCTCTGCTTTTACTAAAATCACCATCAGACTCTTCTTGAATTAGTGGAGGCAGATAGGCACATGCTGAGCACTACTGACTACTCTTAGAGGAGTTACCTGTGATCATGTAATTAAGAGTACAATAAAATACCTTATGATCTGCAACTTTATACAGTGCATCTTGTAACATGCATCAAATGGTGACGTATTCCCTTAAAGACAAGGTTTAGCTGGTCTTTTAAAGCTAACCCCGTCTTCACAGACCAGTGAACATCAGTATGGCATCCTTCATGTGTTTTAGAGAAATTATTTTCCATAATTAGAAAAACAGCATGAATCCTGTAACTAACTATAACGTGTAATTGCAGAAGTTAATGGTTGAGGGTTTGAATTCTTGATTCTCTTATATAACAGGCGGGGAAAAAAAAGAATAGGTTACACTAATCATGCCTACACGCTTCATAGGAAGCTTGCAGAATTTACATAACCTAGTAGTAAAAGAAGATTTCTTGCTTAGTAAACTGACAGAACAGCCAGATAATTCACTGATGTGAGGTGGGATTGCAGATTTCTAAATTTGAGAGGAAAATTCAGGACCTTCAGCCTTCTAGAGCTGTGTTCATTACAACCCCTAAGCATGTGCAAATGAATTCCTGAACTGAGATTGCCATCCACAAGGAAGGTTGACTTGGTTAGTGGTACAGAGACAGAAGTATCCCTATGTTACTTGGCAACAGATGGTCCAGGCAGCAATAACCATATGAACATGTATAGTCCAAAAGCCATGTCTAGAAGCCGAGGTACCAGTAACATTAGGATTCAAATAACTGTGGATCTAAAAGAAGTAGCACCTATTTGCAGCAGGGTAAATGTAAATGTAAAAATGTAAGTGTCTGACTCAATAGATTTCCAAAGACAATTAAAAATTTTAGTAATTTAACGAATACTTAATTAATATGAAATAGTTTTATAGAATTTGTGTGAAATTTTCAATAGGCAGGATTTGCTTTCTACAAGGAGAGGATAAAAAGAGATGTGCTTGCAAAATTCAGCAGTTAGCTTCTGAATATGAGGTTTAGATTGCGCGTTGTCTGTAGTCAAGACATTGTCTTGAAAATTGTGGTTGCCAGATGCTTCTCCATTTGAAAAGTGATCTTTTGATTTTTTTATATTTTTTTTCTTTTTAACTAAAGAAAAGTCTATTGAGAAAGTGATGGGAGGTCCAAGAGCAGCGAGGGGGCTGCAAAATTGGAGTTCTAAAAATTATACCAGTTCGTGTGTCAGAAACATGAATAGAAGAGGAGGAGGAAAATGAGTTTTAAGAGACAGAGCTAATTGAGTGCTCTGTCTACACGGTGTTGTGGATTTAAGTTTTGCCTGGAAAATACCCTGCATAATAGGAACTGCGATGGTAGAAAATGGGTTGAATAACACAACTTAATAAGTGTGCACTGCTGAGGATTCATTTTGGGATTTAAGGTGCATTACAATGCTGAAAATGAGAGCCCTTTCTGCCATTCAATGTTACTTGTTAAATACCACCGGTGTGTCTGAAGTCTCTTGTTTCTGTCTTGCAAAGTTGTTAATAACATTCAATGGCTTAGCTACTTTTGCACTTTTTTTCCCTTGGCTTTTCTTTCAGAAATGGAGATTTTTCTTTTAAAGAATTATTGATGATGGAAAATTACTTGTAGTGTGCAAAGAGAATTTTTCATACAGGCTTTCAGCCTGTTTGCCTCAGAAAACCAAAGTTTGTGTGATCACAATCTGCTTGTGTGTATATGACCAGTGTCTTGAGTTACAAACACACACAGAGACAAATTTCAGTTAGATTTGCAGAGGAACAACAATGTTCCTCCAGGTTTCATGAGAATGCTCTAAAGCGTCTTTAAAGAAAGACTTAAGTGTGAGCTCAATCCTAGTTAGACATCAGAGAATCCAGATGGTTATGAGCCTTTATTCAGTGCCTGGGCTGAAAAGAGGCTGTGGTGAAAACAGTCAGGGAGGAGAAGCCTGAGTATAAAGAACCAGGCCTCATTATTTCTTGTGCTTGCAGAAGTGCTTGTCATTTAGTAATGACAAGGAGTCCTAATGAAAGGCAGAGACTAGTGGTTGGGAAGTGTCTTTGCTTAAGATTGTTGCCTATTTTAGTTAAACATACTGTCCTTGTTCAGTCAGACTGGAGAGCATACAGTGCCTGGAAACTACAAAGATAGATGTGTTTGATAAAGAAGCAAGTGGTTTGCTCAATGATAAAGTGACACCATGCATTTTGCTAACCATTCCTTTGCTCTCTGAGATGCATCTCGCTGCAGCAGTCCAGGCATAGATTGTATAAAAGGAAGTTAAGCCGTGTATTTTGTGTAAGCTAGAATTGCTTCACAGCTTTTGCAGTGCAAGTATCCCTTTTATTTACTAGTGCCCAGAGCGCGGGAAGCCCTCCCATAATAAGTATTTTGTTATAACTGGAGAGAAGGAGGCACAAAATGTCAGGCCGACTTGTCAGAGAATGCACAGAAGTCCATGAAGAGCTGGGAGTGCAGGAATCCCAGTCCCGTTTTCTATTTTCCATCAACATTTTTTTATTTAATTTGTTTATTATTTGTTTAATTTGTTAATATTTATTTGTTTGTTCATGATTTCTGTTACCCCCCCAGATGACAATTGATTGCACAAATGGAGTAGGGAAGCTCATTAAATATTTTAGCATCTACTAATGCCATTTAGCTTGATATGTCCTGTTTGCTGTCTTGACTTCATTTTATGTAAAGTTTTTTTAGAGATACCAATTGTTTTAAGTGTTTTTTCCTCTTTCAGCTTTGTAGACTTATCTGCAGGGGACTGTGACATTTAAGATGTCCTTACATGACAGAAAAGCACTCCTAACCAACTGGTTGAGACAATCTTTAAAGCTCATTGAAGTTACTTTTTCTTTTTTTTTTTTTTTTAATCTGACATTCTGAATTCAGGAGCATTCAGTGCTACTTGGAAAGCTGGGCGTGCTGCCAGGCCTGCCATTCCCTAGACAGAGGCACCTAAAAGCATTCAGCTGTAAATAAAGCAGAGCTAGCCAGATGTTAGAGTGGGAGAACAGGAAAGCTACTAACAGCAAACCATTTAAAGCAATCGAAGTATTTCTGGGTCTCTTAAGAAAGCAGGTGATACTGTGACAGTGCCTTTACCTGTGGCCTGCTGAGGCAGTATAAGACTGTGAGTAGCTGCCTTTGCAGATGGTGGAGATAGATCTGGCCAAAATTTGTGACTCTTGCTCCTCAGACTAGGAGTTTATCAGTGACTTTCTTTTCATTTGTGCTTAAGTCCTCTCACAGTAGAGTTAAATCCAAAAAGTGATGATTGGTCTGGAAGGTGAGTGATCAGTGATTTATGAGCTTTGAGGAATTGTTTCAAATAATTCGTAACAGGACTTAGGTACCTGCTGTTAGAGTTTGATCATACATCTACAACAATAACTTCTGGACCCTATTCTAAGAATAATGTTCTTGGTAAAGGCAGCTGGTCATGTCCTGCACTTCAGCCCACTGTCTGAAGAGCATCAGGCCAATGTCTGTCTAAGGAATGCACCAACACATACAGCAATAGTTATTTTTTTGTTGAACCTATGAAGAGGTAAGACAAGGAGAAAGACACCTGTTGACTGGCCATTTCAACAAATTCTATTTTTTCCCAAAGAGGGTGGTCGGCAAACTTGCATACATTTGTGATTTTTTTTCTCTTTTTTTCTAAAAGTGTAAGCATTATGTTATATATATCTATATCTAAAAGATACAGATATCTTATCTAAAAATGTTATGTTAATGCATAAGCAGACTACCTGATGTTGGAGTCAGTCAGCCTCGTGATATCTTCACCTGAAAAGTTTTAAAATAATTTGTATGCTTGTCCTTTGATACCATGTCATTTTTTACAAAAATATTCTTGCTCTTCCAAAATATTTCTGAGAGTGCTACCAGCCTGGTTTGCGGGGGGGACAGGTTGTGAAAGAAATATTTATCTTAAAGATATCGCCAGAATTTTAGAAAGTTTCAGGGTAGTCTTTCCGGAAAGGTGGGTTGTTTTTTTTCTTTATATTAGGAGAAGTAACCATTCAGTGTGAGAATTGATCCTGTCTGCTGGTCCATCCAGTTCCCAGTAGTTTTCATAGAAACAGCCTAATTCTTAAGATCAGTGCTTAACTGCAGTTTTTCCCTGTGACGCACACAGTTTTACAAAATATAGAATAGAGATATAAAGATGGATCCTTTTGGCTCTGATTCAGCTTTTACTGGGGTTTGTGCAGTCTTTTTATTGCTTCGTTGGGAGCTGATTCAGGTCCTTCTATTCTTTTTCTCTCTGGTCTGATTTCAGAGTCACTGACTCACTGAGAAAATCGAAGGAGCAGCAGACACGAAGCTGCCCACTTAAAATGTAGAAATACTCTTCATGATTCCTAAACTTGTAGATATGTGGGCAACAGGCCAAGAGCCTGTGTCAAATCTGCCAGGCATATTAAAGTTCCTGATTGCGTGTATAAGACTCATAGAGACCAGATGACTAATACCATGTAAAGATGGACTTTCTACATAACTCAGGGCTTTACTAATTTCAAGAAATATTTTGATACTGTTTCATATGGAGTTTCTTGAGTAGTAAGCCAAAGGGGTTATGATACATTGCAGACTGATAACTAGTTTAAATACAGGTTGTTTTTTCCAGTCAATTACAGATCACAGAGATTACAGCTCTGCCAGAAGTGACGCACTGGCAGAAAAAGACTAGCTTCAGGCTTACTGATGGGACAGAATTATCTGTGTAACAGAAAAAAAGTAAGTGATGCAAAAGGCAGGATCCTAGTAAAAATGTGTTGCCCTTAAAATAGCAAGGGGAATCATATAAATTGCATGTCCCTTAGACTGTGCTAAGTCTGAGAGTACATATGATCATCAGAAAAAAAATTCTGTAGCTCCTGATTTCCTGTGTTCTCCATTGTAAGGGAAAATCTAGGATGAAATTTCTAGTCAAAACTAGAGGAAGAGGACAGACGTACTCACTCCAGAATAGTAAATTAGAGTGACAGTCAGGAGGCATCTTGAAGCTGGGAAAACCAAATCCAGATGTATGTTCTGCATGGTTCAGACCAGAGGGATAAAATTGTTTTTCCACCTTCCCATGCAAGGTCCTTGGTCCCTGAGCTGCTGTTCTACCACTGTTGCTTTTCATGAAAACCTTTGGAAGATGTGCTTTTGTTTTACTGCAGAACAGAAGTCCTTTGGAAGTTGTCGTGGTTTTGACCGAATTGACCAACCAGAATGACAGATGGCCTCTCCCTCCCCCCCTAAGGAAAAGAGAGGAGAGGAAGAGGGAAAGGGAAAAAAACTTACAAGTTTAGAAAAAACTAAACTACTTTAATGAAAATATAAATAAATAATGAAATAATAATAATAAG
>JAOXNO010000001.1:90205168-90250474 GCA_028565335.1 Limnodromus scolopaceus
GATCACTGCAGCCCAGGCTGCCTTCAACTTTGACATCCCTGATGATTTTGCTTGCATTTGTGACCAACAGGTCCAACCATGCATTTCCTCGAGTAGGGCTGGTGATTTCTTGTCTCAAGAAGATGTCGTCTAGGCACTCTAGAAGCTTCCTGGAGTGCCTGCAGCCAGCTGTGTTGCTTTTCCAACAGATGTCGGGGTCGTTAAAGTTGCCCAGCAGGATGAGAGCCTGTGATTGTGATGCCTCTTCCAGCTGGAGTAAGAAGGCATTGTCGACAGGATCTGCCTGGTTAGGCAGCCTGTAGACTCCTACCACAGGTTCCCTTTGTTGTCCCGATCTCTAATTCCTACCCATAGGATTCCACTTCCCCAGGAGACTGAAGGCAGCTGTAATATCTAAATGCAGTGAAGAAACTGTTCAGCGGGTTGCCTTTTGTGCTTTACCAGCCCACCAAGAAAACTACACATTAACGTCTTGCTTCTTGCTTGGAATGATGATATGTAGTTGAATTGTCTTGACAGGCTTTTAAGCTTGCAGCTCTAGGCAGTGAGAATGTCTCAACCTAGTGTTGCAGCCAGCCAGCCATCCCTAATTCTGAGTCTTACGCAGTCAAATAAAGCATAGTATCACTGGAATGATGCCCTGAAGAGGAGACCTGCCACAGTGTGTATCTTGATCACTCCTGGTGTGAGCCATTGGTCTATGAAACAGCATAGATCTGCTAGGGGGAACTCTCAGTGAGACTGGGCAGAGGTATCCACTAGGCACCTGAACCATTTATCACAGGTTCATTCAATTTAGCTTGAATTAGCACAAGCAAATGATAAAATAAAAAATGCAAAGATAGCTGTCAGCCTGAGACTATTTGAATGGAATAAATCTGTAATTGTGGTTTAGTCTTCCAGTTTTCTTGGTATGCCTGTAAGTTCAAAGGTTTAGGAATTAAATCAATTTAGTGATCAGATTCAATCCCACAGTACTATGGAAATTTCTGAAGGTAGAGTAAAAATTATCTTGAGTTTGCCCGCAACTTAAACCTTTTGCTATGGTAGGTTTAATCTTCTTTTCTCTGCAGTATGATGTGAAGAACCATCGCACCTTTCTGAAGCGCACCAAGTATGAGAGCTTACACCTTGAAGATTTATTTGTGGGCAACAAAATTACTGTTTTTTCCCGTCATCTATCCTTGGTGGACTATGGAGATCAGTATACAGCCCGCAAGCTGGGGAGCCGCAAAGAGAGGTGAGAAAGCACATTTTTTTTAAATCTTCCTTTGTGGTTGGGGTTTCAAAGTAGTTGTTCTTTGATGGAAATGAGATAAGTTCTCTGTACAATGGGGAGAGGAGGAGATAGCCACAATTTTTCATATGATTTGAAGTGATCTGGTATACTGACAGCTGGAGAGAAGGAAAGTGGCCCTTGCTTGTGGGCAAACCCATGGTTGCCATTGTTACCTGATAAATCTTCAAGGCTGGCTTCTCCATGGTGTCAACTGTTGCCTCCTCTAGGTCTTTTGGGAGAGAAAAGGGGGAGGAGGAAAACAGAGGGTTCTGTTCAGCTTTGTTACTTCCTCAGGGCAGGCAGCAGTAGAATTCCTGTGTTTGTGGATTCTCTTGGATCAGGATTGTTATGGTAACCCTGATGTGTACTGGGCTCTTGCAAAAATAGCACCTGTCTCTCTGGGGTCTGTGCAGAAGCGTAGTCTAGTGCCTTACCAATTAGATCCACTCCGTGTTAGTAGTAGTAACCAAAACCAGTAGGAACAGGAGTGAGAGAGGCCCATTCCCATTCTCCGCTGTTTTTCCCACTATGGGGAATTTTTTCTGAGACTTTTTTCAACATCTGAAATCTGTGTGCATGAGGACAGGAAGTACAGAGTGAGAATGTCAATAAAACTTAGAAGCTTATTTGTATTTCATTTATAATGGATGAAGATAAGACTGATCATCTCTTTTTGGTTGAACGACTTGCTTTGGAAAAGATTTTAAGAGCCCATCCCAGAACAAAAACCTCAGAAGACACTTAAAAAAATGACAATAAGATTAATTTACAAGGAATTTAAATGTGGTTTGACTGCAGTGCAGGTAATCTCTGAACTTGCAAATTAACAAATTTTTGATAGCTTGCTCCACCTTTTTTTAAAAAGAGCACGAAGTGTTTTCTTACATATGATGTTCTAGTGAGCCCTGTTCACCTACTTCCTTGCTCCTTCTCAGTAACTGGGCTTAATTCGAACTCTTTTTGGAGAGTTGTACGCAAGCAGACATACAGGAAGGACTAACTGCAAGTTTTAACATACATCTTTGTCTTAACTTCACAAACACACTGCCTTGGAAATGGCTACCATAGCATCTTTCCAGAAGGATTTCTTCTGGTACTTTTTCTCCAAGCTGGGGTTGGGAATGGTGGAAGTGTAGCAAAGGAGGTGGACAACACCAGAGCATGGCTTCTGTATATGCGGCTACTCTGTCTGGTCCTCAGTGAAGCCTTGGGTAGATTACATCTGTCCTGTGTATGGTTTTTATATCAGTGTAACTTTTTACAGTTGTGTATTTCCTGCTCTGCCTAAACTGGCATAAGTCCTCGTGTTGATGCGGTCATACCAAGAAAAGGCTGCTTGTGAAAAAATGACATTTTTTTCTTCTTGTAAGGGAAGTTGCTGTCTATACAGCAACACTGTAGTTGTGTCAATGAAGTGGTTCTGGGAGAGAGTGAGTTTTTGTAGGGTTCTACAAAAGGAAGGCAGGGAATTTGTGACATGTCAGCTGTTTGGAAAACATTTTAGGAATGTTGGCTGAAAGATAACATAGACATGCAAGTGGTGTTACATATTCAGAATAGCCCAAAGGAACACAGTGAAAGGTGCCTTAAACAGGCAAGGGGTCCTCAAAATCCAGTTTCTTCACAGAAGCTTTCACTGGGTAAACAGGGTCATATTAAAAGAGTTCTTGGGTAAAACAGTTGCATGTGAGGTATTTGTCTTTTTGGCTTAGTCCTAGCAGTTTTTACAGCAGTGGTTAGTTAAATAGATATAGTAATATTTTTGTTAATAATTCTATTAATAATTTTAAGGATGTTGCATGAGGCAGAATGTTTCCCTGTCTTTTTCTTGCCTTTGTGCTGTACAGGACTATCAGCAGTTTAGTTTGACTTTGGAAATACGTTCTTTAGTCACTGAGTATGTATGCAGACAGGCTCAGGAAGGACCTTTGAGGGGGACTGAGGAATGTATATCAAAAATCTTAAACGTTTTGAATTAGTGACCTTTGCTTTTGTCAGTAAAGGAAGTCAATGTGACTCTAGATACATAAGGTAAAAAACAGATATGTAAAAAGAGGCTACATTTACACAGGCCCTTTCTAGAATGGGGCTAAAATTATTAAGACAATTCTATGGAGTTTCAATTTCTACACCTACTTTTCTTCTGTCTTGGGTCAATTTTTAAATATAGCCATATTTCAGTGTTGTTCTTACCTGCCCCCCTCCCAGTGCATCATAAGGAAACAGTCACAAACAGTGACTAAAATGGGTAAGTAAGCATGTGCTTACTTACTTATGGAATCACTGGCATGGGATAGGGATTTCTGTTTCTCTAGTGTTTCACTTGTGATCCTAGGTGGTTGTAACCTGAGGTAAACATTTGTCTGATTATTGTGTCCTGTCTAGGTAGACTATACTTAGAGTCAGTTACTATCGCTGGGTTTGAAAATGGTGTTAGAAAGCTTGTGTCTCAACCAGAAAGATTTGAATTCTTTTTTGATTGGCTATGTTATTCTTATGCTTCTTCCAGTCATTGACATAATCAGTGTTTCTTCCTCTGCAAGACATAAGCTACTGTCCATGCAACATCCTATTATTAGAACTAAATAGATCTCACAAGCATAGCCGCAGCATGCTTTGTGCACCATTCCTTTGATCAGTTCCCATCTTCTGATGTTTCTGGAGTACTGTTGTACAGTCTCTGAAAATGTAAGCAAATGAGCTTAATTTTTATTCTTTCTCCTTTGTTCCTAGACATAAAACTGTTTCAAAATGTACTTTGCAGACTGCATCATGTCAAACCACAAGAAACATATTCCTAATTAAAACTAAAAATAGGGCACATGAATCAAAATCCAATCTCAGAAACCGTCTTCGGCATCCTGAATTATACTTTTCTTATCCTACATACCTCAGAGAAGCTCACACTGAAATGGTAAAGTTTATTTATCTGTGTTAGAAAGAAGATGTTGTAAGAGTTGCTCATTGCAGTTTGTATTAATATCTTCTAGGTAAATTGCTTCATAATGCAATATTTCATTACATATTGCTAGGAATTACATTTTTACTAGAAAGCTTGAAATTAGCAAAGTAAGGGACAGTTTATTTCTAGCATTAGCAGTCTGTTTCAAATAGCCTGTGTAATAGCATAGATTAAAAAAAATATTCCTCAAGGAAATGCAAACAACACTGGAGATCTTGTTTCAGTGATTTAATCCTTACTGTTTGTGGTAAACGACAGAGTTGAGAACCTCTTGTTCCAGGATGGAGGTCATGCATTGTGTGAATGGTGGGTACGTGTCATCAGTCAAGCGCGTAGCTGCTCCCCCTCATGTGCCTCAATGCACGTGGCACATCCTATCATATGATAAATAATATCACAAAATGAGGCGGAGCTGTGAAATCCTTGGGGACGAGAGGAAGAGGCTGTGGCCTGTAGGCTGCATGGAGTATGCTGGCAAACTGTTGAATATTGGCCAGAGGTCAGCCTTTCCTGATCTGGAGACGGGGTAAACCAACTTTAATTTGCCCTGCAATAGACTGAAGCATAGGCTTGGTTTACTACTCTCATGCGGTTTCTGGCTATGCTTTAGTCCATCAGTCTTTTGGTGTCTCATTTCCCAAGGGATCTGGGCCTAAGCTAGTCCATGTATATGAGCATCCTGATGCTCAGGGGAATCTCTGTTTACAGTTTCTGAAGGTCATCTATGTCTCTCCCTTACTTTTAGATGAGGTGTCACATGCTTTCAAATCTTCCTCTTTACATTTCCTGGTCCTAACACCTCCCTTCCCTTAGATTTGCTGTGAAATAGATAGTCTGTCTGTTCCCAAAACATCTGTCAATCTGGGGTGACTTAATATTCAAAGTAAAGTTCATCCATGTCCTGTAACCTCAGCCTATTTGCCCTGGCTAGAATATATTGCTGCTAACCATGCTATGCTGGTGTATAAAATGAGAAATTTGCAATTATTTGCTTTTCATTTAGGGAAGTACTGCAATAAAAATCTATCTTGGGTAGCTTTCATTATTGGAAACAGTATAAAAGATGGAAAGAGCTCTTTAGGATTGTTAGAGACGTGGAGTTTCTGAGATACAGGGTTGAATAAATCTCTTCATTTGTAAGCTGAGCACATTTGAAGCTGACTCACCACAAGATGAATGCAAATAGAAAATGCCATTTTACAGACCTTTTTGTGCTTGTTATTTTTGATTAATAATATGTTTAGTGCTGATGGTGTACTTGGTGCTATTGCAAAGCGCACTAATAAAACAGCCCTGGCCTTGGGGATGTATAGTATAAAAAGATAATTATCAAAAAGACAGGACGTACTTGGAAGCAAAGATATGGGGGAGAGTGTAGAAATTTTTTTGATTGATCTCCCTTAGAATATATCTGTCAGTCAGTATAAGAGACATAATACCTCCTCTGCCAACCTTTTATTGTGTCTATTAACAGTGCCAGCTATTTCACATGCGTATTGTATACCATGAAGTGTTTGTACTGTACCAAGCACAGTAGGACCTTCTTCTCACTGGGGCCTCCAAATATTTTAAAAGTAATAATAAAACAGTCATTTCGCTTTGAGTTTCACGGAAGAGGCATATGTTTAAGTAGTATTTTTAAACAGGGAATTTTAACAGCTTTGTTTTTATGTATATAATGATTAACATTAGGAGAAAAGGGAGCTGAGCATGCCTAGGGAGACATTAGCAAATCAGTTGTGTTCTAAACTAGAGCTGTGAGTGAGGAGCTATAGAGATAAACACTAGCTTAGGAAGACATGGCCGAAATGTTTGCTCTGAGAGTGAAGGGAGAAGCCAGTAAATAATGACTGCTGGTAGAACACTGTGGGCTGACTTGGGTTAGAAAGCCAAGGAAATCGTAATGTGCAAAGCTCATTCTTATCAGAATAATGTCTTCTGCATGCATTCAAGAACAGCGTGGAAATTGATGAGACACTGAGACTAGGATGTTTGTCTGTGGCAGAATTTCTCTCTTTGATGTAATGTTTTTTTGACTGAATATAAACTCAACATGCACACCAAATGCTCTAAGGAAAGTAGTGTTGGCTGTGTATCATCTCTACTTTTTTTTTTCTTTTTTTTTTTTTCTCCAGAACGCTGGCTTTGATTAAACCTGATGCAATGCCCAGAATTGGAGAAATAATTGATATCATTATTAATGCAGGATTTACAATAACTAAGGCCAAAATGATGGTGCTTTCAAGGTAAGGAATTTTTAGGATTAGCTCTATTGTATCTAAATATTATTTTTGCAGTTAAGAATGTTCTCTGAAGCTATGCTGTGTTGTTCCACACATCAAATACATCCCAGTGAGTAATAGAGGGAAGACTCATCTGTTTCATAATCATGTAGGTTTTTGAAAGCATGTAGAAAATTAAGCTAAGTATTAAAAAGTGCAAATGAGTATAGGTGATTAAATATGTAATGGCTCTGTATGAATCCAAGGTGACTACCATAACTTTAGCAATTCAGCAGTGTTTACTACTGACACGTCTGTACGTCTCGCCCCGTGGCTTCCTGATGCAAACCATATTGCTAATTGTAACACTGTTGTGTTTAAAGTAGTTAGTTTGTTCACTCTAAGTAAATCCATCACCTTAATTTGTGCTCTCCGAACCCAAACTTTTTTGCTTTCTAATGACTAAAGGTCCCAGGCAAAGCAAATGATCTTCTGATGTTGTTGGAGGGTTGGACAGATTTTACTTATGCATCTTCCTAATCCCCCCCCAACCTTAGCTGTGCTCCACTTTCCCCATTGAGTCACAAGATTTAAAAAAAAGCATGCTGCAGACGAAAGCATAATTAATTTACCCTAGTGCAGTAACTTTGTGGAAGTCTTCTATTTCTCTGTTGCTGCTTTGCCAAACCTGTTCATATACAACATGTCTTTGAAAGGAAATGCTATCTGTCTTACATAATACCATTTTCATGTGTTCTTATGGTTTCTGTGTGAGGTCAAGAACAATTTTCCCCTACCTCAAAACCTTTTTCACTTTCTGAAATACTGATAAAACAACTATGTGACTTCCTCTTCTTGTCTCCGCATTCACCTGCTGCAATGTTTGATTATACTGGTCCCAGATCCTCCTTCAAACAACTCCACTTTGTGAGTTCAATCAGGTTTCTAATACTGATTTACAATTCACAATGCCTTTCAAGCCAGCTTTTTTTGGCTTGCTCTCCTGCAGTCTGAGAGATTTGGTCCTGAAGTGTTATGTTGGATGGTTCTTTATTTCTGTGTCTGTCCGAGAACTTGAAGAACCGTTGAGCCAAGTCATGTGCTTTAGAGTTGACTCACACTGAAGGGAAGAAACTTTGAGACTTGAACTTTTATTGCCTATTGCTATATAAAAATTTATGCTTCTCTTGTATAATTA
Organism: Limnodromus scolopaceus; assembly: GCA_028565335.1. Lineage (NCBI taxonomy): Eukaryota > Metazoa > Chordata > Aves > Charadriiformes > Scolopacidae > Limnodromus > Limnodromus scolopaceus. The sequence continues at coordinate 90,212,830 of JAOXNO010000001.1, forward strand.
TTTTTTTTTATTATTAAGCACAAGATTGAGCTGTGATCTGGATAGATTTAAAATAGTGTCTTGAGTATTTGTGGTTTCTCTGCATACTATATATTCTGTTTCTTGGGACTGTGCCATTTTAAAATGATAGAACTATGGCTTTGCCAAAGTCTTCTACCCTTAGATCTCTGCAGGCAGGCTTGTTCAAATCAGTACCATCATCTACTGCTTTCTTTAAAGGGATTATTACTGACGTTTGTCCGGCAATCACTGTTAAATAGATTCACGCCTTCTGTAGAAGTTGTAGCTGAGATATGAAAGTGAAGGCAGGCACCCACTTTGATAGGTCAGCTCTCTAGTCTATTCATTTAATCATATGTCAGTTCAGTCTGTTATTCCCAGATGAAGACTGATTTCCGTTCTTTAAAAGCAGACAACTAATGAGAGAGGTGAAATGAAAAAGAAACTATGTTATACAGCACAACTGCAGTTTTATATTTATTGCAATAGGAATTCTTAACTGAGTAGTAGAGCTCGATTTGTTTCAGAAATCAGAAATATATCCTTCAAATACTTCTTTGCGTTCAAAAATGATAATATGTTTGAATACCTTTTTCATATTTGCTTTCCAAAATTATTTGGTAAATTAGTTCCAGAAGAGGATTTTCTGGTGAAATACTGAATTGTAAACAAAACCTTTAGGCTGTTTGCAGAATGTAGATTTGAAGCCGAGATTGCAAGAGTTCCTGTGACTAGCATGATTTTTAAATCATGTTTCTGCCTTAGTCATGAAATGAAGGGAAAGCATATTAGTTGTATGGTCAATGAAGATCTTTTGAATTTTGAAAGGCTTATGCTTGCACTGAAGTGAAAGCAACAAACCAGAAATTGTTCAGTTCCAATGAGCAGGTGGTCATTTTGATAAAAAAAGCTGGAGAAAGCTGTGACTGTTCAAATATTTGTCAAGGTTAGGAAAATTAAATTCTCCTTAGGTTTTTCTTGAGGTTATTTCTTTCCTCTGGCAATATTTGGCTTAAATCAGGGCTGCAAATGGGAGAGAGATGTGAAAAGTTGCATTGCAGATGACAGAACCATGCCTTTGTTCAGACTTGGAATCTGTTATTTGAAAAACATGGAGGTAATTTCTTCCAGTAAAGAGGGCTGCTCAAAGTGAGCAAAATCATAGAATCATAGAATCATAGAATAGTCTAGGTTGGAAGGGACCTTTCAGATCATCTAGTCCAACCATGGAGACCAGAAAAAAATCAAGTCTGTTTCTGCATGTAAAAAAAATTTTCCAAGTGGAAATCTTCTAGTTTCTCTGCAGCTCTGTTTTGATTATGAACTTTGTACCCAGACTAGGGGTGAGCAATATTGCTTGCTTTCACCTATCAATGCTTCTGAAGAGCTTGTCCTCCTCCACAAATTCCAGCTTCAGAAAGCGCTATACACCAGGATTTGGAGCAAGCCAAGACCAAGCCTGCGCTTCTGAACTGGAATTTTGAAGCTGCAAAATAACAGAGCTAGACTTGAAAACCCCCTTGGATTTTTCTAGCTGCTGCCATACCAAAAAAGCAGTGCAGTAAGCAAGACTTAAACATAAGAAGCAGTTGGAGAACAAAGCAGGGACGAGCAGGTTTTCTAGCTGTGAAAAGCCACAGAATGGTATGCCCACCAGTGGATTGATGGTGGGTCTACAGCGTGGTCCTTGAAACTTAGGTAGCTGGGTTGCTGAACCCAGTGCTGCTAGCAGCCTGTCTGTGGCAATGCAGAGCTTGGAGAGGGCCACCACCCTGTCTGAAAAGGGTATCTTTTTGCTTCCAGTGCCTGAGTAAAGGCTAAGTAACAGCTGTGGTACGGACATACCGTGTGTGCCTGGTGGCCTTTATTTGCCCAGCAATGTAATGAGCCCTCCTTCTCATTACAGAAACCCCATTGCTTCAGGAGAAAGCAGTGTTTAGTAGCTGTTGTGTTCCCCGAGGGAAAGTCCAAGGCAAAAATGAGTTGTCAAGTGGGAAAGTATGGGAGAAAGTAAGTTTTAGTCTGGAGTGCATTGTGCTGCCTACATGACTTACAACATTAGAGGATACAGAATAGAAACCAGATTAAGCAATATTCTCTTGTGCACCAGTGTAATCAAACACTAGCCTTGATAAGGAAATAAGTTCCAGTGAAGCAGATAAATTGTTTATTTAAACTTTAAAACCAAACTTCATTAACCAACACACACACAGAGATGAAAGATGAAAACAATGTAACAGCATATGGCTTGGCAAGAAGGTGACCGCGGCATTTATTTCTTAGCCTGAGAACGTGGGGACCTGGAGAAACACACTGATGAATTATAGTTCATGATTTTCAGGGGAGTTTATGTATATGTATGTGTGTGTATATATCTATATCTATGTCATTTTACTCTTTCAGAAAAGAAGCAGCTGATTTCTACATAGACCATCAATCAAAACCTTTTTATAAGTAGGTATATCAAGTTCTACTTGACATGTATTAAGCTTATTGAATGCACAGTATTCATTTACTGTATTTGGTACTGCAGGACCATGGGAAAATCAGAATTTGTCTTAGTTGAGTGGAGCTCTTTGCAAAGTATGCACCCTATTCATCTTCCTCCAGGGACTGATTTGTATTTCAGCTATCCACGGTTTTCACTCACACTCTTTACAGCCTGATAATATCAAGGGAATGTCTTTGGTGTCTCTTTGCTCCTAGCAAGGCAAAACTTCAAAGCCAAGGGAAGGAGCATCTTCAGGATCAGGGTGGAGCTTGCAGGTAATGAGAGTTAGGGGGGAACACTTACCTGTGAGAATTCATTTGTTAGTAAGTACCCCAAATAATAAGTAACTGAAAGGATAGTGCATGGGGCAGTTGTTTACTGTACTGCTACACTTGGATAAAACATCAAACATCCATGATGCTAGACTACTCTACCTAACATGAAAAACCTTAGTCTTTCCATAACTGACCAGATTGATGCTTACAACCCAGAGATTGTGTCTTGTCTGGTTTGCCTGAAAGTGCCACCAAACAACTTCCATTTCCTCTCCCTGGACTTGGCGGTCTGCCTCTTTTAAGAAGAGGGTGGAGCCATGTTGGAACCTGGGTTTGCACTGGCTTGGTCAAAAGACCTGGTTTCTGTACTGTCATGAGGGGCTTGAGTATTAGGATATGCCAGCTGCTCTCCTGCAACAGCAACTGATTTATTGTGGTCCAAACTCAAGCCTTTCATGGAGACGTGGCCCCAGGCTATGTCTGACCATGTTGGAGATCAGAGGAAGATTTAGAATTGCCTTTTCTTTGCTGAATAAGCCTGTTTGAATATGTTGATAAATAAGCAAGAATTTTGCCTGTGGTGTTATTTCACAGATGTCTATCTACACTAATGGTAATTATCCGAGGAACTTTACCCTTTGTCCACTGCAATGTGCCTGTTTCCCATCCTGCAGTCCTATTGGCTACATCTTCTGTATAGGATTTTTCTTTAAATTTGAAACAAATAGTTATAAAGCATTAAAAATCAAATGGAACAAGAATCTTCAAGGCAGTGAAATTTAAAATCTCTGATTCATTTTTATCTAGCGTTATATTACTTGTCTTTAAATTCAGATTTAGTTTGCAAGTTCACTAGTCAATGTAAGTCTAGTGAATAGTAGGGAAAAATAGCAATTCTACTTATTTGGAAAAAATGTTTTTCATATTAGAGAATTTAATTTTTAAAAACTTATTTAATATTCAGGATTAGTTTTCACAGTAGGCAGTGTTGTAGAAATCCTGAAATCCTGCTGTGCAGAGGAGACATGCTTAGGAATCGTTCCTGTGAGACAAACGGTTAGCAGGGTCTCAGTTAACGGTTAACAGTTGCCAGTACTGATCTTTTAAAAATTCTTTTGAAACCTAACATATTACACAGTAGCTTGATAAGTTTTTATTATCTGGTTCTTTTTCTAAAACCCTAAGAAGAAGGGAATGTGTGCACATGACCTAGTTCAGCCTCCTCCTTAAAGCAGGGCCAACCGCAGGTTAGATCACGTTGCTCAAGGCCTTGCCAAATTGTGTTCTGAGCATCTCCACTGGATCATGTGTTTTTGTTGGTTTTAATTTGTAGTGTGGATCACCATGTGCTGTTTCCATTTTGCAGTGAGCTTCTCCAGTTTATAACGAGTGGTCCCATTGTTGCTATGGAAATCTTAGGAGATGATGCAGTTTGTAAATGGAAAACATTACTGGAACCAGCAAACTCTGTAGTGCCTCAGACTGATGCACTAGACAGCATTAGAGCAAACTTTGGACATGATGGCCTAAGAAATGCAGCTCATGGCCCAGATTCGGTTGCTTCAGCTGCTCAAGTAAGTTTTTGACTGTTTCTTGACTTGAGGTTTATTTTTACTTTATCTGGTAACAGCTAGGTCAGGAATTCATCATTTTTTCCCCCCACTTGAGTTCAGAACCAGTTTAGATATTCTTCATGGATCCTTTTTCGCATGGAGAAATAAGCTGTTTGAAAACAGAAATCTTGTTTATCTCTGTCACAAAGGGGAACCTTGGGCCCTTCGGTCAGAAGAGCATGCCTGGTCATTTTTCATGTCTTCTGTATATCACAAACATTGAGTTAATTGCATAGTCTGTATAATATACCTATAGCCTGGCAATGTTGGTCATAAAAAAAAAGAGATTAAACAATTAAATTCTTTTGTGCCCTCGTTTCACTTATCTTGTTCTCCTCCACAGTCTTCACTAGTTCTCTACCTGCAGCCTGCTTTCTTCTGCTGTCATTGTTCAGAATGAATAATTATGAAAACAGGCCACTTTATATTGCTTTGTGTTTTGAGAGGTGATACAGTGGGCCTGACTTTGAGGAGTTCGGTTCCCTTTTGCTTTGTTTGCAGTGTGTCTTTCCTTAGTGTTAAGAAAAAGCCCTGAGACAGGGTAATAAACATTACCAGCATTTCTACAGAATTCAGGTGACCATTTGTGTATGGTGTTGTGGGGTAGATATGCTGATATATGATGGCAAGAATAAAGTTTACTTCGTGATTGATTGGTATTGCGCTGTGTTATCATAGCTCTAGACCAGCGGGGCAAAGATACCAGTTGTTGCTTGCTTGATCCTCCTTTTTCCTCTATTTAAATTAAAACAGCTGCAATAACACAGCTGGAGAGAGACCGGCCCCAGAATACCTAATAAGCTATTGAGTACTGTAGACTAGAAAATATACGTAGAGATGATATCCTGGTGGTGAGGGCAGAGTTGGTCAGCCTCTTCTTCTGGCTGGCTCTTAGGCTGCATGGCACAGCAAACTCACTGCAAAGCATGGGTGGTTTTCTGCTGGTCAAGCACTCATCTCGCTTATCTGCACTGTGCCCGAGCTGTGTCCTCTCCGTGTCTCTGGTTTTGACAAGAAATCATATGCTGGGTCTGAAATACTTTTTCTGCTGGCAAACTTGCTGAAGATGGTACATAGTCAGAAGGAGTTTGGATGAAATTAGACTTTTCTGATGAAGGAGAATTTTAGTCAGAAAGATCTTTGTAGTTCTGGTTAAATAGCTAGGTGTCTTCATATATATAAGGGTGAAAGTTTCTCTTTGTTCCTGTGTACTGCCATGACATCTGTGCCACCTTTTTAACCGAGAGTGTAGGAAAGAGTATCTATTAGCATAAAATTTTAATTAAAAGCATAATTATGTGCTTTGGCTCAAGTTTATTGGTCTTTTTACATTTCAGTATTTTTGAGATGCTGTTTGAAGGCCCCATTCATCTGCAGTATTTTTATGATTGTTGGATTATTTTGCTGAACTTTTGCAGGCATATGCATCTTCTGTGGTATTAGCGATACCAATCTTCAATAAATCAACCGAAACTGTGAATTTAATACCCCTGTTCCTATTTTAATTTAGTAGGCCCTGTATTACATGGCTGTATAGCAGTTGCCATGGAAACTAGTTGGCTGCACCTTGCAGAAGCTTTGCTGAAAAGAAAGAAATATAAGATAAAGAGACCTAAATGAACTCTTCTGAAGGAAAACCGAAGTCCCAGCCACATCTAATGAATGTATTGTAAAGTGAACAGTTAGAGTGGAAGACTGAATTGTTCTTTTGGAGGCTAAATGGCAAGTGAAAGAATGCCTCTGGTATACTCTAAGCTGGTGTCTCTCTGCAGGCCAAATTTTGGAATTTCTTCAGATCAGGAATAAAGGGAAAGAAAAATAATTTTATTTTTAAGGCTCCACTTGGTTTTATTTTGGTGTTTTATTATCCTAGTCCTTCAGCATTATTTAGTTATTTTTCTTTTATGATTTTGAGTGGATAAAACAAAGTGTTAAATATTGTAAATATTTTGCTGTCTTCTCCTGGCTTTTCACTACTTCCTTTAGAGTAAACATTGGCTAACAGAGTGGGACAAGGTCTTTGAACCATGCAGCATTTTATCAGTAGAAGCATGTAGGAAATGAACCCTTTTGTCTCAGATATGCCCACTTAAAATGTGGATCATTTGCTAGGAGAAAACCAAAAAACATTTTCCCTTCCATTGAAAGATCCATTAGTTTGAATTGTACAATTGTTCAAGTAAGGATTACAGGAATTGTCAGAGTGCTAAGAGCTAAAGACTGGGAGATAGCTAAGTCTATTCCATCTAGTAGCTAGTAAATTAAATGAGACAATTTCAGGAAATGGCACTGCTGTGTTACACAGGAAGAAATCAGATAGATTGAGTAGTAGTATCTTCAGGATATTATTATTTCCCTTAAATCGAAATTCATCAATTCCCTTACTGAATTTTACCAGTAGGTCTGAAATGGAATCCGTGTTCTGAGCATTTGACTAATGTTTATTGGCAGATTGTGTAACATGTGAATAAAAGTTATGGAAAAAGTGTTAAGCTGACAGTGAACAGTGAAAAAATATCACTGAGAAAAGAAGCCTGGCTGTCAGGCTCATCCTACTATGGTCTAAGACCCAAACTGTGTGATACCTGAATAGTGATGGTGGCAAGAAAGGAGGTGATCAGAGGCAAAGAGGTTTTGATTCATCCCAGAAATCAGAGCAATTGAGTTCATCAGCTTCAATTCAGTGAGATTTAAAAAAAAATAAATAACAATGAGATCAATAAGGTATGAGGAGTGAGTCAACAATTTTAGACAAAGTTTAGTTGTTTAAGACAAAAGGAAAAAACGTAAACAAATGGGATGGAGGTCAGTTTTGTATACGGAAAGAAAGCATACTGAGAAAAGGATGGTAGTTGCATTTTTGCTCATATAGCTGAAAAGAAGTGAAAAGGGGTAAGATAAAGTGTGTGTATATGGGAGTGGATTTGGGGAAGATACTGGGGAGAGAGAAAGAGAGAATTCAGAAAGCTGGGAACACCTCTACCAAATGATTTTGGCAGTAGTGTTTTGAATGCTCTGAATGGAAATGGATTGCATTGCAGAAGTGAAACGGAAGAAATTGCAAGAAATATTCAAATCATGTTTTTATGATTGTAGTAATGGTGCCAGAGAGGGAAAGATACATTTGAGAGGACATTATAGGGAAAAAGTATTTGTAGCACAAAAAGCTGTAATTAAGGTTTATCCTCTGGATACTTTGGATATTGTTACTTATGATAAAAGCTGATGCATGGAGCTTGATCAAACTAAAATGTATTCAATTACAACTGTTTTCAGGAGCTGGAGTTGTTCTTTCCCTCCAGTGGAGGTCGTGGACCAGCCAACAGTGCAAAATTCACAAACTGTACTTGTTGCATTATTAAGCCTCATGCAGTTAATGAAGGTAAGCAATGCAGATAGTGGAGATGAAAGCAATGTGTGCTTCATTGTATTCATTATCATTCCTGTGCTCTCTTTTGGGAGAATGAGACTGCAAGAGCACCGGGTGTATTTCATAGTACATGAAAACTATGCAAATACATTGTCTTTCATGCATCTTTAGTATTTCTGCCGTTCAGCTCCATGAGGAGTGGGTCGTGTGCTTTCCATGTTGATACTTGTTAATTTCAGAGTAAGAAGTGAGAGGTGAAAAAAACCAAGAATGATAAAAATATACATGAGATTTGATGAATCTTACTGTGACAGCGTACCATGTCCTTGCTCCTGTCTGCCTACCACCCTCATCTGCTGGAGGTTGGCATCCCCACAGCAGAGTGAAAGCAGGACACCTGGCCATATTGCAGGGACTTCCACTCATGCACATTAGTTTAAAACTACTCACAAAGGGAGATTTGTGTTGATAGGAATCTTGTTCTACTGAATGCAGGGGGGGTGGAAAGTAGAAAAGGCTTATTTACTTTCTGAAAGACCTAAAGCATTTGTTTGACTCCATGATGCTTTCTATGCTGGAGAATGCCCTGTGAGCTCACCATGTGAGTATTGCAAATGTTTAATGCTGAACTGTTACCATGCAAAAATAATCTCACTTTTGTGTCCTGTGCTTAGATACAGGACCGTGTGTAAGAGCAGCGATTGCAGCAAAATATTTTGGCTCTGGCACTGCAATAGTATTTTTGCGTGCAGAATAAATATTGCCATGCGAGAGCGTTGAGATTTTTCTTAGTAGGATGCAGAACACACTGTGTTTTAATCACTTCTCTGTGGATAGCTGAAAGGGAAACAGCAGAAGTGGCCGTAGCAGTTTCCAGGCCTTTCACACCTCAAGTGGGATGTCTGGAGAGCTTGCTGAAAAAAATAAGCCATTCACAAGAAAGGGTCTCGCACTCACTGCTGATAATACGCCTGTTATCTCTGTGAGGCCTTGCATGGTATCTGCTACTGATAAGTCTGCCATGCAACAAAGACAGTGATGTTCCTTTTAGAGAAATATGGGCAGCAGCTGGGACTGTGATCTTACCTAGCTAAATGTTTGCAGAGGACAAACTTTTCCATGGCAGAATTGTTAGGGTCCTTAATTTGATTGTGAAAATAGCAAGTGGATGGCTTGAGCTGTGCTTTCTTATACTTCAATGTAATTTCTATTACATACGGGGACTCAGACTCTCTCTTAGTGAACTCAGGTTGTCCCTTCCTACTTTTAATTTTCTTCATTTCTCTAGATTTCATAATGCCTTGTCTGTTACTTTCTTTCTTGAACTTCTCAGAATTTTTCTGAATCACCAAAGGACAAATTCTGGCCCCATTTGCACTCCCCTCTGGGAGTGCGAGTGTCTGGGGGATGTGGAGGTGGTGAGAGAAAGGTACGGGTAGAGAAAAACAGAAAATGTAAGTGCACGCCCAGCTTCACAATGCGAGCACTAGAAAAGCTGGACTAAAGTTGAGCTTAATATCCACTATATAGCCCTTTTTCTCACATCACAGAGGGCTGGAAAGGCAGACCACAGCTGCCAAACAGCAACTGAAATTTGAAAGACAAAGTGTACATTGTGTGAGCGTTCTCTGTCCATACAGCTTTGATTACTACGCTCAACAGAATGAAGAAATCAAAACTGATTTTTCTTTTCTAAGTTAGCAAAGCATTTTATCAATTTTAAATTAATATCAAGAATGATGGAATTCAGGGACTGGCTATGCTTTTACCTTACTGAGCTCTGTTGTTCCTACCTGTTCTCTCCAATGTTACTTTGAATGTTTCAAAAGCCACAGGTGCTGCACCTCTTAAAGAGACTATGGTACTGAGGCAGTCTTGTAAAACTTTCCAGAAGTCTGGCTTGGGACAGGGAGTTGGACTTAGGGAAGAGTCATTGTGGCTGGGTGGTGGCTTCCCTCTTTGACTGAGAGTACTGATTGGTGTGGCCTCATATTGCAACTGGACTGGTTCCGGTCTGCAATGAGGCAAGGTGAATTCTTCTTCACAAGGGCTGCAGGAGCTCTCCAAAATCAGCCCAATGGGCCAAGAGTGTTGCAGGGGAGAGGATTTGGCTTTCTTAGTCTGTCCTCTTCTGTCTTCTTTAGTCTTTCTTCTTCAGCCTATTTATGTGAGTAACAACGAAAATATCACTAAGCGGCATCTCTTTTGGTGCACTTGATCTTCTTATAAAGCACTTTGCATCGTCACAGTTGGAAGAACCATGCACAACTGAATACTTATGATTAAACTGCCTGTTTTAAAGTTGAAGGAACATAGCCTTTGCCTCCTATAGATTTTAAAGTTTTTAAGGTTTTGAGTATGCTGTGTATCTAGTAGCAGGCAGTCTCTACAGAAATGCCGCCATTCCACCTTCCTGTTGCAGACTCTTTTGGAGTCAGGGAATAGCATCTTGAAAGGGTTTGAGGAGACCAAACAATCTGCTCAGGAGAACTCCCAGCTGCTTGTCTTAAATAGGCAGACAAGAAGGGAGAAGCTCGGCTTTAGGGTTTAGAGAGCAGAGACGTGGCAGCAGAGAAGGTTGGTCCCATGGGACTGTGCATCTGTAGGAAGAAAGTTTGAGAAAGGAAGGGCTAACCTATTTGGGCTCAGCAATATGTGACTGAGTGGGGAAGCTCTGCTCATCTCATCTCCCTTTTAATGGCTGTTAGCGACTGTGTTCAGTGATACCTGAGACATTCGGGTTATGCCAGCAACATCTCCTGTATCTCAGTTGAAGTAGGTGCTGTAGCAATTAGTGAGCTGCCTTTTTGGCAGAATTGCATGAAGGAGATTGCATAGTCTTAAAAATAAGCAACTTGCTATAAGCGCTGTTGCTGGCTACCCTGCTGTTCCTGGTGGGCAGGACGTAAGTGGAAACACGGCAGCTGAAGAGGAAAGGAAATCCTGTGTGGCCATCAGTGTGAGAAGGGGGTTTGGTGGAGGCACGGAGAGGAATTTATGTGGGTCAAAGCAGCAGAGCCTCTTAAGCATTACAGATCTGATTTGTGCTCCACAAATTTTCAGTATTGCATATCTAAAAATAAACCTTTTTGCAGTTTCCTATGCACTGCTGAAGCTTTGAACTTGATTATCTAATTACTGTGAATATAATCTGCTCATTACACATGTACAATTATGTGAAGTTTCACTTACATCCTTGAGCTTATACAGAGCTTTAGTTTTTGTTTCTGCGGAAACGTTTGACTGAATTCATAATTTGAATTTTGCTTTCCAGTCTTTTTCCTAGTGTCTCTTTTTCCTTCAGAGTCCATTGTATAACTGATTCTTAGAAGGAAAAATCAAAGATTTTTCCATCCTGGAAGATGGTTTGCTTTAACCAAAGCTGTAAACTAGGAAGCTTTTCAGCGAGCTTACCTGGCTGTCAGAAAGCTGGATCCAATCTCTAGTTTATGCTGGTTAATTCTTGGACAGAGTCCTTTCTTAGAAACTTGCTTTGGTTACCGTAGAGGAGTTTACAGTGTTCCTATCCAGCGCCAAAGCAGTGGAAAATCACTGTTGGTTTTATCTCTGGCCTCGGTGACCCTCTCCTGATGGGCATGCAGAAACATCTGTTGCTAAGCAGCCGCAGCAGCGCAGCCCCAGCCACCTGCAGCAGGACCTGGCGCAGCGCTCACCCACCTGATAAGTCCTGTAAGGCAGAGTACCAAAAGTGCCTGCCAGGCTGCAGAGGAGCCCTGGGGCCTGATAAAGGGTGTCGGGGAAGTTAGGTGAAGTTTGACTTCAGCTGTCAAGGCTGCTGGTAATGCTGGAGGGGTGGTATCGCTGGCCCTCTAGGAATGTGTATCATACACGACTCTTAAAGAAGTAAGGCAATAACTATTTTGTCAGTCTGGTGTCAGCATAGCGTCTTCTGTGGAAGATCAGAGATGGGAAAACAGCTGTGGACGCCACTGAAGCCAATGTAGCCCACTGCTCGGAACTAGACAACTTTAATTCATTCTGTAGCGGCTCCTCCTGGTGGAGATGAAGCACTTCCCTGGCTGGCTGGAAAGTTGGCGGTGGCGGGGTGGTTGCATTTTAACTCTGAAGAGGGTTTGCAAGAGCAGTCCAATTCATCCTTATTGGAAAGAATGCAAAAGCAACCTGATGCTACTCCATGCAGACTTGTGCTGACCAGAGGTGTGTCGAGGAGACATGATGTGGTTTGACTCCTCTAGAATCTGCCACGCTTTTCAGTGTCTTTTACCCTCCTTCTTCTCTTCTCCTGAGACCAGTTTTCAGCCAAGGAGAATGGTTATGAGTAAGCACAGCTCCCCAGTGTGTTGATTAGGATTGTAGGGCTTATGGTTTAATAATTGGAGAGTCTGGATCTGTGTTCTGAAGTTCACTTATGTACTGCTGAAGCAAGTTCGTGCTTGCTTCTTGTGCATGGAGCTTCTGATAATTCAGATGCAAGGTCACAGTTGCAATCATTTATACATTCTGTTTTTGTATTTCCCTTCATTTTATTAGACCTGGAGGTATGAGCAGTAGTGCTCACATGCCAAAATTGTAGATTCACTGAAATGGATGAACTTCAGTTTAATGCCTTGAGGACAGTTATGACTCGACTGTTTTGTTGGCAGAAATAACACCTTATAGATAGCTGGGTAGGATTAACTTTAATGTATTTATGGGTAACAGTTTAGTCATGTTTGCTGTAGGAATTAGAATTTGGTATTTCATGGCTGGTTTAAAGTTTCTTTGATGTGGCTTTTATGTAATTAAAAAAGTATTATGTAATTTTAAAAAAGAGCAGGGAAAAAGATTATGAAAATAGTGATGATCAGGCTCTAAAGGCTGAGGTCAGAAGTGTGTTATATTTCACATTTTGTACTTAGGTTACGGCACAGAGCTTGAGAGGTGAAACTGTGCCCTCCTTTTCTGTACGCCCATGCTGAGACATGGGTTCTCCTAATGTCAAGAGTTTTGCCAAAACCAAATATGGGACTAGAACTGTGCCACGAACTTGAAAAGCAAAACTGCTAGTCAGGAATTTATTGGACCTGATGCAAACTGAAAGACCTACCTAGAGGTAAGGAAACTTCTATGGTCTTGAGGGCTCCTAGATGAGAGACTGGCTACACAGACAGGTTTGTTCTCCTAGTATGTGTTAAGCTTGAGGTTTTGTTCTAACATTGCTGGTAAGTTAAACCCTTGTCCCTCTTTTGTAATAATAATAAAAAAAATAAGTTAGAGTGCTGTCTTCCACTTTATTCTTCAACTAAAATTTAAGTCTCTTAGAAAACCAAAGGAGCAGGAGCGGGTTCTTTGCAAGTGCAAAAGATGTACTGGGGAAATGTGGCTTTAGACCGGTTCTGAGTGGATGATAAATCTTAGAGAGTGCTCCGATCTTAACTTCATACCAACTCGACTGCTTTAGAAATTCGTAGACCTTCATGTTGATTAACAAAATGCTGCATGACAGGTAACGATAAGAATCATATTTCCTTATTTAAGCGAAGACTTAGAAATTTTTTAATTGAGAGAATAGTTTCTTGCTCCAGCAACAAACCTGACTTTGACAAAAAGAATACCAAGAACAGTAGTTCAGTCTTAAGCAGGTGCAGAAACAAGGTTTACTTATGTAGGATCTCGAATGAAATCACTTTGCAAGAGAGAGTGGCGAGAGAAGGGGATTTTAGTAGATTATATGTTTGACTGCAAACAACTGAAAAGCTGTTCCTGACACGACTTGTTACTCTGAAGGAGAGAAGGCATCTCTGTGAAAATGTCCAATTGACCTGTGTAGCAGGCTAAGTATAGTTACATGTATGTAGTTAGGAAAGGAAATAAGCTGGAAAATAAAAAGAGGATGGTGTAGAAGAGGTGCAGATTTGTCATAATTCTCAGGACTAGGTATCTATATTGTTTTTTAACAAGATGATCTGTATTCATTAGATAAGATTGTTAAAAATTGTAAACAAACACTGGAAATTTTTTTTTCTTCCTGGGTTTTTAGATTTAAGTTTCATTAACTCATTGTTTTTATTTTCAGGAAAGTTAGAACAAGTTTTTCAGAATGCTGTTTTCTCATATGTGAAAAAACATGAGGAAAGCAATTTTCTCATCAGTAATTTGAAAGTCTGTCTTCTGTCTGTGTTAAGTATGCATAATAGAAAGGTGAAGTACAGAGGCTCTGGACTTCACCTCATCATAAGCAGAACTTTTCTTTGTATCTTGTCTACAAAGTTGAGTGCAAAGGGGCATCAGTGATAGTCTTGATACACTTAACAATTAGAATTCTGGAAGGAACTCTTTGAAGATAGAATGTGGAAATGGGAAAAAATAAAGCGGGATGAATACGAATCTTTGCAGATGCTTCTAAGTAGTACAGTAGATCGTTTGAGATGTGACCTCTGGATATTCCCATGTGCAACATGGCAATCTGAGTGCTGCAATCATGTGAAAACTACCTAGTAAAGCACTATGCTTTCAGATGCAGGTGGATTTTTTGCAGACAGATTTGCCCAGGCAGAGAACGTATTTATGCAAAATTGAATACACTATATTTCTTATGTTTTTCTTTAATATTTTATATATAGGTTGTTGAAGTGTTTGGTGATGTCTGGTGGTGCTGGAGTGTTTTGGGGTTTTTTTGTTTATTTGTTTTTTTCTCTTTAGAGAAGCTAGGGAAAAGTGATTAAAATGAAAGCAACCTACTTTACTGCTTTATCGCTGTTTTTTAGAAAAAAATTTAGCTTTCATGAGAACAGTAGTCCATCCACTTCCACATGTGTTTTAAGTTCTTTGCTGTAGTTGTAATGATGGATATTCCTTGCTAGAGATGTTTGGTTTTTTTTAAACCAAGCCTATGTTATTTCTTGATTATTTCCTCCGTAGAGTTTTAGCAGCTTGGCATTGGCTTCCCAACTTAGACTGAATTTGGATCTCAGTGGCTAGTGGGGAAGTGACATTTATTTTTTCGAAGTAGGAAAAATATATTTTACATTTGGATTGATTAAGGTAGAGGGAGAAGTGAATTGAATCTGGAAATCCTTTCTGACAGTTTGAGAGTGGAAGGAAGAGGAGGAAATACACTTCAGAGAAAAAAACAGATCAAGTGGCACAGCCAATCCTTTCTGAGACTCCTAGCACTGGAAAAAGAGTGTTTCCCGATAGCATTCAGTAAACTTATATTAGTGGTGCTCATGTTGCTGAAAATTACCTCTGTGCAGGATAAATAGTGTTAATGTTAAAAAAAAACAACAACAGAAACCCCAAAACATTAGGAATGAGTGTTTATTACAGCATTTTGGGATTTTCATTCTTAAATAGTTAGAGAAAAGTTAATTCTAAGAATGGTCCACGGAATTTCAGTTTAATGTAACTTCTTTCATACCAAGGAAACTGATCAATCAAGAGTCTATAATTTCATTTAAACCACTTGGTGATGATATGATGGACATTTAACAGCCTGTCTTTTTTGAGAGAAAATATACATTGCTGATCTCTGAATTCTCTAAGTATGCTTTCCATAAAGGAAGGTAAAACAGAGCCAAATAGTCTAATTCACTTGAATATCAGTCAGATATATACAGAATATCAGTACCTTGCTATTAGGAAACCAAATTTTTCCTTTAGTGGAGTAGTTTGTATGTTTAGATCTATGCAGCAGAAGCATCTGCCTAGCTTTAAAAGTTTTCCTGAACGTTGAACTGAACATGAGCATGTAAAATTAAAAGGGCTTTACAAGTGAAGTCTTGTCACCCACCCTTAGGCCAGTTCTTGTCAATATTGTCACTAATGACTCAGATGGGGAAGGACAGAGCATGCTTGCAGTGTTTGCAGATGGTACCAAGCACCTACTACAGTTTTAGAGGATATGATTAGAATTCAGAACACTCCTGATAAACTGCAGAAATGAAGCAATGTGAAGAAAATGAAACTGAATATAAACAACTGCATAGCACTACCATGGAGGAAGGAAAATAAATGCACAGATATGAAATAAAGAAAAAAAGAACTGGCAGGGTGTCAGTGAAAAGTGTGTAGAGAAATGGTTGGAGTAGTGACCTATCATAAGCACAATCAGCGTTCATAATGTTGGACACACTTGATTTAGTTGGATTTTTTCAGTAACTAGTTCTGCTCAGTGGTTGTGAGAAACCAGTTTGTGTACCATGTCATTTATGGGCATTCTGTTTCAAAAATAACATAATCAATGGAGAGAAAAAAAAAAAAAAGAGATTTAATGAATGAAAACGTGCTGAAAACTTGAAGGGTTTCATTTATTTAACCTGAGATGGAGAAGACACAGACACACAGCTTTCTATATGTAAATTTGGAAAATTTGTGCATATTTACTAATTTAGATGAAAGAAGATTCAATCTAACATTAATGAAAACTTCAATGTTTTCCTGATATCTGGCCTGATATCTGGGGTTGTAATGGAACCTTTGTTACCAGAAATTTTTGAGAACATTTTAGAAAAAATGTTGGATCAGAATATAAATATCTTAGTCTCTTCTCTTACTGCCCTTTTCAAATCGGAACATAAGGAGAAAGGCAGGTATTGGGTCAGAAAAGAGCCAAGACACAGAATGTAAGAATATGTGATAGTATTTTGCCAAGCTGGAAATATATGATAGAGATATAGACAGTATATTTACTGTTGATCTACAACAATGAGTTGGCAAACCTTCCACAGGAAGTGGACTATAAAATTAGTAAAGGCTGGAGCAGATTATAGGTGATCTCCTGAGGGTTTTATCTCCAGAGTTAAGTTAATTGACATTGCAATAGTAGATTAAAACTTGTTTATAATTATGAGCTAATGCACGCTACAACGCATAATTTTAACCATTTCCTTTCTGTAACTGTAACCATTCATGAAAAGTCTCATGCGCAGCGTTCAGAAAGGATAACCAGAAAAAAGAAAGAAATATTAGTAACCAAGAATGGTTGGAATTATGATACTGAATGCCATCATATAAACCAATGGTACAGCCTCAACTGAAATATGTTTAGTTTTGTTCGCACTCAAGAAAGAAGCGAAAGTAAATGAAAATCATTATAGCCATAGAAACACTCTCCTACCCAGAGTGATTGACAATAATCTTCTCAAGTGAAAAAAACAACAGAGTGGATGTGCTAAGGGAGTACAAAATAATGAATCTCTCGAAAGAAAAATAAAAGGAAAACCAAACTGGATATTTCTTTTTAAAATTTTCTCTTAACATGAGAACAAAGAAAGACAGAAATCTAAACCTTTCTGGGTTATTTTGTAAATATACAACCATCAATTTGAGTTCAGCATAACTGTTGCAGAGGTATTGATCTTTCTTTCTTCATCAAATTCCCTTCTCAAATGGCACACACTGCACAGCCAAATTGCTGGATACTTTCTGTAGCCTGGCTGTGATCTTTGACTTTAATTTCTATATGTGTTTTTGTATCTGAAATTAAGTGTGCTCTTCCCATCTGTTCCTATGCAAGAATTCTCAGAATACATTATTTTTCCTACAGATTTTAATCATTTTGTGTCTTAATGCCCTGCCCTGACTACAAGTGTGGTCTTGCCTCGTTCATAGCAGTTTGGAAAGTTGCAGCTGGGATTAAGTCCTTGAACCCCTTTTGAATCTTTTTGTTGGTTCCTGTTCTCAGTTGCATCAAGCGCTCAGCCATTTTGATTTCAAGGTCCCCTAAGATTTACTGTCTGTATGCATAATGTTTCTTGTGCTAGCAAAATGCTGGCTTTTATTCTCCAGTAAAGCACTGCTGATATCTTTTGTCTTTACCCTTTTAGTATTTTCAAATGAATATTGTTTCTGAAGATTTTCACCAGTGCTGCAGTGTTGATAGAGTTCTTCATAAATATCTGTAAAGCTGCCCTTCAAACTTAATGAGCTTCTCTGATACAATGCCTAGAGAGAAGTGGGGAATGATGGAAAAATCTTGGGATTCTATCACTATGATCAATATTCTCTCATCATTTTCTTACATGTTCCTCTTTATCTTCTGTCTGCATCCACTTTTCTTTTTTCCCCCTCATGGTTAGGCTGGGCAGATTTTGAGCTCCACTTCTACTCTCTGTTGGCCAAGTGTGTATTGCTCAGGACACCCTCTGTCTAAGACTCACTTCTGGGTGCTCCAAGGTACAAATACAAAAATGATTGGATGTCCTTTTTCATACAGTAGACAGCAAGGCTGGGAGATCAATAGCTACAGATTATTACTATGGCCAAACTTTTGGGGAGTCTAGAAATGGTGTATTTATGTTGCATAGCAAGGATGCCTAGAGTTGCGTAATTTCTAAGTAGGAAAACTGAAAGAGAAGAGAGAGATAAACCTTGTTCTTCAGGGGTTAGGTTGACCAACTGATAGGAAGAAGTGCACTTTTTGAGGAGGACATCTGCCAGCTTCCTCCTGCACTGTATTTTGCAATGTTGTTTGAATCGAAGATTAGTGAGGACTTGAACAGAAATACATTGCAGGAGAGCCCAGCTCTGAGTCCCACTTCTTCCTCTTTTGGAATTCAAAATGGACTTTGCTTGAAGTCAAGCCTGATCGTGATTCCCTGGAGTTTTGGGACAGAACCTTTAACACTTGGCAATAAGGAACCAGATAATTTCATTATACTGTGTAGCAAAATTGTTTTTTAAAATGTCAAAAATAGATGTGAAAGGAAATTGCTACTTATAGCAAATGCTGCTTTATGCATCTGGTACTGGTTACTTCTAGAAGTATGTTTCTGGATTAGGTGGATCATTGATCTGATCAGTCACAGCAGTTTGTGTATTCCTTTCAAAAAACAGTTGTTGTTCCAGAGGAATTATCTTTAATTATTGGAATGATATTTCAAAAATGACATATAGAGGTTGAGATGAGGAAGCTAGTTCTTGACTTGCTTTGAAGGCAGTCTGCTGTCTTGCCTAATAAGCTTTTAATGGTAGAACGGTTAAATTAGGAAACACGCCAAGAATAAAGGGAAGAGAATGTAACAGCCCTAGTCACAGGGCTGGTGGTTCGTAGTGCGCTAGGACTGGCAGGTCCCTCAGTAACACAGCTGTTGCGTCCCGTTAATTAAAGTGCTGTTAGGTTAAAAGTGACTTTCCTGAACTGTTTTATTTTATTCCAATCTGTAATTCTGCAGTTGTAACATTTTTTTAGTCTGATATCTTCCCCTGTTACTTTCTGCTTCTGAACAAAGTGCAATTTTCAAGTGCTGTGTGTTGTAAAGCAAGAAATTGTAGGGAATCAATGTAACTGAGGAAGTCTTGGTGTCCTGTCATTTTATCTGATTAAAATATGTTGGAAGATTATTTGTCCTGTATTAGGTGTGTAGTAACATAATGCTGCCTAGGAAACATAAAGCGTGTGCATGCTCGCTCGCTCGCTTGCTGTCTCTCTCTCATATTTGTTAGGATTAGTATTAAATTCCCACAGTTGTATTTAGTAATGCTTGTGCTTCTTTTGTACTTTGTGACTCAAAATTTACCATAACTGCTGCCTAATCTGCAGCTTTGATTTGGGTTCTTACTTTAATCACATTTTAAACATGAACTGGCCCTGTTTGAAGGGTCCTTAAAAAGTTGTTTTTTCACTACAGATCTGGATTTCTAAGTTGAAAACAAATTGTTGAAAGCTGCTGAGATAGCACTCTATCTAATTAGTTCTTCTTTTCCTCAGCCTTATCTGCCCACGAAGGAGAGGACATGTCCCAATTCAGTCATGCAACTGGCTGAAAGTCTGAAACAGATCCCAAGCTGAGCCTTGAGCTTCCAGTCTTCTGTTGCTTGGAGATTACCTCCACGCTTTTTGTTTCTGTTTTTGAAAGTGTCCCTAGGAGAAGTGATACTTGCATTGCCTAAACTGGGGTAAGGGAGGCCAAGGCATTGGATTTGTAGATCTGCGCTGCCACTGGCATTTCTCTTGTCCTCCTGTGCCTCAATTCCCACATGTGGGAAGTGGAGCTAACATCCTACTTTGCAAACATAAATGAAATTTCATGCCTCTTCCTCAAGGCACTGTGATTTTTTTTTAAATTTTTTTTTTGGCAAGATATCTGGCTGTGTACAATGGTGACAATAATTCCTTGGGTTAAGCTTTTTGGGTATTGCAGTCGTGGGCAATCTGTCTGGAGCAACAAGGTGCTCTGTTGCTCTGATGAGTGAGAATGAACTCAGGAATACAATGTAGAGAAAAATCTTGGTAAGTTTATCACAGTTAATTATTAAACAAACCTCATATTAAAGACCTTTATGCAAAATACATTCCTACTTTGATTTCTATCATTAAAGGAGCCTGTCTACAGAGAAGAAAAATTGTAATGACTTTGTAAAGAAACAGCGCAGAAAAATGAATATTTAAGTCCCCCTTTGTTTCTCTAAAACACCGATTTTGCTTACAGCTCATAAAACTGCCAAAGACAAAAATTCTCTAAAAGGCAGATCTCCTTAGTACCCCAGAACCTGATACCTGATGAGTATTTTAATTAGATGGTTGCCAGCTGTGAAGGCCTATGCAAGTGGCCCATTCTTGGCTGATGAAGTGTAAAATGGAGATCTGTCATGTGAAGCAGCTTTCTCATACCAAGGTAACCCTGTCCCTGCAAGTGGTGGTTGTCATTTGTCTCCCAGTGCCGTTTCTTCATCTTTGTTGGTTGCTGGTGAAGCAGTGAGTAGCTATTGACTGGAGTATTGGCTCTGAAGCTTGAGAATGAGAAAACGTTTATGCTCTGTCACATATTATTTATTCATTTGTTTATTTCCTGAATGATTCCCAGCCGGTTACTTAATCTCTTTATGAACTGGCGATTCATCTCTGAAGTCAAGGCTGTAGGCTGGCTGCCTCACTGGAACCTGTGTGTGGAAACATCTCAGCAGCTCAGCCTTTCCAGCAGTGTGGGCAAAAAGAAACTAGAGGTCTGGTTTCTCTTTCTGACGTGGTCTTGCATTTTCTGGGCAAACCTTTTCAAGTCCCTTCATTTTGCTGCTGCAATTATGTTTTTACATCTTGAAAAAAAGGGGGAAATATATTTTCTCAGTTTCACAGGGGTATTATAAGGAAAATTTTATCAGTTCTAGTGAACCATGCTGTAACAGTATAGGGGGACAGGAACTGCAGATGCCTCTGCTTGTTTCTATGCTCTGTAAGCTCAAAGAGCTGCATGAACTGAATATGTACCAAAATGTCAGGTTTTCCCTTTAGTAATTTGAAGGTTTTTGGAAGAAGTATGCACTGTTTTATACAGCAAAAGTTTTTCTACATAAACCTTAATGTGAAAATACAGTGGGGGATACTTCAGGGACAATGTCATTCGTTTTCACTTGTAAATACAATTTTGAAAGCCCTCCAATTATCTGTCTCGTTTGTTTAGAGCTTCCACTGATCTTTTAATATAGGAGGAAGCTCACCAATCCTATGCCACAGTTATTAGCAGACTATATACAATTCAGGTTTTGAGCATGCCAGAATATAGATGCTAGCTTTGTTTTATTCTCATCTTCCAAATTTATGCAATGCTAAAAAATCCTGCAATTTAAAGACTAGTTAATAAAAATATTTAATGACCAGAATTCAAATCCTGCCATTGTCATACATTACAGGGTATTCTTCTGTGCTTAATTCTGTTCTGAATAAATGTTGAGAAATTTGTAGTTTGTCACAAATTGTACTAGAGGACAGGCATTTACATTATACAAAAACAGTGATTCTATGAAATTCACTCACACAAAGTACTGTGCTTGGCTGACGTAATCTTCAAAATGACCTGATCTTGTAAGCACAGGGAAATCGAATATATGCATTCATTGGAAAATCAGTGATTCTTGTTCTCTGAAGTTTAGTGGTTTGCTTTACAATGTCATTCAGTCTTTGAGGAAGTATTCTGGAGAGAATAAAGCAAGCAGTGATATCAGCAATAACATATTTGTGAGTTAAAACCTTAGAAGTAGTAGCTTATTGTGCACTAATGTGTTTTTTCCCATAGAAGACATGAACTTTCATGCTGGTTTATTGGTAATATTTATTATCACCCTGCATTGTTTCTAGCTTCAAGTAGGACCAACACTGGTGAACACTGTAAAACCAGCAAAATAGGCAGCCTGTGTCCTGAATTGATTAGTGTTTAAGCATTGGTATTGCCAATGGAACTTCATTAAAAATATAAATCTTGATCTTGCAGCAACCGGGTGTTCTGCAGTTGATGTGAGAAAAGCAAAAGCTTCACAAATTACCTTCTTTTGGTAGAGATTCAACAGCTGCATGGAATGTAGTTATTTGAAACCATCAACCTGTCACTTTAGATAGAGCATGGAGTATGTGAATTCAGCTCTGCTCTCTGCTTTCTCTCACAGCATTACACAAATACTGGGTTTTTTTGGTTTGGAAAAAAGTGGTATATTGGCATAAAAACCTTCCAGTTGTAAATTGTGCTTTTAAAAATTGAATACTATCTTTTGTGTGTTTCTTCAGGGCTAGCTGGAAAAATTATAAAAGCCATCATCGGTGAAGGATTTCAGATCTCAGCTTTGCAGATGGTAGGTTTCCTTTTGTGTATGTTTTTCTGATAAACAGAAGTTGGAGAAGTGCCATATGCTCTTCACAGCAATGCACAGGTGTCTTCTTGCAATATAAAACCCTCATGCAGATTGTGTAGCAATGTTTTGGGATCAACATTGTCCTCATGATATTTATGTTTTATTATTTGATTGATCAGCTGATTTATTTCTTGTTACTGGGTGACCTTGAGCCAAGACACCTTACCTCTCTGCATCTCAGTTTCCCTATATCTAGAAGGGGGATAATGTTATCTGTCTCTTCTGGAGCAATTTGAGTTATCTTTACAAATTGTACTAGCTAAGATTAGGGAAATGATTGTTAATATCCTTCCTTAATTTTTAAAAACATATATTTAATATTAATTTAGGGGAAGGTTTTTAAAGATACTTAAAAGATTTTGACACCCTGATCACCCTCAGCAGTTAAAGGAAGTTGGCACGGAGATTGTTCCCAAGACTAGTCCTTAGTCCTGTAAGTCTTGCCCTTCAATTTTCATGAAAGTCTTGAGATATGAAATCCCCCTCTGACTCAAATCCCCACCACAAATGAAGAATAGCCCCTCTCCTTTACTATGCAACAAACAGATCCTCTTGCATGTCATAGGGGCATCAGCCAACACTACATTGTCTATTTATATTTAAGGTGGAAGAAGATACTGTGTGCCATGTTGCCTGTGGCGTCATTGGCTAAGTTGTTGACAGCTTAAAGCCATGTTGCAGCTGTAAAGCCATTCCTTTTACCTATTAAAACTTAAGAGTATTCTGAATGTTTGCTGGTTAAGAACGGGTGTTTGTCTCTTTTTTGTTATTGTTGAAGGCAGACTGGCTAATGCTTTTGTTTTCTTAGTTCAACATGGAGCGTGCAAATGTGGAAGAATTTTACGAGATTTACAAAGGTGTCGTCGCTGAATATGTGGTAAGCATAAGTTTGGGAAGAATCTGTTTAAAAATAAAACATGATTAAATGAGGACGTGGGCACACCTTTCCTCTTTTGGGATTGTGATAGAATTTCTTTTAGCAACCTGATATTGACCAGTTCTAGTTTGTTCTCAAATAAACTAACTCATCTTGAAAATTGTGCTATGTTGTAAGAAAGAAGAGTCCTTCCTTGAAATTGTTCAGCCAAGGAATTTGTAAAATACAACAGGGTGAAAAAAAACCTCCTCAGATAAGTTATTTTATTGCAGTAGACTTATGAGAATGTGTCACATCTGTATCTTTGTTTGATTTGATATTGTTATAGTGGCTTGGACCAGAATATATATTTATTATTTTATTTAAAATGGGGCTGCTCTATTTGAATGCTTTCCTAATGGTATTTTCAGTTATTCTGAAGTTTATTGATCTGAGTTTTGTGGATCTTCAGAAAATCTAAGAAGTTTTAGATGTGCTGTAATCCCAGTGGATGCCTAAGACTCTATATATTATTATGCCTTGTTGTACTCTCACATAAAACTTCCTGACTATTACTATATATATATTCCTATTACTCCAGACAGTTACTAATATGACTCTGCTAATGACATTTAATTTCCACACACACACACTTTATGATTGTTTAGTCCAACTTACTTCAACAGGTATTGTGGATTTGTCTTTAAATAGGTTAGGAGTGTTGTTAGTTCGCCCTCAGATTGGGAAATACTCTTAAAGTCTCCTCTGATAACACCATCTTTGACAAGGACCAAAGGAAGATTAGGTAGGCAGACTATTAAGTACATGGCAGAATTCAAATATGGTAATATCTGACCAGTGTTTCATGGCCCAAAGAATCCTGTGGTACTGCAAAATTTGAACTAAATTGGAAATTCTCTACCATCTTCTGCAGCTCCTCTGTACAATCTCTGACCCTCTAATAAATTGCAAATTTTAGTTACATAATTTAATTGGAAAGTTACTCAGAAGAGAAAGTGACATTTAAACAGAGTAAGTCAATAAAAAGATATATTTTACATGGGATTTGAAGAAAAGCGAGAATCTAGGGCTCTGTCCTGCAAGCCATATGTGCTGGATGCACTCAGTTGAAATGAAATTGCACTCAGGATATCTGTGAAACAGGAAAACATGGGAAAGCAAATCCTAATGCTACAGGGATCCAGAGAAGGCACATATGGGAACAGCAATCGATATTGTCAGTGCAAGCCAAATAGGAAGAAGTATGTTGTGAAATAGCATATTGAAGAAAGAATTTGACCTCTTATGTCTGTGACTCAGAATCTTCTATTTTTATCTGAATTTTATTTATCATTCCAAATTAACTCGGCACAGAAGATACTTGGCATCCAGAAATTCTTTTCAAAAGCTGTACTCCCATTTCCTCTGGTTACCCCCTGTCAGTCAGATAAAGGCTTGACATTGTATATAAAGCACTTCTCTATGAATAGAGAAAGCTGAACAATTGCCCAAAATTTTAGCTTTTTTTGTATCTCCTATGTGGGATTTTGCATACTATTGATTAGGTTTTATGCTGTTTTGCTTTGTATTTCCTACTGTAGCCAGAATAGAAAATGAGGAGAAAGAGGAGGGAGATTATTTTGGGTCAGGTCAGAACCCACTTTGTTAATCAAAAATGCTTGAGCTTGATCCAGCTTCAGGAATGGTTTTTGTTGACCACAAGCTATGTTTTTTGATGAATAAACTATTTGCTAAAGCAAATTTGATTTAGTTGTAATTGGGAGTCTTACCAGACAAACAGTGTCTGCTGTTTGAATTCAACTCTGGACTTGATGAGGCTGTGTAAGGTAGACCAAGCTTGTCTCACATGCCTCTGTGCTGTAGTTGATAACTGCTGGTCTTAAGTCCTCAGCTTGGTGTTGTAATGAAGGAGTCAGGAGTAACTTTGCTCATGTAGTTTGCTGCTGGTGGTGGGATGTCAGTGTGGATGCAGGAACGACAGAGAAGGAAGGAACAAGAAAAACCACAGTTTTCAGGGAGGAACTGAGTTGATTCAACTAAGGTAAAAGCCTAGGTTTTTTTCTCCACTGTCCTGTTAACAGTTATTTAGATGAAAGAATTCAATTAAATTGTACAGATTAGTGACTTTGTGGCAATTTACTGTTTCTTAACAAAATTAAATATATTGTCCTTTGACCTGTTTTTAACAGAGGATCTGTTGGTGATAAAACAGTTTTTGGAATTAAAATATATATTCATGTTGAAGAGCATTAAACTAGTCTGCACTCTTTTCATGTCCTCTCAGGAATATTTCTACCTACATTTCCTAGGATCAGGCTGATGACAGAAGCAATTGGCTAAAATTCTGTCCTGTTGACTTCAGAGTGGGGAGATTGAGCATGTGTTCTTAGCATGGAATCCATTATGAAAGATACCAACTCTTTGGAGCAGTACTGCTTGGCTTGGAATCTTTGTGTATTTAGTTTCCATCACAATTCATAAAAGACAGAGAAGGACTTAACTCTTCCTGCTCCTTTTTTGCCCACTCTGTGTGCTCTTATTCTTTGCTATGGTTCATCCATGACCCTGCCCACGGCTGGTGGGTGTGATTGCAGTACTTGCTTGTCCTTTCCTGTCCTCCCTTATATCCTGTGAACGTTTCCTCCTTTCCCCTTTCCTCATGGGTTTTGATTTTTTTTCAATTGTCCTGATTTGTTTAAAACTTGTCTGCCCAAATTTCTAGACAAGTATGCAGTTAAAAGGGCGTGTTTTAAAAAATTAAGTCAAACTAGAACATCAAAATACATTCTTTCTGCTTGTGAAACCTGTACCTCTAGTTAACAAACTCCAAATTGGCACTTACGCCCAAGACTTAATCTAAGCTTATGAAAACTAAGACCCGTCTTCATCACCCACTCAGAACTCACCATGTCTATCTACTCTCCAGGAGGCTCCAGGGAAGCAGATGATTTCGATGTAACTGAAATTCTGGTAACAGTACATCACAGGAATGGTACCAGATCAAGGACACTTCCCCTAACAGATTCTGCCGCAGGCCCCTTTCAGTTCTTTTCTGTTGGATTGTGTGTTTCAGCTTCTGCAGAAATATGTGAGGAAAAGACAGTGACAACCAAAAGCCCAAGAGACATTTTAATGACTTAAAGCCATCAAATGGGTGTATGTTTGGAAATAAATATAAGCTGTGTACTGTGCTCCCTGTGGGGAGTAATGCAAGGTACATTGCTGCCTGTGGAACTGGCTGAACATAGTGTGATTATTATTTTTTTTCAGGCTTATATCCAACAAAGTGTGTTCCATTAATTCAGTCTAGTTTGATAAATTACAGGATACTTCTCTGAAATGCAGTTCCAGATCATTAAGGATGTACCCACAAAAGGATTTGAAGTATTGTGGATGCTGTTGCATGCTATTCAGTATCGTCTTGAAGCTGAATATTCAATTTACCTCAATCTTCACCATCTAAACCAAGTAGTAAAATAGAAACCGTTTCTTTTGTTGTGAATACTAATTACATCTTTGTTTCATGTCTTTGCTTTCCTAAATGCACTGGTATTTCTTAATTGTTACTGTTCTGTACGTTTGGATCTAGTTTTGGGGAGCGATACAAGCCGTGCTAATGCCCAAAGAAGCTCAGATATGTTTCTGTCCTTTTTATCTTCCAGGAGATGGTTACAGAGTTGTGTTCAGGCCCTTGCATAGCAATGGAGATTATACAACCCGAGCCTTCAAAAGTGTTCAGAGACTTCTGTGGTCCTTCTGACCCTGTAAGTACTTGCCTGAGTGATAAGGAGCGCTTAAAAAGTTGATGTGCTGTCTACGTGAATTAAAATATCACAGTGTGGTATGACTGAAACATACCTGCTGCATTCCTTGGAAACATTTAGGCATTACCTCATTATGGAGGCCAAATACTAGTCTTAGTGGACCAATCTGCAAATCCTCTAGCAACTCTTCTGATCTTACCTAAAATAGTTGATAAAATACTGTGGTGATATTTATGTGAAAGGAAAGCTATCTGGGCAAAAATCTTTGTAGAAGATTCATAAATATTCTAACACAAGGCTTCAGAGTCCTGGAACAAATAGTTAGTGCTTGTGCATGCCAGTGTAAATCAAGTGTTAGTCCACTGTGATCTGTGGCACTCTCCTAGGGTGAAACTGTAGAAGAATTGGTTCCTTTCTTTTTTAGAAGGAAGTGAACAAAAAAGGGTGTAAAAGTTCTCAAACCTGTTTGCTATGCTAATGCTTCTAGCTTTAATTTTTCATTTATTGAGGTAACTAATTGAATATGTGTGATACTGTGTGCAATTTGGAGACAAGCATAAGTGTTGTCTCAAAAAGTTTGCAGCTTTTGTTAAACAATGGAGACTACTATACCACACAGAAGCCATGAGGTGAAATATCAAGATGGAGGCAATGAGATCGCGGTTTGTATTGTTTTTTAGTTATGTTTTGATGTTTTAGTTGCAGATTGAGTGGCTTTACCAGTTTCCATGGAAAAAACTCACACAGTAATATTTGAAAGGGAGATCAAGTTGTTCAGGATGTTTCTTCAGGGAGATCAAGCTCTTCATGGTGTTTCTTCAGGTCCAGAGTTTCCATTACAGAGAGCACCAGTTAAAGGCATTATCCAAACCTCTTCTTCCCCTTCTATTTAGTGACATTCAACTGTGACTCTGCATCTCATAAGCAGAGCATAACCTATTTATCTGACTTATTTTTACCTGGAGGATGATACATCGGTAGCAATGTACACAATATGGTGGTTTCAGTTTTGTTTCAAATTCCATGTTTAACATTTCTGATCTTTAAAACTTTCAAATATGCATTTGTTTCATTTGGGCCTATTATATCCTTTTTGTGTTTCTGCTTGTTTAATGCCTGATACCTTAACATCAAAATATGCTTGTAAACATCACAGCTGCTTTAGGTTGTTAAAGACAATTGTACCTATTTTCCCTTACTACAAAACATGAAAAGCCCTGCCATAGCCATACAACATGTTTGTGACTGAAGTAACTGTTGATAAGCTGAGGAACTGACTGAGGGATGTGTAAACTGATGGCTTCTCTGGGTAGCACAAGAAAACATCAAAGGAGGGAAATAAATTCCCGTCTCCCAGATCTCTTGCTGGTGACCTATCTATGCTGTTTGTGCTTCCCTTTTAATGGTTAACCATGTAACTTGCGAAGTGAAAATGAGTACCCATCTGCTTCAAGTGAAGCAGACGGCTGTAAGTTCTGGACACGAACTTCATAGCAGTTATACTAATGGTATGTTTGGAAGACAGGCAGCTATGTTATATATTTCTGTCTACTATTTTCTATAAGAATTGCAAATTAATTGATTCTTCAGGCACATAAAGCATATGTACAGTAACTACAGCTGCTCTCAAGAGTGGTCTTTGCCTGAAATTTTTCTGTCTCTTCAGTCAGTGTTTGTAGCTTGTCTTTGAGGAAGAAGGGACTATGGTATGTCAGTGCTCTTTTGTCATTCCCAAACAGAATCATCAGAGAAGCTCAGTACTGAACTTTGTGGTTACAGCATCTTTCTCAAATAAGGGTAGCAGAAACCCCAACAGCAGTTTCGTTATCTAGTATGGTTGTGTACAGACCATGAAGATACCATGGACTTCATATTCCAGTGGTTAAAGTAAATGTAAGTGCGTTATCATTGAGAGATCCACATCTCGCTGTAACTTGTTTGTTTATGTATGCTAGATCCTGATGGGTGTACAGCCTGTTTACAAATGCAGGTGAAGAGCAGGTTTACTATAAAATGTACCTCATTGGGTCACTGGCTTCTGTTAAATAGTATCCTATTTGACAAGTAATGCCATTGAAATCAGTGTGATTACTCTCAAAGCAAGGTGCTATTTGAAGTGAGTAAAGGTGTTGGAATTTGACTTATATAATGAATCTCTCCCAGTCACATGTGCTGCTAATTATATCTTAGATACATAGCAAATGTAATAATTACTTTGTAGCAAGTGAGATATCTAAACTGGGTATGAATGTTAACATCCCTTTTAGTCTGTTCTTGGTTTTGCAGGGAGACAGTTGGGGTACACATCAATAAAAAGCATCCAAAAAGAGGTGATACAAATTTTCCCAAATCAAAGCAAAACGTCATTTGGAAATAGGTCTGGTTTTGTCCAAGTCCCTGATGTTTAGGGATGAAGAAAGAATTAGAGTTGTTCCATTTTAAGGGTTATACTTTAGTAAGTTAGCAATTTGTACCAAGTGTACAATGGTAAAAATGAAATGGAACTTTGTGCTGTTTTCTATAGCTGGGTAATATTTTGTTAGCACTGCAGGTCAGTAAAGCTCTCTGCCAAAAATATCCTTCATTATAAACCAGCTTATAAATGCTTTATTAAAGCCTCTCCTGTGGTAGTAGGGAAGACTACTAACCAAAAACCTGGTTTGAGCCTCTTTGTAGTAGTGTACACACAGCCCGTCAAATCTGGAAAGCAGGCCGTGGGATAAAGACACTTGTCTGTAAGGAGCTGTGCTGGACATGCTCACTCTCAAAATTACTGTGACCTGATTGAAGGGCTTGGTATCACAGATTGCAGGCTTGTGGAACATTTGTCCCTGGTGGATAGCATATGCACTATGAGAAATGCTTTTCTGCAGGTCTTGCTGCTGCTGTTTGCGTTATTCTTTTACACTGGCCAGCTAGGTCACTGCACTCTTGGTGAACTGTCAGCATCTTTACACTCAGCTTAAGATCCTGGAGTGCGGCTGGATTTTTTTTGTGTCATTGGTGCTATCATCTGAGGCCTTTCTGTAATCTTTCAGATCATCCAGGATGCTTGTTTTTCTTGTCTTCCAATTGCAGCCTTTAGCTTAGATATCCCTTACAGCCAGGTCCCAGACTACTGTGGGCCTTGCTCTCGGCGTCGCTCTGCTCCTTGTTTTCTCTGTCCTGGAATGCCTGTGTAGGGCTTAGAAATGGAAGATTCTCTCCACATGTACTATAATAAAAAGCTATTTACACTTTACTTATTGTTGCAGCACCCCTATAAAAGTCCAGCAGCCATTCTGATGCCCTTCTTGAAAATAATGTTCCTTTACAACGTTAATAAGAGCTGTGTAAAAAAGGTCCCTGAATTCCACACAAGCCCGTAGCTTTTCAAGGAGGGGAAGCACCCACAACCTCTGCTATGCACTCGATGCTGGGAGGTTTGAGATCCTTTGACTAGCTGACCACTTTTATTTAGATATTTAAATTTCAAATAGGAATGGTATTTCTGAAATGACTTTGACTTCCACTGATTTTCTGTGGTGGGTCTGAATCATTTTAGCCCTTTTTCAAAATATACTGTCAAATCTTGTAATGCAGGTTGTTAATTTACATTTTTTGTGCTGGGTGCTACTTAACTGTTTCTACTGGTGCAGTTCTGATATTGAAAGAAAAATACACCTATGGCAAATAGGTAACCACTCTATAAAGTTAGGAAAGGAGTTAAAAAGTTAATTAATTCAGATTACTTACAGAACACAAACCTTTTGAACTTTCAGTACACACTATCACTTAGAAATGAGAGTTGCTAAATGCAACCAAAGTTCAACAGAAATAAGCTGTTTCTTCTTCATTGTAAAGAAATGAAAGTGCTTGGAGGTCTAGGGGTAAATGCAGCACAGTGTGCATTATCAAGAAAGCTGTTTTGTTTAATGCAGTAAGAAAAAAAAAAGGCAATCTATTCTGCATTGATTTGACATTTGTTTCACATGGATTAGGAAGCAAAGGCTACAACAGAAAACCTCAGAACAGGGGAATGGTGATCAGGGGATCCTGTCACTGCTTGAGCTTGCTAACATTGATGTTTCATTTGATTGGTGTTTTTGAATTGTTGGCCTCCAGAACCCTTGGAGGCCTTTTGTTATTATTTATTCACATCTTCATGCAGCTTCTATGTTGATATAGCTGCTTGGTAACTTTTTGTGGTGGCATTGTTGAGGTGATTAATTAGTATTCATAAGACACTTGTAAATTCCTGTTGAAATTAGATATATTGCTTTTATTTTTTTCATTTTGAACTTTCTTTTGAACTTTCTTCACACACAAATGAAAAAATCTGTTATAACATGTGATTCTAGGATTCTACATCAGCTACATGTTCCTGGCATAACTTTTTGTAGTTTTAAGAGCTTTTAGTTAGGATTGGCAGTACACTAAAAGTGACTCAAGTACCTCTGCTGTGAGATATTAAAGTAATGGGATGTGCTGCAATATTTCTGCATCCATTGGACTGAAAAGGGATTTTTGTACACTTGTGCTAGATCCTAACCTGTGTTGTTTTTACATTGAGGAATTGCAATTTTAAGAGTAACAGTGTATTATCAGCTTTTTGTGCTCTTGCATCAATGCCAAAAAGCTGAAAAGGAGATGAGATGGTTTAAAAAGAAAACAGTGAACTGAAAGAGCTGGAGTCTGCTTTAGCTCTATTCCTGACCTCACTGTGTGACCTTGGACAAAAAGTTCAATATGTTTCTGCCTCACTTGTCACATCAGTTAAATAGGGATAACGGTATGAGCTGTTGCTGGTTGCTGTAAGATTTTTGTTTGTGTAGATCTCCTCTGAATATCTAGCACTGAAAAATACCTACATTTGAGGCCAAAAATGTTCATGTTCATTCCTAGAACTGCATTAGCAGCATGACATTTTCATATTACATCACATAAAAAAAGAGTTCAGAGGAACATATAAAGAAATATAAAAGAAATATTAAATACTATTTTTTGAACTCCCAATTATTCATTTTCTGGTAATACTTTCATAGCTGTTTCATGTGGATTCTCTCTATAACCTAGTGAGCCTTGGTCAAGAGTGTTGACAGTGAAGTACATAATGTGTTTCAAGAGAAATAAGATCTATTCATCTAATTCTTTGACGAAGAAGATTTTCCTATAATTGATTATCTGCTCAGATAGCCTGAGTCATGTAATAATAATAAAAAATTTCATTCAGTGCCAGACCATTATCAGCTAGAGTAGCAAACAGATCAATTGATACTAGTTACAATACCATGCTGTCTAAGCCTGCAGTGGGAAAGACATGATTGAATTGCTTAGATGTTATTTAGGGTCAGTCATCTGACTCTGTCCTTTCGGTTTTTAATTTCCACATCAGTCTCTGCAAGTCTAATGAAAATGTGTTCTAGATAGCGCTGAGGCCTCTTAGTTGGAAGACGTGGTAATTTTTTACCAAGTGTCTGTGCAGGGAGATTCTTTCCTCTAGTTGCAGCCCCCTTTTGCTGAGCTGACACCTCTGGTTTATAAAGCCCAAAGTCTTGGTGGGTTCAGAACATCTTCTGCCTTGTTGTGTGCCACCCCTCTGTGTGTGGGCAGGGGGCTTATTAAGACTGGATCTAGAAGAAAGGAAGTGTTAAGGCAGCTGTGCTCTAATGACCCACAGCTATAATATGACTGTAACCGTGAGTTGCCACCACCACTTTAAACTGGCAATATATTGGTGTATGGTTTGAAATTTACCTCCGGAAGTGTTATAGTTTGTTGTCAGAGACAAGCCTGTGTCTGTGCAGATACCAAACACCATACCTGTGAGAGTGAGTTGCTTTTCCTGGTTTAAATCTGATGGAGTCTGCACTGGCTACACCAGAAACAAGACTGGTACGTAAATGTCATATTTGTTCTTCCTGTCAAAGCAATGTGTAGTCCTGGGAGCAGCTGAGAGTCAAGAATCCAATAATTAATTTTTATAGGCACTAATTCAGTGTTCATAGCAAGTTCTCTTACTGATGTGTTTGTCTTCCTTCTGAATGGGTATTGCAGAAGTCTGCCAACCCCTAACACTCTCCCCCGACAGCCCGTTTGCATTTGTTGTGTGTATGTATATGTGCTTTTTAGTATGCAGGGTCTGGTTACAATTTTGAGGTCACCTGCCTAGAGCTCTGTTTCTTGCATGCTGTCTTCTCCAAGCCACCCTTTGCAGGGGATGGGAAGTCCTTTGATAGGAAGAGGGACTTCAGCCTCACTGAAATATGTCTTTGTGGGGAGACTGGAAAAAAAATCAGAGGACTAGTGGTGTTGGAGCAGCCTTTTGCTTGCAAGTGGCTTGCTTTAAATGTGGCTTGTTATTGCCTGAAGGTTGCCCTCATATGATGGCTGTTCAGTGTCATGTGGAGCTGGAGTTTGTAAGCTCACTTTGATTCTTGATGGGTAGGTACATATGTGTTGAAAAATGCTGTTATTAGTGCTGACTTGCAGTCTCCATCAGGAGACTAAAAACTGACAAGAGCCCTCAAGACTGAAGTCTGCTTTAAATCCAATGTGATTGAGACATGTTGGCAAGGTTACAGTTTGAAAAAAACATTTATCTGCCACTCCTTGTTTGAGGCTCCAGAGCTAAAAGACTTGATAAAGTTTGC
Source organism: Limnodromus scolopaceus (assembly GCA_028565335.1). NCBI lineage: Eukaryota > Metazoa > Chordata > Aves > Charadriiformes > Scolopacidae > Limnodromus > Limnodromus scolopaceus. The sequence goes on from JAOXNO010000001.1 coordinate 90,246,435, forward strand.
CTAAGTAAATCCTGGGTGGTGGGATTGAATTTAGATTCATTGGTCACAAGTTACAGTCATTTGGTAAAGTATAATAAAAGTATTATATATCTGTATGATATATAAAGTATAATAAAAGGTATTGCATTGTCTGATATCAAGCTCGCTACCAATACAGAGGCATGACGCTGGAGGAATTTGCTGCTTTCATCCTCTGGCGGGAAGGTGCTGAGGACTTCTGGGAGAGGCCTGAAACTGGAGTACATTTGCATCTTGTTTCTGGTTGCTGCAATGCTTTTTTTTATCCTCAGTTGACTAGTAAAGCCCCTCTAGCTGATGCAGGGATGTTTTGTAGTTTCCTCTGCTACCTGTCACTATGATATTTTAGTGTACCCTTGTGACAAGACACCTTCTTAATTGCAACTACTGGACATTTTCAGGAAGTTATCAACATTTTGTCAAAAGTTCTGTATGCCCTCCTAGAAACTAGCATCAACTTCAGAAGCCTCAGGGTTCCCATCTGTGTTCCCATCTTTCCCTTAGGTCGGCTGTCCCTGGCTTTGAACTGGTTCTTTCTGGATTCCTCATGCCTAGTTCCACGCTGGAATAGCTTGCCCTACTTTAGCAAGAGGAGGGAAGCTGAACGTGAGCCCAGAGACTGAAGGAAAGCAGGGGCATGCCACAAGGCATTAACAGCACTGGTTAGTGATCTTCCTTGACTTGCTCTGCTGCCATCGAGACCTCCTAGCTACTCCCCAGAGTGGATAACATGCCAGGGTGTCCTGGAGCTAGACTTTTAGGCCTTTCCTTGCAAAGCGTCATAGGGCTAGCTATTTTTTGTAAGGTTTTAAGCCACGCTTAATCACACTTGATCAAGGACTTTGCGCCGTTCAGCTCTGCAGACACATGAAGACATTTAGCCTAATCTGAAATCACAAAGACTAATTGTATCTATAGGTAGGTGTGAAAGAAACCTGAAAGACTCGCTGAGGGATCGTAAAGGCTGCCTTTGCACTCAGACTGACTGCATCCCAAAGTAGTAGGTGGGTGTTATTACAAAAGTGGTATTTTAAGCGTCTAAGATGAACACAAGATTCTTATAAATGCTGTGAGTTATATAAATTTGCCTATTCAGTCTTGAGGAGGTGGGATTTCTCAAATTGTGCAGAGTTTTGGTTATAACTGTCCATCTGCAGGTCTTGTTTTGCAAAATGAATGCTTCCATATCCTGTTTGTATCGTATCTTCCTGTTTAGGTTTTCTCCAAGCTTTGAATATACTATGTTTTAGTGGTGTTACAGATTTAGTATCTCATATAGATGGATCATATTTTATTTAAAAGGTGACCACACAAACATTTAAAAGTGTTTGCTTGGTTGGTTTTTTTAGCATTTGCTTGATTTGTTTTTTGTAATAATGCTAGCTAATACATTTCAAAATACCACATCTTTATTTTATCTCTGCTTACGTATCTTAGATGAGTTAAGCAGAGAACTTGTGTTTCTCAGTACTGTAGAAAAAGAGTTAGGCTTCTAATATATCAGGTGATCGTGTAATACCAGCCTGGTATTGACAAATACACAATGTAATTTTACACTGGTAGGCTGATCAAAGGTAATCCGCAGAGTTGTCTCTGGGGCTTGTTCTTCCAACTACGCTGGATTAAAATGTGATTTACCATGCCTATGGAAGGGTTTTAACACTTTTTTAAAATTAAAGTATTCTTCCTCCTTGTGAAAATACAGTTTTTGTCAGTGAAACACAGAGGTTGTAGTCTCCTCCTGCAATCAGAGGAGGTTTGCCTTCTTTGACTTTGGCGATTCCCTTTCTTTTTTTTGTTTTTTTTTCTCCCTCCTTCCTCCTTTGGACTGTTTTATTACAGTTCTGCTGTAGCTGCTGAGGTTTCTGAGAATAGATTCATTAATATATTCAGTCCATAAAGGCTACCACAAGGTAAAAGCCTCCTTTTTGAGAACATGATGGTCCTGGGTTTATTTCAGTCTACATGGTTGTTTTCTTTGCTTGCCTTGTGTTGTATTTGGTTACAGCAGCCAGAAAATTACTCTTTTACATTAGACAGCGATGTTTTTGAATATATAAAAGTTAATCCCTGAAAAGAAGCATTCAGGCAAAAACTAGAAGGCTATAGAAGCCTCAGTCCTTCTCTGGGAAAAGGGAGCAGTGTTTCCAGAAGATATGGGAACTGCTGAGGTCACTCTGTCTAGGAAAGAAAATGTTACTGTTGCTGCACTAAACCACTATTTTCTCCTTCTGCAGTTTCTTAGCATCTTGGTCACGTTGACCTTGTGTGTTTGCAGAATCATAGAATCATAGAATAGTTTGGGTTGGAAGGGATCTTTAAAGGTCATCTGGTCCAACGCCCGTGCAATGAACAAGGACATCTTCAACTAGATCAGGTTGCTCAGAGCCCCCTCAAGCCTGACCTTGAATGTTTGAATCTTTGATTTTAATATATTTAGAGCATTTGCTTACATGCCTGACTCAGGTTTTTGTTGACTATAGATAGCTTTGTCCTTCACTTGAATTCTTCCCGACTTCTGATTGGAATATAGTAGTTCCGTAGTGATGTTACATATACTTCAAGTTATGAAGTAATACAGTTTATGTCTCAGTAAAAAAATATTATGAAAATAATAAATCAAGGTAGAACTTGGTAGAATAGGCTGCAAGGGCTTTTTCTAGAGCACTGTAGAAGGCAGTTAGCAAGAGTCAGCAAACAAAGGTGCTTGTTGAAAATGTGCAATTGAGGAAGTTATAAACACGTACAAAAAGGGCAATAAAGCACTTTTCCATATAACCATGTTGATGCTGTGATCTTGAGTATCCTGAAGTTGGCTGTAGTTGTCACAAAAGGTTTAATGTCTTTCAGTCGGCAGCTTATGGGTAGTCAATTCTTGGATGTGCATGACTTTTTTCTTTTTTTCTTTTCCCAAAGGACTGCTTATTCAGGCTCAGCTTGGTTAATAAATTGGTGGCAGAGCTAATAATAACTAAACAGAAAAGGAGCTGCAAATCACAGTGTATCTCATGTACTCTTGCTGATAAGAGATTGATCTGAGGGGAACTGATCACTGATGGAAGATCTGTCAGTTTCTCAAGTGGGTTCCCCCTAAGAGGGTCAGTTGGCTTTCTAGGTGGCATAGGTGGTATCCTTGTACTGTACATTGCAACAGGGTGTTTATGGACTGAAATTCCCTAGGTGCTTTGCATGCCATTATGATAATGCAAGAAATACATGCTGTGGCCAGAGCCTATCCGCAGTTATTTTCTGCTCGAGCTACATTATTGAAGGCCTCAAAGTGGGTGAAATCAAATACCATGACCTAAGCCTTCCCTTCTGTAACAAAAAGAACTAAGTAGTCTAGGTTTGCAGTTATAATGATGATGGTTATTTTTTTTATAATTTATTTTTATATTTTAAAATCCTCCTCTGCAATTGCTGACAACCATGAGAACAACTGCAGTAATAGTTTCCGTTCTGTACCACTGGTCTGATTGTCTGTGGACACTATTAACTAAACAAAGGCATTTTAAAAACTGGATATAAAATTATTAATTCAAATGCTGAGAACCCGCTGAGTAATTTGGGATGTGGCTTGCTGGTCTGTTTGGTTTAGGCTGACATTCTCTGTTCTACTGCAGGGCCACCTGAGCAGAATTTTTAGCAGCTTCTTTCGTTTACAGTATGATAGACTGCATCCGATGTGCACATGCGACTTCCCTTGGATACTCCTACTAAGAAGTTTTCCCTTTCTCTGCAATCCTTGACTTCCCAGATCCAGAGACTAGAACAAGGTCGGGGTAGAAGATGGGTGAGCAGCAGTTCTTCGTGTTCCCAAGGCAGCTCTCAAGTTCCCATAGGTGACCTGGCGTGGCCTGAGTTTTGCAGACTATGGCTAATCGGTGAGGGACTTGCTCCAAAACCTCAACACAAACAAGTCTATGGGCCCAGATGGGATTCACGCAAGGGTTCTGAGAGAACTGTCGGAAGTGCTTGCAGAGCCACTTTCCATAATCTACCAACAGTCGTGGCGAACTGGG
>JAOXNO010000001.1:90258109-90276192 GCA_028565335.1 Limnodromus scolopaceus
AGGGGAGTTGGACTAGATGATCTCTATGGTCCCTTCCAACTCCAAAAAATTCAGTGAAATTCAGTGAAATTCAGTGACCTGAGTGGTATCTGCTGCAGTAAGAAAAACACTCGGAGAGGCCAAGGAGGCATTTGGCGTTGGAGATGAAGAAGAGTATTGAAATGTCAACTTCAAAGAACAGAGAAAGATATAGAGAGAGTCTGGACTGATCCTCAGAGGTGGTCAGATGTTGGCAGTAGTCATGGTGTCAGAAGCACTGCAGAGAAGACCGAAAGGCTAGCTTCAGTATGTGGGCTTAACAAACGTCAGGTTCTGAGGCAAATAGTTCAGTGTTAGGGGAGGCAGTTCTGCGAGGTGGTGTGCTTGTGTCTGCTCACTGAGAACAGCACATTCTGTGCTTGAGAGCTGAAAAAGTGTTAACTTGAACTAATACAAGTGCTAGGGAGGTGTATCTGTAATAAGAAGGGTCTTGCATTTCACCCGAGGTGGCTTCATTGGCCCACATTCAAGCAGTTAGTTTTCACAGTCTTGGTCATGGTTTTTCAGCAGTTGTGTATGTGTGTAATACAAGCTGGAATTTCCCTCCTTGTTTTTTTTTGTAGTGTGACACATATATTAATGTTTTACTTTATAAGATTCTATTGCATCCGTGATATAAAGGAACAGTGTTGTTCACAAAGGTCTTCTGTTTTTCTTGTGTTCAATAGGAAATTGCCCGTCATCTCCGACCTGGAACTCTGCGTGCTGTGTTTGGGAAGAACAAGATTCAGAATGCTGTCCACTGCACAGACCTACCTGAAGATGGACTTCTGGAGGTAAGACCTGCTAGACAAAACATGTGCTTTTACATTGTAAGAATTTTTAAAGTGAAAAGTTATACTTGCCACTGTTTTAAGCTGTTGAAGTGTTTTATATATGGAGTACCTATGTTGGAGACCAGTGATCGATCAACTAGAAGCAAAAGAAAAGAGTTCATTAAGGGCATTTAACTCGGTTAACACTGATACTGTAAAAAATGAATCTGTGCAATTTTCTTGAGTGATACTAGAATAAAGTATCTAGTGAAATGAAAAGTCAAGAGTCTTCTCTTTGGCTGAGAAGGCTCTTTGAGATTGGATATCAGCACATAACAGTGCTTCTGCAGAGACACCTTCTTAGCCTTTACTTGGATGACCACCATGACTCCTGCTCTGGACTGTCTCTACAGGGAGCTTGTGTGGGGCTTGCAATATTACAGGCAGTAGGGATTCAAATTCAGGTAGGATCCAGGTTTATTTATAGACAGTCATAATTATGCACATCAGTTAATATTTCCTGTGTTTTATATTAACTTACTAATTATTATCTGATTTTGGCCTTGTATGCTTTCATTGAAGTCCAATAAAATGGGAAAAAATGTTAAATTAAGGGAGTTTATACAGACAGAAGTATTCACTATGAAAACCAGAACAAGTTCACTCACTTAATTTCATGCCACAAAACTAAAGCCTGTACAAGGCGGGGTGAAGAGGTGTGTAAGCATATCTTGGATGGATCTCTGCAATAGTGTAGATGATTTTTCCAGCACATGCATATCTTCTGTTTTACTGTCTACATGTATTTGTGAGTATTTTGCTGTCAGACTATAGCAGAACGATGGAGCAGCAAGAATTTGTAGCTTGGATTATTTTACACTGCCAAAATGGTGTTTTCATTGAGGGGAGAGGAAGAGCCAACTGCATCACCATCTCCCTTCATGAAATAAAATCAGATCTGTGGGTTAAAGTGCAGTTTTCCAGGAACTGAATCTAGTTTAAGGAATAGACTAGTGAAATTCAACACTGAAAGTGGCAGCCAGTATCAACAAAGTTGTAGCTTTTTAAACCATTTCCAGGCTGTTGTTAAAAGTTGACAACTTCTAGTTTCTGCCCAAGGGGCCTGGATTTAAACAAACACACACAGATTTGTCACCACATGCCTAAAATCCCTCAGTCATGGCTTTTCAATGGCAACAGAAAAAGGCATAGCCTGCAGGGAAAAATTAAAGTCTCACCGGCATTCACAGATCGTTTTAGTACTTCAGCAGAATTCTCTCTCTCGTGTCCACTGCCCGTCTCCTTTATGCTGGTGCAAAGCAGGTGTAACCCCATTTTGCTGGTTATTTAAATTGAATTTACAGCTACTGTCAGTGAGGTGGATCAGACAAAGCAGTTGAATTGCTTCTCCAAAACAAAAATTGAGGCTGGAGTTCTCTCTCAAGGTCTCCACGATGTGTTTGTCCTTTGAATCTCAGAGCTGAATCATAAACTAAGTTCTTTGTCCAGTATTACTCTGACTACACACTTTGCAGTTCCCATTGCAGACTGGTCATTTTAACAGTCATTTATTGATAGTATTTTTTGGAAAGAGAGGTCTAAAGTCTTTCTTTTTTTTAACCATAGACATAATTGTACACAGAATGTAGCTCTTCATCTGTAGTTTCTTCTGTAACAGTCCAGGTTAAGCCAGCAGTTGTAAAGGACATCGATCGATGTTCTTTAATGAGTAAATAAAACCAGGAATGTTTTGTTCTGATTGTTTGGCAAATAAGCATTACAATGTAAACTATAGAAACCTTTTTATTGCTAACACTTTAATTCTTGGAGTATCTTTAGATTTAGATTTAGATCTGTATGAAATGTGGTTGCCTGAAAAATAAAAAATAAGCTGGATTTGCTTAAGTGCAAGAACTTGTCATGACTGATGAAAAAGAAATGATACAGTATACACAGAGACATCTTGGGAAGGGCTTTTTCCTTGGTGAGCTTTTCTGGGAGAGGAGCTCAAAGCCAGTCACAGAGGTCTCATTTGCTGGCAAGCAGAAGCCAGACCTTTCTCCCCCCTCAGCCCCAGTTACAGTAATGATGCTGTACATGCTGAGCTAGAGTAGAATGACTGTGTGACATGTGAGACAACCATAGAAGGAAACTGAGCCAGACTAATATTTCTAAGAAGTATGCTGTTCAGTAAATGGTAGTGAACACTTTCATTCTTTAATGGATAACAATATATTTTAATATACTGAGTTTAACAGAGCAATTATTCTCGGCCTTGGAGGAGGTGAATTTGGAGATAGGTAAGGCATTTGTCATTGAGGAGAATGACCTTGGCTGTGTTGGCACCATGGGACTTGCTTCATTCAGTATGGAGTTAGCATATGTTTGTTATGTTCATGTTCCAGTAGGAGATGTTGCTGTTGCTGAGATGTTAATGCTGCTGTTGCTTTAAAAGCTTTACAGTATCATTGTAGGACAACTGATTAGTAGAGAAGGAGTCCGGAGTAAATTTCAGAGAGAAATCTGACCTACTAGAAATCTGACCTTATACTACAAAGATGAAGGATCATTTTTAAAACCCCAAAGAAAGTTAATTCATCTGTAGCAGTCTCTTTCCTTTCTTCAGGTAGAATTGGTTTTTGTACAGCGTTAATATTCTGCTGTAGTTACTACCCAATATAGCTCCAGAAACGAGCTCATATGCAAAGTCTTGCACTTCTGTTTTGCTGACTAAGTTTGGCAATCTGAATTCAGGCACAAGAGCTAGGAACTCCAGAGTTTCATTTCTAACTCTGGTGCTGATTTTGTCTGAGCTTGGCTAAGCTCCTTTTCAAATTTTGGCATGAAAGTGTTTGGCTCTGAAATTCTGTATGAAGATGTTCTGATTTATATTTATATTCTCCAAAATAAAATCCCAAATGCAACAAATCCCAAGGCCAGCCTGGATGGGGCTTTGAACAACCTGCTCTACTGGGAGATGTCCCTGCCTATGGCGGGGGAGTTGGAACTAGATGATCTTTAAGGTCCCTTCCAACCCAAACCATTCTATGATAAATTTTAGAAAGCAAACTCCAGAATCATTACTGCGAATAATGACACAAAATTTCTAACTCTACTTTTTCCCCAATTCCCACTTCATATATGCTGTTGGGTTTTTTTCGGGGTGGGTTACTTGGTTGATTTTGATGATTTTTAGGTTTGTTTTCTTTTTGTTTGGTTTGGTTTTTGTTTGTTTGGCTTTGGTTTGGGGTTGTTTTGATTTTGGTGGTGGTTTGTTTGGTGGTGGTTTTTTTTTTTTCCAGACTAGAAAAAAGCTAAATTACTCTTCTGAAACCCAGTAAGCTTTCTTGGAGAGAGGATGCTGTGATGTAAACTTTCTGAAACTCTTGGTGAACCAGATTGGTGGGCTTCATGGAACTATTACAGCCCAAAAGGAGGCAGAGCCAGTCTGATACACCATAAACAAAGATGGTTCTTGCCTTTGATTCAGAGCTTCTGTACCACCCTGGCCGTATTTGATGGCTGAATCATCCTTTCCCAGAGGCTCCCATTTCCAGTTCATCCTCTCTTTACGGGTCTCAGGGCTGCAGAGTGGAAGTCCCAGTGTCTCTGAGCTTGAATTGAGCCCAGTGGGTTTCTACCAAGAAAGCCTTAGCTGTGTCCGTTGGCTGGTGTGTGGAGTACTTACGCTGTTAATGCTGAAGCAGCTTATTAGAGGTTCCTGCCACAGTCCTGACTCTCTTGCAGCCACATGTTCTGTGTGCACATCTGCAGGGTCAGCAGTGCCCAGAGGACCTTGGAGGCAAGATGGTCAAAGGGACTGCTGCTGTTGCCACTTCACGGGTGGGAAGCTGATTAGGTTGGTCTGTGTGTTAATTGGTTTTGTGACTTCTGAACTTCTAGAACCAAATGGGGATGAAAAGGGGAGATAATCTGGTTGACCTACTATACTATCATGGGCCTTAAATGCACAATATTTATGGAAGCACAGTAAAGACATGTTCCTGTGTAGAAGGGAGCACGTTGGTGCTTTTCTGAGGACTCAGTTAGGTATCCTTAGTGCCAGATACTACTTATTTTAAGATTTTTTCATCTTTCTCTGCAGTTTTCATCACCCACAGTTCAAGATCTAACTGAAACTTGAGAAGTGTTTGCAATGGCAGCTGCTGTCTGATTGTCCACAAATCAAGACTTCTTAGAGGAGATGAGATAGATAATTGAGGGGTAGATCAAACACTTGCTGAAGTTAATAGCCAAACTCTAGGTGACTTTGGTGGTTCATACTTAGTTGACAGTCACTAAGAAGGGCAAGGTAGTGACCTTTCTCCCAGAAATCATGACCAAGGAGTACTCAGGGAAAGGAGAGAGAGCAACGCTGTCTCGGGAACAGCAAGGACTGATTAACTAAGTAAGGGTCAGATTGTGCACCCAGCTTTAGAACTCTATACTTAATTAATGTAGTACCGTGGTTTTTCAATGTTTTTTTTGTTAGACCTCTTTTTCATGGACATGGGAAAAGGAAAGTTCACTTTTAATCTTAAAAATCCCTCAAACAAACAAACAAACAAACCCCAAAAGCAAATACCAGCACTTGCTCCCACCAGTTTGACCCTTAACTCCTGTCTTTGTTCTACGAAGTACTTCACATTTTAGGCAGTGACTAAAGCATACCAGAATTAATGAATAACTCACTTTGGCTCAGGAGAGGAGGGGAGATGCAGTTGAGCCTAAAACGCAACTGGTCACAATGGAAAAATCAGTGCATTTTCAGTTGTAAAGCTGTAACTGCTTTTTTTTATTCCTGGTTTAGTGATACAGGAGGAGGGTGAATATTGCCCTGAAGCCTCTTGGATGAGCTCTTTGACTTACTGGGTCAGGCACTTATTTATTCACTTCATGGACTTCTGTGTCCTTGTATCAGTACAAAATGTATTTTCACAAGTAACAATGGATAGACACGAATAGCTCAGAACAGTCCGTTTTCTCAGCCTTGTCATCAGTTTCCCATTTTAATGGGGAGAGGAAAGAAATAAGGAAGTAGAGAAGAGAGTCTGAAAGAGTTAGAGTATTTATGAGATAATAGGGTTTCCTGAGTGAAGGCTAAACCGGTAGTTTCTTGATATTTCTGATCAACTGATGGTGTGTAGGACATTCAGAGCAAGGGTTTGCATTTGTTTTCCATATCCAAAGCAGGTACTGCTCTAACTCTCATCAGCGTTTTTTTTTCTATTTTATATAAAGTAGGTACTTTATATAAAAAGTTACTATACATATAAAAGTTATATAAGATTTATATATATATCTAAAAGTTATCATATACTGTCTATATAAAGCAAACAATTACAGTACTGATCTGCATTCATGTTCCTTCTGAGTCAGGTAGAGCAAGGACTGAAACATGCATGTTTATATGCCAAGTAAATGCTCTATTTAACAGACTAGAAACAGTTTTTCCATTTGTGTCTTTCATGTACTCATGGTGAAAGATGGTTCTGTTTCTCAACTCACCATCTTTGACCTGAGAAACATTTCTGCTAAATACTTTGTTGAAATAGAAGCTTGCAAACCATTGGATCTGATGAATCATCATTCTCTAGATAAAATAAGTTTCCTTGAAATTAGTCATTCCTGGACTAGTTTTAGTCGAAGTACTTGATACAAGGCATTGTGGCTACCAGACTTCATGGTTTATGTGCCTCCTTTAAAGAAGTGAAGGCAAATTAAATATCAGTCAGTGAAGGCCTTCTTCACATTACTGGAAGTACAGTGAGTAAAACTTTCCACAGGAGGTGGTGCTGTACACACACCTCACTTCGTTGGGTCTCAAGTGGCTGAGTACCTTTCAGATTATGCAGGAATCCACATAATCTGCAACCATTAAAAAACTGGTAGCCTGGACCTGAGGTTATAACAAACCCAGTATTTCTGGGGTTTGGCATGCTCTGCCTGTAAAAACTGTTGCTCATACTGTGCAGTTCAAGGTGGGATTTTGGGTTTTTTCTTTTTGGTGAGCAGTTCCATAAGGGCATTTGTACTGCAGCAAAGCACTCCAGGAATGATAGACTCTACATGTCTGGGGTAACGTGAAAGGTCTCTCCGTTGAAATGCAGCCTACTGTGTCTGAGCCATCCACGTTAGCTTTATGTTCCTATGCCATGGTATTTGGGCAATCAGTCAGTCTCATGGGATTTCTTTGCATGATTAAAAAATGTTTAATAGCCATACATGTATATGTGTGTGTGTACTTAAACCTAGAGGGAGAGGATGCTGCTCTCAGTAAGATATGCATGAAAGAGGATTTGCTGTAGGATGGGTGAAACTTCAGTTCTGTGTAAAAGAACCTTCTCCCTGTTGCCGAGGAAGATGCTGTTATTAGGTGACTAATTCTTCTAGAGGGCAGTAATGTGACAGTTGTTGCGGGAACACGCTTACATGTGCCTTCGTGTGCCTGGTAGGACACTGTGTGACACTGCGGAGAGGGGTGGACTCTTAAGCCAGTTTTCATGGGAGTGGAGGATGTGCCAGCTGCCATCACGGTGGTGTGTCCCCATGGGTGCTCTGTCACTGACTCCCCAGGGTGGCTGCCATGTGTGCCTCCCCATGGCTGCTGGGTGCCATCAGGCTCTGCCTTGGGCATTGGGACTGTGGGGGGAAATGTGTCAGTTTGCAGTGTTGCAGGCAGCTTTCCAGCCAGGCAGTAGCGAGGACCTCCTCGAGTATCATTTGCTGGCCTTCTCCCTTGCCTCAGAGCTATTTGTGGCACCCACAGACATGAAAATAACCTATTGAAGGGGGATGATTTTGCGGTTATCAAAGAAGAGTGGGTTTTGCTTGTCTTCTGAGAGAGCTGTCGTGATGCTTGGTTTTTTTTCTCATCACCTCTTTGAATTGCAGCTGTGCAGTGGTGGTCAAGAGGAAGGCTGGGGACCGGCAGGCTGTGCAATGTTCTGCTGGAAGTTCTTCTTTCCTTTGCTCAGCCTCGCACCAGTGAGACTGGCTTACTGTTTGTAAGGCTTTTAAGCAAACAAGTAATATCTAACTGTACAGATCGGGTACGGCAGTCCGATGGAGACAGACTCGCACAAGTTCTGGCGCTGGAAGTTCAGCTGGCTGGATCCAGCCTTGGGGAGACGGGAGGTGATGTCGTACAGTAAGCGGTGACAGGACGGGCCAGTTCAGTGGATATGTTTTGTCCAGAGAAGTGCTGTGGGTGATGAAAACCAGTGTCATTTTCCTCAGACTTGGTATTAACTAAACACTCTGACGATGTTAAGAACTGCGCTGCTCTTGGGCTTTTGTTGCAGCATGTCTTCCACCTGCTAGAAGCCAGCTGTCCTTGGTCTGGCGTTCCAAACAGTGCCAGGAGAAGCACACCTTATGTCTCCTTTCCCTTTGCCTTTATTCAGGGAGGCTGGAGGGAGGGTGGTGTTTTGGCAAGCTGTTCAGAGCGGACAGGAGAGCCCTTGCCTTGCAGCGGTGGGGCACGACAAACGCTTCCCATAACCATTTCCATAAGAACAGGGTCCTGTTACAGGAGCGCTCTGCTGGCTGCCAGCTTGTGTTTTTCTGTTTGCTGCTTCCTTGCTCGCCTGCTGCCATTGTCTCGACACGTGGGCGTGCTGCAAGGTGCTGGCTATCATCCACCCTGGAAATGCCTTCGTACCAGTAGTGAGCTGGTCCGTGGGTTGAGGTTATAGTGCAACAGTTTAGGATGGAAGGCATCGGCGGGATGCAGCTCTGTTAAACTAGCCTTTTTGGTGCATCAAGGTATAGTCCAAGCAATTTAATAAAGCATGTCAATGAGTAACTCTCAGAAGCGTCAATGTGCTTAGTGTGGAATTTGTGTATGTCACACTCGGAACAAAGGTCTCCTGCATTGCTTGTTACCGATTAACTTGTCTGGTATTATGCAAGCTGCCTCTACCAGCTGAGAACTAACTCTCCCCATTCACAGGGCAGCGCAGCTTGTAAAACATTACACAGCAGAAGTGCATAGCATGGCAATGAACCTTTCACTGAGGGCATTTCAGCTGTACAGCATTTCCCTCAGGAGTCTTTAAAATATTAATAAAGAAACCATTGTTTCACTCAGTCATATGGCAATTTTGCAATGAAGCCTTTTATTAGGGGCCCATACTGAGCTGCATAATCCAGGGTAAGATGCTTTTAATCATCTCCAGTGAAAAGAAATAAAAAATTGGAGGGTTTGGGTGAGGTTGTTTTTTGGCGGGGTTTTTTGCAAGTTTTCATCAAAGCAGTAGCTGGTTTTATCTGTCAGTTGGCAATTTCAGTCTCTCCTGGTACAAAATGATTTCTAGAAAGATGTGTCAGACAATGATTATTATGATTCAAGTGCTTCTCCATTTTAACTTTCTGAGACTTTTTATCCAACAGCTGTGGTAACAGGTTGAAAAGAATCTGGAGTGTAGAAAAACTTCATCTTATTTGGTGGTGGGTTTGCATATCAGAGGATGTTAGCCAGCACTGGAATTCTGTCTCAAAACGTTTCCTGGTGCTGTATATATACTTGTACAGAGAATTAAGTAATCTTTTTGCCTAGGCCTGTCCAAAGAGAAATTAAAAATAGCAATAAAAGAGGGATGGAATTTGAACACATGCTGGTGATTTCTCTTTTTAAAAAAAAAATTAAATTATGGTAATATTAGGTCACTTGCAGCCTAATTTTGAGCATAGGTTGTATAATTATTATACTTGTGGACTAGACAGGCAAACTAAACTAGAAACTTGTTTAAACAGAGTTGTGAAATAGTTCAGCTCTTGTGCTTCCACTTCTGGGTAAGATCCGAGGTCCAATTGCCCCTTGTTCTGCCAAGTCTGAGGTTTATAAGTGCCAGAGAGAGATGTCAACGATGTGAACCAAGCAGCTCCCAAAGCTCTTTAAGTTTCACCTGATCCCAAAGGTAACCTATGTGATAAACAGGGCTTGGCTTTTAGCACGTGTTCGTGTTGCGCTGAGCAAGGTAATTTTGTGGAGGGGAGATCAAGGCAGAGGGAAGGCGTGACACTTCTTGATAACTCATTTGAGGCCCAGTTTGCGTCTTGGAGGCTGCTGCCTTCTTTCTTTCCCTTGGCATGTTCTCACTTTGAACCAACAATCCCAGGGCCTCTTTCCTTTACCCCTCTTCCTCCAGCTGAAGCATGGCAACGATTTTGCTGCAACTCAGCTGCATGGTGGGCAGGCTACAGCAAAGAAGAGAAAAAAGCCCAGGGAAATAGCTTATACAGCAAAAGCAATAGGAGGACACAGTAGCTGCATGATTATGTAGAAACCCGGAATCTCCTTTCATTCCTTGAGCAAGGAGTCCTGTACCTTTTTTGGGGTAAGAGAATGATTGTTTTCCTGCGGCACACACTGTTGTGTGATGCAAATATATTTTTACATGGCGTCCTATTACTGACCTCAGCCACTTGTACCTCCCACCTCTCCCTCAGAGGTCAAATAGGCAAATTGTTATCTATATTGGTACTTTCTGTGTAGGGTTTGCCCCTTCCCTCATCAGTACAACCTCCTTGACTGACTACTAGCAGGAATTAAGAGGAGAATTTAAGTCAGCTATCTGCATATATGTGTTGAAATATATGTGGGATGTGGGAGGAAAAAAAAACCAAAGCCAAATGTGCTAATATGGATAGAAGACCAAACAAGGTTTCCTGTCTCTCATAGATGCTAACACCATGGGATATCTTCAGTTAAGAGTTTATCGAGGTCTAGAAACCACTTCTTCTTTCATAAGTAAATAATAACTGATTATTCTAAGTGTAGTGTCATACCAGTGTTGGGTTTGTTTTGTGATAATGCTGAGGGCTTAGACACTGGCTGTGATGATTTGTGGTAGCAGCTGTGCAAACACAGAGCAAGATGGCAGCAGTCACCTGAAAGGGTGTTTGCTGTAGCCTTAGGGCTCCTTGAAATCATTGAGCATCTTCTGATTTCAGTAAGAGCTGGATTCTCCCTCTTCCTCTGTAACCCTGAGTGTGTTGGTATATAGGCAGGTGTGATATATCCACAAGTATATCTGCGATATACCGAGATACGTAGGCAAGTCTCTGAGCAAGAGGTAATTCCCTTAAGTGGTCAGAGTTGCTGAGCGGGCAAGTCTCCTTCTGCCTTGGTGTCAGTGGTAGTTACTGCTGTTCTGCTGGAGAGACATGGCGTGCTGAGACTATCCAGCCACAAACCAGGAACTGTGGGATTTCTCTGGTGGGTGCCTTACTCAGTCCAGCCATTGAATAGGAACTTGGTCACTCTGGTGTCAAGAGTCTAGCCCTGGTTTGACAGTACATGGTTTAGCACACAGCAGGAGCGTTGAAATCACAGAGGGCTGCTGAGACTTGAAACAAGCTCTTGGTCTCTTAATACTGACCCATTCCACAGGAGCATGGAGCTTTCTAGATTCAGTGACATTGTCAGAAGGTACTTTGAGCACTACACTGGGGGAATTTATGCCATTAGTTTGGTGTGATGTTTCCTATTAGCACAGGGAGCCACAGTCTACACGGGGGCTTGTGATGGTGCGTGCAAGGCCACTACTTGTGGACTGGGTGGTGCTTTTGTTTAATTGGGTTTTTTTTCAGGATATTTTGTTATTGTCTTATCTGTCAAAACTTTTACCCTGCTGCCAGGAGTAGCCTGTGGGGTCCTGTGGCCAAATACTGCCCTGCAGAACATCTTGGTTGCTCGGGGAGAGCTTTAAATTTTGGCTGCCTTCTACTTCATTTATTTGCTTGTAGTTTCCATCCCAGCTTGAATCCGTGATGTGGGTGGAAACACATTTTTGTTCTCTTTCTGTGACCACTTCCTCCTCTGTTGGCCATAATCCGGTAGCTCGAGGACCATGATGTTCAGTGCTCTCTGAGTAGGCTGGAGAGCCTTAGCTCAGCATCAGCAAGAAGACCCCACAATGCCTGTAGCTTGTAGGAACACGTCCAAACCAGGCTTTTCTTGGATATTTCAGGTACTAGTAGCAGGGGTCCTTTTCAGTGTTTTTATCCAGTGTTCAGGACGGGTTTGCAGCTTGCATTGACATCTGTGGTGGTGCGCCTAGTGTCTTGTCTGTACCTATGATGACTGGTTCAAGGGCATTGTACAAGGGCTCTACAAGAGCTCCTGACTTTGAGGCAGTCAAGAGTCCCTCAAGATAAGTGTGGAGTGCAGAGGCAGTGATCCTGATGACTCAGGGAGCTGCTTGGGATCCTTGGAAAAGCAGTGTTCACTGTCTTCTTGGTTCTTCATGTGAGATGAGAGCCAGGACCTTTCACTCTATTTCGTTCCAGTGGCTCTACCGGGCAGTGATCTCTTCTGATGGTGGCGAAAGATGTTGCTAAAGGAGGAGTAGAGCTCCTGCTGGGAGAGTCCTGGGCTAGTATGTTCAGCCCCAGCTACTGAGGAGTTGGCTTATGCCTTGGAGTGGGGAGATTCAGTGAACCTGTGGTACCTGTACTTCAGAAATCAGTGGTCTGAGTCAGCACAGTAGTTATGCACGACGTAAAAACAACATTCTTTTAAATAGGTTTTGGATTCACTTATTTTTTTCTTGTAGTGTTATAGATTAAATAGCATAAAACTCATTTTCTTGGTGTTTTGATTGTGGAGTAGTGAACTATAGTCTTGTCCTCTCATTTGCGTCCTGTTTGGAATTTAGATTTCTCGTATCTTTTATTTTATGGTACAATTTCCAAATAGCTTCCATTGCTCTTCTGTTTCACTGTGTTTTCAGAGTTGATCATAACCATACGCAGTGTTCAAGGTGACTCTGTTAACAGCACATAGCATAAAAGCAGAGTATGCTCTGTGTTATCCTGTAGTGTTTCTTTAATAAA
Source organism: Limnodromus scolopaceus (assembly GCA_028565335.1). Taxonomy (NCBI): domain Eukaryota; kingdom Metazoa; phylum Chordata; class Aves; order Charadriiformes; family Scolopacidae; genus Limnodromus; species Limnodromus scolopaceus. Next base: position 90,270,745 of record JAOXNO010000001.1, read on the forward strand.
ATCTTCCATTGCAAAGTTTTATTTTTTGGCGCATCGGGGTTTTTGTCCCAGCTGTACTTAGTAAATTAACTTGGACAGTTGAAGTGCGTGTGTACAAATTGTTCTGCCTTGGGCAGCCTGACCGGCTTTATTTCTTGCAGTGTGTGACGCTTGAGAGAGTGGCAGGGGTGACTAACTTTCCTATTTTATTTTTTTTTTTTACCAAACTTCCTGGGACTAAACCCTCTTCAGGTTCATATAGGAAAATAATTCTTTATTTTCAGAACAAATAGAGTGACTAAGTAGACCCTCTTCTTTGACAACCATTGTTATTTCTAGATTGCCTGTGGCTGGAAGGATGGCATCAATCCTTGGGTTTTTGGTGTGTTAATCTAATGATTTAGTCTTGTGAGTCAGCTGAGTGAACTGTGGCTGAAAAGCATTTTAGGTGTTAGCAAGTGCACTTGCTAACAGAGATGACAGGCTCATGCTGATGTACAAACCAATGTTAATGGCCAAAGAAAGATTTTTAGTTCCCACTAGTGACCTCAAACTGGGATAACCTGTAAAAAATTCTAAGACCTAAGTGTTTAGGGAGAGCGTACCGATGCTAAAACTCTAGGTCAGCATAGACTCTCTGGGTCGTTTTCCTGGATACCTACACTGAACCAAGGAGGTGGGGGTTTGTGGTGGTTTTGGGGAGAGGGTGCTGGTGAGTGTCTGTCCAGCTGCATGAAAGGCATGGAGATGACTGACAGACTCTAAATGAATACAGGGATGAGAAAGCCTTCCATCTCCCAGCTGCCAATTTTGGTCAGGCAGAGCTGATGACAGACTGAAATTGCCATCATCTTTCTGCTGATGGATGAGAAGTGAATCTGTGATCTCAGCATATTTCCTACACTAGCATGGCTCCCCACCAGCCCCCTTGCCTCTGCCACGAATGATAGGCACAGGGTCTCTTATCGAAAACTGCCAGCTCAAGGGAACACGGGGAATCGACTGTGAATGCTGAGTTACCCTTTCAGTGCCGGGCTTTTCTTTGAGGCGCGATGTAAGGAATGCTGCTGTGTGATATGCTGGTACCGTTCAAGGGGTACCTTGGTCTGTCCATATGTAGGCAAAAGCTCTGGCTCCAGAACTGCTCAGCTGGCACCTCTCATCAACACTCTGCTGTTTGCTTTGTTTTCTAGGCAGAAGGAGAATTTCATTGTAGGTGTCTGTAATTCTTAGACTTGAAATCTTCAGTACACTTTGTGTCTGCACTGGGTCCTGCATTATTACCAAGATCTTTTGCTCTCCCTTGGAAGACTGGCTGCCTCACTTGGTTTGCGTCCTTTTTTTTATTTTTATTTTCAAATTTTGCCTGGCCTCTCCATGCTCTTTAAGGCACACAGTGTTCAGATGGTAATCATTTGTGCTTGTTTATACGTTAGACTGGATTTTGTTATTGCCTGCTGTATTAACTCCTGAAACTTTGCAGTAACCTGTGGAAGAGCCCAGAGGGATCGGCCAACTTCATTAATGTGAGTTTTGTAGAGAGCGTGTGTGACTGAAGCGAAACTTCATGGAACTGAAGCAGCTCTCAGCTCCTCCTCGGCAAGGCAGTTTATAGGGTCAGAGCCAGAAGGTCACAGTTAACTCACTCGTTATTACTTCCGAGCATTATTGTTATTTGTCCCTGAGCAGGAGCCTAGAGCAGGCGTAGCTGCATGCTATAAAGCTGGTAGATGGATCCTGAGATCGGTCACTGATGCTAAATTTAATCCTGTTTCATCCCTGGTTAGGGGCGAGCACACCTGAATGTTAGTATAATTTGAAGAGCATTTGGGTGGCATTTGTGAAATGCGTTTGGTTGGTTTCAGATCAGTTCCTGGTGGGGGTTTGTCCTCTGCCACGTTTGGGACCTTTAAAGGGGCCAGAGCTGTGCTTGGCTTAGAGAAGCTGACCTTGCTCTAGGTCAAATGTGAGGCTTGTTGAGAGGTTTTGTACAGGCACAGCTCCCTCTTCTGTGGTTTATACTGTACCTGGACCCTGGGAAAGAGAGTAACTGTATTTCCTGAAATACAGAGTGCTTTGGAATACCTGACTCCCCTGTGGATGCTTGGTGTGAGTACCTCCAAGTGCTGGATCTCCTTAGAAAAGTACCTGGTGCTTTTAGAAATGAGGTTCTTCAAGCTGTCTCCAACTGGGGTCTCATAAGATGAGGGCACCCCAGTTCTCTTGGTAGCGCTGAAATCCTTGGTCTCGGTTCTTCTGCAACACACTGGTTTATGTGTTGTTGTGTGAGTGGGGTAATGGAATGGCCCTTATTTCTGGTGTTTCTTGTCCAGCACTGCTCTGCTCCCAAGGGTGAGGCTCTTGGAGAGCAGGATCATTTCTGTATACCACAGGCATGCCAGCTCTTAACTGGTTTTACTGGGAGCTAGGTGGCAGCTGACCCACATATAGATAATTATATATGGAGAGAACATACCGGCACCTAGTTTTGTACGTTATACAATACATAGTGTGCTTGTTATGATGTCCGAGCCTTGCCAGTACAGTCTGTGTGGATCTTTAACAATCCAATAAAAGCTAATTGAGGAGGAAGATGATGTTTTCCGTCGGCTGTAAGTAAGCTGAGGCTGCTCAGCCTGGCCTGGGAAAATTAGTTGCACAAAATCAGGGGCTTTCAAGGTCTGAAACAGCTCAATGCCTTTTGTTTGCTGATAGCAAGCGAGCAGGCGCTGGGCGAGGACAGCATTCACCTGTGTCAGTGCCTGCTGCAGGGGTGGGTCATTACCCACCCCCGGGGAGGCCACAGGGCTCCGGCTGAGGCAGCCCAGGGAGCGGTGGGACTCGGGGCAGCTCCACTGGACCTCAACCCAGCTCAGGGGAGCAGGACCCGCGGCGGCTCTGTCAGTGCCCCAGGCTGGGGCTGCACCCAGGGTTATCGCCCACAGAGGAGCAGACTGCGCGGCTCTTGGCCCTTTGCTTTCCTCTTGGCACAGCTCCCCGCACACGCCGAGGGCCCTGCCTGGCCCCTGCCAGCTGGCTGCCATCAGCCGAACCGGGGAGAGAAGCCCAGAAGTGCCAAGGCTTGGAGCTGTACAACTGGTAGCTGGGGCGGGTCGGTGCGAGTGTTCACGTAGACACAGCCAAAAGTTCTTATCCTTAAATGTGTGTGTGTTTCTTTCCCTCTCTCTGCTTTTAAATTTGTGTCTTTGTGTGGCTCTCTAGCCTTAAAGTCCAGGTGTCCTGTATCAACAAGAAGGGAGAAAAAAAGTCACTCTAATGACTGCAATTCTGCTTAGCTATATGTTGAGCCAAACTGGCAGAAAGATCAGTGTGTTCAAACTGGCAGTTTATAATGTAATGTCCTGTGAGGCAGCAGGGAAAGCCATACCCTCCTGAAGAGAATAGATTTTACACAGGCAATGGCGTGGGGGGTTTGGGGCTGGGGTTATTTTAGTTTGGTGGTGGTTTGGTTTTATTTTAACATCCGGTGGCCGTTTAATGCTGTATCTGTACTTGGTCTGACAAATTACAGCAGCATTTCCAATGGGCAGGGGCCATGCCTGGCCAGGTGGGTTGTGAAGCGGTTTTTGGGGGGGGGTGGGGTGCAGCCTGTTGGTAGCAGAGATGTCGTGGGGCCAGGGAACAGGGAGGGGACCCAGACAGGGCTCGGGGCGTAGGCGAGCCCGCGCCTTCCCGCGATGAGAAGGTGCTGAAAGACAAACCCTCTTCCCGTTGTTCCCTCCCCGGGGATGATGGCTCCAACAAGGCTGGGGTGGGGAGGGGGGGGTGGGGTGTGCAGGGGGGAGAGCTGGGAGGGACCCCAGGAAGGGTCTGGAGCATCCTGGCACCCCCAGGGTGATGGGGACCCTCGCAGCGGTGCCATGGAGGCGATGAGGGAGGGAGGGGGATGGACACGCTGCCCTGGTGCAGGCAAACCCCAAGGAGGAACCCCCCCCCCCAAAGCAGCCCTTGGACCCAAGGGCAGGGGGGATGCTGGAGGGATGAGGGAATTTCCCATCCTGCACTGGGGCAGCATCTCTGGGGGCTGCACCCTCCTCACACCCCGCTGACCCAACTGCCCTCGGCCATGGTGGGGCTGCTCCTCCTCTGCCGGGGGGCCTGAGGCCCTCACAAAGTCCACCCCCCCCCCGAGGGCCAGCACAGCCCTCGCAGGGCTTGCCACGCTGCTGGCAAGCTCTTCTGGGGCTTGGCCACCAGCCCTCCCTGTCTCTGATGGCACAGCGGCTCCGGCCGGGGTCCCCCCCATTCCCAGCCCCAACCCTGGAGGGTCCCCCAGGACAATGTGGAGGGGTCTGGGCTGGGCTTACTGGGAGAGAAACCCTCCCGGGGGGGGGGGACACTGCCTTGGTGGTGTGGCACAGCATCTCCAGTTGGGGTCTCCAGCACCAACCCTGGAGGGTCCTCCGGGATAATGTGGGGGGGTCCGGGCTGGGTTTACTGGGAGAGAAACCCTCCTGGGGGGGGACACACTGCCTTGGTAGTGTGGCACAGCATCTCCAGCCAGGGTCCCCCCCATTCCCAGCCCCAACCCTGGAGGATCCCCCAGGACAATGTGGGGGGGTCTGGGCTGGGCTTACTGGGAGAGAAACCCTCCCGGGGGGGGACACACTGCCTTGGTGGTTTGGCACAGCCGGCCCCAGAGCTCCGATTTCCCTGTTTTTCCCCTGAAATCGGAGGGCGGGCAGAGGGACCGCCAGCACCCAGAAAGACGCTGCGGGAGGCCGGAAGCGCCCGAATTAGAAACCTTGGCATCCCTGCCCCGCTCGACGCCGAAAGATGGGGACAGACGTCAGGAGGACGCGGGGCGGAGGGACGTTGTCCCCCCACGGTGTCCCCTGGGACCACGGCGTGGGGAGGGGGAAGGGGGGGGATGCGTGGCCGTGTGGGGCAGGGGGTTCCCGGGATGCTCCAGCACTGGGGATGGCGGGGGGGGGTGGATGGGGGTCCCGGTGCAAAAGGCTCACTGGTCCCACAACAGCCCCTCTCTGCTGGTGCCAAGGAGCCTGCCAGCCCTGTCCCGGTGCCCACGTCCCCTTCCCCACCCAGGCGGGCTCCAGGGACCCCAAGAAAGGGCTCTGCGGCCCCCAAACCCACAAGCCACCTCCAGAAGCCGCAAGCCACCTCCAGCCGCAAAAGCAGCCTGAAATCCAGCCTTTTTCTCACGCATGACAGACCAAACGTCCCCCCCCCCCCCCCCAGCCTCTTGCCCAGAGCCCCCTCTCCATCCACGGACCCCCAGCCCAGCCCTTCCTCCTCCTCCTCTTCCTCCTCCTCCTCCTCCTCCTCTTCCTCCTCCTCCCAGCCCCAGCAGCCAGCCCGGCAGGCACCTACCTGCCTCCACCGTGGCGCAGGTGAGGAAGACGAGGGCACAGGCAGAGGAAGACGAGGGCACAGGCAGAGGAAGACGAGGGCACAGGCAGAGGAAGGCAGCCCCGTTTCCCCCCCCCT
>JAOXNO010000001.1:90276292-90292785 GCA_028565335.1 Limnodromus scolopaceus
ATTGCGGGGGGGGGGGGAGTTTGGTTTTGCTTTATTTCATATGCTATTAATGAGTAAATGATCTGAGCCCCTTTTGCCACTTGCTCACTGAAGCAAACAGGCACCATAAAGCTTTCTACAGCGTTTGTCCCAATCCCTGGAATAAGCTATTATCTTTATTACCAGTTCATGCTTGGACTTTGCGCTCATAGTAAATTAAAAGGAGATGAGATAAATTATCTAACTCTGCGTTGGTTCTTTTATAAATAAAGCAGTTCAGGATGGTGGGTTGGTTTTTTTTTTTGTTGTTGTTGTTGGGTTGGTTTTTGTTGGTTTGGGACTGTTTTTTTTTTAACTGTCACAGGCTGTGCACCTAAGAATTGAATTGTCAGGGGCAGTTGATGCTGCCAAGCCATGAGCCACGGTGACACCACCCCCAAATGGCAGCACCAGTGCACCCACTTGCTGGGAGCCAAAATGGCCCGGCTTCCCCACAGCGTGGAGTTTCCTTCAGGCAGAATTGTAGGGCTTTAATTATGGTGCCTCTGTTAGCTCCTTGCCTCCCCGTAAACACGCAGCAGCAAACAAAACCCTTGAAGGCGAGATTTCCGCTAGCTCCTGCTCCTTGGGCGTAGCGGGAAGCAGCCAAATGCGCACGCTGCCCGCCACAGCCTGCCCTATGCTATTCCTTCTAGCAGATGGCAAGACGTTGAGCAGCTGGTTTTTTCAGCGTCGTGCGTTCCGATTGGGAAGGCTTTATCGAGCAGCTTGCTCCAGGATAGTCATGTTTTGTCACTTTATACAGTGAAATTCTCCCCAGTTATCTGCGTCATGCAGCATAAAGTGATCTTGACTCCTGCAGGAAGGCAGCTGCCACATGTTGTCACGTCTGAGCAGCCCCACCAGGCACGGCCTGTTCTCAGGGCTGAGCCATTGCCCCAGCAGCAACACAGCACAAGTCGCTGCCATTAAGTGCTGTTTCTTTCGCTTGTGACGTTGGTGTGCACCCTCCCCGCCCCCAGACCTGCAGATCATAGTGCTGGTGGGTGCTAAACCGTTTTTACCTGTAGTTGCTGCTAGAACACCTCTCCAGAGGTGGCAAAGGTGCAGTAACATTGAATACATTGGAGACTTTTGGGATTCCTGAGGTGTGATCAGGAGCACACGTGCCACAGGAGCCTCTGCTGCAGCCACGGCTCAGCTCAGGGAGGGGGAAAAACAAGTAACACCAAATCATGGTGTTCCAGAACTGGTGCGTAACACATTTGCTCAAAGAAGGTGGGAGCAGGAATTTAAGGCAATCCCAATGCACGTTTCAGCTCAGACCTTCTGGGACCAATAAAGATGTATTTTCTGTTTGAAACAGGTGCAGTACTTCTTCAAGATCCTGGATAGCTAACAGCCTCCCTCCTCGCCCAACGCAAGAGACACGCACACGGAACAGTGTGTTCATTCGTTTATTTGTCCAATGTTTCAACCTGACTGAAATACAAGATCAACAAGAGCACTGTACTCCTGGCTATTGTTACATGTTAGAACATAGAGTTTTGCACTTTAGACAACATTTAACACCATTCTATGGGGTACTGCATTGCTTTTATAAAGTTTAAAATAAAGATTTATTTTCAAACATGTGACTTTGGTTTATTTCATACATTACACTTTCTTGCAGAAAAAATAAAATTGTACAACTGCATAAATATAAAATTCTTCCACCATGAAAATGGTTAAAACATTCAATAAAGACATTAGCACCACAGTGTGCGATGCCTCCAGCAAGAAAAAAAAAAAAAAAAGAGAAAAGAAAAAGAAAAGAAAATATAAAAAGCAAAGAGTTATGCCTATCACCGAGGAGAGTGATAGTCTGACCCGGTCTCTCACACAACGTACTGGAGGATGAGGGAAAAGGTGGGGAGAGAGAGAGAGAGAGAGAGAGAGAGAGAGAGAGACAGCATTCGCTACAAAGCACAGTACACAATCATCTATTCTCTTTAACTTCACTTAAGTTAGTTTCCCCTGCCACCCCTCCAAATAAAATACCCTAACACCACAGAAAAGTCAGAAGCCGTATGGAGTGCTGTTAAATAGAGTCTCACAGGTGGGCCTTTCTTTGAAAAGGAACAAAATAATGAGAAGTATCATGCCAGTTCTAGTCCCATTGAGTATTTACACCTTGGACAGCAAAAGTCTTTGCTCACAAGAAGTAGAAAACAGATACAATACATGGCTTGAAAAATGACCAGAGTATGCACCTATAGTACTGTACACTAAATAAAATACACAAGGCAGCAATACTTAGGGGCCAGAAACACTGCTTACTACAAGTCAGTTATGGAATCATAATTTACAGTAAAAATGGGCACGTCCCAAGGCTCAATTTTGTTTTCTTTTGTCATTTACAGTAGAATAAATATTTGTCGCTATTGCTACACTTTGTTTACATTCTAACCTAGTAAATGCAGAAAGCTAGTGTAAAGCATATAGATTACGTGTAGGTCCCATACGTATGACAGTTTGTTCAAGACTAGTAGGTTTTCTTTTTTGTTCTTTTTTTTTTTTTTTTTTTAACCTTTTTAAATGGCTAGGAGGAGGAGGGGGAGAGAAGAGAGTTGTGCTTACAATCAGCTGCTTTTTATGTCAAATTTAATATCAAAGCGTCCCTGGAAGCGGTCTTTGTCGCTGTACTGGATGTTCTGCCCGTAGGCCCTGCATTCCACGCGCACCTCCGTGTCGTAGGTCAGGTTGGTGAACTGCACGGCCACCAGCGGCTGCAGGTACCGCGGCTGCAGGAGCTTGCCGTAGTAGGGGTAGTACTGCAGGGCAAAGCCAGGGTACCCGCCCATCCCATAGTACTCCACTGTGCCTATTTTGTCAGCATCCTCCTCTCTCTAGGGAGGTAAGAACAAGGAAGCACAAACCGTGACAAATCACCCAAACTCTACCTTTTGCAGCCCTTTTCCCCAGCAGCACCTGTTTTTTTCACCACGACCTCTCTTTGGTCATCCCTGAGACTCAGCGTGACAGCACGAGGACAGTCCCAACGGCAGAAGGGACACTTCAGCCCTGTCTAACCAGCAGCTACACAATGAGCACCTCCCAGCACCCATCAGCCAGGAAAGGGGCTGTTGTTTAGTTAAAAACGCAACTGCTTTTTTAAGCATTCAGAACCCACCACAGCTTCCTGCCATACTGTCTTTGGCCAAAATGCACTATCTTTGGCTTAAAAAAAAAAAGTCGCTGTTTCTCAGCTGCTTTACAAGGCCAAGCAAAACACCTCTTCCCTGCAGTCCCGTTTTTGCAGCCACCCCTGCTGAGAGCTCCAGTACAGAACTTGGGAAGCAAAGCAGCTGCTTTTGAGGATCCCCCTTAACTACCCAGCCCTGCTTTTACCCCTCCCAGTGAGGGCTGCTCTGTCATTTGTCACCTATTGGGTTCTGAGAAACTCCTGTTCTGAAGGGGGAGAGATCCCGAGTAAGACCCACCCCAGCCGTCTGCAGAAAGGCAGAGAGGGGTCACTACACTCGGACAGTCGTCTCCCGCAGCTTCCCAACTCTACTGACTGTATTTTCACTTACCTTAGCGCTGCAGTGGACAGGGATGAGATAGGGGTTGTATTTTGCCATAACCTCTGGAGGAAGGCTCTCATTTACCGGAGCCTAGAAGAAACCCAAAACAAGGGGCCATTACACACCGGACGTCTCAGCAGACGGCAGCACTTTTGCAGCAGCAAAGCTCAGTGGTACCGAACACATGCCCTTAACCAGCATCCCTTCTAGCTCAGTTTGAGAGGCAACAGCTCTTGGTGGTGGTTCTTGGGACAGACACTCCGAGTAACACAACTAAAAGCCAGGGAGCTTAACCCAAGCAGAGAGAGCTGTTCTTACAGCTTTACTGCTGCGGGTACCAAGGGAAGCACATCAGGCTATTTTTCATTTTGTGGTGTCGCTGGGGGAAGTGTTTCGGAGCGGTTGCTAGTGGGGCTTGTTTGTGCAAAACCCAGGCAGCGGCAGGAAGAGACGCGCTGTTGGAGGATTTGTCACCTGCCTGCCAGGTGTGTGCAACCAGGACTGGAAACGCAGGAGAAAGAACAAAGAGTGGCTGTCACACCCTGACATTGCTGAACTCCGACACCACCTGCAGGGAGGGACAAAGGTTCCCAGCAGGCCAGGGAAAGAGGGAAAGGTGGGAGCACCAACTCTGATGACCTTGCAGGTCTCAGATCTGCTTTGCACACACCTTGCCCAACACAAGAGCTATAGGGTCTCTGCTGGAGCGTGGAATGAGGTAAACAAGTATTGCTGTGGATACACCCATCATTTCTAAGCACAACACGTAAAGTCATTCCTTGACCAGCCCCAGCTGTCTAATGTGGTCGGGAGCTCTTCAGAGCTCTGTGGCAACCAGGAACACACCAAACCCTTGTCTTCCCCAGCCATCAAATGTACCCATCTTATGTCATCGAACAGCCACCACATCCCAAGAACAGCACATTCCTCCCAAACACACCCACTGTTTCCACCCTGGATCAGATGAGCCCAAATTCAACTAATTTCTTTTAGCACAGGACAGGCTTCCTTCGAAGAAAAACGTTCCTCAAAACACATGAGCTAGACAGCACCATTCCCTGTCCTCGACTGCACTGACGGATGGTGGTGAAGGCAGCTTAGCCCACCACACACCCTGTTTTCCAGCCTGACGATGGAGTGGCAGGTTTTCCACACCACTGAATTCTTAGAGAGTTCTTTAGCATTTAAATGTGTTGGGGGACAGGAAACTGGAAGTAGAAGCCGTTCTGGTCAAGATTAACATCCTCCAACATTACTGCAAACGTGCCTTCAGGTGCAGGACAGAGCAAGCGGGTGACAGAGACACCCTACAGCGCCTGAGAAGCTGCGTTAAATGACCTAAAGATCTCCTCGCCTTTCTTGCGGTAAGAGCTGTGCCTGACCCTCAGATAGAGTTTATGCTTTATAGCCCATATATTAGTCTGATAACGAATCTCAGCACCATTTCATTTAATAAAGTGGTTTTAGCAAGGCAGGCAACTCCACACTGCCTGAAGAAAGAATGAAGTAGATCAGGGCATGACACGATGTACTGATCTTACTACAGATAGAGTCGGTCTGGGGCAGTCCCGTGGAAGCACACAGGAATTTAAGACGGGTTTTATCATTTGAAGACAAGACCTCGTTACAACAATTCAGTTAGCAGGCTCAGAAGCTACCAGACAAACAACCAGGCATTTGTACTGTGACTTGTTTGCACTGCTGCTTGTTACCAACTTGCGGGGTGCAGTTTTCATTGCTTTTTAATGAAAAGTATTTTTGAAGACAGTTACTCAAATTGTATTACAATTTCTCCTCCAAGGGGTTTAACACTGAGCTCTCTCCGGAAACAGAAAAGCAGGCACAGCAAATCTGCAGCCAACTCCTCCTCCTTATCAGTAGCCTCTACTAGAAAGGGAAGAGACACTTGCCTTAGGTTTGAAGCCGATGATTCTGTTGAGCTTGACGAGGATGCATGGTTTGCCATCCTTGTACCCAAAGGTGGGATCATTTATTCCAGAACAGTTTTCCAGCCATTCACGTTTGAATTTGCAAACCTTCTTCTGGCCCTGGAGATCATTATATGGTCCTCTCTCTTTGTAATCGGTGGGTACCTCTGTCATAGTCGGGGAATGGAAAGACAACCACATGCAACGTGACTTTTTGCTTGTCAGGAACAGCGACACTTATGCTTCACTGTGTAGTCTGGATTTCCCCCTCGTCCAAACAGGTAAGTGACATCACCTTCTTGAGGCTGCCACCACAGACCTGCACCCAGCCACCCCCCACCTGTGGGCTGGTCCCAGACCAGCAAGTTTTGGGGGAGGTTTTGTTTTTTAACTGAGGATTCTTTCAGACTACAAGAGAAGAAACACATTTGTAATCCACTGGCTCAGAGATATTTTTTGGCAGCATTTACAAGCAGATTCCCCTCAGACTTTATATGCACACGTTATGAGGTGGTAAGTCATATTCTGCATTATTATATATAATCTATTAAAGAATGATACTCCCAGATGTTTTGCTGCATGCGTCAAGAGGGCAGACACTGGCTTTAGCAAAGTTGGCAGTAAAACCCTGTGGCTTTCAGAGGATAAGGTCAGAGCCATGCGATTTTTAGAGTCAGCTGCAACTTTCTCCAAGTGAAATCTGGGAGGTCCCAACCATAGGACCTCTACAGTAAACTCCTAGGTACATCCCTGGCCAAGTCTGGTCTGTCCAAATGGATCATTTAATGATCAGCCACATGACTGAAACCAGAGCCTGCAAGTTTACCAACATGCTGTTGGTTACAATAAAAGAACAGCCAAAAAACAGAGGCCACCACTGCTCTCCCTCAGCTTCTGGTGGACCTGACGTAGAGGCATTAGCCAGAGCCCTCAGCTGCAGGAAGCAATTGAGACTTACCCCCACAGTCCTGAAATACGATGTTTTCGGTTTGCTGATCAGCGCTGTAGTCCTTTAAGAACTTCTCAAGATTCTTCACATATGGCTCAAAACTTTTTTGATCGGAGACTGTAAAGGTAATTTCTGTCTTTTGCACCTGGGGGATTTGAGTCAGTCCTAAGAAGAACAAAATCAGGAAGAAAACATTAAGTACACCTCAGAGTCGCACAGCCTCTGGGCAATGCAACACACACCAAAAACGTAACTCATTCTAACAATCTCTATTTTTCAGACTTCAGGACTAGCACAAAACAGCTTAAGCTCACAAGAGGGGAGGCTCTGATGAGCTCTTATCTCCTCTTTCCAACAACAGTCTGGAATATTCGGCATGATGTTTGCATCACTAAGCAGATAAAAATCACACAATCCAGAAGGGAGGCTATACATCAAGAAAAACAGCCAAGCGCAGGTCCCCTGCCTGCTTCTGCCACCTCCCCAGGGACAGAAGGGAAGCTGCGTGCCTGTGAGACCAACCACACACAGTAAGGTCCCACAGAAGCCTACTCTTATGCATGTATCCTTTGAAAGTCTGCAAAACACACTGCGTGTTCAGGATAAAAATCAGAGCTGCCCACTCATCAACTCTCACAATAAAACGTGATAGGTTCCCCACGTCAGGTATGATCACTCTCTGCTGGTTGTAGTCCACGTTGCCTTTGTGAGTCTCCCTTGTAGGATGCAGGGCAGGAGACATTTTCTCACTCAGTAAATTCATCAGCCTGATGGTTTTCTCTGGTCTTCTCACTCTGTAAGCAGGTATTTCTCACTACAGAAATGGCCTTCTGAGCTCTCGAATCAGAAGCTCATCACCAAGAAGGTGAGCAGGAAACACCAGAGATGTGCCGGGTTCTGGGCTGTGTAACTACCTCCACTTTTGATTTTAGGAGGATGAATAGAAAAAGAATGCGCAGAGAATAGAAGGGACAAGACACATGCCTAGAGATGATGAAAAGCGCCAAACCCTTCACTTTTCATTATGGGGCTTGGAAATAGTTGCTCCACCGAGATGTTTAGGTCACAATTTAATTGAATGCACCGATGCGTGGCTAGCATTTTAAACTTAAGTAATGGGAACTGAGTTCATGCTGCTTTCGTGGCGGCCACAGTAATTATTGTGGTCTTGACTTCTGTTCTGTTTGTCATCTTCATTTTAGCAAGAACAAGAAAAAGGAGCAGGGGAGCAGCATTTGCTTTGACAGCTTTCAGAACAGGCCTGTTGCCAACAACTTCCCTTGGTGCAAAACTCAGGCAGCTTAGCTGGCTGGCCCCAAACCACAGGAGCTTGTGACTCCAGCAGTTTTTCCAAAGCCACTTGAGTGCTTCTGCTCAGTCCCTCCTCAAGGCAGCTCACCGCTCCCCCCGCCCGCTACCCACCGAGTTGGAATTTGTAACCCAGGACAAAGATTAGCTTTGTTCCCCTAAACGCAGCTCCTAGTCGCCAAAGATAGCGAGACACCCAGCGAGCAGCTCAGGGTCTCAAGTTTTATTCCAGGAAGCAGCTTTAACCGCTCAAAACCCCCTCTGGTACAAATTGACCAGGTTGAGTGTTACAAGTTTAGAAGCAACTTACTACTCCATGAGCAGAATTACCTCTTACTCTCTAAAGTCAGTGGTTTTCAACCCCTTTTCAAGCAACAGCAATTGCTTTCTTGCTTCACTAATGGTTATAAATACATATATAATAAATAATCTGGGTTCAATTTTAGTAAGGGACTTCAATCCCATCCTGCCAAACCCTCCTCATGTTACCACCCAGCTGGGAAGCAACAGGCTGACTCACTTGAAGTGGCTATCTGGAATTGCAGCAAAGACAAGCCTTGGTCGCTCTCCTGGCTCTGCCTTTTCCAGAGTTCAAGTTACAGGTGTGTCATCCAAGTGATAAATATAAAATTCAAGGAAGCTTGCCCAGGCTTGTTAAGCTACGGTTGAGCAGTTAAGCTATTACTTTTGCTCAGGACCTCTAAAACGAAGGAACCCTCCACCTCTGTTTTTTGTCTTGCCCGAGGTAATGCATAAAGGCACTCGTGCAGGCATGGCAAAGGCGAAGGGAAGGTCAATGATATACACCCCATGGTGTGTAAAAGCCACCCAGTAGAATAGCCCTCTTCTCTGGTTAGGAGAGCCTGGCCCTGACATGTACAGTGCAAAGCCAACCCTCTGCCCATGAGACAGGTGACTCAGTTGGGAAGAACAAACTTCCATCCCAAAGCCTCCCTGCCTTGCAAATCTTTGCAGAGCAGCAAATCTGTACAGCTGCTGCGGTGGTCAGCCCAAGAGAACAGCCATTCCTGGCAGGCAGACTGGGCCTGTGGCCATAGTTGGGCTGCTTTCATCATACTTTGGGCATTCACAGGTACTTGGATGAATCAGACTGGACTTTGTTATAGAGTGTGGGGTTTTTTTTTTTTTTGTTTAGGACAAGAGCAATGTAGAGACCAGTCTCCCCATGTAAGTAAGAAAGCAAATCTTTATGAAGATGAAAGGCTTGTTATGAAAATGGCTTTATCCCAATTAAAAATGTATTACTGGCTTCCACCACAAACTCCATTCTCACATGCCAGCACTGACCGGACACAAAGCTCTAACCACAGATCTATCATTTCCTCCTTTGTTTTCCATCTGTACATCCCACAGCCAAAATAAAAGCTTCGATACCATTATCAGAGCAGTGCTATCACTGAATCCTTCTTAAGCAGTCTTGTTTGTTGTTTGTTTTGGGTTTAGTTTTTGGGTTTTTGTTTGTTTGTTTTTTTAAAGTGTGTTGATTTGGTGTGATGAGAGGAGGTAACCTCTGCAGAACACTTTTGGAACCCTTCTGAACCCTTCTCTCACCCCCATTAGGGAAACTGTAGCAAGTAGGGATAACAAGGAAAAAAAGTTACAAGGCTGAGCCGTTCCAGTGCTGCCTAGGATGGGTTGCTAGACACCTAGGGAAATACGTGGCTCAGTACAGGGCTGAATAAGCCTCTTAGGGGCTTCACGCACATGAGGAAGCTATTCCTAAGCAAGCTCTGTGGGGGAAAAGAAGCAAAGCCTCAAGCGCTTTCATAGCCAGGAATCTAAACAACCCTCTCCTCATCTTCAGACCATGATCTGTTTTGCCACAGTTCTGCATCTCATGCTACTAACGCAGCAACGGTCCACCGTGTCATATGTGGCAATGCTGTTCGTCACACATTGAAGAATCAAGTCTTACTAAGAAAATACTGACAAACTACTTTTGATGATTTCCACATTGGCTCAGAGTGCATTGCTAGGAAATACAATTACTGGCTTCATTTGACTGACACTGTCCATGTAAATGATGAGAGATGCCTTGACTTGGTAACAGACACCACCTTCTGTTGGCTTTCTAACTCCATGGATGTACCAAGGTACCTAAAACAAGAGTGTGAAGTAGATTTTTTTCCAGCTACAGTTTCACTTCCAGACCACCATTGTGGATTAAAAATCACATTTATTCAACTTCATTTAAAAAAAAAAAATACCAGATTTTCCACATAGACTTTATCATTCTAAGCTGCAGGAGCAAGGAAAAAGTATTCTGAGGGTGAAGAGGAAGAAACCAGAAGGGGGAAGTCAGGCTTGTTATTAGGAATGGTTGTGTAAGTTCATAGTAACCACTGTTGCTTCATCATGCAATGTTCATTTCCAGGTTCATGCAATCTTGGTTCAGAATGAGTCTGAACACTCCTCTGGGATTGCAGAGATGACAAACTGAGTGATCACTACAACATTTCTATTTACCGCCACCCCCCACCCATCTCAATAAATGATATTAGACTCTGAAAACCTCCACACCAACCGATGTCCTTCCAAGCTTCTAGTCACCCTCAACCTCATTCCAAAATTGCAAAAAGCAGGTGCGAGTTTTCTACAAATGCAGCAAAATCTGCTTGGCGGATAACACCCCTGGAGCTTGAGATTCAGAGATTTCTTTCAAGCATAGGTGGCAAGATGACAAGAGATCGAAACAGAAAATTGCAACTTCACCGGAGACGGCATATGCTCCTTGGGGCTTTCCTGACACCTCCCTGCTGCCATCCACGCTAAAGAAGCCACATGGGGAATACACACCCGAGCAGCCTTTTCCATGACACGCTTGCTGCCCAGGCGCATCATGGCCAGGCAGCACATGAAGCAGGGACACCTGAAATCCCCCAAGTTGAGCACAGATTTCTGCTGCCACTTCAAGAGCCTTAGGCAGCAGCGAGCTCTCTCATCCCTGCACCAGACAGGATGCTGCGTTTCACAGGATGCACACCACAAGATGGCAGGATACGCAGCCCAATTTATAATGGGGTGGGGAAGGGGAGAAGGAGAATGGAGTATTATTTTGGTTTGTTTTTTTTTTTTTAAAACACTCAGCACACTATGTTGAAAAGGCAATAGCCTCATCCTTCCTTACTAGCAGGGTTATGTCCTCTGTGCTTAAAGCAGAGTCCGAGCCTGCAGCACACGTGGAACTGGGAAGCTGGGGCTGTCGCAATGGCAAGGCTGGACAAGAAGGTGAACTGCACTGTCCCTTCCCCCACCCCAAGACAAAAGAAGAGCAGGAGAAAAAAAAGTACCATGGAAAGGTACAAAAATCAGCTTGCCCTGAAGCCCTATATAACATTCCTGTTGTGTTCAATGCAGAAACCAATTAGCATAGTAATGACACTTGGGTACAAAAATAGCACTTTACGGCTTTCAATGTTATACCCATGTCAATAACTCAATAAAACATCCTGTAGGTTCTGTTGCTGTTATGAAATCTGTTGTATTTCAGAACAAGAATGATATTATAGCAGCTTCCACAGCATTTTCTCCTGCAAATCCTGAAGGGAAGTGTAGTTCCCCCTTTCCCAGCTGTTTTGGGCTGACACAGCAGTAATTTGCTCAAGCACTGTAACAAGAATAAAATCAGGTTCTCTAGCTTCCTAGAACATCCAGGGCTCTCTCTATCAAGCTGCCAATATACATACTTGGCTTGCAAACCCTCCCACAAGAACCAGGAATTAGAATTGCACAACACCCTATTTTATGTAGTTCATAGTCTACAGTCATGAAAAATTCAAGTCTGATGCTTCCCAAGCGAATATGCCCACACGTGTGTTCATTGTCAGAAGAGCAGTTGTGCTTGCAGCACCAGGGAGAGACCTACACGGCCGGGGAACGCAGGGATTGCTGGTCTCCCAGGCACAGCAGTGCAGCAGCTCACTACAGCGTCAACCTCTCTGAAAACCTATATTAAAAGGCCACTTTTGACTTGATTGTGACCTAACGGCTGCTGTGCTACATCCAGGAGGAAGAACAGATTTGACATTAAGAGGCAACTTCCACCATGCTTTACCCCCAGCTTGTCTGCATCTGTAGAAAAAGTTGTCACATGATGCCCTGAAAAAGGATCCTGTGCTATTGACGGGTAATTATTTCCTTGAAGTCATATGTCTGTGCCATTACAGCTTGGTTCAAAACCCTTGTTTATTGGGCTGCTTACTGTCCTGTATTTGAGGAGCTGGATTCTGTTCCCCTTGATTTCAGTACGTGTCCTGAAAGCTTATGACAAAGATCCCTGACAACCTTTTCATTCTTCCTCCATTTTGATTTCTGTAATACATGCTACAAGAGTCTCAAAATTCAGTTCCTTTTTTTGGTTAAAAACAAAAAAGGGGTAAGCCCTAGAAAAACTGGTGCAGTATGCAATTAAGAGATGAATAAAAATCCTCTGCAGGCAGAAATCTTACACAGATATTTTACCACAGAGTTGCTTTTGAAATTTCTGCTCTTACACAGAAGGCAAACAGTTTACCTAGAATGAGTAATTATGTGACACCAGGCTAAACAGCAGGTCTCTCTGGATGTGACCCAAGATCCATGGGCTTCTTCGCTAATTATTTCATGTCTGGTGAGACCACTGGGCTTCAGCTGGTGAGAAACACATTATCAAAATAACTATTCCACCATTAGCCATGTTGGCTTTTCAGACACAGCTAATGGCTCTGGGCAGTATCAGTGACAGTTTTGTCCTTGCTGCAAAAGTCAAAGCCCATTGCAGAGTCAGAAACAGTCACTTTCAGTGCTTAAGACAGCTTTTACCCCAGCCACACGAGTATACTAAGAAGTGCCACACATTAACACAGCAGTTCTAGTCTCTGTTCTGTTTTTAAAAAGTGTTTGTGGAAAGGCAATTATCTGAAAAAGATTATTCTTTGCTGAGATGCAACAGCATTTGGTGAGGGTAACATTCCCTGTGTTGTTAGAGCGGGGAATAATCACAGCATAGGACTGCAGACAGCGGGGCTATAAGACGCCATGCGACACCAGAGCCAACTTCTGTAGCTACAAGCCATCAGCCTCACAATTGTCACTTAAATACCACTGTTATTAAAAGCTTCTGAACTGTTTTACACAGCAACTGGAGACGGATCGTTACCATCCCCAGTGCCAAGCAGCCTCAAGGTCATTTGTAATGTGGGAAAGCAGCAGTTGCGCAGCTCCCCCCCACGCTCCGAGCCGCCGCTGGCTGCAGCGGGAATCGGATGGTGCAGCACAGCCTGGACGGGCAGAGCCGGGAACCTGCGGCAAGGGCTACTCGCTCCATTTGCCCCTAGCAAGGCAGGCTGGCCACAGACACTGCTCAAGCCATCATTTTAATTTTGATCAGAGACTAACAAAGACAGGTCACGCATCAGCAACTGCAAGACCCATCTTTAACCTCCCACTACACATTCAGTTGAAACACCCATTAGTAAGTAAGTGCTACCATCTCCTCTAGATGACACGCAGCAGTTCAGCGTTGGCTAATGCAATTCAGTAAGCACACCTAGGATTGATACTTCGTTCCCTTTCTCCTTGCGCACCCCAGTTCCACAGATAAGGCTAACATTTTACCCTTTTCCCTTCACTTACCCATGGGAACACAGGGGCTATGAAGAAATGAAAACTGAACACAGCTTCTTCATACAGCTTATTCCCAAGTGAAGCCTCCTAGTCTCACTCTATCACTTCAGTTTAGGGGAAGGGAAGAAGAGCAATCCAGGTTCAAGCTCCTTGCAGACAGGAGGCATATTTCATGTGATGCAAGCTTTAGTTCTAGCAGGATTGCCTTCAAGCCCCAGTACTGTTAACACAGAAGGCTGAGAACATACCCACCCCCTACAAATATGTGTTGCAGCAACAACATGCTTATTTCATCCTCCTTCTTGAGGTGAGTAACCAAGACGCCCCCCCAGAACAGCCTGCATCAAGTCAAACACGGGCCTATTTAGTTACCTGGAGGTGCCACTCGATCCTGGTATTTGGGCTCAAATTCACTGACAGTGAGCAACATCACTTGGATGGTCCCAATGAATATACCTGCCAGGCAACCGTAGAAGATGACATAGAAGAGGAGGATCTTAACTGCAAGAGAAAACAAACAGAAAGAGGAATCAAATCAAGCCCTCAAGGCAGTCACATCTCAGGACAAAATTTCCAAACTCGACCACTTGCAAGGAAGAGCCCAGCACACTGAATTCGGATGGCCAGCCCTGTTGCAGAAGCAAATATTTAACAGTGAGATTATTCCCCAATGGAGACAGAAAATATAAGTCACTTGAGTTGTTTGGGGAGGGCTGGAAGCACAAACTCCTGAAAACCTAGAAATCCACAAACCCTAGAATCCACCACAATCCAATTTTTTACAATTGGGATTGTAAAACATGAAAATTAAACCATGTTCTTTCTGTTTTAAAGGATCCCTTGGCTGACACAGCCCTACCATTGCATGCTATCACAGATCAGACTTTCAGTAAAGTGAGTGCCCAGCAGCAAGAAACCACAATACCGGTGTTACCCTGAAGGACACTCATTCCATGAAGCTCTAGGCCTCAAAGCTATTTCCAAGAGAGTCTACAGTAAATATTTCATTCAGGTTCCTAAGCAATTATAAAGCCTGATTTCCCCTAGTAACTCAGGCTATCACCTCCAGTAAAGACAATGGGAGCAGAATTCAGGCCCAAAATAGCTCCAGTGCTCAATCTTAAACATAGGAAAGTACTCAGACATGTCACAGTACCACACGTTTAGCAGCTTTATATGCCTACAGAGGCACTCCAGCACTGCTCATACCAATTAAAAAGTGAATTACATAATAATGAAAGACTGAATTTAGTTTTGGTCTAAAGGGAAATGCCTAGAATAATCTTGGAGGGGGTGAGAGGGTGGAGAAGAGCCTAGAGACACAGCACAGATCGGACTCTGGGTATCAGTTACCTGTTTACAAGGATTATCTCAACTGATTAACTGCACAGTAACATGCCGTACTAGGCATCACCAGGTCGCCTACAGGAAGGATAAGCCAGCCCATGCCAAGCAACTATATGCTAATCAGGCTGCAGGAACCAGCAGGCCAGCACAGAAGCCAAAGAGAGCCTGCTTGATCTTGGACTGTCCTCATCTAATTGCCAACGAAAAAGGATGTGGTTTATTTGAAGGACTTGAAGTGATGAGCTACAAAGGAAGGGGAAGAAGCAGTAGATGGATGTATTTCTCCTCATTCCCCAGCCCCATCATTAAAAAAAAAAAAGCTCCATCATTGGAGAAGCCTCAATGGGAGCAGGCAGTTCTGGTTTTCTTTTCAAGTCTATGAAAGACAGGCGAGCAGGAGGGACAGCCATTGACACGGAGACTGAGGGACACAGTCAGACAGGCACTCCATCCTCTCGTCTTCCTCACGTGCACCAGAGGCAGGGGAGATAACCAGGGCTGGATGCGGTAACATGGTGCTCCAGGAGTTAAAAGCACTCTTTGGTATCCAGGCAGCGTAAAGCAAATGGCTGTGACGTCAGGGACGTGTGGAAATTTTTTCCAGAGCACGGTCATAGGAGGTGCTGTTGTAACAAACCAAACACTAATGCTGTTGTCTGCCGCGTAACGCCTTTGAGTTTTGTAACATCAAAAGGCAAACACTGGGAGGTAGCTTATTTAATCAGGTTCCCAGCCAAGATGCTCTTAACACCAAAGACACCTTAAAGGTCAAAACCACTCCGAGGTCTCAGAAAACACACAGCAGGTCTAGCGACTGAGCACGACAGGGTTGAACGAGAAAGCTTCCTGCAACAGGTAGGTTTATAACAGAGGAATCAGATCATCAGCCTGCAGATCGACTCCACAAATGGAAATCACTCCTAGGCAGATAGGTACAGGCACTCTGGGAGAAGGACCTGGTTCAGCCTCCGCATTTGGAGCACTGCGCAGTTGCCTGGTGCCTCGGGAGCAGAAAATACCTATCCATGCGCACCCACAACCCAATTCTGCTCACGTAAAGATACAGCAGAAGCCTGCTCTAGTCTGCACACCCGCCAGAGCTGAAGCTGGCGGCTCCGGATGTGGCACCTCCGGCTGATCCATTACAGCAGGAACCAAATTCAACATCACAAGGGTGATACACCAGCTGTGGTTGGCAGCAACTGGAAGACTGTCTACTTGCGTAAAGAAAATATTAAAAGCCTCTTAGACTAAAGTGCTATTTGTACAGCACCTAATAAATACATCATGAGCATTTAATCATGAACGCACATATAGCCATTTCCTTCTTGCAGAGGTATTAAAAGCCAATTGCTCTCTCTCGACGAGGTAAAATTAGCTCAGTTTCCTTTATCCGGAGAAAAGTGGGGTAAAAAAGGAAAGCCACCTTGCTGTCCAAGGCAGACGACAGCTGGGAGGGCAGGCTCCCCCGACAGCGATGCTCCCGGGCCGGGCCAGCCGCCGGGGAAGGAGACCCAAGGACGAGGCGCCCTCGCCAAGGTCGGCCCGCCCGGGGCTCCATCCCGGGGCCGGGGGCCGACCCTGCCTCACCCCCGGACCCACCTGAAGTCACACCTACGCGGTGCGGCGCCCCACGCACCCCATCGGGGCCCCACAGGGCACCTGGGGGGGGGGGGCGATCGAGGAAACCCCCCCTCCCACCCCGCCGGGGGACTCGTCCCGCCGGTCCCGGCGCCAGCCCGCTCGCCCGCCCCGGGCCGTCCCGGCCGGGGGCTGCAGCCCCGCTGCAGC
>JAOXNO010000001.1:90295562-90309109 GCA_028565335.1 Limnodromus scolopaceus
GACCAGGGAGAATGAGTTTGGAGAAAGTGGCTAGAGAATATCTGATTCTGTGTCACGATTACACAGTAAATGGCCACCCAGAAACATCGTCTTCCTCTGAGCACGTTCTCATTGTTGCTACAGGCTCTAATGGTGCTGGTGGAAGCTGAGCTGCAGGAGCTCCTGGCTTCATCAGTGTTTGTTTAAGGATCACCAGGAAACTCTCTCCTCTTCCTGCAAGCTTCTGAATTTCTGTATAAATACACAGAGAAGTCCTGTTGGGTTGGCCATGGCCAGCGATAGCAAATCCCCATGACTGCACAGGCTGGGTCGTGCAGGATCTGGAATGGAGAAAAGGCCCTCCATGAGGGTTGCACGCTGTTCCTGCAAACTATTCTACAGACCTGAAGCCTCAGCCCCATGCACGCTCAGGACACACGCTTTACTTGGCATTGGTTAATTATCCTCTCAGAATCAGCAAAACTCACAGGCAACAGGGTGCCAAATTTTATTCAAATTTATGTTTGTTTGGCTGCTCAGATATCAATCAGGCCGTCTCTAAGGCCACCACTATATGATCTGATTTTTTAAGGTGATAAGGGCCTGAGGCAACATTTGAAACTGCCAAGAACAAAATGTGCAAAGCTATCCATGTCCAGCAGATTAGCTGCAGGAGGAAGGACAGCGCTGTGGAAAGGAACCTGGGAAGGAACAACCTGCAAGACGGAAGCTATTTAAGGTGTATCTCACTGCCCTGAGGAGTTAGCACGTAAAGAGCACTCTGATTTTCTCCAGTGGGTTTGGGCATAGCCACCAGTGAGATCCCAGCTTCCTTTGGCTCTCCTGCCTTGCAGGACTGGAAGAAAGCCCCTAGGGCAAGGAGAGCTACAGCACAAGAGGGTGGACAAGTAAGTACTTTTGATGTAGCAGTGAAAGAGAAGGGTCTGGCGCAGAGCAAAGCAAAGCGAGCATTTGTCCAGCTTGGTGACTGTTCTGCCCACGAGTGCCATTTGTGAGGGAAAATGAGACGGTCGCACACAGGAACTTTGGGTGATGTGTGATCGAGAAACATCTCTGAAGATGACTGTGGATGATGCTGCGATGTGCAGCAGAGGAAGGGGAGAGGCATGCCAGGGAGCCGGGGGGGGGGCTGGACTCTCACAGACGGCGTGACTGAGTGTTAATTATAAGATGACAGAAGCGTGCGAAATGGCCTCAAGTAGTTACTATTCGTGGGCTGCCACCGCAAACAAATGGGGCTGGGCCTCCTGGGGCTGGCATGCCCGGAGGAGCTGGAAAAGGGCAGCTGCTGAAGAGCTTGGCCCCAGGCCGGCATCACACACAACAGGTGAGAGAGGGCAAGGAACAGAACGGGCTGCGAGAGCTGCTGCGGCCCTGCAGGCTGCCAGCCAGAGGCCGGGTGGCACTCAGGCATTTTACACCCCTCTGGGAGCATGCAAAGGGCCTTGAAGGGGAGAGGGGTGATCCCCAGGAGCTGCCCTCAGTGTCCCCGCGAGGCAAGTGGCAGCCTGTGGCCTCCACGCTAGCTTCCTAAAGCCCGCCTTTAGGACTGTCCTCCAATTTTCTGCCTGAGAGGTTTAGGAGAAACAGAGCCCCCGCTCAGGGGCTGCTGCACATTACACTGGCCCAAGCAGGATCTGTAGTCTCCTAGAGCATGGTATGACAAAAGTAGCTTTCAAGTTTTCCTCCTCCTCTCCTTGTCCCCCTCCTCTCCTTTCCAAGATGTAGGGATTAGGCTTATAGACATATGTGGTTGATCCTCTGAGCACAATGGCTGCATTCAAACAGATTAATTGCATATAGCTATGCAAACTGAGGTAGGCAAGTTAAAAAAAATCATCAACTTGTAGGCACTGAGAAGATAAATATATATAGGAATAACCTCCGCCCAAATCCAGCCATAGGGCCAGTATTCTTTTCTTTAATATCAGTTTGATAGTTGTGTAATATAACTTGTGGAGGTGCCTGCACAGCTCAGCGTTGGCAAAACGACGTGGCAAACAACAGCTGTTTAGATAGATAAGTGATTGTAAACAGCATTTGTGGATGGAAAACCCAAAAGTGTCTGAGAGGGCATTTGCCCCAAACTGGTCTTGCTGAAGAGGGAAACAACCATCAGTTCTCAACTGATCACGCTGAGGAGGATGGCAGGCATCAGCTGGATTAAACAGCAACCAGGGAACCACAAGGACAATTTTGAAACAAAGAACAATTTGGTCTGAAAAGCTGCATAAAGAAGCGTAACAATCTGAACAGAGCAGGGAGGGGCCTCAGCCCGGGACCAGAGCAGCAGTCAAAACCCAGTCTGGCACACCACAACCTCTGCCAAGACCAGACGCAGCAGCTTCCCCATCCATGAGACGCCATCAGCGGCTGGCACCCAGCGCGTGGCCTGACCCTGTGGGGTGCAGCATGTAGGGACCCACACTTTGGGTGTGTGTGGGTGACCTGCTGGGGTGCCTTCCCACCAGCAGGTGCATTAGCTGATTATAGGGAGTAGCATGGGCACCCCTAGAGCTAGAGCGGCCACAACCCCAGTGGGAGCAGGGTGTAAGCAGGGGGGACCCCCACCCCCTGAAGTGACCCCCTTGCCAGTGAGAAAGGGGTGAGTGCCTCCGTACGTGGGATGAGAACTGGTGGGGATTAATTACAGAAGTGTGTCTAGGAACTTGCAGGAATTTATTAGTCTTTCCTAAGTATCTAACGTACAGCAGTGGTTGAACTGCTGTATTGCTGACATAGATCCTGAATGTATAGTTCACTGCTTGCCAGTTAATTACATGTCCTTAATAAATCAATAAAGCATTTCAATTCTGATTTGGTTTAACCTATGTGAGCTGAGCCGTTTTTCCCTGCAACAATGACCAATGGATACAAGTTTTTGACCAGTTCTGGCAGAAGGCCTACATGCTCAGTGATTGAGGAAAGAATCGCTTCATGTTGAACGGGAGACTAGGTGCAGGACAAGGGATCATTTCTGGGGTGAACTGGCTGGCAAGTGGAGACAGAAAAGGGGGATGTGATAGAGACACCATGCTGTGTGCCTGATGTTTGATAACTGGGATAAATACTTCTGGTGGACGGTAGAGAGTTCCTCTGGCTAAGCACAGCCACCAGAAGTTAAACTTGCCAGCTGTTTCTGATGTCCATCACCACTGTTCTGATGGAGGCAAAGGCAACTTGTGAAGGCAGCAGAAGTCAAACCATATTGCCAGAATTTCTTTTTGGCTGATGCAGGAAGAATGACTCTCATCTACTCACTGAAAATAATATGAAAATACTTTCTTGCACAAAATCCACCCTGTTTTCCTTGGCATACGTGGAAGTGACCACCACACAGGGAAGAAGCATTACCCAGGAACTAGTGATGAAGCTGGCAAGAAGAACACATGTTTTGTGACAACGGGCACCTGGAGCTCTTACTGGAACGGCAGCCAGCTTCCTGGTACGCAGCCACTGAGCTCAGGCAGCTACGTGAGCTCCCGATGCAGCAGCTGCAAGTTTGGGGGACTGATTTGTCTTCACCCCTGCTGGTCCGAACAAAATGGTCCCCTTTCAGGTCCTGCTGGATATAGCAGCATTATGCACCATTAAAACATTAGTTTTCTATCTTGGCAGCAAGATCACAAGGCTTCACCCTCTACTCGCTCCCAACTATGGTTCATAAGGGGTTTCTGATGGCAGGTTGTATTTGGGCACTAGCCTGCTCAGCTGCCCTGGTTAGAGCTCTGCCGTCTCCAGGGCCAGCCAGTCTGGGACATCCAGCATAAAACCAAGAACGATAACTAAATAAACTCCAAAACTATTTTCAGGCCTGCTCTAATAGAATTTAAAAAGAAAAACAAAATCAGAGTGGAAAAACATTTCTATCTTTAGCCATCAGGAGCAAGGCTTATCTAAGCAGCACCACACAGGAGCTGGCAACGGGAATGGTAAGTTAGGGTTCGACTTGTTCCTAAACATCTTCTTTTAATTGTTTAGTCAGGGCCATAGTGGGATGCTACATGATTTACAACGCCTGCCAGAGGCCTTTCTTCTTCTCCTTATGGGTGGTCCTTTCCCTAAAACAACTTACAGATACCTGTGATAATTTTAAAGATAACTCCAGCATTGTCCACACTACCAACTGCTCTTACCAACTGAAGGTAGATGACTCTGCAAACTGGGAAGCCTACTGTCCACTCTGGGCTTCTTGGTGGTCTTTGCTTTGATTTGGATTGTCTAATTCCACTGCAACATCCTGTGATGACCAACACTGCACTCTCACCTGCAACACAGTAACACAATACATGTAAAAATCAAACACATTTTGACTGGAGAATCTCTCTCCAGTCCTCAACATCCACTTAATGTGACAAAAGACATCATGCAGCCGTGATGGGAACTGTCTGTCTTCATTCCCCTGATGTAAATTGGGTGCTGTGGTAACCATGCTGGAGTCTGAAATTCCCTTTTCTCTTTTAACCAGTCCTGTGCGGACCACAGCATGTCACAGAGCCTGAGAGGCATTTGCAGACAGGCCAAAGGAGACAGACATATCTAACAAGAGTTTTAAAAGCACTGAAGTCTTTCTCATTATAACCAGTAGGAGTTAAGGACCTGACCTGTGTGGATGATTTGAAAAGCTGGATGGGCCTCAGTTTGTATTTTTAGATGCTTGTGTACCTTGGAAAATCTGCTTTGACTTTCCACAGTTCAGCCTTTCTGCTCAGATAGCCAGGATACATTTGACATGGACATTTGTACCAGACCTACATCAAAGCAGATCCATTCTGTAAAGGCATGACAGGAGCTGAGCACTTGTATCACTGGTGTCTGCAGATCCATCAGGTGTTTCTCAGAAACTGTCGCTTCTGGCTGAATAAGACACCACAAGTTATGGGCAGGGGGAAGGGAACTCCATAAGTAAACTACACCATCACATCTGGTCTGACGATGGGACAGGTAGAGGAAGACAGTGCATGCGGTGATGCTGCTATTATTTACATAAGGCGATACCTTTGTTTTTCATTTATCAGCTGAATAACACAAACTCTTGGAGGATATAATCGTGACAAGACCGCCCCAAGTCAGCTAGAGTTTTGAGCTGCACTTTTTTTTTTTCTCATGGGAAACATCCCCAAAATACCAACATGCAAATCTGTCCTTCTGCATGTTAAAAGTATTCCCCAGGCAACCAGGATCGGGAACTGAACAGAAATTCCCTTTTCTCCCCAACCATATTTCCTTTTGAAAAAGTGGTCACTACTTGGTAATCAAAGATTAGCTACTATCACCCGATGTTCAAAGAAATTCCCAAATGGACACTCAATTCCAAAATCACCTTAGCCTTAGTTTTAGTAAAAACTGGTTTTGTCAATTGTAAGAACGTAAGACTGGCTACACCTGGAACACACCAAAGGTCCATTTAATCCAGTATGTCTTCTCCAGCTCTGGTCAGTAGCAAATATTTAGAAAAAGAGCCTAAGAACAGGGCAAGTACAGAGTGACCAGTGTGACCTCCCAGGTGCCAGCAGCCTGCCTCCTTGGGATTTCCCAAGCCAGGGAGTACACTGACAACTAAGTAAACTGGGCGTAGTCCCAAACCTAATCTGCGTCTCACTTTGGAGAAGCAGTTCGTATCTGGCACGTTACACCTCACCCTCCAGTTCGGTGGCGTGACTGCAGCCTCCGCAAGTTCACCTGAGTGAGCTTTAGAGGCCACCAACTGCACAGAGGTGAGGGCAGGTCTGAGTACCAAACATGTGAACAGCAAGTAGCCTGCACTGGGCTTTGCACTGATACTTTTCATCATGGTTCAGCAAGAGGATTTAAAGCTGTTTCTGGTCTTGCCATGTAAGTCACCATCAGCCTCTGGGGGCTCACAGATCAGCCTTCCCATGGGGCGTCCAGTAACGAGCGGACCATAGACTTCAGTGGAGGCATGCTAGTGTGTCTGATGAGTGAGGTACCTAGCTATGCGTTCATCTTACCATCACGGTGGTATTTGAGCAGTTACCCACACATCAGCACCTCCAAACAACATAGTAGCCTATAACATATGAGTATATAAAGAGCTCTGAATCTTCAGCTCTGAGCTCCTTCTTAAGATGCAGCCTCCTAGCTCATGGGAATTGCCTCTCATTTTTCGGTCTAGATGACCGACTGAGGTGCCCTGCATGTCACCTGTGGTGACCCAGTGACTCATAGTCCTTCCTTGCTGCACTGTGAGAAAAGGCTTGCCACATGGAAAGACATGCTCTGCTAGACACATATTAATTTATAAGTGCTAATTAATAGAATAATGGGTTGGTTAGGAAAGCCCCTGGTCTATATTGTATTCAAAATGCCCTCTGGAAAGAGGCTGGTGTGGTTAATAAGATGGCTGCTCTGTTAAATCTGATACCTTTGTAAGAGAATCTGTCCCAGCGTTACTGATGAGACAGAATTTAACAATGAAGGTGTATATTTTATTCTCCAGAAGAACACTTTTGAGATGGCAAATGTTTGGTCATTGGGATGGTGATCAGTGTGCTTCATTCCCACGACAAGCAGTGGGACGAATATCTTGTTATAAATGGCAAGCAAATAGTTTACTCGAAGGACTTTAAATGTCATCAGTCTCTTAGAAAATGTATGTCAGTAGGTCTCATGACTCTGAAAGCAGTGTGGCTGTTTAATGTAACTTTTGCCTCCACCTAGGCCCACTGGGTGCCTACGGCTGAGAAGAGCTATCTTTACACTGACAGACTTGTCCTAGGTCAGGGAGGCTCTGGCCCACCTCTGAATTGGAATTCTGAAGCACTGGACAGATACTGTTGTTTCAGTTCCTCCACATTTATCTCAGGGATAAGGTTTCCAGGAATCTGCTGCCGTTGGAAGTCACCCCCATCAGGTGCTCACAAACAGGCTGGCAAATCCCTCTCTCCCCTCTCAGCTTCAAAGCACATTAAAGATATAGCATTGTCATGGCCCCATTTCTAGCAGGTAGGTACGTGTGGTACATGGGAAGCTGGTGGCAGAAGACAGAGCGGAACCAGTGTTTTGCCACCTTGGATATGGCTTCACGCAGGTGATGGCACCGTCCTTGCTAGCTAGCAGGCACCTGGGGAGAGGGACGCAGCTGGAAGCCTCACCACCTGCAGCTGCCCAAAGCCAGTGTCTGCTGGGCTCACGAGAGAGAACCGCGCACATCTTTCCTCATGCCTCCCACAGAGCAAAGTGCTTTCTAGGTATTAATGAAACGATTCTGGCAGCATCGCTTTTCTACGGTAGGAAGGTCCCCTTTTCACCAGTGGGAGAAACTGTGGGTTTGCCTACATGGACATGCTCTGGAAACCTGATTTGAATGAACTTTGCAAATTAATAAAACTTTTAAAAACTTAATTAAATCACACTAAAGCCCCACATGGGCATTTTAACTTAAAGGTATGTTTATTCTCAGCAGTATACTTCACCTCCAAAGCAAATTGAAGAACACTTAATTTAGCCCACCCTAATTCTTACTAAAGGTGTCGACTTTGATGCAGTTGATTTACCTATTTGAAATTCATGCCTTTAGTTCAATTAGATGACCTTACTCCTTAATTTTCCATTGTAAAGAAGCCCTTCGAGAGAGAAGGACTTGTTGGGACTACCCAAAAGAAGTACCAACAGCCGAACGGGGGGAACCCAGGCATACACAAGTATTCAGGGACGCAGCTTTTCTCTCCACTACCTTTCTATCACTGATGGAAATGTTTTCTGTGGATCTAAACCAATTGCACTCTTCTTCTACCCCCACCACATCAGGCTTTGCAACAGACCCAAGCAGCAGAGGCAAGACAAGAAGAGAGAGCTAACAGGTGTCTTGTCTGCCTGCAAGCAACACTGCCTAGAAAATTCATGAAAATGCCACAGCCCTTCAAGACTGCAAAGTCTGGGGATCATTTATTCTGCCCTTCCAGCACAACACAGACAGGATAATTTCATTCCATTACTTCTTCAGTCAGCCTGATAGCTTATCTTTGACTGAAGCATAAAGTCAGGTATTTGCTGCAGTCAAATTGTTCCAGGAATTTTGTTGGAAGTGTGTTTTCCATTGAAACTGATTTTCCTTTTAGTAAACTGCTTTTTATAATCTTTTCCCCTCTGACAGACATGCCTTTCTGTGCAAATTTATAGTCATTGCTTTCTTGGGAATGCAGCTTTGGTCTACATTAGCTCATTAAAAACAAAAAAAAAAAAAAAGAGGAGAAACCCCCATTCCTTTCCAGGGGTCTGAAACTATTACAGCAGCGTGAATGCAAATTTCTCCTAACCTCAAATACACCTCTTATTGTCACTGCTATATCTAGGTTCTTGAAGACGTACAGTGGCTCTGTTTGTCTACTCTACCATGTCAGCAATGAAGCTGGAGCAGGAACACCAAAGCCTGCGAGCTTTACCGGGTAGTCCCAGCCTCAGGCACTCCACAGGAGCCAAAAGGAAAACCTGCTGGGCAGCTTCAAGGCAGTTACACGAGCCATGAATTTAGCCTCTTCTCTTCCCCCACCCCAATGGCAGTGTGAGGTTGGGCAGGGCAGAGAGATTCAAATACACATTGGGATAAAGCATAAAAACGAGCAAGACAGAAAAATGGAGAATAGCCTCTATAGGGCAGATCATTTCCTCACAAATATTTGAGTTTTATTGGACTAGACTTACCATCCTGCACTGTCTCAGCATTCTGGAATCATCAGTAACACTCAGAATATATATGGTTTCCAGTGCTGGATCTTAACACAACATTAAGGACAAGAGGCACTATTTCTTACCTTTTCCTGAGGCAGAAATGGAGAGATGGGGAAAAGTGACTTGACCTTGGTCACACTAGACAGATGTTTACTAGAGAACTGGGTGCAACACCCAGAAGTCAAATGACAGTCATGGTAAGGTTGGCACCTTGATTCATAGATCCATCTGGCCAAAGCTCATGGGCTCCATAGCAGAGCTGGGTGCAGTCATTAGGTAGAGATATGTGGACATGATCTTCTCTAGCAACATTCATAGATATCCACCCATCCCACTCTCTCTATACCAAGATCCCTTGGGCCCAGACCTTTCCTCAGGCTGCCAGTTCTCCATCTGGAAAACTACCGTGCTCTGACAAGCCCTGTAGAAAATATGTTGGAGTCATCATTAACCTGTCAGGGACTTATGCCCAGACGTTTATTATACCCTTACATGAAGCTGAATAAAACAGCATATTCAACTGAGCCTATGACAAATGCATTACGTTTGACTAATTTTTTCATTTGCCACAGGAGAGAGTTAGAATTATTCTTTCTAGGCAAATGAGTTTCAGCTTTTCTCATTAGCTTTTCGTAATCTTTAGTGCACAGATTGGGAGGAAAGGGCTTTCAGCAATTTTGGCTTAAAGTAAAATGACCCAAGGTTAAAACTGAGAGCAGGAGGGAAGGCGCCACCGTTACAGAGAAGTTCCCAGTCTCCTTCTACTAATCTTGACTACATGAGGAGTTTAAAAATGGCAAAAAATGACAGAGCCAGACAAACCCTTACCCAGGTAGTGGAATGGGCTGTTCAGGTCAGACGCTGTGACTCACACAGGCTGATCTAATGTAAATAACCAACTTAAAAATGAAGAGCTTATCTGTACTGAACTGTCACTTTTAGCCTTGGTTAAGTCAATTTAGAACTCTCTGGTGAGTTAACTTTATGGTGACAGTAGACCTGTGAAATCTCACATGTTCTAAGATAGATAGAGGGGCATCCTGCATATATGTTTTCATCTGTCATCGGTCCTGAAGGACCATCCACTCTCCTCCAAACCACTGCATTTTCCACTGCACTGTGCCCTGTATGTGGGAATTGAAAAAAGCAGAGGTGAACGAATACTGAGTACACGTCTGCAGTATCCTGCTTATTAAAAATCCCAAATTAGAGGCAGGCCAAGAGCCCCTCGCATGTTCTCCTCAAGCCTAGACTTTGCAACAGATGCATACCACTCCTAGGAGTTGCACCAAGGTCATCAGACTACTACCTATATTGAGTAGCTACCAGCACCATACAGCCTGAGTCACCACCAAGCTGGACTGTATACCCTATCATCCATCCATTGCATGATCTAATCAAGATGGGGCTTGTCTGTACAGGAGTGGAAGCCACAACTAACAGCACTAAAGGAACGCATCCCTCAAAAGAAAATTAGTTATCTAAACACAATTTTATTGTTTTTGTCCTGACAAAACTGTATCAATACCAGGGCTTTCACAAGTTCTTTTTTTTTTTTTCACACTCCTATCCAGCCCAGCCTCACAAGGAAAATGGTGAAATATAGGCTAACTGCTCTGAGCCAGCTAATCCTTTATTATTTATATGAGAGCAATCAAATATATACAATTGATCGCATGTAGCGAAAGTTGCAGCATGTAATAGCCCACGGCTAAAGGAAGCAGACCATACTTCATTTTATGCTGTTTTCAAGGAAGTGGGAGGGAGGAGTGTTTGTTTCCGCACAACCCAGAGCACGGGCAGGGCTTCAGGAACTTGAAGTGAAGGTCACCCTTACCCACCTTCACACAGCGTCGCCTGCCTTGCCCTAGTCTGCAGCTATGGGACACCGGCCCAGAGGACATTGGTCGTGACTGAGGCACACACACGAGATGCACGAAGAGTGGGAGAACGGTGGGGGAAGGACAGAGGTCCCTGGACTGCTGTTTGCCCCACCACATGTGAAGGAAAAAATGAGACTTAGGGAAGATGATGGCACTTGTGGTGTATATCCTATGGCAGATGAGCTGCGATTCTTTGTCTGTACAATGTTAGAAAGCGGGGGTGGTGTTTTTAAAGATATTTTCTATACTGGAGCTAAGAATGGCAGGTTTCACAATGAAGCTGTTGTTCAATTAAACATGAATCAGTGTGTTATCAGACCTGACAGAGACAGGGAAGACACTAAAACATTAAAACAAAGACACTAAAAATTATCAGTATTTCTTACCATTTCTTAATGATATTTTTAATCTATGCCTTTGACCCTTTGGTAATTCTACTTCGTTCTCTGCTGCTGTAAC
Organism: Limnodromus scolopaceus; assembly: GCA_028565335.1. Taxonomy (NCBI): domain Eukaryota; kingdom Metazoa; phylum Chordata; class Aves; order Charadriiformes; family Scolopacidae; genus Limnodromus; species Limnodromus scolopaceus. The sequence continues at coordinate 90,306,596 of JAOXNO010000001.1, forward strand.
ATTTAGAAAGTAACTGAAAATTTTATGCCAGTTGTTAGCTTATCATGTTTGCTTTATGACAGCCCAAGACAAAGGCCAATATATCATAAAATAAAAGTCTAACTCCATATTTAGACTTGTGAGTAAGTGGCTTGAATTTCAAACGACCAGACCTCAACCTTTCTCACTGCTTTTAATAGCAAGTCAAGGGTTCCTGAGAAATCAATTCTTTTATCAGACCATAACATATGCTCTTGGGGACATAAATATTTATGCAAATCATAGGCACAGGCCTTCAGTGAACATCGCGTCATTAGTACACTTATTGGGCAGGGAGACTCCTTAGTATAGGAAGGGACCTCATGAGGATATTTGTGCTCTTTCTTTCAAATGACTTGAGGGACAGCTTTGCATGCCATCAGGCTGGTTTAGCCCCAAGGGCTGGATCACCGAAGACTTCTGTTGGCCTACGTACTGGTCAGGGCAGCAAAGGGGTGAGCTGCCTTGCTGGTGTCACTCTTGCAGCAAAGGACTATTTTCTGCCTGAGCACAGCCTTGACATCACACCATGTCCACAGCAGAAACACCTCCCTGGTAAAACTCACTGGTGCTGGAAAAGCATTTGTAAAAAAGCCATGGCTGAAAGACGTGCTCTTTTGACTACATCTGCTCACTGAGCGAGTGTGGTCACAGGAACGTATTGGTGCTTTACATTGGCAAAGCTTTCACTTCCGCAAAGAGAGAAGAGTTAAATCAATGGCAGACCTATTCAGGCTATTGTAATGGAACTTGAATTTGGGAGTTACATTGGTATGGACTTGGATAAGTGAAAAACAACCTCCTCTTGACACATACACATAACCACAACAGTTGCACAGTCATGCAACTATAGATCAGACGCTAGCCTGAAAAGTTTCTTGGTGACTGAAGAAAGACTTCCATGCAGTTTGCTCAGATGGCAGGATTATACAGAAGAAATGGCATAAAATGAAGTTACGAGGTGGCAGATTCAAAGCTAACAAAAGGAAATGCTTCATCAAATGCATAGTTAAATTCTGCAGCTTGCTGCCAACTTGCTTCCAAGTCCTGTGGAAGCCAAAAATAGATTCCAAAAAATGATTTGACAAAGTCACGGACAGATCTATTAAGCATTATAAAACAGCAAGATTTTAGGAAGCTTTCAGGAACCCACAGCCTGGCAAGTACACCAGAGAATGGTATACCATTACATCCTTGCCTTTCTCATACATTTTTCTCTAAACATCTGCTACCAGCCACCAATGAAGACAGAATACTAGACTAGATGGACGTTTAGAGTAATCCAATATGATCATTTTTCATTTAAAACTCTCTATGTTGGTGCTAATTAACCTTAATGATGAGGGCTGTTAACCGCAATGGTTCACCAACTGCTTCATAAGCAGCTGCGCCACCCCTGCAGCCCAGGCAACCTCTTCAAGAGACAAGCTCTAAGTTGATGGGGAGATAGTCATGTCATGTTTTCCCTGGGTTAATTTATCCAGCTGTTGCCTACAAGAAGGTAGAACTTCTCAGACACTTAGTTCACCTGGTGCAGCCATGCCCTAAGGGGTTTGCCCAGCTCAGAGGCAAAGGACTATGGCAGACAAAGATACAGATTCCACGTCTCCCAAGTGTTTTCCCAGTGCCCAAATGCCTGATCTGTTGTGCTTCTCAACTCAGGAAACAAGTGCAGGACAGGGAGGAGGTGGTAAAATAGGCAAGAAATAATAATTATGCAATAATTATGCAAAAAGCATATTGCAGTCTTTGATAGATCGGCACATTATCCCCCACTAAAGTTCACAGTGCACACCTCACTTGGGCAGCCTTCTTCATTGGTGTGAGCAGTCCTCCCTGCACAGAAAACTGAACACAGGCTGGGAATCCTGCTGCAGTAGTGGTTATTACTGCTGGTATACATAAGGTCAAATGCTGTTTTAGCAAGGAATTTGTCCCCTGAGCTGTAACATGGGTTAGACTCGCGTACACAGGTGAGGCAAAAACATGCAGTAACATGGTTAGCAGAGAACTGCGCTGTAACACAACCCCTTGGCATAGAGACCTGCCTGCGTAGACACCATGCCAGGCATGATAGACGGGGGAAAGGAGTTCCTTATGCTTTATGCTCCCAAACATGACAGATCCCAAACCGTTGTGACTCCTCAGTGTTTTGCCCGAACCACTGCGCCCTCTTACTGTCTGCTACCAGCCATAGTCCTGTCCCCACGGGCAGGAAACACCTGAGGTACTCCCTGAGGAACGCCAATGGGAAACCCGGGTATAATTCCTGGTTCTGCCCCAGGATTTCTCATCATCGCTTAGGAAACTGAAAAGGTGACATCTCTGTGCCTCCACTTCTCTTCTTCGGTAAAGCAGGGCCTACGGCAGTTTTTAACCCCTAAGGGACATGAGAGGAATGCAAGGATGCCAGAGAAGCTTTGAGGTGCTCAGATGTAGCGATACCAGAGACCACCACAGCCTGGGAGACAGGCAAGCCCTGTGGATGGTGCCTGG